>JBAMCD010000221.1:8750000-10000000 GCA_037075365.1 Drosophila emarginata
AGATGATTACAAATTTATTTGATAAAATGATTTAATGAATAAATATATCTTTGTCTATATATATTTGCCATTGTATCTTAACTTTTCTAGATTTAGCATTTGATTTATTACATTTTCTTTTTTGTGGTACTTGAATTACAGACAAAAAAGGACTTGAGAAAACTCTTTTGAACAAACCATTCCACTTCTCTTCTTTTAGAATCCCTACTCAAGCTTTAGCTTGTTGAGAATCTGGTCCCTTATTATTTTTCTGTCTCCCTTTTTGCCCATGTTCAAGTTTCTCTTAATTTTATGTTTCTATCTGGGTGAAAAATAAAATTGTTGCCAACACGTCGCTGACATATTTCGCCCTTCCGCTTGCCGACAGAATTTTTGAGGTTTTTGCATTATTTTGTAATAAGCAAACGCCAGGGCAGACAATTAGAGGAAACCCAGCATGCCGCACTGTCAACTTCCGACGGGGGAAAACTTAAACAAAATTAAGTGCCAACGTTATGTTAGAATGTGGATGTGGAAGTGAAAAAAAAAAAATAAAGAAGAGAAAGGAAAATTCCCAAAATGGTCGTTAAGCTTTAGCCAGAAAAGCCAGAGTCGGAGCTAAACTGTTTTGCCATTTGCAATGACAGTTGAAATAGTTTTTAATGTCTCCTTCTCTCATTGTGCAATTATTTGGAGAGCTTTAAAGTGTTTCATTGTTGTTCACATTGACCAAAAAAATATATATTTTTATTTTCATTTTGCCATTTCCACATTTACAGGCACTCAAGTTGAATGCCTGGCGGTGCTTTTGGTAATAATGTTTGTCTTAATGTTGCCAGTTTTCCTCTGCCTCCGGCCACCACCTACCAAGATGGCAGAATGCCAACTTCAGATCCGATCTCTGGGGTCCGTTTGACTTGTCCGATTCGCCTTCAATTCAAATTCAATGGAAAATACTCTTAAAGTTAGCATAGTTAAATGTTAACCATCTCATCATCGGTCCATTAAACTCCCTTTGATGGTTTATTAAATGCCCATTAAAGATTTGCCAGCAAGGGATTCTTAAATACAAAATGTATTTAATGTTGAAATCAAATCAAACAATTTTCATTTGAGTAAAGAGAGAGAGTCAGTCGGAAAACAAATAACAAGCGAAAAGTGGAAAAATAGCTACAAATTAAATTTCTGGCAAATCCACTTTGAAGTTGATGCGTGTGTTCGTTGGTTGTGGCTGCAATAAATTTTCATTCCTTTTCTTTTTTTCCTGTTTTTTACTTTTGCCAGAAGGTATTTTGTTTTTGTTGTTGTTTTGGTTTTGGTTCTTTTTCTTTTTTTTTTGTACTGGTAAACAGTGTTTTGCAGTTAGTGTTGTCTACCCACAATAACTTTACGTAAAATACATTTCTAGATGTTTCAGTTTTCCTTTTTATTATTTTTTTTTTTTTGCTAGGCTTTAATGAAAATCAAAATCTGCCTTGGCCCGGCTAACTCTGGTGGGTCGGATAGCAAATGCGCAACAACAGCAGCAGCCCATCATAAAAAACAGCAGTGAGTAGTGCCATAAAATTCTGTGGCAAGCTAAAAACAAAAATATAAAAACAAAAACACGAGTAGAAGAAGCAAATGTCCGGAAAACCAAAAGCAGACTGCATGGCAACAAAGTGCCAACACTGTTGCATAAATTTGTGTATAATCTGTATGGTATGTAGGCGGAAAAGTGCTTAGGGTGGCAAAGGAGAGTTGGTTGGGGCAACAAAAAAAAAAAAATTGAGTTATAAGGCTTTAAACTACCGACACTTGCCACATGATGCAAGTGAGGGTAAAAGGTGAAAAATTCATTGCCTACTTTCCTGTGTATCATTAAATTTAAGCCTGAAAACGCGAGGCAAGGATAAGCTATCCACTGCTGCTGTTGGCATTTCTTAATTAGTCCCAATTGTGGGTAACTGTGGGAACCGCCAACTGTATGGACATCAAAATCAAAAGTCAAAACATTTCATATGTAAGATATGCGACTGACTTTGTGTGTGTGGGGTATAAAATATAACCTAAAAGCAAATATTTTATTAAGACCATATAATCTAAAATTGAAATTTATGCGAAAAGAGACAGAAATATAGATAGGGAAAGATTGTATGAGTTTGCGTGTGTGTGTGTGTTAAAGAAAGAGGCCCAAGGAACTTACATGTAATCATCATCATCATGAGTTTCCCTTTTTTTTTTTTCTTCTCCCACGTATGTAACATTTCCTGCGGTCGCCGGGGAAATGGAAAAAACATGGCAATGAGAATGAGTATCAGGGATGTGTAACTGGCCCAACTGCTTAACTGACTGACAAAAAGTAAACGAAGCTAGGCTGACTGTTTCCTTATTTCTTCTCCTGTGGAAAACGAACCACAATGCCTGTAGTCTAAGCCCATTTAAAGGCACTCAGGCAATCCATGCTTAGTTGTCATAGCAATGTCAACCTGTCTGACAAAATAAAATTGTGTTGAAATCCTTGTGAAAATATTTTAAGGACAACATACAAGGGTTTATTGGATCTAATATGTCTGCCAGTATATAAAACTCTTATAATCGTCTGGCATTGAATTATGGCGAACAAAATAAATCTTTAGTTGTTAAAACTTAGTTACTATATTATTGGTATAGAGCATTTGTAGTTCGGTTTACCCCAATCATAGGGGTAACAGAAACTTTCTTATTTGCGATTCAATTTGCTTTGGGCTTGAGTCCCTGTGCTCTTGGTTCGTCTTTGGTTTTTTTTTTTTTTGTGCGGCATATAAATTACCGGGTGGACGGCAACAACCTTGCCAATGTCGATTGGTTTCTGTGCTTGTGGTAGATGGGGAGAGGTGGGGTAGGGGCTGGTGTTTGAGTTCTTGTGTTTATCTTGGATGTCGTTAGCATGATTGTTGCTTCTGTTATTTCTCTTGCTGAAAAGGATCTGAGGAGTTGAGCAGACTTTTTCTTAGTCACTCCTGTTGATGTTACCCCACTCTTAATATTGTTGTTGGTATTATTATTATTATGACAGCAACAAGAGAACATCATCAGGAACATCGGTGGAAGTATCTGAGAAAGCCTGACATCTGTTGCTCTTGGCTTGCCAAAAAGGGGTTTAGATTCTAACCCAAAGGGAAAAGGTTTTTCTTCCCACAAAATGTTATCTATGGTAATGAGTTTTTCTTTATGCTCTTCACAACGACTTTTCTTGCGAGTTCAATGAAAGTACAATTTAAGTCGCTTTAAAAACTTTTTACATGGCCAAAGTAATGAAAAAGTGATTTGCAGTAGATAATTAAATTTGGCCTAGACAAAATGGAGAACAAATTTACCATTTCCCTTTGACTATAAATAAATTTTAGCAATTTTTATATATTGAATACTTTAACTTTTATACGAATAATTTAAATAGCAACAACAATAGAAAGTCAGAGAAAGAGAAAACGAGAGAGAGTGAGAGAGGGACATTTGGTAATTGGGTGGGGCGGTAGTATAATCGTAAGAGGGAGGAAACCATTAATCATGTCGAGTTTTGCAGTGCTTTGTGGGGTTTGTCTGCTTCTATCTGCCTGATTTATGCAGCCAACATACAACTCAATAAAGTGAGGGGATACTGCCAGCCACAGACAATCACAGAAGCTGGCTACAAATGATGAAAAGCAGTAAGCTGACAGGCAATGTCAAAGGTCATACACACACAGACACACACACAGCGAGAGACACACATGTCACAGCCAATTGTGGATGGTTTTTCCGAACTAACAACAACAGGAGCCGCTTTGATCTTCTTCTCTTCATTAAAATGGCAACTAAGTGTGACTTGGATATGTAAAGGAAATCCACACAAGGCATCACCTCACCTCGTCACGTATCCTACTCCACCTTTACTTTTCAATTCACCCAGAGCCATGCACAGAAAAAAATGTTTAGAATTATATATAAGGAAATATTACAAGTATAAGCCAACATTTTCTATAATGAAATCTTGAAAGACAAAAAATGATTTCTTTAAAATGTTTTTCGTAACATTGACTTCAATATTTATTTAGTCCATATAGTCCAATTAAATTTCTAATAGTCTAAGAAATTGTGTCTTTATTTAAATGGAAAACTGAACTGAGAACTTATTATGCTTACCTGTCGACAGGCCTCACTCTACATTATTCTTGAGTGTTTAATAATTGAAATTAAAACTAGTCAGTTTTCCATTAAATTTTTGCTCAAAGGATCTAATTAACTGCCTGTCCCATGCACAACAAAAACGAATGCCAGCATTTTCAATTTATATATTAAGTTTCTTCTATCCGATGTTCATTTTCCTTCTTTGCCATTTCCACACAATTTGCATTAAAAACAAAAAACAGAAAAAAAGAATCTAAAAAGAAATAAGTAAAAGTTGCCACCACAATCGTGTGGCGAATCAATTGTGAAAACAAAAGATTTCCTGGGCTTCCTTTTAATTTATGTATTGCTTTTCCTACGCCATTTTGAATGAAAATGGAAAACTTTTTGGCAAAGTCTCAGGGCACAAAAGCGAGAGGCTAATGGCTTCAACTTTGACTGCAATGGAGCAGCAAAGCGTAATGAAAGGTACAAATACAATAAAAAGATTGAGATGAGAAAAACTGAAGAGGGTAGAAGGGGGAGTTAAGTTCATTAAGTTTTCCTGCAATTAATTTAACTTTTGCCATTACAACTCAATAAGTAGGTAATTATGGCTAGCGGCTGTCGTCCGGAATACCCAAAAAATCTCCACTTTTAATATGTACCTACATTTGTATATATTTCCATGCATATAATTTCAAATAAATATTTTCATTTGCTAGTGTTGTTGTATTTATTTTTTTTCTCGGTCTAAGCGTGTTTATTGCTATTTAATGAATGAAATATTATTCATACGACCCGAACGATTTCCATTCAGTCCTCCGATTTCAGTTTGTTTCCCTTGGCTTTGTGTGCAAAACTAACATTAAATTGTCTAAACAAAATACATATGTATATCTTTGTATATATGTACATATGTATGTATGTAAATATATTTATGGCTCTAGGTCTGGACAACTTACCAAGACACACGCGCACCCCCACAGAAGCACACTTACACGTACAGTACGTACGTTTTGTTGCGGGAAAAGCTCTCAAGAGCTATGCTGGCAGTTGCCAATTAAATGGCCATTTAAAATTCTAGCTACAACAGCTCACATTTTGTTTGAAGAGTCAAGACATTCAAGTTAAGTTGAAATTCTTTCTGCTAGGATCAAAAAAAAATGTTCTTTTATATATTTCGCATTTAAAAGCTTATTAAATGAAATAAGGAAAAGAGTTTGCACGAAATAAAAGGTAAGAATGCTAAATTGAGAGAATATAAAGTGTTTAAAAGTGTTACTGTAGTTCTTTACTATGAAAATTATTTTGAAATCGGCCGAATTGTAGCATAAACCTAAAATATATGTTTTTTCGCTTAAACAGGAAAAACTTCCATTATATCCATCTAAAAAACCACATCTTTACAAGCCAATTCGATCAAATTTTATCCGATTTTAAAAGACTATAACATTGGTTCAATGTATTTAACTGAAAGAGTGTCTTGGCTAAAATTAACCAGGACTTCAAGTTTAATTATAATGTCTTTATATGTATTAACTTTGTTTATATCGAAATAATACTCAACAACTGTAATTTTGTAAAATGTGATATTGAATTTCTGCAAACTTTTTATACGTTATATATCAGAGTTCAATTATATGACATTTCGTTAAATGTAACACTTTAGAATTTCAGAAAACTTGCAATTAAATCAGTTTGGCCACTTGTGTAAAACGTGACAAATTACAATCAGAGAATCCACTGGGACAATTATATGTGTCTGCTACTTGGCTCCACTCAGCTGTTTAACCTCCTGCTGTTCACTTATATTTAATTTTTTACTTTGTCATTTCGTTTGATTACACTTGTCGTCTGGCACGATAATAGTTTGTACATATTTGTTAATTTTGTGCCTCAACAGGTACCGGTACCGGTACCTATAATTTGTTGTGGCACCCGCATAAAAAAAAATAAACAAACATATCTTGTTCGACATGCATTCAATTGCTGCTATCTACTTGTTTGCATCGCCTAATGGGTATTTGTAGGGAATTACCACCATCTAGATGAACCAAGTGCAAAGCGGTATGAACTTTTGATGTGGGTAAAACAGAAGGATATATTTGGGTGAAAGTTCACTTACCTACTAGACTGACAGGTACTACTGATATATAAAATTTTTCAACAGCAAATATTATACGAAAAATTGACAATTAATTGACAATTTAATAGACTAACCCAATCATGGGTCAATTTCAACGTCACTCATTAAGAGCAACCTTCAGCAAACGAACCGACCTGGTCAATGGCCACTGGGAAGAACTTGACAAGAATTCGAATACGGTTCAATAGTCGTGTCAGAGATATTTTCTATAAATTTTAAATGACTTGCGCATTCGTTGAGTCAATATTTAACAGACAGGCGGACAAAGAGACAGACTGACAGACCGATAGACTGACTGAAAACCCAGTTGACTGCCGATGATTGGCTTTCAAAAATAAACACAATTTCATTTTCAATTTAATAAATTGACGCTCCTGAACTTTGCACTTTCAACGGCTAATAATGTGTGTGTGTGAGTGTGTGGGTGTGTGCGTGTGGGAAAAATAAAAAAACTCTTCACTCCTCCCAACCAACTGAAGTGCAAATCATATTTACTGGCCAGGTCAACCACATCTCAATCTACATAGGAATAAGTACCTTTAAATGAAATTCAAAGATAATTTCAATGCTTTAAAGACCACTTGGTAGCTAACGATTGTTAGCAATTCAATTTAACCATGGCCCAAACCAATTTAGAACGACCCTCAAGTGGCAATTAAATAGACTCAACGAATTCTTGTTCAATATCCGTACAGATATCCATTGATATATACATATGTATGTGTATATACAACCATCCGTTGAGCTATACCAATAAAATATTTATGAAACGCGGAAATTTGATTGAAATGCAGTTGGTCAAGATATATATGGCCCATTGGTTCATTTTTGCAAAATAAACTGTACCTGAATGTACCTAGGCCATCCTAAGCATAAACTTTGCTTGTCTTGTTGATCAGAAAATAAATATATTTTCGATACTCTTGAAGTAACAAACTTTTGTTCAAAACTAATATGCCCCTTTGTTTTTTTTTTTTTTCTTTTTTTACATGAGTAAAAATAAGCTAACAAAAGGCAAAAAGTTTAACTTTACCTTTGCCAGTGCTTAACTGAGTGCGGCCTGTCGGTTGGTGGTTATTCTCTCCCCCAATGCCCAATACCCAAACCACACACCACCCATTCGTTTCTCCCATTATTCCAGTTAGGGACCAAAGCATTGCTCATTGCTATGCAAATTGCTGTATTTTTCTTTAATTTTATTTCCAAGCCACTGCTTGAACCCACTCGCTGTCTGCGGGAAACTCGTGTCCATGTCCGTGTCCCATGTTTGTACGTTTGCCCTTGCTCTTGTGGTGGTCCTGTGGTGCCACTGTGAATATATATATGTATGTATGTGGGTGTCTATATGGTCTTTGGTCATATAAAGTTAGTTAGTTTGCATGCTGGCTCTAGTAATTGAGGCGCTTAGTGCATGGAAGTTAAACTGACTGCCCAGCAGATTACTGTCAGGTGGATTAGTGGTCTAACCTTTGCCATTGAGCAGCACAAGAATGGACCACTAAACCCATACCTGTAGAAGATTTATATAATTATCATCTGTTTAGAAGCTTAGCAAACGCATTTACAATTTTTTTTAGCCATTTAATTTTTAACTGCCTTTAACAACCAATAATTTGCACTTGAAGTAAGTACATTTTCAACAGCTGTTTTCTTTTTCACACAAATAATTTTCACAATGATGTAAGTCTAAAGTTTCCTTTAATTGAACTAGCCATATACATATATGTACATATATGTATATTAAAAAAAAAAATCGAATATAAATTATAGCAATACTTGGCGGAACATTCCTTGTGTCCGCTTCGTCAATTGTCTGGTTGTGGCTCACTTGATAGTTTTGCAAAATCAATAGACGCGTTAAAAATTGCATAGAAAGGGGGCGGATGGTGGTAGGATATGTACAAGTATTAGTTAATAATAGCCACTGCAACGTAGCAGTCGCCATTGAAATCAAACGGCGGAAGTGGCAGAGGCACAATAACAAAATTAGCATTGAATGTCAATGGCAATGGCAAATGGAGGTCCAAAGGGTTGTGGGTTAATTCCTGTCTCTAAGTGGTTGCTTGTGTCATATGACAAGAGAAGGGGGATAAAAATGAGGTCTTGACTTTTCATCCGTCTAAATATGTATGTAAGTGTGTATCTATGTGTGAGTGTTAGGCGGATATAATTTGACGTTCAATCGAATCGGAAATAGAAACTAGCAAAATTGACATACTGGCACACACACTTAAACACACACACACACACACAGTCGAATGAATCCTTTTTCCAACCAATTAGTAAGCAATTTTAAGTAACTATCTATCTATCTATCTATATATGTATGTATGTATATTGTATTGCCCTTATGCGTCATCACCTTTAATGGTTTTAATTACTAAAAATCGTAACTAAATTCCGCTTTTGGCCAATTTACACAACCTTAACCCAAATACTAGACCCAAAAAAACCAACAATTTAGGTAAGCACACGCAAACCCAAACAGGTGCACATTAGGTTGATGAGTTTTAAATTGAAACGTTGATGAGGAAAACTTGAGGAAAACTTTTACACCAAAAAGGTGGAACTTTGGTAAAGAAAACTCAGAGCACAAGAGAGTAAAAGGTAAAAATAACTTACTTTGGAAAATTGTGGAAATTCGCTTTAATTCAATTTACAATTTGCATATAAGAGTTTAACACTGAGTGTAATGTTGATATGGATGAAGGTTGGTGCACAAGGATGAGGATGAAGCAATAACAGCAGCTCAGGAACGCATAATAAACTCAAGTGCATGCGAATGCAAATGGCAGATTTAATGAGCTTCAAACTTAATTGTTATGAACGTCAGTCATGCTACACCACCATATCACCATCACCTCGAACAACTACTACTCCTTTTGCTTTCCATTCTCCTTGCACATGGTGTGGCCTTCACCCAAACAAGCCGCATAGGCCATAATATGGGGAATGATATTCTGCTCATAAACGCCGGTGAATAAGTGGGCCCAAGGGCCCAAAGCAAAAACTGGTACATCGTCACCGCCATGTGAATCATTTCCCATGGGCACACCCGATGGATATCTATCGTTATGTGAGCCAGTTAATACCTCAGTGGGATCCTTGCGTTCCTTGGCATCAGAATCAAAGTGTTGACTATAGCCAGGACCATTTGCATAACCCAAAACCATATAAGGTTTGCCATCAGCCGCGTTGGATGGTGCCGCACCAAGAACGTCTTGACCACGTGTCTGTCATAAATGGAATAGAATATATTAGAATTCAATTGATTCCTCCATTATAGGTACTTACTCCATATCCACCGTAGGTAAATACATGCGAATGATCAGCAGAGACCACTATAAGTGTGTCCTCCTCGTTAGTCAGTTCCTGGGCTGCCTTAATGGCGCTGGAGAACTCTGTTGTCTCATTAAGGGCCATGCGTGCCTGATTCTCGTGATGGGCCTGATCGATGCGACCTCCCTCAATGAACAGGAAGTAACCCTTTTCATTCTGGCTCATATGCTCGATGGCCTTGCGTGTCATTTCCTCCAAACTGGGCTCGCTGGTTCCCTCTTCATTCTCCATGCGATACTTTAAATGATCGTTGTTGAATAGACCAAGCAGACGCTCCGTTTGTGTCACATCCACAGCAAGCAGTTGATCCACTGTATTCACATAAACATTCTTATTGTTGGCCACTTTAAACTCTTCAATGAGATCGAGTCCATCAGCGCGTTCACCCCAGCTTTCGATACCAGAGTCAACAAAATTTTTGCGTCCTCCGCCCAATATCACCTTCAGTTGGCTACCAACTACACCATTAGCCAGCTGATAGGCAATATCCTTGACTTCAGCATCCTGTCCGCAATGGCCTTTCACATCGGCATCTTTCTCCCAGTCACGCTCAGAAATGTGGGCATAGACGCCAGCCGGAGAGGCATGAGTCACTCGTGTTGTGGTCACCAAACCTGACCATTTGCCATTATCAATAGCCCATTTGGCAACGGAAGGCACGTGAGTGCTTTCATCGACGGTGCATGTAGATCGCGAAACACCTCCGTTGACACCAATGGTACCTTCCTGGGCCTTAACGCCACACAAGTAGGCGGTGGCCGTGCAGGCGGAATCGGGCACGATCTTATTAACGGCATAGGTTTTCGCTAAGCCTGTGTAAGGGAAATGTTCAAAGGATAGAGCCTGCTCCTCTCCGCCCAAAAGATTACGGGCCGCTGATGTAGTTGTCACACCCATACCATCACCGAGGAAGAAAATTATATTCTTGGCCTGTCGTTTATTTAACTCAGCGCCCAGTTTCTCTTTAATGTGCTGGGTTGCGTGTTCCCGCCAATACTCATTGGTTTTTTCATCATCCAAAACACGTTTGGAATTTTTAGCCGACGGTTCCGGGAAATCCGGATGCATTGCCCGATCCTGGCAGTATTCCAAGCTGCGGGTACATTCTGGAGCGGCCAAACAGACGCTGACCAGCAGCGCTAATCCAACGATCGCGAAGTTTGCGTTCACCCAACGAGACATCTTAAACATGACTGGACTCAGGGGTAGCAACATGATCAGCTTCTGGCTAGCCAATAACTTGAACGTCGGATTCATATCAATTCCTCGATAAGATTAGGTCCATAAATGCCAAATCGCTTCAAATCTAATACGCCTTTAATTCCTGTAGTCCAACTCGTGCTTTTATTTACGATAGCCAACAACAAATTTTATAGATTTATTACGCTATTTGGGACGGAACTCGTAAAAGGCCGCAAAAAAAAAAAAGTAAAAATAAATAAAGAAAAATAACTCAAACACGTGAAGAGCAAACCAAGTTTGCGGGTCGAGGGAGGATAGGTCATGAACATCACCATCACCAGAAACAACATGACCAATGGCCAATGTATGTATGTATATAATCAGCTACAAAAAATCTTTTAACATGTGAGCAAAGAAATGGTCGGTCTCCACACACACACACACACACACTCTCTCTCTACGGTTGAGTCATAAAAAAGTCCAAACTGACCCACGCACAAAACATTTTCATAGTGTGGTTTTTATGTTTCCTTTTTTTTTTGTTTTATTAAAAATGATTGCCAAGAGTGGGAAGGGGATAAAATGCAACAAAATGAAAAAGCCAAAGACTTTGAAATGAAAAAGAAAACCAACTGCCAACTGCAGCTGCAATAGGAGCAAACCGCAACTCGGAAAGGTGAAAGGCGGCAAAGAGTAGCTTAACCTTGAGAGAGGAAATAAAAGAAATGAAAAAAAGTTGCCAAATGCCAACCTGGTAAACACTACACTTGAAAAGTTTACTTCAACAAATACAATAATAAAAAAAAATAAAGAAAACCCCTCAAACAAAGTTAAACTAATTAACTACTTATCACTATCAAATCTACCTAAAAAATTTATATTACTAAAGTCTTTGCCATGGGCGTATTTCGTATCTAATCTAAAAAGAAAAAAGGGGATAGATTATATTTCTAAGAAAATCAATTTCAGATAGTCGGATCACAAAATCACAACATGAACCTAAAACAGAAGTTCCTTTGATTACTTTAATCATATTAAATGACATCACAAAGTTCTCTAAATAATAGAAAAAATTGCGGTGCTTAGATTAAGATAATCTTTAGACATTATATTGTTCTTAGAACTAGAATACTTGACAAATGATTAAATGTTTTATATAAATTTCCAATTCGAATGAAAATTGGAAAAACCATTCCAATGAATTAAGTTTTTGTGGCCAAAAATAATGTGTATACTGCGCCCATTGTAAGTGGCAATCACTTTTATTTGTTTTATGGTAGCTTTTTGCAATTATTGTTCAAGTGACGCTTGGATGAATAATCCACATATTTTGTGGGCCCACTGGGCGTATACGTGTTTATGTTAACCAATAAATTGAGAGAGTGTCAAGATTGCAGTCATTTAGTAAGCCAATTCTAGAAAAGCATTAATCAACATGCCCATTATTCAAGGGTGGATTTTCCTATCGATTTGTTGTTTTATTAAATTAGGAATTTAATATTGGTTACATTATTTTATTTAAACTTTTTAAACATTGCAGGCAAGTTATTACTATACCAATTCTTGAGGCAAGCAGCTATGAGAAGGATGTCAACTTCAAAGTGCATATTGGTGCGCCTTATTTGGCACCAGGTAAGTGATTGAAACAATTGACTGAATTATTCAAAACTCAAGGGAAATAGCACTGATAATCCTATTCCCATTTCCTAACCAAAACAACTCAAAATGCAAATACGAAATTTCTGTTATTTGACATTCCCCCTGAATCAAGAAAATTATATGCACACGGGGAGAGCATATCTAGTTGCCAACTGCTTTTTATATTTCTCCGTTGTAAGAAAAAGCAGATAACCTGGACAACATCAACCATATACATATTCAGGCATGCTTCAACCCCATCCATATTCTACTCTCCAGTTCCTCCCCCTCCCTCACTACCATAACCATATCCATTCCTATTTCAATGGAAATTCTGTATACTGGAGAAAGACCTTTTTTTTTTTGGTTCGTCTTTCTCTATAAAAATTAAGGACAGGCGAAAAAGGTAGTAAAATGAAAAGGAAAATGAGAGAGAAAGAGAGAACACTATAAATTGGAAATTCCAATTTTAATGAAAGAAAATTGTAACATGTTTTTGTATATATTTATATCGCCTTACAGCGTATCTCCCATCATGACTTGTACTTGTAGGTTCTTTTTATACTTTTTGGTCTTTTAATTTGTGTTTTTTTATGCTTCTAGATTCTGCTCACTACCGTAAGCCTTGAATTGTGTATTAATTAATTTTATTTTAATTGAACACGAAAACGCAAAACGCAAAAAACAATCGCGTAACAAAAGAAAACAAAGAAACAAACCAACAGAATAACAATATTCCCAATTCGCATTTCGATTGGTAAACACTTTTCGGTTTCCATGCACATTAATTTTCCTTCCGTTGACCAATATACATATGTAAATTAAGTGCGGAAATTGCGGACAAAGAGTGCAAACTATAGTTTTCCCCCTTTTTCCCCTCTTTAGTTTAATCATCTAGCAGCATTTAATTTGTGTTACGTATTTAGTTACCTTACATATTTCATTTGATGTTGTTGTGTACATTTTTAATACCTTGATATTTTTATTCCCTGGAGCATGGACGAGGCATTGGGGGTGTGACAAGATAAGATTGTGGTTATAATCACAAAAGTATTCAATTGATTGTCAAGTAAAGGGATCTTAAATTAACTGTTTGTATCGATCTTGTCCAGACAAACTCTTTTATTCTATCTCAAAAGTTAATATATTATATAGGTATAGAAACTGATCAGTTCAAATATACTTACTCGATGAACAAAAATTGACTTTTACTCTTTTATTCTAATTTTTTATATATTTAATATATTAGCTCTCATTTTAGATCCCTTTAACGGTCCCAAATCCAAATATCATTTCATAAGTCATGATCTCTATAGTTTAAATAATATTTTTCATTATTGTTTAAAAGGTTGGCAAACTAAATCTTCCTTTATCTTTTCGACCATGCTCTGGAGTTTTCTTTTGTCTTTTTTTTCTGTTACTAATTCTTATTTATATTGGATGGGTTTATCAACGTAAATGAAAGATTCCGATGATATCTTTTATAAAGAATTATTGTTATTTACTGTCTTTGCGTGTTTGTGTGTGAGTGTATGTAAAATGAAAAAAAGAAAACTTTCATACCTCACATTCCCATAACATTATTAGTATCAAATTAGTGTACTGCAGCCATAGCTATCATTGTCAAACCTTCAGCAAAATTTAGTAAATAACATAAAATTAGATAATTTGTTATAGATACCTGTACCTGCATTTGATTCCCCTTAAAAATTGAAAATTCCCTCTACTCCTCGCACTATTTTGTTTCACTTAAAGACTGTAGGAATTATTGTTTAGTTATTGACTACCATACATTTAGTAAATCACTTAAATAGTTAGTATCTTACTGACTAAATCAAGCATTCAATTACAAATACTAATCAATCTCGTTAACATAAATCATATATATTGCAATGCATTCTTGTTGAATCCTCACACAGATGACACTAATAAGGAATCATTTTTCCATCGATTTTTTGGTATGTAAACGCCTCTTCTCATATATAAAAACAAAAAAAAAAAAACATTTTAAGTGTTCAGTTAATGAAAAGAATATGCGAAAGAATAAAAAAAAAAAGTCAACTATTAAAAAGTAGATACAAATTCAGATCACCATTCATTATTATTTATTAAATATAATTTAAATTTTTATGTTGATCATTTTATTTTTTGTGGTTTCACATATGTGCTACTCATCCACATGTATGTACGTCCTATATACAATATAAATATATAAGTATTATGTGTAAAATCTGTATCTGTGTAACTGTATTGAAAACATCTATATCGGTATTTGTGAAACCGTAACTTTTAAGTGCATCCATCTCAGTGAAGAATTGTTTTTAAATCACCGAAAGAATTGCGCTTTTTCGATGCAACTTACCAGCATATGAGGCATCCGCTTTTTGAATCTGAATACAAACGAAATCTCAAAACTCAATCCTTTGCCCGGTTTCGTTTTCAATTCAAAATAAAATTATTTGTATTATGTTGGGCCACAGTGTGTTTTTTATGGTAATGTTTTTTGGGCTTTTGGTTGGTTAACCTTCTATGCTCGGCGGATCTGTATAACGCGCTTGTGCCCGCTTCTCTTTGTGTTGTGCCACCACCACCACCACCACTACCACCACTACCAACCACCACCACCAACCACCAAATCTACTACTACTACTCGACCTTCAACTTGATCAATCAAAAACTTCTCAATTTGTAAGTACATGCATACATAATACACGGGATACAATATGTGTCCTAAAAAACTATTGAAACAATTTTGAAATTGAGTCTCAGTATTTTTGTGTTGTTAATTCATAAATGTATTATGTATTATTATAATATAATTAATGTAATAAATATTACATATTATCTATGTCTAATGATGAATGCGATCGAAAGGCTTTTGATTTTTATCATGTGTTTTTGTAAAACGTACATACATATATAAATGTGGCTATGATCTGATCCTGTAACCTCACAAACCGATCAACTGATATTTTTAATAAAACAAACAAAAGAAAAAACATTAATTGGTCAATTAGCATATTTCTTAACTGAATATTTATAAAGTGACTGAAAGATAAAAATATATATAACTATGAGACCACTTAAATATTTTTATGAAATTTTCCCACAAAACAAACACCAACAAAAAACCAAAAAAAAAACCAAATCAAACCAAAACCACCTATGTCATGTCTTGTCCAATGTCGGTATATAGAAAATCACGAACACACTGGAGATCATACTAGTGAGTCATCATTATCTTGTCATTAATTAAATATTGCATGAATTTGTTATTAATGTTATTTCAACACCTGTGTCTATTTGAATTTTACTCCCCTTTTGTTTATTAGCCACACTCTATTCTGTTTTATCTGCTTAATATGCAATTTTTCTATTTTTCACTCAATTGCTTTTTTGATGGCATTTTAACAAAAAAAAAAAATAATAACCAATTTCTGTCTATTGAATGAAACGTGTATTAAATTTTTATATTGAGGCTTAAAGAGGCTTTGAAACCTTTCAAAAAAAGAATTTTATTGAAACACTTCGCCAGAGATTTGCATGAGTTGATTCCATAATGTTACAAAATCGATTCAATTTAAATATGACCTCGACATGGACAAAAAATATGAATTATTGCTAAGTGCTTTGCTCTCTTCACTCATGCAGAACTCTACTTAAACATATATATATGTACATACATATTTATGTATATACATACATACATATGTAATGCAATATTTTCTTTTTTAAAATTAATTCACATACTCATGTGAATATGGTTTCCCAATAAAATTAAGATGCCATCTTATTATGGCCATATGTTTTTAATTATCTTATATTTTAACTACATACATACATATATGAGAGTGGGTGTCCTTTCTACTCTATTCCACTCTACTTCTATTTTATTCCATTATGTTTTGTTCTGTTCTGCTCTGCTCTGTTTCGTTCTATTGTCCCCAATGACCGTTTTACTAATATGTTATACTATGTGTATATATATATATACCATTCTCCTAACTGTGCTTACCAAATGTCTATGTACTTTATCTATATTTTAAAAAATACATCTAACTATTGCATGCGAGCACACCCACCGTATATGTATATACATAATGTATGTATGTATATGTATAGATTGGGCATGCTATTGCATAGAATTGACCGCAATTACTCGTAGTGTCCTTGCGTCCTTGGACTTCAACTAGTTGTACTACATAAATTGTGTTTATTCCATTGATGCTGCGGCTGGACCAGATGATGAACTATTAGCTCAAATCAAGGAGGTGGAAAAGAAGTCACAAAAGGATTTAACTGAATTGGATCGCATTTTACTGTTGAGTAAACCAAGAAATGGAGAGTTGACCACTACACATGTTCGCATACGTGAGAGCCAGGAATTCAAGGTAAGACAAGTCTGATTTACCCATTGTTCACAAACAAACCGCCAATCCAACAAAACACAGAGAACATTGCAAACGAAAAGCAATTCAATTCACTTGACAGCAAAAGGACAACAGGAAAGCCACATTACCCATTACCCAAAGCCCAAAACACTAAACACTCGGCACACAGTTTCATTTACATTTAGTCAGGGGCGGCCTATAAAGAAATTAAATATCTTGTCTAAAAAATTTCATTCGAATAGTTTAATTTGTTCCACATTGTGGATAGATTTTAGCCTACTAGTTAATAAAATGAATAAAAAATTTATCTATTCCAGAATAGATTTTAATGAAATATAATATTAATAAAACGAAAACTTACCCTAGCATATAGTTCAGTCCGCCCCTGTAACTAGTTAATGCTATAGACACACCCACAACAATGAGGTGGATCCATTTGCCGTGCATTGTGTGAGGATAACTGTGTACACCTGTACCCTTGTCAGATCAGGTTACCGTTTAAGCACCTAATTGTACAAACCTCCAAATGGCCACTTGATGCTCGTATCATCAAATATGTGCATACCTAATAATAATAATAATCTATTCCACAGGCTACCGTCGATAAGCTAGTGGCCAAAGCCAATGTGTCCGCTGTGCTTGGCACTTCATCATGGAAAGAGCAGTTTAAAGATGCCCTCACAGTTGTTCCCGGTGAGTATGAGTATTAATATTTGATTGATCTAAATGATTAAAGTAAATTTTTAATTATTCTATCAGCCGATGAGAGCGAATTTGATGGCGATGACGATGTGGAGGAAGAGGTTCCCGGTTGCTTTAGCTATATCAGCCACTTTGTTTGCCTCTTCTGGAAGGTTCTCTTTGCATTTGTGCCACCAACAGGTGATTTATAGGCTGTGTGGGTTAATTAAATCGGATAATTATCATTTTTTTGGTTTTTCATTTTAGACATTTGTGGTGGCTATGTAACTTTTGTGGTATCGATCTTCGTCATTGGTGTTATTACCGCCGTTATTGGAGATGCAGCCTCCTATTTTGGTTGCGCCCTAAACATTAAGGATTCGGTTACTGCCATATTATTTGTGGCTCTGGGTACCAGTATACCAGGTGAGCGAGCGCCGAAATCAAATCATAATCAGGATTCTTCCTAATGGACATGATTCTCTGGTTTTATAGACACCTTTGCTAGTATGATTGCGGCTAAACATGACGAAGGAGCCGATAATTGCATTGGCAATGTGACGGGCAGCAATGCGGTAAATGTATTCCTTGGCATTGGACTGGCCTGGTCTATTGCCTCCATCTATCACATGTCCCACGGCATGACATTCAATGTGGAACCGGGAACGTGAGTAGTAATCATTGGAAATCAAATTGTTCTACTTTTAATCCTTCCGATTCTTATTTAAATTAGCATTGGCTTTGCCGTGGCACTATTCTGCGGCGAAGCATTGATTGCCGTTGCCCTGATCATGTTCCGCCGTTGGAATAAACGAATTGGCGCCGAATTGGGTGGCCCGGCAACTTCCAAGTATATCAGTGCTGCTATATTGATGTTCTTGTGGGTCTTCTATGTGGTCATATGCATATTGGAGGCCTATGACATTATCAAAGTCTAAATGGTGTGTGCCGAAAAATTGGGTTTATGGAGAAAAACTATGCAACACATTTTAAATGGAAAAAGGGAAAAGCTATATATAAGCTGAACTATCATTGCGGCATACAAACATACATATATAGGTACACCTATGTATGTATGTTAATATGCTAAATATATATATAAATATTATGTAAAATTTATGTTAAAAACAAAATTATAAATTGTAATGTTTAATTAGTTTTGTAAGTCTGGCTTATTTGCTTAATTATTTTAATGAATTTTACAAATACGTTATTCATAATGTAAATACAAAGGCTGCCAAGGCTCAGCAATTTTGTAACGAGATCGAAATCGAGATCATTCATTGTTATGCCATATACTTAATGCAACTAGTTATTATGTTAAAAATTTATTTATCATTCTATTGCTACTTATCGATTTAAGTCATTGCTGTTGTTTGTTAAAGCTGTACTTAATGCAATGCATACAATATACAACACACAACATACAACTTAAAGAATTGTTTAATTGGTTTAATCATCATTAAATTGTGTCTTTATTTTAGCATCAAGCATTGTTAATTTAAATACATGTGTAAGTTTTAGCAAACATAGCGCCAAGGTGCGCTTACAACCCAATATTATATATACACATATGTATAACTAAAATCCCAAATATCTGCATACTATCTATATATACTTGAAAACAAGCACTAGTTCTAGTCAAATCATTAACTAAAGCTCGAATTAACTAAACTTGATCATCAACTCTGACCAATCCAAATGCGGCACTATTTACTTATTAACTTTTAATGATAGTACGAGACCAGAAAACTACTTACTTGAAAGACTTTATCATTTGCTCGTATCACTGATCACTTAATGCAGAAAAAGATCACTGAACGTCTATGTATCTCTTAAAAGAGGGATTTAATGGTTATTAAGGCAACACCAAAATTGAAAGTTTATTAAATCGAAAATGGAATGTTAATCGAATCAAATGTAATGAACAGGTACATATTTTTTGTATACATAATGTTGTATTGTAATATTTTTCATATAGCAAAAAATATAAAGCAACAAAAAACCCAATGATATTTATAGCCACATGCATAAACTTGTATTATATGTATACACGCATATATATATATACATATATATAAATACATCCACTAACTATACATGTACGAGTATTTTGCAGTCACAAACTGTACGGAGGAACTTGATAAGAAAAACTGCGCCAAATTTAGACCTAATTGAAAAATTGATTACCAATATATGTATGTTACAAAAGAAGAAGAATAAAGTATAAAAGAACAAATCCACTTAAATATTAATTAATTAATACTATAATTATATTGTTAATGTTTAATGCTAGACAATTAAATTATTCTTTTAAATTCATTTAAATTGTTTGTTTTCGTTGTTGTTTTTCAATCTGCATGAAAAGAATTTCAATTTTCTGATTTTCATTTCAAACGGAAAAAATGAATGTTTGTGGTCTATCGATTTATATTAAATTTCGGATTTGTATGAAAAACAATAGAAATATCTCTCAAAAAAAGTTTTTAAAGCATTAAGTCATTTATATTGCAAATATTATCAACACTTTAAACACAAATACGTTTTTTTTTACTTCAGCGTCTTTAAAATATTAAAATTAAAAGATGTAGTATTGAAATTTGAGATCAATCCGTTAAGGCAAACCAAAGATAAGGTTTTCCAATCTTAAACTGACCGTTTTCAATCTACTTAAAAAAAGTATGCGAAATTTTGTTTCATATAAATCTTCTCAGTATTAGATCTGAAAATCTACCATTTAAACTGAAATATTTCATAAACATCGGATCTTATTCTATAGAGGGTCTCAGTCATTACAATATATTACTTAAATACAGCAGTTAACATGCTATTGGATTGAAGTCGTCCAAGAGTCAGGGTAAGGTTGGGATTTGAAGTAGTCATATTTATAAAACGAATGTGTAATAGACGGGTGGTATAGGTACGTATATAAAAGTGCCATACAGTAGTAAATGGTAAAGGAAAAGAAACGTGAATAACAAATATTTACCAATAGATTATCTTAATGGCAAAAGGCAAATAAAACGATTTTAGTGCTTCCGATATAGGATGTAGGTACTACTTATAAAACGACTACGACTAGTTGAAAGGCTTGTAAGCAGCAAAAGAGAAAGAGTTCAAAAATGAATAAATATTCTTTTACAAGTCCCGATATTATATAGTATAGGTATATAGGGAATTTTCTTCAATACGTATTTATCTTTACTCTGATTGATATTTTTTTTCTAAGTTTTTGTTCCTCTTCTGATTTGTTATTTAACTACAATGTATGTTTTGTGTTTTCTAGATGTATACAAAAATTAAGAACCATATTAGGCAAATCCAAATATTTAATATGTATGTGTATTGTACAATATTAATTATTTCACTGTTTGTTACTGTGTATTTTCGAATTCAAAGTTTACTTACATTTTTATACCTATATATACATAGTTATATATACATATGTATGTACTTATCAATGTGATTTTACCCAACAAATGAATATATTACAAATAATCAAATATAATAATTTATTTAAAAAGAAAACATTAGAGACAAACTATAGCAAACAAAAATATTAAAAATACATATATAATTATAAAGTAAATGGCATAAAGCACTTGAATACCCAAAAAAAAAAAATAGATTGTCTAGTACTAGCTTCTGTAGAATATAAAACACTAAAACATACACACTAAACAACTACAATTACCAACTTACTATATATATATATATATACAAGCAAATATATATAAACAAATATATCCGCAAATCTTGCATAACGGTATTACAAAAATATTACAATTCTGAGAATTTCAGTAAAATTTCTTCACTAACTACCCAAAATATGATAGCTAAAAACATGGCATATGTATTAACTATGAGCAGCAAACTTAATGTTTTACCTAATCAAATAGAAGCTAGTTTTTAGGGCAAATTTCAGCATTATCCAAATGAAAAGAAAACACAATCTCTAATGAAATATAAAAAGAAAAAGAAAAACGTTTTACATATATGTATGTATTTATGTATGTATGTACATGTAATTCCATTGAAGATTCAATAAACCATACACAAAAATGATTTAAATGTACTGATTGAAGACAATTAACTTTTAATGGATTTTTCTTCGAGTGTATATATGTAAATTGCCTGTAAGTCATCAATTTAATAGAAGAGGGGCTTATCAAGGTTGGTCATGTATAAGAAGATTGTTCATTTGCTATTATGCAATCGTCATGAAGAGACCCAAAAATAAATAAATAAGATAGAAGAATGAATATTGTAAGAAGATAAGAGAAATCAGTGCAAAATGTTTCTTGCGGAAGATGAGAAATAACGTAGACAACGACTATGGATGATACGATGATGAGATAAAGTTGTTTACAGGAATGAAACTCTCATAGACCCAACAACACAAAGGCAAACAATAATAAAAACAATGAAACTTGCTCCAGCCCAACTGAGAGCTAATTTAAGTTGAAACAAAACAAACATCAGTCGCCAGTTGTACGCGGAACGGCAACCAAATTGCAGTCCCCGTTTTGGAGTGTTTGTGATACATACTTCTTCCGTACCTCTTCTGGTACTTCCTACACATACTGCTCTTTCGGCACTTAATGTTGGCAAATATGTCGTGCGATGAGAAAACAGCGCTGTTGGCAACAGAACAAGGACATCAGCAACATATCTCCATTGTTGTATTGCCTTCACTGAACAAGGATTCAAAGGATTATGAACCCATTTTCACAACTGCTGAGTAAACGCTTTTTTGTCGCATTTCATTAAAAAAATAACTTCATTACACAGCATTTCGTTTGCTTCCCGTTTTCCCAAACCATGTCGCCAGTTACTCCTATGGCCTCTCTCTGGAGGAATTGTTGCCCTTTACCCTGGATCCCTGGTGGCAAAATGTGCGTCGTTTGTGCTTTGGCTGCCTCTGGTTGGCATTTATGTTGACCCTACTGTCTGCCATTAGCTTGGCGTATTTTCACGATGTCTCCGCTGTCTGTCGCGCAAATGCCTCCACCACCATAACGAGGAATCTTCCAACATCAACATCTCCTCCGTCAGCATTTGCCTTGGTGGCAAATGGCACTAAACTGTTGTGGGCCAGCTTATAGTGATAGAGAGACTATAAGGAATATTTGGGTGATGCTGCAATCGCACCCATTGAATTACATCAGCCACTTCTACAACTCTAGCATTTGTTTGGTTTACCGGCTTTTCTCTTTCCCATCCCGCTCCAGTTGCCCAGTAAAGTGATAAGCCAGATGGCTGAATTGATTGATTGTGGGACAATTGTGTTTGTTTACAAGCTGCTTATTTTAATTGTCATTATATGGTAATCATTTATTGTATTTCTATATGTTTTTATATAGGAAGCTGTTGCATCTATAAATCGCTTAGAGTCGATCTAAATCAGATTTCTATCTAATTAACTAAACCTATTATTAAAAAACAGTTAAGTTAGAAATACTTTGTCATGAATTGAATATTCTCTCTTAAAATTCGTTAAATTTTGAAATAAGAATTTTAAATTGAAAGTATTTCACGCTGTATTGCATTGTTAAATTTTGAGTATTAAATTTATTTGTCCTACATTTAAAAAACTAAAACTCAACTTCAACTGAGGAAATCTTATTATTTACGCCTGGCACATGATTATTTATTCAAATCATAAATTGAGATCCTTTTATAGAAATCAATGGACTATTGCGCAATTTATTTTTTAAATCTAATTCTTTTTTTTTATTTTGCAAAAGAAAACGTATAGCGTTGGGTTTATTTTATATAAGGAAATGCACTTTATTCCGGTATATGGTTCACAGTTATATTATCCGCAGTCATTATCCGCACTAAGGTCATAGGCCGACTAAAACTGGCCTTGTGAAGTTGTGGTCCTTGTTTTTTATCCGACCAGGGTGTAAAATTAAAATCAAACCCCGGCAAATCTTGACAGTTCACATAGCGATTACCATTTACTTTTTGTCGTTCCATAACATGTTCTCGTATCCGTGTTATTCCATCCGAATTGCGGCATATAATGGATGCCAAGCTGGTCTTATAAATCTCCGCCAGTTGTCCTACAACATGGAAAGAAGTTGAAGCAGTTGTCTTTATGTGGACGACATGGCAGACCCACCTTTAGTGAACCGCTGTGGCCCTATTTTCCGTTCATACCAATGCGAATCGCCAAGCTTGATGCGTAGGAACTGATCGGAGACCATACAGCTTAGTAGCGGTCCAAAAATAGCACCTTCCATTGGCGGTTCACTTACAGCTCCCGTGTAAACATCAACATCATGAGGGGATTCATAAATTTGCTTAATGGATTCAAGCGTGGCGTTGTCCACAGCCTGTGCCATCTGCTCCCAAGTGTCCACCGGCGGCAGGCGACAGTGACGTCGAAAGACTGGATAGCCAGGAATTCCATGATCCCGGCCACGCTGAATTGCAGATAAAGCAATATATAATATGCCTGACTTTGAATTCATCCTTCTTACCTGGATATTAAGCGAGACCAAGTCCAGTCCACATACGGGAAATTTGTCCTCGGTAGTTCCTTCAAACAACTTTTGGGTGACTTCCAGCGAGAAGAATCGATCCACTTGCATCACTGGCGTATTTGCCGCTGTACTAAGTGCATGATCAATACCGTGTTCCGTCCACAAGGAAAATGGATTGAACAGCATCTTGTGAAGTTCCATTGCTTCGGGAGTGCTATTGTCACGCGACATATTAAATAATCCTGGAAGCAGAGTGTGGGCAAATCGAAAAGCAGCCGAAGCAAAACAGTTGGCTATTGTAGGATCTACCTCAGGATCATATGTGTCAGGATCATTTAGACTATGACTAGAAGGGAGCAAACCTTTCGCTTCAGTTAGATTACGTCCCAACAGGACGGGCAGGAACTCATTGTATGTTATGTGCGCTATTTGTGCTCCAACTATCTTGCGAGCTTCCTGATAGACACGCTCATCATCCCAATCAGGATTCGTTTTCAGCAATCCCCTGGCCAGATAATTGTGATGCCTTGCCCATAGTAGATGCATAGAAGTGAGCAGAAGATTTTCATTAGCCCGATCATCACCAGACTCAAAGCAATACTTTCCTTCGCGTGTCATCTGTACACGATTACAACCATCATCCGGATTCGAGGAGATGGGCAAAAGTTCACGTCCATCATCTGTTATAAACATTCGTAGAGTGCCGTTCGTGTAGCTACGCAGCTGACTTTGACGCTGCTCAAGATTGCCGTACACCACAGAACCATCAATAAAGGCGGTTGCCTGATTCAATTGCATTCGGGGACCAAATCTGCCAGTGGGTGCTGGAGCAGATCGAACAAAATTCATGCAACTGCGATTGCATTCCTTGTAGAAGGGATCATCGGGCAGGATCTCTACAGTGAAGCACTCCGGATGCTGTTCACGCGTACTCTTTACACAACAGTCAATTGATTCACCCTCCTGAGACGTTGTCAATGAAGTGGCTGTAATGTCATGATCCATAAATTGCCCAAACACAGCCAACATTACTGTAAAATTTGAATCTGTTTCATAACTAGAACGATGAATATTCAATGAGACTTGACGTGCCGGAGGTAAGCGGCCAAAGTGGCTAGCGCGTGGCTTGGCAATGCCATCCGCATAATCCGGAGCCACCATGCGACGAAATGGCACCATGGAAGCTCCATAGGTACGAGGATGCTGCTTGTTATTGCAGACGCCAGTGGATCGTCTATAACGAGAATTAAAATCACAATCGAGCCGCAGCACAGTCGGGTCTGGTAACTGAATTCGTGGTCCCCATCCGATATTGTTACGTCCTGGACTCTTGGTGTAATTGGATCTTCTCGCAATATCAAAGGTTGCATGGTTTTCGACATAGCCACGTCGTGCCAATTTACGGGCCTCAGGATTAGTGCTTAAAGACCGGTAATGCCGAAACGCTGGAGTATTTACAGCACTAGGTTTGAGACCCTCTTCAAAGATTTCCCTATCTCCTAATGCCCGTATGCCAGCACTTACCGCCTGGGCCACCTCATGCCGGCTCAATGACTCAGATCTGGAGTTTAAGGCCCATTCAGCCTCTGGCTCATCTGGCAGCGGTGTCTTTGGTGTCAACGCAAGCGTTTCATTTGTGGTAACAAATAGAAAACTGGGACCATCTGGATTGCTATAAGCACCGCTGAAAGCCAGGGCCAATAACAACGCGGCAATAACAATGACACTGTGGGCAGGAAAGTGAAATCGCTTTGTGGTTACCGCATTGAGAAGCAAAGTAACAAATCGATTTGAAAAATCAGTGGAACACTCACATAATAGAAACACCCATGCAACATTGAAATTGCTTCATTTTACTACGACGCGAACGGGGCGACACTCCACCGGGAAAAACATAATCAGGACCCGGTCCTTGATATGGAGGCAGGACTACATATCCCGAACTACCGGCAAGTGGTGTTGTTTCATCGGCCATGATTAAAGCACAACTGTTGCAACAAAACCAAGAGTGCAACCCGGCTTGCTCTAAATGGTGGCACTTGGCAGGCTTCCACTCTGCCGTTAGCCGCCGCCACACATGAGATACTTTCGCCGGCTGAGCTACAAAAAGCTGACAAAGCAACTTAGTTTATAATATATTATAATGCTAGCGTTTGAGTTGCAACATCAAGAAAAACTTTAAAGAGCAACTAAGAGCAACTCAAGGCAACTGTTAGACAACAAATATCTTCAATTCCAAACTCACTTATACTTTAATAAATACAGCTTATAAAGTAATGCATTACTGAACTTCCATATCTTCAGGACGCTTATACATATTTTCCACATATTCGTAGGTAAGTTTTAACAAATATTGAAACGATTTCTGTTGCGGTAAATCGCCCAACTCTACGCAATCTAGGAATTCTTCCATAGGGGGCAAATAGTTCTCGCCCTCTTGCCCTACCAGTTGTGAGATTTCAATAATGCGGAAGAATAACATCTTCTGAATATACTCCACCGCGTTATTGGGATCATAGTCTGACCAGTTATCGCGTCGAATGGCAGCACACCAGATCTTACGTCGCATTTCGTACGGTTGCTCCACATAATTTAATAACTCCAAGGCCTTGCGGAATTCGACTTCACTGGCGGTGTCATTCTCTTCGGCAATGTATAGCTAAAAAGAACATATATAATTATTTCCAACTTTTTTGTTTTTGGCCTACTCACATTGATAATCTCGTCCACCTTGAGCACCTTCTGGTCCGTTGAATCGTAACCATAGTTTTGTAATATATCATGGCCCAAATGTGATTGATACTCGACAATTGTAAGATCTGTGTTTATCTTCTCCACTTGAGTTGTCATATCCGAGTCAGTAGCCGCTAAGGCGGCTAGTTTAGCGAGCGACAACATTGATTTTTTCCGTGACACGAACTCTGTTTCGTTTTGGGCCAACTCGTCAAGAACCTTTGCGGTCCGCTCGAAGTCGCCGTTTAACACAAGTTGAATCCAACCGAGAGACGGATGGTCTCGCATGAATTGCGCCAATGCGGTCTGATTGCCCTTAAAACGTTCAAAGACCTCACCATGACGATTCTGACGCATATGCCAATTGATGGCGAATTGTGAGAAATCAAATTCCTCATACTTTCGGGTGTAAGCATCCAAGCGATCTTTATCCTTCGTCTCGTCACAAATTATCACTAGACACTGGAAGTCTAAATATTTTTCAGCTAACTTAGCTGCATACACATACTGTCGATCTTTAACTGAAAATTAAATAATTGATTTAACATATTTTCTATTCGATCATTAGTAAATTTTGTATATCTCAGATACTTACTCAAAAGAGAGATGAGGTCACGACGCTGTGCCTCAAACTGTTGTTGCAGCACATTGAACTTTTCCGTTTCGCGTACACTCTCGAGATAGATTTTCCGTCCCTCTAAAACTATATCGATCATCTCGCTTATTTGCTGATAAATCTGCTGCTTTAACTGCGCTTCAATGACACAGTGGGCACCATAACGTACGGAAATATCAATGAGACGGGTTAATGTGTCACGTACACCAGCACTTCCCGACATTGCAGTCCATGGTAAATTCTCACAGGAGGCCAATTTATCATTATGTAGCTGAAAATTATTCGCATTGTCTTCTCGATGCTTAAACACTACATCGAGAACTCCCAACACAATTTCATTAATATCACTTATGGTATTAGCTACCGACACGGTTGTCTGATTCTGGGCCGCAATTCGATCATCTGCCATATCCGCAAAGGTTTCAAATATGCGCTGAAAATTGCAAATTTTAACATAGAATATATCCTGAGTGGTTAAACTCCCGTAGGGTTTCTCATCCCATAGGGCGACAGTGGAATCAATGGCTTCCTCAATCAGTTTGGGCATTTTGCTCTGCAGAGTACGTAGGGCGAGAGCAGCAGAGAGTTTCTCACTAATATCAGACATAATGTAGCCAGTGGGCTTCAGCACATTACTTCCACAGGGAATGGCATTGAGCTAAAAAGGGATAAAATATCATTATGACATCGTCATTAAATTTGAAAATTATCAAACCTTATCCCAAACACCGCAAGAATGCAGAAATTCAATAAAATGTTGAATGGCAATGTTTTTATCACGAAGCTGATTGATGATTTGCATAGAACGTGAACTCCCCAAACCATGACGATTGGACTCTTGCTGCTCCTCCAGAGTGTCTTCCCAACGTGGATCGGCAATAGGAAGATCTTCGGCTAGATCTTCAGCAATGGTAATCACAATTCTAATAATAAGGGGAATTAATACGTCTGCTTTCTGGATCGCTTGAATAAATTTACTTGTCCAATTTATATGCATCCAAGGGCGCTCCATTGAGATCGGCTTCAGCCACGCTGCGCAGCAGTTCGCCAACAATTGTCTTAACCATATTATTATTGCCTTTAACACAATATAAAAATGCAGCCTTTAGTTGACCAACTTCATCATTTAACTCATTGTACATTTCATCCGGATCTAATTCGAACATGTGGAGATTGTTAGTACTGGATAACAAGGTAGACTGTTCCGCAGCAGCACTAATGCTGCCATTAAAAGACGTGGGTGCAAATATATCCGGAGTATGGCATGAGCTCACATTTAACATTTCAGTGCTATCAAAATCACCCGGAGTGATGCAGACCAGACCATGGGTTCGACTAAAGAAGAGTGGCAAACGGTTACACACAGCGGCACTTAAAATACGATCATCTTGTAAATGGAATTCAATCTTTTCAGCGTCCACTTCAGCTATAGGTCCTGATTGGGATAAGTGCAATGGATAGACTATCTTTGGTGTATATAAATACAAATGGCTGCTGGCCACAATGAACCGAAGGCACATACAGTCCTGAACGGTCTTTGGACTGTAGAATTTGTTTAGCTTCAAGGGTGTAAATGTGTCTAGATGCATGCCCTCCGCACGTGGAGTAGCGACCACTGCAAATACATAATTAATTGATTTACAAAAAGATCTCCATGAAATTTCGCTTCTTACCAAGAGCATAGCACATTTGAGGAGCATGGGATGAATTTACACCTCCGGCCAAGATATAGGCCTTGCCTTTGGTAACGTGGTAGTCCAGTAAATGTAAATCCATATCTGTGTTATCTGCCTGCAGTCTCACATTCCAGAATTTCTGTTGGAACTCCTCGCGTATGTTTCGCACTAGCTCCGCATCCTCGTAGATTAGACTTTCAGAATTACCTTTGTTTGACAAACTCCATCGTTGAATGGAACGATCTGTTAGCAGGGAAACAATAGTTTCACCTCCGGGAGAATTACTCTCACAGCACATGCCCACCAGAGACTGTGGAAACATAAAAGATACGGAACGGCATTTAAGGATACTTCCCTTGTGTTAAAAAATATCAAGAATTTTTACCTGATCCTTCTCTCCACCAGTGTTCATTCCAATTAGTATTGAAGCAAATTTCTTACCAAATCCCCCCAATAAACCTGTGGCCGGCTTTATAATTTTATGGATCAATGTGTAACGACCCTTTGTCAAAGCCACGCGTAGAAACACTAGATTGCTAGTGGATGTAACTGCCAAAAATCCCTGCTGAGTGGGTAAATTCAGCAGTTGGACAAACTCTTGGCCTGTTAAGATGGATAGATCTACAGAATTACCATCATGGGCAATGGATGACCAATATCGCACATCTCCAGTGGAAGAAACGGCAATGCACGAAGCATTTTGTTGGCCCTCAGTCTGAAAGACGCTAATTAAGGCACTTTTATGTGCCAGATCACTGTATGGCAAGGTAAGCTCTCGGCATTGAGCCAATGTTCCGCCACGTCTTTGTTTTACCGTCCGAGGAGGTGAATCTGTCTTTGTTGAATCTTTGTACTGCCAAATCAACAATCTGCGTCCTTGCACAACCTGTTAATTAAAATAATTATATCATTTACCAAAAAACCGAACTCAATTTTCACGAAATATTACTTACCCAAGCCCAGCCATTTTGCGAGACCTTTGCGGAGACTGTTCCGATGGCTCCAGCGAAAGTCAAAGCTTCGTTTACAACCACTGGCAAGGGACATCCATAAATCTCGACAGCATTATAGTCCGAGCGAATACCCGGAATGGATTGAGTGGAGCGCACCGATAAACTGAGGCGACTGTCATGGTGGTCAGACAATGAGCAGAATGTTGATTATTATGTTGATTACCTATTATGTAGAGTCCGCCTTAATCCTCCCGAAAGCGCACTAGGGGCGAAACTATTATTACCGCCAAAAACAGATTTTCCAGCCGGCATGCTGCGTCGCACACCTGACGTTGATTCGCGTGTTTGCGGTGAACCGTACAATTGCTTCTGAGTGCTGCGATCCATTTGTAATATAAATAAATATAGCAATTAGCAGCAAAATGTATTTATTATTAAAAAAAACTTGAAATAATAATTTGTCGGCACAATTGAAAATAGGTTAAGGTAAAAACGAGAACATTGTATTCGGAATCGAAATAGTGGGAATATAACAGAACCGGTGGGAAACTGTTAAATTTTAACAAACTCTCAAATGATGCATTAAAGGTAATGCTCGGCAGCACTGTTCACTTTCAACTTTGTCGCTGTCCAACACTGTAGGTAAAATAACAATAAAACAATAAATATATTAAATGCAAATAATTTAACTAGATCAGACAACGGACGCCAGAACAAAGAGAGAAAGTGAGCGAGATATAGCAACAACAAAAACACAACACTCAAAATGCTGCGGGTAAACGAACTAAGCCAAAAAGTGCTACCAAAGCTTTATCTACTTTTCCTATATACTTATTGTTTAATTAATTCAATTAATTCAGGCCATTAAACGCGACAAAGAGATCTTCGATGAAGTTTGGCCGGATAAGAGGAAAATTGTCCTAAAACTGCTGCGCCAGGACACAGTTTCGCAGCCTGAATGGCAGGATCTGTTTTATGGCGTACATTTTGTCTGTTTGTGGGATGAAAAGGGAGCGTCAAAAATTTATGATTGCCTGCATCAGGATATTGTTGAATTCATTGTGCAAGCCCAGAGCCAGGTGCAGGCTCAAAGAGGCGAACAAGCTCTGCTGGCCACTTATATTGTGGAATGGCGGAAGTTCTTCACACAGTCAAATTATCTGCCGCTACCTTTTCGCCAACTGGAACAGTCGCCGCAAGTGAAACCCTCATCCTCCTCCTCGAACAACAGTTCGTCCACCTCCGCTGCAGCTGGCGCTTCCTCCTCGAACAATCAAGCAGCGTCGTCAAGTAGTTCCTCGGCAAAAGCCTCAACTTCAGCAGCAGCTGCTGCGGCCGCTGCTAGTAATACTGCCTCTGCTTCTGGTTCGAAAAAGAGCCCCACTGAGGATAGTCCGGTGCGTAAACTTATGCTGGATTCTTGGAACAAGCACATCTTTCACGATATCAAGGATCGCCTACAGGAATCGGCCATGAAGATCGTTCATGCTGAGCGCAATGGGGACGCCTATGATGCCCAACTGGTAGTGGGTGTTCGAGAAAGCTATGTTAACCTCTCATCCAATGCAGAGGACAAGCTAGAGATATATCGTGAACATTTCGAAATGGCTTACCTAAAGGCAACGGCGGATTTTTATCGTCTCAAGTCAACGGAGCAGCAGCAGGAAAACGGAGTTCTGGCTTATATGAAATATGCCGATGCCAAGTTACGGGAAGAGGAGGTTCGAGCCAAGCGGTATCTTGAGCCGAGCAGCTTCAGCATTCTCACCTATACGTTAGTCAAAGTTCTGATAGTGGATCACCTTAATTCAATCATTGCCGAGTGTCCGGCTCTTATACGCGATTATGAGACGGAGCGTCTCAATCTGATGTTCCGGCTTATGGATCGTGTTCTGCATGGTGTCGGCGTCGAGGCCATGATGGGGGATCTACAGCGTCATATTATGTCAGCGGGACTAGCGGATATGCTTTCCGCCTCGGAAATCATTACCCAGGACTCTGAAAAGTATGTCGAACGGCTACTAGAGCTGTTTAACAAGTTCAGTGATCTGGTGCGCAATGCCTTTAACGATGATCCGCGCTTCCTTACCGCCCGCGACATTGCCTTTAAGACGGTGGTTAACGATACCAGTGTGTTCAAAATGGAGCTGCCTACAAGCATGGCTAATCGCGGTGTCAAATATACAGCGCCAGAGAGCAAATGCCCAGAGCTCCTGGCCAACTACTGCGACATGCTACTGCGTCGAACGCCGCTAAGCAAGCGTCTGACCAGCGAGCAAATCGATGCCCGTCTAAGGGATGTTCTGCTCGTGCTGAAGTATGTCAATAACAAAGATGTGTTCATGCGCTATCACAAAGTGCACTTAACACGGCGGTAAGTTCATTTAAATATACGTGAACTCAAAGAGCTAAAGTTTTTTCCTCCTGCAGACTGATTTTGGGTACCAGCGCCGACAGTGAAAAGGAGGAGGACATTGTGGAGTGGCTGCGGGAGGTGGGCATGCCGGCGGACTATGTTAATCGTCTAGCTCGCATGTTTCAGGACATTAAAGTAAGTGCTAGGGAAAACATAAAGAACAATATGATCAAAGAAAATTCTTTTATTACCTTATTTTTTAGGTAAGCGAGGATTTGAATACTCAATTCCGCAATTCGATCAGTCGACATGATGCCATCAATATCAAAATACTCAACGCTGGCGCCTGGGCACGTTGTTCGGAGCGTGTCTCAGTGTCGCTACCAATCGAACTGGAAGACTATATACCCGATGTTGAAGAGTTTTATAAAAAAAAGCATTCCGGCCGAAAATTACAATGGTATCATCACATGAGCAACGGCACAATTACATTTGTGAATAATTTTGGCCGCTACGACTTGGATGTGACCACCTTCCAAATGGCCGTCCTATTTGCTTGGAATCAGCGGCAACACGATAAAATCTCTTATGAGAATCTACGTTTGGCCACAGAATTGCCAGGTATGCCACTAAAACACTAAAACTTTGTCATTTGGCGTATTCAATATTGCTGCTCCTCTTTAGATCCCGAACTGAGACGCACCTTGTGGTCATTAGTGGCTTTTCCAAAAATCAAAAAGCAAATTCTTCTCATGGAGCCGGCGGTTATTAATTCACCGAAAGATTTTGCCGAGAATACATTGTTTTATATCAATCAAGAATTTGCTATAGTCAAGAATGGAAAATCACAGCGACGCGGCAAGGTAATTGAAAGAAATGTCAACTCTGTCTTGATTCTGTCATATATTTATGCGTCTATTTGCAGCTGAATCTGATAGGTCGTCTGCAGTTAAGCACCGAGCGATCCCAGCAGGAGGATAATCAGTCAATAGTCCAACTCCGCATTTTACGCACGCAAGAGGCCATCATCAAGATCATGAAAGTACGGAAACGAATGAATAATGCAGCTTTGCAGGTTAGTGGAAGGAAAAACTAGTAACTAGTAATCAATTACAACATTTTTTGAATCCCAGGAATCCCAAGTAGTAGTTTGGAAAGTATTCGACAACTAATGCTTCTTTTTTTTTCTTTTCTCTTCCCAGGGTGAACTTATTGATATACTAAAGAACATGTTCCTGCCGTCCAAAAAGATGATCAAGGAACAATTGGAGTGGCTCATTGAACACAAATATATGAGGCGAGATGATGATGATATTAATATGTTCATCTATGTGGCCTAACTGTCTGACATGCGTCCTAGTCCTTTGACATTCCTATCCATTCAAATTCTCTCTTTTCCCTTTCGCATACATACCCCATCCACATGGCCACAAGCAATTTTAATCTCAATGATGAAGACGTGCTCTAAGCATATCCTCAAAATATCTCACTGGATTTTGGATCTATCGAAAGTTTCTTATTGCGTCCTTACAGCATTTTCGCACTACATTACAAAACAAGAAGTAACACACTTATTTTAAACAAAAGAATTAACTACAATTCGCTTTTCCTATATTTTGTGAAAAGAATAGTCTTTGTATTTTTATATTTATTGCCTATTGGCTATTTGGCATAGTTCTAGTTATTATGTTATTTTATACTTCGTAATATGTGGTGCCGCTCCTTTTTATCTCCCTTCTAACCACCACATGGCCACAAGCAATTTTAATCTCAATGATGAAGACGTGCTCTAAGCATATCCTCAAAATATCTCACTGGATTTTGGATCTATCGAAAGTTTCTTATTGAGTCCTTACAGCATTTTCGAACTACACAACAAAACAAGAAGTAAAACACTTATTTTAAACAAAAGAATTAACTACAATTCGCTTTTCCTATATTTTGTGAAAAGAATAGTCTTTGTATTTTTATATTTATTGCCTATTGGCTATTTGGCATAGTTCTAGTTATTATGTTATTTTATATTTTGTAACATGTGGTGCCGCCCCTTTTCATCTCCCTTCTCACCACCACCATTTCCTAACAATATTAAATAGATCTAATGTAAAATTATTGATATTTTCCATAAATAATTTCCACCTTTGTATCTATTAGCCTGTTTCCGTTATGCGTATTTTTGTGTTATTTCTTAAAAAAAAAAAATAGTTTTAAACCTTTCATGTGAGATACCAACTCAGATAGTGCTAAAATCTGGGCACGCAAGAATTGTAACCTCTTGGATGTTAAACTACCTTAAAAACACACACATACACATACAAATGATGGCAAAACTAAAACTAGATTAGCAATACTTTATTATGTTTAAGTTAATAAATAAACTTGGTTCTATAAAAACAGAATATGTCATTTAAGATCTACTTCTGGAGACGTTCATTCTTAATTTGGGAACATTAGTGTAAAATGTTTTTTTGTATATAAACAAATTAATTGAAAAACGAATGCTTTTTGGTCCGTTTCACTTCATTTACGAGAAGCCATTGGAGCTACTTATTAACCCATTAGACATCAGTAAAAATTAAAAAACTCAGATTTTTTGTTTATTTAAATTATTCTCACTTAATTTAAACTTAGTTTAAATGGGGCGGAAATGGATACATAGATCTGGTTTAATAATAACTCATTGGAATTTGGTCGAAATTGGTCTAAGAAATCCAATAAGTAGAATAAAATGTATAATAAATTATAATAAATGCACAGATAGGATCGGACATGTATATAGTAAACAGAATAATTAAAAATATTACAAGAAAACGTAAAAATGGATTTGCAAAATAAAACGATTCGTGCTGAACAGTTTAAACACAAAATTATACATTAAATCAAAGCACTAGACTAGTTAGAAGCTATAATCTAATTAGTTGATTATCCTATAACTAAAAATACTATTGAAGTGACGAATTTTTTGCTTAGTTCTTGTTACTATTTATCGTTTCCTTATCGACGCTTGCGACCCTTCTTATAGCCTTTGCCATACCAGCCAGCTTGGGTGCGGGCTAATTTGCGTGGAAAACTGGTGGAAAGCTGTTGACGCCGCTTGGCTGTCTCAGCGGCAGCAATGTGGGCCAATGAGACATTCTCATCGTAGTCATCATCATCATCGTCAGTGGTGGGGCAGCATTCGCAGACAACAAAACGGCCACTGCGGGCCCGTTTTTTATGTTTGCGCTGATTGAGGTTCCATTGGCGATAGAACTGACACTCAAGTTCTGCATAGCGATCAAAGCAGAACTCACAGCCGGCGGCTGAACGATTCATGGCAAAATTAGGCACCACCAGCGAGTTCCATATGTTGAGATCAGCCGGCGGAGGTATTAGGATACTGTGCAGACCAGAATACGCATATTTGGCATCATACCAGCTGGGCAATTGGCGGAGCATCTCACGATCATTGTGCAGACGCAAGAGATCCATTTGGGCTAACTCATGGCTGTCATTTGAATCGTCATCGTCATTTTCAGTGGTTGAATCCGCTGACAAAGTGATGCTACTGCTGCATTTGGTTATGCTGAGGGATCGCACTTGCTGGGGCTCTATAAAGGGTGTGGAAAGTGGCGCACCAATAGGGACCAGAGGTGGCAGTTGGACAGGAGCTAATCTTAACTCAATCGGAAGGGCTGATGGATTATTATGACTGCAAGCTATAAAAGATTTCTGTATAGCCACCAGTTTAGGCAGGCCATTTGTTTGCGGTGGTGTATCCGTCTCCTCTTTGATTGTCAAGGGCTCCAGTTTTGGAAGCAGATGAAGTAACTGCATCTCCTGCTTCATTATGGTAAGCAGTTTTTCATCTTGCTCATCATCCTTTTCAGTTTTTATAATAACTGTTTCAGTTTTTACCTCCTCAACCTTAATTTCCTCATTGCACTCCTCTTTCTTAAGGGGAGACAATTCCTCAGACTGTTCGATTTTGCTTCTTACATATTTCTGCCTAAGTTCCAGATTCGTTTTAATACGTCTACCATTTTTGATTGGCGTACGAATTCTTGGACCCTTACCAATGGGTAAATCACTTATCGTATAGCTTTCCGCTGAAATAGTTGAATCTTGCGTCTCTTCGGTGGTTGTAGTAAAGGCCTCCTCTTCGTCGGCATTTTTGAGCAGTGGTTGGGTCAGTGTGTGCAGCTCCTCTGGCATCAAAAGAGTGGCGTGGGCGAATATCGGATCCTTCTCCTTTGTGTAAACGGGAACGGGAATATTGAGCAGCTGCATTAGTTGGGCCATCACCCGATCACATTTGCCATTGATCTTAATGCTAGCCATACCATCCTTGGGAGTCCACTGTAAATTGACTACACAGATTTTGGCACGCTGTCGCGCTGGCTTATCCATCTGCCAAAGCCATGTGTATTTCTTCAATACCTTGAGACTAGAACCCAAACAAAGTATAACATCGGCTCGCTCCGCATGCTGTGTGGCACCCGCCCAGTTGAGTGGCCACTTTAGGTTTCCCCGCTCACCAAAATGCACAATGGTATCGTAAAGAGGCTCTGAACAACGATGGCATAGCCGATGCGTCTTGTGGCAGTATCGCGCCGTCATTTCCGTGGTATCAAACTGACGCCAATAGACTCCATTGCAATGCTTACAAACCTCTATATACATATTTCCGTGGATCTCCGACAGTGAGTGACGCGGCAAGCCAGATCTCAGATGCAGTCCATCACAGTTCTGGGACACAACATGATGCAGAAGTCTGCGGCGATGCAGCTCGTATAGGGCCATATGTGTATAAGTCGGATTGGCACTGGAGAGGTCATGTTCTCCTATATCCTCTCCCTTTTGCAGCAATGTCCAGATGCCTTTGCTACCCCGATAGTCGGGTATAAGTGCTGCAGTGCTTATCCCAGCGCCCGTATAGCAGATTAAATGCTTCGCCTGAGAAATAATATTGGCCAACTGCTCCACCTTAGCTTCAATCACATGCGTAGCATCCTCCTTTTCAGCCACACGCTCTTTGTATATCTCAACTCGTTCTCGTCGCTTCTTCGTGGCCTTTACCAAATCTGGATGCTTATCCAGAAATTGCCGGTCGTCGGCTGAACGCAATGAATCACATTTTCGCAGGATCAACGAAACCTAAAAGCAAAGACAAACTATTAATATCCATATAATTATCACTCATGCACATGTATGCGTTATGACAAGGGTTTAAGTATGTGTGCGTGTGTGTATATGTATGAGGTGTCTTTGTATACGTATTAATTACCTTTCGCATTGCATCCTTGCGCCGTCGCTTCTCATTGTCCTTTTTAACCGGAATCTTTTGCACTTTCGCACGCGTTATATAAGATTGTACGTCCTGTCGATGCTGCTGCAATGGCGACTGCATTTCATCCTGTTCCATTATTGCTGACCCGTCTTCGGCTTCGATTTTTTTGGCCGCCAATTTAATTTATTTGCATCGGCGCTGCAGCTGCGGCGGTCGCGTTGATGGTGGCAACAACTCTACTGAGCTCATTGATTGCAATTATTTTTATGCACGCCACTTTGTATACGAGCAGCATCAAATTAAACAATTAAACACAAAAACTTCTCCATTCTCTTCTTTTTTTAGCAATAAAAATGTAAACAACAGTTTCTTCTGGCGTTGCCACGCGTGTTTGGTGCGACTAACAAAAACATTGCGTTGCCAGATAGGTGAGAAAAATTCACGGTTTGAGTTTTTATTGTGAACTTTGAACTTCTCTACCGCTTAAACTTAATTTGAACTACCGATTAAAACAAAAGTAATTTCTTAGTGGTAAACAAAGATAAAACTGTAAGTACTTTAAAGTGGTAAAAATTATATGGTAAGACAATTTGATCTCCAACCTTGGTACAATTTCAATTCTTCGATATAATTTTTTCTATCCAATCGAGATAGTAATAAACACGGGTATAAATGCTTGGAATTTTCGGTGTGCCGCAGGATATGCCAGAGGATGTAACACCCATGACATGATACATGCACGGAAAGTCTTGATGGTAGACTAAAATGGGACCACCTGAGTCACCATTACAGGTATCCATAGGTTTATCCGAGCCAACACACATTTGACTAACAGACTCGAATCCACGAGGATAGTCGTCTCTTGTTCCCACAACTTGATTGCATATCTAAAAGGCAATATGATTGACAGAGATTACAACTGTGCCATGGACCGAGTTGTCTTATATTTACTTACCCCATCTGCATAGGGATGCAGTTTAACCTTCAGCAGTTTCGGCGATGGTTTCATGGCCAAACTGGTGCTGCCCCAGCCAACGGCTATGAAATTGCCAAAGTTTCTACCATCATTGAATGGCAGACACGCTGGATGCTTATACAGATCAAATTTTACAGGCTCAGTGAGTTTGACCAATCCAATATCGTTGTACAACTCTGGATCTGTATAGTTCGGATGAACTATATAATTGGAAACTTCGTAATCCTTGGGGTCAGCATCATCAGCATCCGTATCGAAATCTAATTCACCAAGTCTCACTACATTCACCTCGCCTCTGGCAGCCGGATTTGGACATTTTATTTCATTGGTTTTCACAATCTCTGGATGGATCTTACTTACTGTTCTGCTTCCAGGCAATGGGCAGCGGTTAGCACATAACGATCACTGATAAGTGTGCCACCGCAGAACCAATTGATATGGTTACGATTTGCGATGGCCCGAAGTCCCAAACGTGCCACATGTGGAAATTCCTTGGGCTCGGCCGGAGTACCGCCCACAATTAGAGGTGTGTAACTATGACAATTATCAATTGTCTTATGTTCAATTGGTGCACCCGGAAATAAAAAGCTGTAGGCCACTTGCTGTTCAAAAATGCTCTTCTTGTATTTCGTACAAGCTAGTAAAATAAGGTTTCAAGTTTGTGGTCACTCTGGTTGCCAAAAAAAATTAATTTACTTACATTTAACTATATCTGAAAGATCAGCAGATACCAGGGCAAGCCAGACTAATAGAAACACTACCAACGACGACATCTCCAGCAGTTATGAATATTATTTCGCTCTGGAGAAAAAGAAGCGAAATTTGGCTCAACTAGAACGAGTTTTCATTCAAGACTAAGCCTAGGGGGATGCTCCCCTCGCTTAGCTTGGCTTTCTAGTTGAGATGCGAGAGAGATAGGCAAATATGTAAAATTCAATCTCTAATTGAATCTGCGTTTCTCTATGTGTGTGTGCGTAAGCTATTTACTCAAGTTTTAAGTCTCTATTAAAATTTGACAAAAACTTTTAACATCTCGAGACAAAATATTTATCCCAAATAAGCAAATAAAATCTTGTTAATTAAATATTAAGCTTCCATTCGATAAATATGTCAAACAGTACCCCAACAAGAAATCCTCATTACAGTTCCAGGAATGTAATGCAAATCATAAATCGATCATAAAATTATAGATAATTTATGTTTTAATTCTAAAATAGATCATCTTTAGAATATTTCTTTGCAGAATCGGAGAGTTCCTGCTTAAGCCATTTTAAATAATAATGAACTCGTGTATACATTGATGGTACACCTGGTGTATCGCAACTTATGCCAGATGAAGTAATTCCCATCACATGATACATGCAGGGATAATCCTTATTATAGATCAATACAGGGCCACCAGAATCACCATTACATGTGTCCTTGTGCACATTGGAACCAATGCAGAGTTGTGTACTGGCATTAAAACCATTCGGAAATTCGTCACCAATTTCTTCTGTCTCTTCACATTTGCGGTTGAAATTATCCAATTTAACTTTCCGCAATATATTTGAACTTTTGCCAGCAAATTTTGTGAAACCCCAACCAATTGCAGTGAATATGGAATGACTTTCACCATCGTCGTAGGGCAAGCAGGCTGGATGCTTATATCCATCGAATTTCACCGATCGATTAAGTTCAATAACGGCAATATCATTATATAGCACTGGATATTTAAAATCCGGATGTTCTCTACTATCAGTAACATTGAAGTCTTCTGGATCGGCGTTATCACTCTCGCTATCAAAGTCCAATTCACCCAAACGAACCACATTCACTGCACCGCTGTAAGCCAAAAAACGTAAATATAATTAAAAATAATTACTTCGATTACAAATCTGTTTGGAACTAACATTTCTGAGTAGAGACAGTGGGCAGCTGTTAAGACCAATCGTTCGCTTATCAGTGTGCCACCACAAAACCAGTTGACATTATTGTTGTTGCGATGACCTAAGCGAGCCGCAAATGCGAACTCCTTGGGATCAGCCGGAACACCGCCAATGACAAGTGGAGCCAAGTTACGACATTTGTCCAAAGTTTTGTATACAATCGGTTCACCCGGAAGCAGAAAACTATATCCAGCAGTCTCCTCAAATACACTCTTTTTATATTTGAGGCATGCTAAAAGCAAGATATTTAATTTATTTGTCCTTTTCTTTATTTAGTAAATTATCCTCACTTACCACTCACCAATTCGGAATCCTGGGCTGAGATAAATTCCTTTCCCAGTAATGTCAACAATATTGTATTAATAAAAAGTAACATAGTTTTGCCGATTCACACAACTTGATGTTTATTGGACGACTAAATCGCAATCAACGCGATTCAGTCAACGCAAATACGAGTTTGGTTTTAATTTCCACATATTATTGAATGCTGAGAGAAGACTGAGAGATTGCGATTGACTCAACACCGTCCAACATCGTTTTGTATCCACTTAACCAAAGCTTTTTTGGAACGTTACTAAGAATAATCGATCCTTTCTTTTTAGCATATTTATATTAAATATCTGTTAAACAATCCAACAACTTACCCCATATTAACACAAGTTAGTACTTATTTCTATTAGTATAGAAATATATAATTTATATAAATATAATATTTATATTTCAATGTGCAATTCAAATGGTACAGTGTCGATTGGCACAATATTTGATAAGGATGGTTGAACCTGAGATCAAGAGATTTATACGCAATCTGGAATAGCCCAAAACCAAATCGATCATCAATTTTAGCATTCCCCTGCTCCTGAGTGACGCACAACAGGTGCGTCCACATATATATAGTGTATATATGTACATACATACATACAAATAAATACTATATAGCCCATCGAATTCGGTGTAAAAACAGCGATTATAGTCATTAAAAACTGTCATTTATATGCAAATTCATTTCTTGTTGATTAATATACAATATTATATGCAATTCCTAGAATTTTTACATGGCCTTAGCAATTTCCTGTTTTAGCCAATCCAAGTAGTAATGCACCCGTGTGTAAATAGATGGTACGCCTGGTGTATCGCAACTTATGCCAGATGAAGTAATTCCCATCACATGATACATGCAGGGATATTCCTCATGATAGCTCAACACTGGGCCACCAGAGTCGCCATTACAAGTATCCTTGGAATCATTGGAACCAATGCAGAGCTGTGTACTGGCATTATAGCCCCGGGGCAAATCCTCATTAGACTCCAGTTCTGTAAGACATTTGTTGCCAAAACCTTTTAGTTTAACCTTAAGCAATTTATTGGAGGGTTTGCCGGCTAATTTCTTTTGGCCCCAGCCAATGGCTATGAAGGATTTAAGGCGTTCGCCATCGTCAAAAGGCAAGCAGGCTGGATGTTTGTACACATTAAAGTTTACCGCCCGATTTAGCCAAACTAAGGCGATGTCATTATATAGCAATGGATGATTATAGTCCGGATGCTCTATGGTGTTAGACACACCAAAGTCTTCGGGATCGGCATCATCCTTGTCATTCTCAAATTCCAATTCGCCTAAACGGACAACATTCACCGCACCACTATATGGATATACAGATAAAAATACATATGAAGGCAATCTTGGAACTTTTTTACCACTACATACATATCCGAGTTCAAACAATGAGCGGCTGTCAGGACCAATCTATTTGTGATCAATGTGCCACCACAAAACCATTTCGTTGTGTTATCAGCTTCATTTCGTGAACCCAATCGAGCGGCAATTGGAAATTCCTTGGGATCCGCCGGCATTCCGTCCACTATCAATGGACGAGATCCAACACAAGAGTCAACCGTGTCCCAGACAATGGGAGCATTTGGGAAAAAGTAGCTTGTGGCCACACGTTTCTCAAAAACTGTGCGCTTAAAAAGTTTACACGACTCCACAGCTGCTGGATCTGGCTGTTGGCAATGCACCGCTGCACCGATTAATATAATTCCAATCACTAAGTTGCTCAACATTTTTTCTGCCAAAGATCTGCCCTCGAGTACAATCTGACTGCAACTGATTGCGGGTGTTTCAATAACTAGTTTGAGAACTACGCAGTTCGCGAGCGAACTTGCCTCTTGGAAACCCTATTATTCTTTGTCACTGTCTAAGATCGTATCAACAAATGACTGAAACAGCTGATCTGATTAATTAAGCCTGAATACCGGTTTAATTAGATCCGAAAACAGAGTCTTAAAACAATATCTCAACATTTGCAAAACAATTAATTTACATATTTTAAAGTATTCTTAATCACTGATTTTATTTTGTCGAGTGGACAGAAAGTTAATCTGTAACTTAGTTACAAGTGCGTCAATCTTTCATCCAAATATCTTTTAAAAAATTTTGATTTCGATGGCTTGTTCACAGATACTGTCATGTTACTTCACTGAATTTAAGAACACAAAGTAAAACACCAAATAATCATGAATAGAATATAAATTTTTTAAAAAGAGTTGCTTTTTTAAAGTTGTGTAATATATACTATATACATAAATATATATACTTAATTATTAAACATAAGAAACGAAAACTATTTTTGATTAGCTAAAATGTATACCCGCCAAATTGAAGGCCAAAAGTAGACGCATAAAATCATCAATATCCATCATTCTGGCGCGTTTTGTGGCCATGCCCAGTACCTCCAATATCCTAATAATCTCTGCTTGAATATTAAAGTTTTCCTCAAGTTGCTGAAATATATTGAAAGTCAATTAAAACTATAAAATTTTACATCTTTGCCATTACCTCATTTCTTAAAGAACGATATAGTTTATAATTCTTTTCGAGCATCTCGATTACAGACTTCACTTTAAATACAGCCGACAGGGTTTTATTCTTTCGCAGAAATGCAATGCGGGTGAGACCATCCCATTCGGTGAAATTTACAGGAGGCGGAGGATTTTTTGGCTCTAGACGCACAACACTTGACTCCACTTTGGGTGGTGGCCTAAAGTTGTTTCTGCCCACCTTCATCAGCATGTCGACGCGGGCCAGTAGTTGTGTATTGATACTCAGTCGGCAATATAGCTTATCACCCGGCTTCGCCACCAGACGCTGAGCGAATTCTTGTTGGAACATCAGTACGGCACATCGGAAGAGAGGACGATGCAGTAGCAGTTTAAATATCAACGGCGAACTAATCTGATAAGGGACATTGGCAATACAAAGATCGAAGAAGGGTAGCTCGGCTTTGAGAAAGTCACCAATTAGGACCTGTAGCTTGGCCTGCAATGGTGTGGCCTGGACACGCTTCTGCAATTCGGCAGCGAGGCGGGTATCAATTTCACAGGCAATCACTTTTTTGCACCGCTCTAGAATCCTGACGGTCATGTTGCCTGTGCCTGGACCGATTTCCAGTACCACATCAGTGGGACGGAGTGACGCCTTTTCCAGCATGGCGGTTATGATTAGGGGATTTTTAAGGATATGTTGCCCAAAATCCTTGTTAAACACAATACCTAAAATTTTAAAAAACGAATCGTCTTGGTATCTTTGAAAATTTATATTTCTGCAATGCTTACCCTGTTTCTGAACGTCATTATGTATTCTTGATTTCTTTTCTGTTTTCACTTTCGGCATTCTTTTCGATGTCGTTCACTAAATAAATATTCAATTAATTAAATATTTCAGATTCCTAAAAACCACGTGAAAAACAAAAACAAGTGATGGGACCAGTAGCAAAACTGGAGAAATACCAAAACACCGATTAATTATCGCGCGCCGAATCGGTTAACATGAATTTAAACAGGCGGTTTCATCAGTTTATGTTAAGTAACAGTCGAGAAAGTTCAAAAATTGCCCGCCTTTCATTTTCAATAGGTTTTGCTTCACCTCTCTTTATTTATTAATTAGTTTTCACTTAATTTTATGAATCAATTTGTTTTGTTTCATTTTACTTTTTTTGTTGTAATTTTAGCATTCTTTGGTTATCTTTCCATACTTTCTCTCAGTTTTGTTACCATTTATATTTACTATTTTCAAATAACATTCACTTTTTCTTTTCATAGTTTTTGTTTCTTTGTTCTTTTCTCTGTATTTTACAACATATCAACTGTTGACTTTTGACTTTACTTGTTTTTTGTTCTTTTTTAATTTTATTATTTTGTTTAAACATAACTTAATTATTATTTATGCTTTTCTCATCCTTCAACTTGAATTGGTTTTTGTGTGTGTTTTTGAATACTTTTTCTGTTTGTTGCTTATAACATTTCCAATTGTTCAGATATATATAAACATATATATATATATATATATATATGTTCTCTTACTAGTTTCCCTTAAGATCAGGTTAACAATGATTTCGGCTAACCACTTTTTTTGTTACTTTATGTATTTTTTCTTTAGAATCTAAGATGAAAAAGGTACATGAAAAAGTTGCACAGGTGTGTGTGAGTGTATTTGAGTGTAGATATATATATATATTTATATGTTTTTATGCTTTTAAGTGTGTGTCTTGTACAATATAGATTTCTTGATCAATTAAAAAAAGTGTTAGCAAATGTTGAGCGAAACTATTTGTTTTGATCTGGTTCGAAAACTTCTGTGATAATGAGGATGTGGGAGCCACAAAGATTGGTATAATAATACATATTAGTATATATATATATATATAAATATATATACGGCGAGTTTGTAGTTTTGGGCCGGGAAAAGATTGAGATACAATAAGCTTTCAGCTTATGGCTAACATTTTGGTTTATGTAGATATATATATATAAATATGTGTGTGTATGTTTGTAATTTGTGTTATTTTCTTTGTTTCATTCAGGTTCCGGTTACGCGTTACAATGTTTTCATTTTTGTTTTCTTTTTCAATTTCCTCCCTCTTTTTTCTTTTTTTTGTTTTATTTTTCATGTAGAACAACCAACAATTAGTGTGTTTGTGTATGTTTCTGTTTGTTTTTTTTAATGTATTCCCTGATTTAAAGGAGATTAATTAATATAATTATTTATGATGGCTGGATGATTTTGCTTGGATACACTCGAAATACTGCTTTTAAATACGATCGCTCTTTCATTTATGGCAAAATTTCCAAACATTGTAATAATAATTTGGTAGAATTTAACTAAAACATTAACAAAAAAGGAGAATTTAAAAATCCTCTTGCTCAAATAAAAACAATTGTAAGTTGATTGAAAAGTTTTGAATTAAATGGAAACGTTGGGAAGGTATAAAGTGATCGTACTTAAAAGACATTTAAAAATATTTCATTCTGAGTGTTGTTGTGTGAGTGTTTGTTAAAATTGTTTAACATTTTGCTTTTTGGTAAAATGCTTTCTTGAGAATACTTTAGGTTAACATTTAATTTGTTTGTTCTTTCCTTTCATCTTTAATTGGTTAGTTTTAGCGTTTACGCTGGGCTTTTACTATTTCACATATTTAGTATATATACATACATCTATATATACATATATATATAAATATATATATAGTTAGACACTGGGCGATTTGTGATTTCTTTACTATTACATAGAAAGTTTCAGTTTAGTTTGTAATTGTTGCTGTTGTTCATCATCGAGTTGTTTGGTATCATTTGTTTAAATCTTTCTTTAGTTAACAATGCTGCTTATAGCTAATATAATCTTCTATGTTTGCTTTTGAATTTGTGTGTTGTGTCTGTGTATGTGTGTTTTTTTATAGTTTATAACCTCTTTAGCAGCGCAAAATAGTTTAAATGAATAACAACAACAAAACAAAACCTCATTTCAAATTAAACATAGATGATTTCGATGCTTTATAATTTGGGGTTATCTTTTCTTATTTGCGCTGCATTTATAGAATTCATTTTCCTTTTTGCTTTTTGAGTCTTTGGTTTTAAAATCAACACATAATTAGTTAATACATAGTTATATATACATATGCATATATATATTTTTTTTGACTTGTTGTTCCACATACTCTATGCATATATATATACATATACATGCATTTACATATGTATATAAGAGTAGGAATCTGTGAAGCGTTACAAATTCATATATTTCCTGATCACTTCATAAACTTCTACTCATAGTTAATTTCACAATTTAATATAAGTTATTTTATATTATTATTATTATTTTATATATATATATATGTATATTAATTGTTGTACGGTTTTTGTTTTATGCACTTACAGACTATACACATTTTTTAATTTGTTTGTTGTGTTTAACATAAAATAATATGAATTAGACAGTTTTTTGTGTTGCTGTTTTTATTACTATGATTAATTTAATGTTTAATGCTTTTTTGTTGTATTTTTTTTTGTTTAGCTGTGATTTACTTAGTTTTTGGCTTCATTTTGTGTGTAGGCTTTTTTTTATATAAATATGATTTTTAACAATATATATTTAAACAAAATAATATCGCTTTAATACTTGAGAAGGAAGTTGTGCAAGATTTAAATCAAATAATTAAATCATAATTTGTGTGTATTTTTGTATTTCTGATTTTGTGGGTGTTGGCTATTGTGTTAAATATTCCCTTGAGATTCGCTTGGAGCAAGTGCCTAACTTTGCGAAACTTGAGATTCGTCGGCACAACATCATCATCAATAAAAATTAATAAAAAACTAATAACAAAATGCATTGTGCACTTCAATTGCAGCTAACATTTGACATTTTGACTAGAATGGGGGTAGGGTAAAGAATCTGTATATATGTATATATATATATGGCAAATAACATTTATAATGCTTTTGTTAATCGGGACATATTGCGGTAAGGATTGTTGATATATCATTATATCGTTTGTTTAAATGGAATTCAAATGTATCATTTTTATATTGATTAAATCACATTGTTCCCTTTTAAACCTCAATTCTAGTTCATTTTTTTAAATAGTTAATAGATTTACGGTTTTTGTGGACAAAATGTTATTTCTGAATCGAATAAGAATTTTGGAAAATAAATCACTATCAAAAGATTATTTCAAAGTTTCTGAATTCTACTTTCGTGATAATATCAACAATCCTAATCCAATATTATTTGAAATTAAATTGTGTGCTGCTTACGCTTATACCTTGTACGTAACATTTTTGAAAAGCAGTTTGTTTGTGTGTATGTAGTCTGTGGTATTCACAAATTGGCACTATATAGAATAAACTTCCACCTGGATACTGACATTGATAAATAGTTTAACAAACAAAACTTATAAATGAAATAATGACACAACTGGAAACAGACAACAATAAAGCGCTTCATACATTTGTTTAACGAAAACGAAGAGTTAATAATAGTTGTGCTATGGGATAAAGGGATAAGGAGGAAGTAGTGTTTGTGGAAGAGGAGGGACAGGAATACAAATAGGCTAACGGTTAGCATAGGTCATCATATACATATATAGGCCTCTCTACCTAACTTCAAAACTGACGGCACCAAATTTGCCACGGTCCGCAGATATGCGCACCGTCTAAAGTGAAAATGTTCTCCATAGCTTCAAATATTACTGATTTAGTAGACTTTACGCTCTGGTCCAAATTTGGGATTGACAAACGAGAACCCAGCAAATTCATCCTGGTTAATGCAGCGTATAACTTCATTACCAATAGGTGTTAGTATCGGATCCTCTTTGGTAAACTCGGCATCGAAATTGTTCGCATCACGTGGGTTTTTCTATGGTGAAATATTAATTAAATCATTTAATTTAGTATAAAGATTGCTTTATTTTTTGGTATTTACCATTTTTGGTCGGAATGGTGGCTTAATATTGCGCTTCTCCAGCTCTTTCCAATCCAGTTTATTGAAAAATGGATGCTTGCGTATTTCATTCTCATCGCCAGTACAGCCCAAACGCTGTTCCGGATTTTTAGTTAGAAAGCCTAAAGTTAAACAAATAATCAAAAGGATATGTTGTATAGATAACTCTACTATATAGTGGATAATTCTTAAGATTACCTTTCAATATGGACACGGCTTCACGGGACAGCCACACCGGATACAGAACATCATCGTGCATAATCGAATCAAAAAGCTCATCCTCATTGTCAGCCTCAAATGGCGGTTGGCCAGCCATCATTTCGTACATAAGGACTCCCAGTGCCCACCAATCCACAGAAGCGCCATACTCCTGCTCCTTGAGTATTTCCGGGGCTATGTAATCTGGTGTACCACAGAAAGTTGTGGTCAGCATGCCATTCATGATGCCCTCTTTACACATGCCGAAATCGGCTAATTTGCAATGACCCTCCTGATCCAACAATATGTTATCCAGCTTTAGATCGCGATAGATTACACCATGAGTGTGAAGGAACTGGAGCGCCAACGTTACTTCCGCCGCATAAAATGCGGCACGTGCCGCCTCAAAACGACGCGCCTTTTGAATTTGGAACATTAAATCACCACCATTCACATACTCCATAACAAAGAACAGACGATCCGGTGTCTGAAAACAGGAATGTAACGCAGTGAGGAAGGGATGATTGGCGGCCAACGCCAGGATGCGTTTCTCGGTCATAGTACAGTCGACATCATCGTCCTGTATGATCGCATCTTTCTTGAGCACCTTAATGGCATAAATCTCATCAGTGCCCTTCTTCTCTGCCAGCATCACCTTGCCAAAGGATCCCTTGCCCAGCACCTTAATAAAGTTGAAATCGAGCAGCGAGCATTTGCCAGGGCGTGAATCGCCCACCCCACCACCACCGACGGCCAAACTCATGCAGCTGCTGGTATTGTAGCCACTGGTGAGCGTGGTGGTTGATGTGGCTAAGCTGTCTCCCGACAGATTGCTACTACGAAACGAGGCTCCAGCCACATTGTCGCCATCGCCTCCTAGTGAAGCTCCATAGTTATCCTCGCCACCCTGTTGATTTAAATATTTAGATCGACGCGGCTGCTGTCCTTGTTTATCAGGTGAGATGCCTAGCGAGCTGAGTATCTCGGCCATCTGCTTGGTATTGATGCCGCATGTATTTGCCACATTCTTCTGGCACCGTTTGTGGACGTTCATATAACAAGTCTCGCATTGCAATCCCTGCTTGATCAGCCCATACAGCAGTGAGCCGCAATGGTCACAAAAGGTGAATCGCTTATAGCTGTGGACCACAAAGCGATGCGGCACATTCACATTAAACCGCTGACCGGCCGGTACCACCTCCACCTTGGCCTGCTGCTATATTTGGATTGATTTATAAACGATTAATACAGATCCATTTAGAATAATCGTATATCTACTTACCTCATCTCGCATTCCTGGACATTTGGACACCACGGACAGATGGCATTTCTTATGTACAACTAAGGTGCAGACTAGAAATGATTAAATCGAGAAATTAGTTAAAACAAATATGATTTTTATAGATCTCTAAAGCCATATGACTTTTAAGGATCGTTTTGTATTAAGTTGGATTTAATATTGAAGACAAACTACATAAATATGTATTTATGTACATTGTGGATACTCTTTCTCAAGAGGAGTGTGTGTGTTTTTCTTTTTCGTTCAACATTCAAGGTTAGACACTTATAATTGATATTTCTACATATAATCTAAACATAAAGTTTTAAGCTTCATCAAAATAAGAAGTCAGTTTAAAATCCACTGTTAGCTGGGTTTGGCTTTAAATCGAAAAGAGATTTACACGTTAATGGACATCGTATCGGTAATATTTAAAACCAAATCCAGTAAACTTTAGATTCTTTTTCCATAATTCAAAGGCACTTTTTAGTTTATGTTTAGGTCGGTATAAATTAATTACAAACACAATTAGTATAACCAATTAAGGAACACATTTATGTTTGACTTTTTGTGCAAGAAAAAAATACACTGTGATATTTAGTAATTGAGAGAGAAAAAAAGGTTTTTAATTACCACACATATAAAGATTTTGTTTTTTGTTTAACGTGCAAGTTTTTGAGTGTGTGTGTGGGTGTGTGTAAGTGCTTCGTAGTTGTGCACAGTGTATAAGAAAACAAATCGTCTAATTTAACAACATACATATGTATATCTATAGAGCTAATGGCTTATTTAAAAGAGACGATTTCATATCATTCATTCAATAATGATATGATAGTATTTTAAATGATATTATATGTATATTATATGTAGGATCATAATGATATGAAAAATTATAATTAGAGCTAAGCAAATTTATTATTCTTCTCAGGAAACTATTCATATATTTAATTATTAATTCGTAAAATAATTTGTAATGAATTCCTAACAATTCGATGATTCAGTTTATATGCAAAAAAAATGTTCGTTTTTGAAGTGTTTTAATCTGAAATGCATTTTCCAATAGAACATGACGAGTCCGCTTTCCATTCCCTTTTTCAGTATTCCATTGATTGTTGTACATTTTCAAGTTCTCTTTTATGTTATTCATAAGATGTTTAGACGAACAAGATTTTCTTGATGATATAATTTCTACATTTTGGATTTCAATACCATTTCGTTTCTGGCTCTGATATCGGTAAGAAAATTAAAATATTGTTTATCCTAACAATAGTAAAACTTTCTGACTTTTGGATGATTTTATACTTTTATGAACTTCCGAATTGCATTTTATTAAAGAATCTTAGAGATTAGTATATGATCAACTTTGTTTAATGATGATTCCGGGTGCAAGAACAACACATATATAGACAGAGACAGAGAGAGAGAGAAAGATGACTTAAAAGAAACAATGATCGATGCGATGTAACAACAAGAGGCACGCTAATTGAAAAACAAATGAAAAGTAAAATCATATTTCATGTCATTACCCTCACAGTATTGAATGCGAATGCAGCTAAACAAACGAACAAATGGCAAATGCGGTTCTTTAATTAATCTCTAAAGGATTATGAGACTAAATCAGAACTAACAGCAAACGGCAAACAAACGAACGTACAAAACAACAAACCAAACAAGCAGTTTTTTTTTTCATTGTTTTTATATGCAAAGTGATGTTTGGATTGAGGGATCTAGTCGGTCCTTTTTTTTTTTTTTTGGTAAATTTGTAAGCAAAACACATACCTTGACATTGATAGCCTTGTTTACCAATTCCCCTGCAAAAAGGCAAGAAATTCCATGGCTATTTGTATGTATACATAGATATAATTTTCTTTTGTGGTGAAAAGTGTTTTGTGTGTGTGTGTGTGTGCGCGTGTGTTTTTTTGGGGGATATGTTATGTATGAATCAATGCATGAAAAACCCACAGCTCGGTACCCAAAAAATATAATTGTATGTTTGGATGAATATGATATACCAAGCATTATCCATGAAAATCAATTATGATCCCAACAATATAAAATAAGACCCAAAAATCAAATATACTCGAAGAAAAACCATTTGAGAATACCTGAAGAAACATTGGCAATGCCAAAGTTTTTTTTTTCCTTGCAATTAGCGTTTCGATACACAATTATAAACTTAAAGTTTATAAACAAGTTCAACTCCTATTTTTTAATTCAAATTAGAGACAAATAAATTATTTGTAATTAATCAGCAAGTTTTTCAACGAATTTATCAAAAGTTACCAAGTTATATTGATCCAAATTAACTTTACAGAAATCAGACAAACCCGGAAATTTGATTTAAAATTTGTTTTCATGATAAGTAAACGCTAATTGCAAGCATGTATATGTATGTATGTATAATAAAACAATAAGAAGAATAATAGAACTTATGATAGATGGAATGATGATACAAAAAAAGGTTACACAAAACATAAGAAGTATGCAAAAATAAATAATAGATCGATCAAATAATAAAACAGAAATAGTTTATAAAGTTGAGATATGTGTGAAAGAGAGAGATATTGAAATCAATTCCCAAAAATAAAATAAGATAAACTATATAGAATATTAATCACTGCATAAAAATACAACTTAATTAAAATAATGTAGATAGGTAGGTAGGTTTGGGTAGATACTGTTGATGTTCCAGAATAATGTGTGTGCTGAGAATATATATATATATATATGTCTGATTCGACAATCCACTTACCAAATAAATTCGCGACAATGCGAGCAGAAGGTGGGCTGACGCAAAAATGTTGCCATAAACTTGTGACCATTAACCTGTTAGCGGAAAAGAAAAGGAGCTTCATTAGCATGATTGATCAGTTAGGATTCAATATATGCGATTATAGCATTACCTGATGGACACGTCGACGCATGGCACCGCGACGACGATTGAAGCCGGCGCGTTCTTTGAACTCTTTATTAACGGCCACCGTGTGTTCCACTTCAGCCTCGGCTTTGGCTTGATCTATAATATAGGAGTTAGCAAAAAGTAAGAGTTAAATTGGAAACTAAGAATCTTTAAAAGATATTACTTACCATTGCGATTCTTTAGCTCAATAATCACATGGATTTTGCCTTGTGGCTCCAAATTGACCCATAGATCCAGTACACTTGCCTCATTCTGCATCAGATCTTCAAATGGTATCACACAATTGGCCACAAAATCATCCGGCGGCAGTGCCGCATCGTGAAACACAGTCAAATTGATGTTATGTGAATTGGTCACATCGTGGACAAACTGCTCATTCCATACCGGATCAAATGTCTTAGCCCGTGTAGTAGAGCGATCTGGAATCAAAGTAAACCAACATAAGTTAAGTATAAATTAATAGATTTATTAAGTCTTAAAGGACTTACCGAAATGACTCTCGTCAACATCTATGGACACATACGGATCAATCAATTGTTCATCGGCCAATTTACCAAAGGTTAAATTGTGACGCTTCTGGAAATCTGTGGGACGGAGGCCAGTTGCCTCGCATACCTTAATTTGCAGTTTGCCCGTAAACATATTGCCGTTGTTCCCCCCAGCAGATATTTCGCTTGCTCCGACTGTATCCCTCTGTGTATGTATATATATAAATATATATATATTTGTGTGTGTGTGCGTGTGTGTGTATGTGTGTGGGTGTAGGAGTGATCGAAAGTGAAAACAGCGGGCTGCACCTTGCAAGTCAGCAGCTGCGGTGATTATAAAATATTCACCACAATGTGGCCGGGATGTTACAGCTGTTTCTGAAAATGCAAAACAAATTTTGAATTGGAGTTTATTTATACATTTTTTTAATACTACAATTTTAAATTTAATGTGTTAAGTCAATTCCCAAAGAGCGTTCATTATTTCAGCGTTCATTCATCGCATTTCTATAGATCCAATTTAAAACCATAAATATTTAGCGTGCAGAATTTCCTTTTTTATGAATAAAACGCGTACATGATTAATTCATTGTATTTTGTTTTTTTTTAACATATGATGTACATATATGATCAATTAAAAGCCCATTTAGCGCGGTTCTTAGCAAAATTGAAAAATATAGAAAGTAAAAGTCTAATCTGTCGGTCAATTGTAGGTTAAACAATTTTTGAAGTATTAAGTAATACTGAAACACTTAATTATCATACGAATAAACATACATATGTATATATGTACATATATATTTCTATTTAATATTCAACAACAAAGAATTTCTAAGTAATTGAATGATTTTCCAAGATAACATAATTAATTATTTTATTATGTTCATTTTAGTTAATTTCTTGCTTGATATTTACTTTTAAAACTAAATTTACGTTCTCAGCATCTAGGTAATGCTTCTCATTCTCGGTGTCAATTGAACCTGCATGACGTATGAACAATTTTTAAATAAAGTCAAATCAGCCGATGTGCAACAAACAAAACGAAAGCCATGAAAAGTGAAAATTGTAAATGGGTTTGACTTTGAAAAGTTTAACTACATATATGTACAAATATGCATAAAGAAATACTTGCGTATTAGACTGGTTTTCTTTCGACTAACTGTGAATTTTTTTAAAGAAATAAATCATTCGCCATGTTATTCAAATTTGATAATTTTTTTAATTAAAAGTAAATAAAAAATTACAGAAAGAACTAGTAGATATTTCAAAATTTTTCAAGGTTATTCGTTATTATACTTAAATTAATTAGAGTTAAACTTTTTTGAAGACTTTTTGAAGAAAAGTTATAAATTGCGGACAACACGGCGTATGAGTAATATATCAATTTAACTTGCGATCTAGAAAAAGTCCAGTCTGATTTACATACACTCACACACACACACACACACTAGTGTATACAATAAACACATACATATATGTATATTGTCTATTGAAGGTAGTTTGTTAGTTTTGTTATTTTGTTGCACATGAGGGAGGGGATTATCCATTCAATTGGATTTTATCAGCAAAACACTTGTACGTATATATGTACATCAATCGCCTAATTCTTCTTCCAATGTGCGCCCTAGAAAGGTTACTTTGTATCAATGTTGTTGTTGTAGTATTAGTAGTATTGGACATTATTACTAGAGCGAGAGGAGTTGATGATTCTGATTCTTCTTGCCAAAGAGTGCAATATTTATGCATGAGATACATACAAACATATACTCACATACAAGCACATATGTCTGTTAGTGTGTGTGTGGGGAAGGCTATTTTTCAGAATTAAAACAACAAAGAAAAGGGAATGAGAATTATATAGCCCACATTCCAGCACAAGCACATAGAGAAACACACTCACACACACAAACATTACACATAATATTTATAGAAGTATCTAAGGATTTCACTTGCACTTGCATCAATAAACTGTCAACATTTTCACAAAATTCATTTTCCGTTTAATATGGGGATATATGTGGGGGAAAACAACGATAGCAAAATTTGAGTGTATACAAGAAAATTTTCTTGCGCAGAAGCTGGGGACCACGGGCCATTTTAGATTATATTTTAATTAGTCGTTTTATTTGTTTAACATGCCACTACTTGGTTTATTTAATACCATTTCTGTTGCGAAGTGTGCTTTACCTTTGCTTTATATTTTATAAAATTTTACAATGTATATATTATACAATGTATATACAATATACAATGCTGCTGTCGCTGCCTGCGTCAACTGCGACTGCTCTGCTAAGATGGCGACCCAAAGCAGCGACGCAACGCACTTTAGTTTTTCTTTTTTCCTTTTTTCGTATATCCCTTCTTTCTATTTTATTTTCTTTCACCTTTTTTTATATTTCGTTTTTCAGACGATTTTTCCAATTCTTATTCCATATTTCGTTACTAATTAAACAATCTTTTTCACCCAGCAATTCTCACACACACACTCTTCCACGATTCCGCTTAATTTTGATTTCGCTTAGCTTGAATTCGCTTATCTTTCGCGAATAATTTTGAGAAGCAATTTTGAAATCGCTTCGCTATTGTGACGGAATTCGCTTATCGTTTTTGCGTGAATTCGCTTCGATTGTTTGCCTGAATTCGCTTCTCTTTTAAGTGAATTCGCTTCTCTTTTAATTGAATTCGCTTTGCCATTGTAAATATTGCCAGATCGCACACAAAAGCAATAAAAATTGCTGCTGTTATTTACTAGTATTTACGAAAGTAACTTAATTTATTTGCGAAAACAATAATTTTAGCAGGCATGAGCTCTGGGGTCGTGCGGACGCCTGTGTCCCAGATTATAAACAACAAAGATGATCAGGATGCCGAGGAAGAGCCGAAGAAGAAGTCCCGCGAAGATTGGCGGAAGGCCAAGGAGTTGGAGGAGGCACGAAAGGCAGGCACAGCACCAGCTGCCGTTGACGAGGAGGGACGCGACATTAATCCACACATACCGCAGTATATTTCGAATGCACCATGGTACTATGGTTCCCAAGGCCCCACTCTCAAGCATCAGCGGCCCCAACACGAAGATGAGCGTGGCCAGCTAGATAATCGGGCGCCCAAGGGCTTGGACACTAGCCGTATAGTAACGAAATTCCGAAAGGGTGCTTGCGAAAATTGTGGCGCCATGACGCATATAAAAAAAGATTGCTTGGAGAGACCGCGCAAGGTGCAGGCCAAGTACGCCGAGTCCATAGTGGTCCATGATGAACACATAGTGAACGAGGCATCGGTAAATTATGATGAAAAACGAGATCGATGGAGCTCTTACGATCCGGCCAATCATCGGGAGATAATTGAGGAGTATGAGAAAGTGGAGGAGGCCAAACGTCAACTGAAAGCAGAGAAACTTAAAAATGGTATGTTAAAAATGTTTTTAAAGCCGCTTTGATATTGACACCCACTTTTGAAACAGATCCCGATGCGGAAATCTCAGATGAAGATGGTAATGAGGACAAATATGTAGATGAGGTGGACATGCCTGGTACCAAAGTGGACTCCAAGCAGCGCATCACAGTCCGTAATTTGCGTATACGTGAAGATACTGCCAAATATCTACGTAATCTGGATCCCAATTCGGCCTATTATGATCCCAAGACCCGCTCTATGCGTGATAACCCCAATCCCCAGGTGCCATCCGAGGAGTAAGTTATTTTTTATGCACCATTTTAACAAAGTTCATTAAACAATATTTATTCTTTCAGAGCTGAATTTGCAGGAGAGAATTTTGTGCGTTTTTCTGGTGACACTACAGCTCAAGCTACTGCCCAATTGTTTGCCTGGGAGGCACATGGCAAAGGCGTTGATGTCCATTTGCTGGCTGAACCAACCAAACTGGAGCTGCTCCAAAAGGAATACGAACAAAAGAAGGAACAATTCAAGACAAGTGTAAGCTAAGACACATAATGATAATACAAAGTGAATATTATCTTTAATATATATTTCATTGCAGACGAAAACCCACATTGTGGAGAAATATGGTGGCGAAGAGCACCTTCAAGCTCCTCCAAAGTCACTTCTGCTGGCTCAAACAGAGGAATATATTGAGTATTCTCGTAGTGGTAAAATTATCAAAGGTGTTGAAAAGCCGAAGGCAAGGAGTATTTACGAGGAGGATGTCTATATCAATAATCATACTACGGTGTGGGGAAGCTTTTGGAATGCTGGTCGCTGGGGCTACAAGTGCTGCAAGTCATTCATTAAGAATTCTTATTGTGTTGGCATGCAGGAGCCAGAAGGGTACTCAGAGACAACAACATCTGTACCCATCTCTGTTCCTGCTGAAGCACAGTCGGAGGAAATTGAACAACAGGCTGTCGCCTCTGAAGTGGATTCGGCACCAAGTTCCGATTCCTCTTCCGAGGAGGAAGAAGTGCAGCAGCCCAGCAAGAAATCTAAGAAAAAATCGAAAAAACGTGAAAAGAAACGAAAGGCCAAAGAGCAGCGGAAAAACAAATCCAAGCACAAAGAAAAAGAGAAGAAAACTAAACAAAAACACATACCGGATGAGGAGCTGGATGATCGTAAACGTCCATATAATAGCATGTACGATGTGAAAGCACCCACTGAGGATGAAATTGAAGAATGGAAAAGGAAGCGGCCCCGTGCCGAGGATCCTATGCTGCAATTTATGTAGTTGAAATTATGAAACCTTTTTAATTTGTATAGGAAAATATAAATAAGATTATGTAAGGAATACAAAATTTCACTTGTAACTAATTTACAAATCTTTGTCGAATTTAGAAGCTACTCGGTATCTCATGCTGCACCAAATTATCTTCAATTTAAATTCACAAAATCAAATAATATTTTTTATTGTCTGGTTAAACGATCGCATATTGCTCATATAGTAATTCCCGTATTTTGTAGTAATCTTCCGAAAGACAACCCTCCATTGCCACCTTTCCGGCATCTATGCGACGTAATGCCAATGTGCCATTACTGCACCACAGAACGCCACCGGAAAATTCAGAGTTTATATTGTTGCGCATAAGAATTTGTTTGAAATCCGAGAGTTTTAGTTCATTAATTAGTACTGAATTGTGAACGGGTATCTCGTCCTCTTCCAGTGTTTCCAGGGTGAGAGTTTGTCCCTCCTGAATTGATACTTCCTGTTCTGTGGTTCCGTTGGTGGATCCATCAATGGCTTTAAGGCGCATTCCCAATCGTCCATCCACCCAGGCCACTTCAGCGTTCTTGGCCTTCTGGAATTGCAATTGTGAGACCAGACCCTCGGTGAGACGTACTTGGTAAATGTGAATCTCGGTTGTCACATCAATAATTTCGCCTTTGAGTGGCGTAAAGACGCGAGCTCCCACATTCTGTTCACAGTGTTTCGCCACCGCCTTGGTACCCTCGGCTGTGCCATGGACCACAATTACTCGACGCGGTCTAAGCTGAGAGAGAATCTTTAGCATTGATTCTCCATCGGAACGTCCTTCAAAATCGATACGCTGGATTTGGGCATTAACCTCAATGGTCTTGCGCTGGTTGATCAATTTGGTGGGCTTCTCTAACAACTGGACATCGGTGTCCATATCTCCATTGGCTTGCTGCTGAATGTCCATACCGCTGCCAGGTTCCTCTTTTTTAACATTCTCTTTGTTTTGTTCCTCCATGGGCATGTAATCGTAGCCACCGACATCGGCAATGCGATAATCATCCAAATTAATAATCTCTCCATACTCATCATATTTGATCTTCTCCTCGTGGTAGGGGAACATTACATGGTGTCGTTTGTTGGACTTGAAGAAGCCAGATGTGTGGCGGCCCTCTGGCCGAACCACAATATCGTGCTTACCCGTAATGACGCTCATTTCGATGTCATCTTCGGATTCAGAGCTACTCTCCTCCTCCACATCAGGTTTAACTATCAGGGGATTCAATTTTTCACCCTGTGTACGTAAATACTCATCTAATTCGGGGCCTTCTAGTTCCACACGTCGACGTATATCAAGTTCGATTTTCCTGCCAGGCACAGCATTTTCCACCAGCTCCATGGCCAGAGATCCAGGTGAAGTTCGTGTGGTGAATATAATACTATTATTGGCATTGGCAGCCCACTGCACGAATAGATCACGTGTGAAACCACTCTCCATGTCTGGAGTGCTGGCGAGGACTACCTTGGGACCAGCCGGTAGCTTAAAAACATCAGCCAAGGAATGGCACAGATTGATGTGTTTGAACTGGAATGGATTGTTGCGGGCTCCCTCGAAGGCCTTCGTCAACTTATCGCTCATCCATTCGATTTGGGATTTTGCAAACTCGATTACATTATAGCTGACGTTATTTAATAAGGCCAGCGAGTAGGCCATCAGTCCAGATTCTTTGTTCTTCCACAGCTGGTCTAGCATGTGGGCCAGTTCTAAAACGCGTCCAGCCGTGTCAACGGCAATCAACACGTTGCCATTGTTGCGAACTGTCTGCAATATATTGGTCATCAGTTTTTCGTCGCGGGCACGTCGTCTTGCTTGTTGATATAGGGCATTATAGGCATCGGTGATCAGCAGGGATGGACGCTGTAGGCGATCCAGTTCGCAGCCACTCAAGTGACGCTCCTTCTTGTGATTAAAGTCTGTGGCATAGACGATATCCTCCTCGCCCACTTTGACAATTTTCCAAATGGTGCCACCAATCATGTGGCCAGCATTTAGTGGAGTTATTGATATGCCATATCCCTTGCCCTTCAGTGAGACCGTTTGGTTGTATTTTAATTGAGTGATTTTCTCAAATGCAGTGTCGACATCATCCAGCGAGAACAGATCAAAATCACCCATGTTGAAATGCGACATGTACAGATCGTACATGAACATCTGGCCCATTTTAAAGACTGGAATAGTGGCATAGATGGGACAATTCAGACCCAATTTTCCCACCAAATACGGTAGTGCTCCCAAATGATACGCATCCGGATGAGAGAGCAAAACTGCATCCAACGTGTGAACTTGTCTGCAAGAAAATACGAATTAATTCACCTTGTTAATCTAGAATTACTACCAAAACCTCTTTAAATCCCTGATGAAATTTGTATCAAACTTTTCGTCCCACCCGCAGTCCAGCAATATTCGAACATCGTCTATCTGGAGTATATAGCATGGCGGGGATTCATCCATGGCTCCAGATATTGTATGCAGCTTGATAATTGAGGTCATTTTAAGGAAATGCTTTGATGTGCGTTTGCCTTTTTAACGATTCGATCAAGAATAAAGTGAAGCTGTTGCCGGTTCAGGGCTACAGCACATGCAAAATTGTAGAGGGCGCTAAATTGCCGCTTGGTAGCCCTGGTACAAAACGTAAACAAAATATAATTTGTTGAGAAATACGAAAATTGCAAAAGAAGCGATAAAAGCAAAAATTCCATGGAGTTGGAGTGGCCGCGTGTGTTATAATGGTGTTTAATCGGCTTTATAACCGAAGTTTCCACATTTTCGATTTATTATCTTTTGTTGGATTGATTACGCTTATTGTTTATTTGGCACTGCCCTTCCGGTTTGCCTCCCATTATCCCTATATAGACGGAGAAAGAATTGAAGATTCGTTGATAGAACAGGTCACGACAAATGTCTCCCTGCAGCTATCCTTTGACTGCCTTTACAAGGACGTCATCAAGAATAATCGATTTGTCTATAACAATGCTTTGTATCATGGGAGCATTTTGCGGGGAGAGGAGATTAAGCCGGGAGGAGAATTCCAGCCAGAGCAGTGTCGGGCGAAATATAGCACCGCCATAATTATACCATATCGTAATCGCGAGGAGCAACTGCATGCGTTTCTCACCTACATGCATAACTATTTGCGACAACAATTGATTCATTATCGCATCTTTCTTGTGGAACAGTCCGATCAGAAACCTTTTAATCGAGCCACTTTGTTTAACATTGGTGCCAAAGTGGCTGCGGAATATGGTTATCCGTGTCTCATTCTACACGATGTCGATCTGTTTCCCCTGAACTCTGGTCAGATGTACGCCTGTGGAGAGAGGCCACGTCATATGTGCTCAGCCTTAGACCATTGGCGCTTTCATTTGCCATACCGGGGTCTTTTCGGTGGAGTTGTGGCCATCAACACATTTCAGTTTCAGCAAATCAATGGAATGTCCAATATGTATCATGGCTGGGGTGGCGAGGACGACGATCTGTATGAGCGACTGCATGCTCTGGGCATTAGTATTTGCCGCTTTGCGCCCGAATACAGTGAATACACAATGTTAAAACATAAACCGGAGCATCCGAATGAGAATCGGGGTGCTCTACTTCGAGCCGCCACTCTACGGCAACAGACAGATGGCCTTAACTCGTTGGTCTACAAGGAAGTGGAACGGCGCATGCACAGCCTCTTTACCCACATTATGGTTGAGACGTGAACTTCAGCACATCACCCAATATTGTTATCTAGCTTTATAGACCCCGTTGCTGTTTCACCTAGCTATTAAAATGGCTTGTTAGAATCTTAAATACTCTGCAAATAGAGAAGGAGGATATTGAATTGGCTTAGATATAGAATTAGCTTAAAAAATGATTTACCTCAATTAAAATGTGATTCTCAATACATTATCAATTAAGTTCTAATCAATAAAGTCCAATTCAAAGAAATATATAGTAACAAGACCGTTTTCCATTGTTTAACTATGTAGATTAATTCAGGACTCAATTGGAAATTCATTTATTGTTTATATGGATTACTATATGTATATTATATGTTGTATATATATTTTCAACACGTGCCCCTTTAACAAATCCTAAAGGATAAATTGCACAATACAGTTGTAATTATAGTTAGTTGGCTTTCTTTTTGTCTAGACTACATAAATAAGTTAAGGATTATCTAAATACACATTCGTTTCGCAATTGATATTAGTAAAATGTTGTATATACTATAATATATAACATTCAAATAAAACATAAATAGTAATGTAATTTTAAAAACATTTTAACAAAAACATCCACGCACACACAGATACATACACACAGTGTTACAATCGTACAAACATTCGTACATTAAAATACTAATTAAGATATAAATAAGATATTTAGTTATAGGATTTACAATATTGCATAGATAGTAGTTACTTAGGAATGTGCTTCAGTTTAAGAAGTTGAGAATGTCTTGCTGCGATAAAGCATTAAAATTTTGGCTATCTGTAGTCTGTGGCTGTTGTTGTGTTTGTGGCTGAAGTGTGGGTGTAGCCATCTTATTCATGCTTATGCCCTGACCATGTCCCATAGGATATATGTAGTTCACATTGGGCTGCTGGAGTGTGTACAAGTTGGCACCGTTCAAATTGTTTGACTTGGATTTCGCAAACGGATCCAAATCATCCAGGGAAGAGAAATTATTATTGCTGCTGGCCTGCTGGGGAGAGGCCAATTGATGATTCATTACCAGAGGATTGGCACTGTGCCAGCCATTGTTAGTGGTTGTCTGTGTTAAAGCTGCAGCTGGTGGGGCACCCAAACTGCTAAGATTACTTTGCATTAGAGAACTCAAAATGTCTGGCTTAGAAGCTGGTGTCGGTGCCGGGAGCGGTGCCGGAGTGATTGTTGCGTGTGTTATTCTGGAATACATAATGAAATTTGTTTCTTGATTGTTGATTTGATTTATTGCAGACAGAATCCTCATACTTGAGCTGCTCTTTTGGCCGCACAGGCGCCAATGTTGGAATTGGGGTGGTCGTAGCATTAAAGCCAGAGAACATGTCGTTGTCCACCTTATTTCCATTGTTGGTTGACATTGAAGAGTTTGAATCTAGCTCATTGGCCAATATTTCGGAAGCATCTTTGGGTCTGTTGATTATGGAATAAATAAGTCGTGTTAGTTATATCGGTACAAATTTTGGATTTTGAAATCATACTTATTATCCCTTTGAATGGTGGACAATTGCTGCAGTTTCTCACGCTGCTCTTGCTCCACGCGACTTAACATCTCCTTGATCAAGGCCACAATGGTATTGAATTGAGCAATAGTCAGACCATTCTCTACGCTAAGTGGCACTAAAAATGGTATACATTTATGGGCCATCACATCCTTGGTTATGCCTAGCTTTGTGTTGGTCATCGCAATCTTATAGATGCCTAGAACCAATTGAAGTCATAATGAAATGTAAAAATTGATGTCAAAGAGACAGGATTATTAACTCACCTATAATGGCCATAACAATGGCCGGTTCACGGCTCTGAATTTGTTGTAAGAAGGGCAGTATTTCATCCAGGACCAGCCACTTGTCTAGATTTTCTAAAAGCTTTCCAATTGATATCAGACAATTGACTTTCACAGAAACATTACTACTCTGCAGGCAGAGTTTCTTGATGCGTGGCAGCACAGAATTTTTCATAGCATTATAGTCAATCAGCGTGGAGAATGTGGGTAAAACAGCCAGGCAGAGTTCCTGGATTTGTGGCATATCGCATTCCAGGGAACGGTAGAGCAGTGGCAGAACACTCAACTTGACATCATCAGCAGGTGTTAGCTTCAGCAACAAGTCCATTTTTTGCATAAAAATCAAAAGTATTTGTATGGGATCGGTGAGTTTGAAGATGGGCTTGAGATGTGGCAATATGTGATCACAATACTCCCGTTGGCTGCTCATTTCGGCTATGAGTAGAACATTGGGCAACACAAATGGGATCATGGGCGAATTGATGAATTCCTTGACCAAATAAGGAAGAATCGAATGGAGATTAACACGATGTGGCAGCGTGGGTATGATTTGTGGTAGTCCCTTATAAAATTTTGATTTTTGTAGATTATCCCATTGATAGAGGGAGTCCAAATAGCTTAATGTCTTCACACCCACATCCTGGAAATAGACAATCTGCTTAATTTCATGCAGCTTGGGACGCAAACTGGCACTTGGGTGAAGCAGAGCTTTGACACTTTCGGTTAGTTCATTCGGTATAGCGTTCATTGGTGGATATTTCCGTTGATTCAATTCGTTGGCATAACGCCGGAATCCACTATAATCGCTGCCAAACATTTTCAGAGGTTTACCCGTGTAAATTGTAAAGATGAGCACACCTTTGGAAAGAATGGGAAAATCTAATATTAATCAATTTGCACTTCACTTCTTTCTTACTTACCCAGGGAGAAAAGATCACTATCTGGAGTATTCACACCGTTGAGAGCTAACTCCGGAGCAGTGTATTCCAGACTAGGCTGTGCCAACACATGCAGAGATGTTGAGTGCTCCCGACACGGCCAATGTGCAGTGCCATCATTCGCAGGCTGATTGGCTATGCAGAAATCAAATCCAAACAGTTTCCAGCTTCGGTTCTTATTAATTACTATGGTCTCGGCGCAAATGTTACGGTGCACAATTTTAGCGTCGTTGTGCAAAAACTGCAGACCATCAAAGAGCTGAAGAAGCCCATGGCGGATCTCCACATCATAAAGTTTCTTATCAGATCGCACCGAATCGCCCACCACATTCGCCAGCGAGGCAAAAACAGGTTCCGTGGCAAAGGCCAGGGAATCCCGACTCTCTTCCAAAGGATGCTGCACTGTTAGAACATGCGGATGGCGAATTTTTGTTAACTGTTGGACACCACGACGTAATGTCTCCAGCATTGTTTCTCTGTCGTCACGAGACCATCGTTCCAGAGATTTCTTTTCAAAGACAAAAACGGAAACTTCTTGCTTGGTGCTCTTTTTGTATCCATTGTAAACCTTCCACATCAGACCTAAAATGTCCATTGGTATAATCTTATTCCAATACTTATTCCGTATGTTTCACAATTTCTTACCAACCCCTGCAGTGCTGGTCAAGTCCAGAACCTCATATTCTCGTGTCACATTATTACCGGGCAGCACTCCAGACAGCGTGGACACTGTCTGCACCGCTGTGGAGTAAAATTTGTTTATCATATCCATCGCTATATATTTTTTATATTTTATTGGTCTTTGTTAGCAATCAATATCAGTATGACCAGAGCCGCCTAGTAAAAGATGGTAAACAGTAGTGTTGGTAATCAGTAGGTTGCTGGAAAATAAAGCTGCCGGACTGTTTAATTGTATTTCCGTTTCTCAAATTTAACTATTCAAATTTAGACATACTACACACATTTATTAATCTAGTCTGTCAAAATAAACAATTACCCAAAACAACTAATGTGGTTAAATGTGCGCCAATTTGAAATTTACAATTTACTTACATACCAATCCTTGTCATTTTCCTGCTTTTATTGCCAAATTAAAAAAATATTTCACATATTTTATGCATTAGATTAATATTGCAGATAAACAAACGAATACATATTTATATATTGTATGCTTAAATAACTTCAATTGAAATACATATACATCCTCTACTCCTCATTGGCCACTAATTGTCGGAATATATTGTAGTTGTTGGTTTTGTTTTGCTTTCTTCGTTATTTTTTCGATTCTAAATATATATATATATTTTATAGTTGTGGAATTAATTGCTGCCTTTAATGCTGCTTCTATTTGCGATGGCGAATGGTGCGATCCATGATATTATTAATGCGTGTCTCGGAGTATCCCGGAACCAGCATATGGATTAATTCCTTCATGAACAGATCACTGACGCCAGGGCTGGAGCGCTCTGCCAGTTCAAAGACGGATTTAAGGTCACCAATGTCGCCTAGGTTCTTATTATTGCCGATGCCAACGCCGCCACCGCTGCTGTTGTTGCTGGAGTACTTTCTCTGGATGTCTGTCAACACAGGAAAGAGGAAATTGTTTAGGCAAGCGCTATTGGTCTGCATAAGTCGCTGGCCAGATGGCGGCTGCTGCTTCACATGATTGGACTCCTCGTTGACGGCATGGAATGATTCACGTTGGCTACTACGGCGCTGTTGTTGCTGTTGCTGGTGATCGATGGTATTCAAATTAAGACCTAGAGAAGATCGCCTCTCCTCTACCTGATCTAGGAACGCACCAGCCGAACGACTCTGACGCAATTCTGGCTTAGAGCTAGAACGCTTTTGCATCAACTCGCTGGCTGATGATGAAGTACTGACCACAGATCCTGCGCCTCCAGCTGAAGAGGAAGATGCAGTTGCAGTTAAAGATGGAGCCGGAGCTGCAACTGGTACAGGAGTGGCATTCAACATGGTTGTGGTTGCATGTTTGTTGATTAAATTATTATTGTTATTATTGTTGCTGCTGCTGGTGGTTGTGGAAGTGGTGCTGCTGCTGTGGTGATTACCAACAATTGCCTCATTGGAACTGGCTGTGGTAACAGACACACCTCCACCACCGCCCGGCGAGTGTGTGGTCTGCATTAGCTTCTGCATGGTTAGCTCATGCTCCTGCAACTGGAAACTGTTGACTCCAGCTCGAGGCGCACTGTTGATATGTAGCCCCTTGACGGTCATAATCCAGGGTTCATCCTGGCTGCTGCCGCCCTGCTTAGCATCCGAATCGGAATCTGAGTTTTCCGATTCAGTTTCGCTTTCGTCGCCCTTGGACAATTTCCATTTCTTGAAACGATCGATAAGATCGATCAAATAGGCATTCTTTTTGGCCTTCTTAATGAATGGATATTTAAGCAGCTCTCTGGCGGTAGGACGATTCTCGGGATCTTTGTTAAGGCAAGCCTCGACAAAGTCCTTGAAAGACTTGGTATAATTGCCGGTTAGCTGGGGCGGATTGTTCTTGGGTATAAGGAAGAGCACTCGCATGGGATGCAGTTCCGAATTAGGCGGTTCACCCTTGGCCAACTCAATAGCAGTAATGCCCAGCGACCAAATGTCAGCCTTGGAGTCATACTGTGACTGCTTGATTACCTCCGGTGCCATCCAAAAAGGGGTGCCAACAAAAGTGTTTCGCTTTGATGTAGTATTGGTTAATTGACCAGCCACACCAAAGTCCGCCAGCTTTACATCGCCCAGCTCGCTTAGCAGCACATTTGCCGCCTTGATGTCACGATGCAGCTTCCGTTCAGAGTGCAAATAGTCCAAACCTTTCAGTACTTCGCGCAAAATGATGCCAATGTGCATCTCTTCGAAGGAGCCAGCCTTCATCAGATCCAGAGCTGAACCGCCGCCCAAATACTCCATAATAATCCACAATTTGGTCCCCTTCAGAAACGAACCGAAATACTTGGTGACATAAGGTGAATCGCATTGCGAAAGCACCATAATCTCCTGCTGGATGTCATCAATCTCGTCCTCGGCCTCCTCAAGATCGATGATCTTAATGGCGACTACTTGCTGGGTCCGATTATCAATGCCTTTGAAGACCTCACCGAAGGAGCCCTTGCCAATACGCTCCTGTTTCGTGAAGATCAACTCAGGATCGACTTTCTCTGTCCATGACATAGACATGGTTGCGTAGTCCCCTACCGTTCACCTTGCCTATTTCTCTTTTGCTTTCTTTTGGGTCGGGGTCACTATGGTTGGATTTGGGTCGTTTCTCGACAGCTCTTCTGCAATTTTTAATCTTTTTCGTGGGGGTGGGGGGCGCTGGCACTAGCACTAAATATTTTCTTTTGACTTGACTAATAATTTTTCAGTGTTGCCAGTGTTGTTGAATCGCTCAATCTGCGGTGTTACCAAACAACTCAAAACTGTGCCAACATTGTGTCAGTGCTGCCAAATTATCCATTGTTATCGTTTTATTTAATATTTTTTATGATATTTTGCTTAAATACTCATGCTAAAAAATACCACAAAGTTTCCCTTGATGAAAAACTCAGTTGTTTTTCGAATCAATTGACAGCTGATGAATGAAACTGAGCACCGATATTTTATACGACGCCAGTGAAAGATGCTTCAACTGCTGGTCAGCTTTCAGACATCCGCACAAAGCAAGTAAACAGAAGCCATCTGTTCCCATCCAGGTTTATTCCCAATCAGCATTCCTGTACCTGAATCCAAATGATGTTATACCTGCGCCGACTTTTTAGCCAGGAACTGGCGCCGGCTACGCAGAACGATTTCCTCGGATGCCTGCAACAGGCCCCGCATCTGCTGGCCAGTAGCTTTCAAGGAGCTCCTGCACTGGAAAGTCTCTCGTGGTTACACAATCTAGCGCCATGCTTTCCCTTAAACGGCGAGCAGATACAGGTGATCCAAGAACCGCAGAATTTTTACGAAACGCTGGTGCAGCGCATAACTCGGGCGAAGCGACGCATCGTGTTGGCTAGTCTTTATCTGGGTACAGGTCAGCTAGAGTGTTCATTTGTCCAAACGTTGCGTCAGCGCCTACAGAGCGAATCGAATCTGAGGTTGAACGTTCTGTTGGATTTTACACGCGGGACTCGTGGTGCCCTCAATTCGAAGACTATGCTAGTACCTCTAGTGCGTGATTTCACTGACCAAGTTAAGCTTTCTCTTTACCACACCCCCGACTTAAGAGGATTAACCAAGCGTCTGGTTCCGCCCCGTTGGAATGAACTGTTGGGCCTACAGCACATGAAAGTTTATTTAATGGACGACACTGTGATCATATCGGGAGCCAATTTGTCTAACGATTATTTTACCAATCGCCAGGATCGTTATATCTTGATTGAGGACAAGGCGTTGGCGGATTTCTATGCCCAGTTCATAGAGCGTGTGCAAGAGTTCAGCCTGGCCGTTGGTCCCGATGCCACAGAAGGACTGCATGGAAATTGGCCCATTTTACCATATGAGGGTACAAAGGATCAGTTTATCCGCCTGGCTAGGAAGCGTATAACGGATTTTCTCCAAGAGACATATCAGCGTCAGGCTCAGGTTGAAGCAAAACAATCGTTGGCGGATACTTGGGTATTCCCTTTAGTGGAAATGGGGCAAATTGGCATACATCATGATAGTGTGGTAACAAAGCGGCTTCTTTCTAACTGTATAGCTGGCTCACGACTTAAGCTGGCCACTGGATACTTTAATCTAACACAGGAATACATGGACACCATCACCCATAAATGCCTAGCCCAGTGCAGCATTCTCATGGCACATCCGAATGTATGTGATATTGAACTCAACTGAACATATATTTAACTGATTTTTTTTATAGGCCAACGGTTTTCAAGGAGCCAAGGGGCCGGCTGGAGGTATTCCCGCCGCTTATTCCCTCATAGCGAAGAGATTTTATGAAAGCCTAGTTCGTCGGCAACAAAATCATCGTGTGAATTTTTTTGAATATGAAAAACCCGGGTGGACATATCATGCTAAGGGTCTGTGGTACTATCTTCCAGAAACCAGATTACCAAGTCTCACTCTAATTGGCTCTTCGAACTTTGGAGAGCGCTCTGTGAACCGAGATCTGGAGACGCAAGTTTGCCTGGTGACTTCAAATAAGGATCTAACCCACCGTTTACAGGCAGAGGCTGAACGTTTGTACGACTATTCGCAGACGGCGGAAAATCAGATCGTTGAGCGTCCTGTTCCCCGGTGGGTTCAAGCGGTTGTCCGCATATTCAGGAATTTTTTCTAGCCAATTATATAAAAATTGTAGTTCAATTCAGGTTCCTTTTTTTTTGTTTTTGTAGCTAATAACTAGGCGTTTGTGTGAGTGCGTGTTTTTTAAATGTACTTTGTTAAAATTTAAAGGAAAATAAATTTATAATGCTATGGGATTGACTTTCATTATTTTGGACTTTGTAGAAGCCAATTTTATTAAAAACGTTCCGATATTTAAAAATTGCGCAATAGGATCGGCAAAGAGCAACAAAGCTCTTGAGTCACTCAAGCGTGTCGATTAAAATACTGGGAACGGAAAAAATTATACATTAGAATATTACTGAATATTATACTACAGTGTAATCAATAATACTTCCAGATTTATGTTGTAATAATAATAGTATGAAATTATTTGTTTTTTATCGTAAAAGCTATACTAAAAGTAACACGTGACACAAAAATAATTCGTATAGTTTCACATAAATGCTTTCTGGGTTATGCACCGATCAAATGTTTACTGGGCTATGTTTTCCTTTTCACAGTATTGTTTTTATTTTCGAAGTGAGCGGGTGTACGATCGGTTGGCTGTCGAGAAATTCGTTGTTTGAAAAACTGAACTTTTGAAAACTAATTGAAATTAAGAAAAGTTATTCGAATCGTGCGATGCGGTAATTGATCAGCTAATCGCTGATTGTTTACAACAAATAATTATAAAAAATAGCTCAGTGCTTTTAGTCTGTGTGCAAAATCAAATTTCGACAATTTACCGCTAATTGAAAACAGGAGTTAAAAAGTTATGAAAACTTTACTCAGTTGTTTTAAAAGTGCTAAAATCAATCCAAAATTTTATTAAGATAAAAGTTCGGAACGGATAACAAAATAAAAGGTACAAACCGAAACTCATTTCACAAAAATCAACAACCAAAGCTTGGCAAATATTGCACTTGCTTTGTTTGTTTCATTTTTGCTGTTGTTGCTTTTGACCGGATATTAATTCAATTTGTTTGTTTGTTTTGCTGATGGTTAAATTTTTGTTAAAAACCCGTTTTGGTATTGTTGTTTTTAAGCCGAATTAAAAATATCTTCTGAGTAGGACACTCAAGCATTTCCCCATCGGCTCCCATGTAGGAGTAAGCGAGAGCGTAGATTAAACATGTGTGCGACAACAGCAATAATAACATAACGGCATTTGCATTGACATTTTATGAGCGGCGCTAACGGCGCATTCATTGAGCCATATGAGAGGGCGGGGGTGGATTTTTTCCATCTTTTTTGTTCTTTTTGGTTTCCCTTTCATTTGTGGAAATTTTGTTGATCCTTGCGCATGCCCAGCGGCTTAAGTGGGATATTTTGTAAGGGAAATTAACGTTGATGTACTTTAATTGAGATTTTTCAAACATTTAACATACCAGCTGTTGGAAATCTGTCTTTGTCAACAGAGTCAAAAGAGTGGAATGTTAATGAAGTGCAGATAATATAGTTTTAGGGTATATTGTATTAAAAAACCAATGGGAAAACACAAAATATGTGTTTAAAATTATATTATAAACTTTCAAACTAGGTATGTAACATAAATTATTTAACTAGATTCCTTATGGATCTACCAGATCTACCAGTAGGCCTACTTTAGTCTGATAGATGGGTACTGAAATAGAATTGTTCCTCGATAAGAGACCAATGCCAATGTTGATCTTTTCCAGACGTTTAAACATGCGACATAACTACATTGATCTACAGATTTACTTACACAATCTTATATATGTATACATACATATGTATGTACATACATATGTACATAAATATACTAATCTGATTTTTTTGTAATTTTTCTCTTATCTTTACAGTGCGATATATCTGATCTGTTGACACATATGTATGTATGTATGTGTGTAAATATACATATGTATACTATATGGATTGGTTATAATATAATTGCTAATTGCGAATCGCTGACACACATAATTTCCCTAACTGGGCAGAAAAATTGAATTTTCGGTGAGGGAGGGAATCTGAATTCGTCTTTAACTAATTTAAACGACATGATAATTTAAATTTTTGCACTTTGTGTTTAATTGAAAGTGTCACGCGTCATTGTTTGAAATAATATTCTGAATTTCTGGAAACGACTTTTTTGTTTTTGTTGATTATCTTATTAAGTGTACGCCAAGTGTTTGTGTAAATGTAAATGTAAAAGTCTCAAAAATGTGGCCAAGAAAATCGGCTCAAAGTGAAATGTGCAAACTTAGTTGGATGGTATTAATGCTTTTAGGGGCGGCTCAAGGTGCCACGCCCTTTGCCAAAGAGTATCGAAGTGCGGGTCTCTTCAAGGGTAATACTCTAGTGGATTTGGATGCTTCAACCACACTGGACATGACTGCGGAAAAGCTATCAAGCACTAGTACCAGCACTAGTAGTAGTAATAATAACAATGGATTTCCAGATAATTCAATGGGATTCAGATCTGAATCATCAGTGGTTTTACCAGGGGTGCAAATAAATGCAGGTAAATAATAATTATGATAATAAGTATGATCGTTTGCAAAACTATAAATTAATTATAAGATGTTTTGCTCAATTTTAATGTTAATAATATGTATATAATATGTAAATAATAATCTGTTGAGTAGGCTAACGAGATTCCTATTTGCCTTCTCTGTGTAGAATTCCTTTTCATTCATGCAGTCTGCTTATAAATTGGGTTCTTCAATCGAGTGACATGAAAAGGGAAATGTTACCGCAGGTACATACACTCTCTCACACACAGTTTTATTGCATATGGAATACCGGCGCTTATCTAACCTTATCTTGCAACACTTTTCCTGTCTTGTACATTCTGTTGCCTTTCTTTCAGTTTTCGGTTTTATTTATGACCTGTGCGCCTTGGCGGCATCATATTTCAAAAAAAATTCAACCGAACAAGTGTCTGTTGCGGACATGACCGTTGTTAGGTCTTTAAGATCTAAAAGGGGGTCACATTGTTGTCTAAGAATCGAAAAAGAAAAATTATAAAACTTGGTCACTTTTGCATATGTGTATTAACAGTTTTTTTATTAATATGTTTGAGGTGTAAGGTAGAGGCATCCCCTTGTTACGCCTATGTCCATGTGTTTTGGGCTGTTTGTCTTACTCTTTTTCTCCTGTTATGGTGTCTTTGTTGTATGGTAATTCGATCGCTGCACTTAAGTACGGTAGGAGCTATGGATACAAAGGGGAAGAATGAAAGAGAGATATATGAATGATGGTAATGGTGCTCCAGCTGGCAAACCAGGATGTCAACCACAGTGTTAGTCTTTTTTAGTGGATTGCAATTCAGAGATTTGGGCATGCTCAACACATCCGCTGGAGTAATTTTCTTGCCTCATTATAACAAGATTAAAGTGTAATCGGAATAAATGTATATGTATATACACATGTGTGTGTTGGCCCTGATTGTTTGCACTCCTGGGGGTTACTCTTCTCTTTTGGGGTTCTTCTTCGATGCGCCAAAGTGCGAACTTCCTGTGTCTGCCATCGTCTTTACGACGACTTCAACTCACGACAGTGAAAGGAATCAGCATGGGCCTATGTATTATATTTACCTTTCTATATTTGTTGTTAACTAAAATTCTCTCCTTCTCTCTCCGACGGCATTTTTTGCCTCTCTCTTACTCCTCTTTTATTTATTTAAATGTTATTTAAGCCGCTTAACGCGTACAACTGATGTCTTTGCTACATTCTCCGATTTGCTTGTATATTGTTTTTTTTTTGTATATTTTTGGTAAGTTTTTTATAACATTTTGGACGTTTATGCGAGGCCCATTTTATGAGCGTGAAAATGAAAGTACTTTCGTTATATGTATCTGTCTGTCTGTGTGCTGCTCTCTTGATTTGCTGTCGGCCTTTTCCTTTGGACTTTCTTGGTTCAAAACCAAAATTAAAACAGTATGACTTTGCAGCATTTCGTAAATGTGTCATAATTAAAGGGTACAAGCTAAAGGCTTGACATTTTTTATACCCTGACTGTTGATGACGATGAGTAAGCGAGTATAATAATATACATACATACATATGTACATATAATACATATATAAAAAAATATGTCCATATAAATAATTACTTTCAAGGTAAACAAAAATGATAGAATTTACTTTTTTTTAAGAAAGCTTTCAGTCTTCCAAAGATCTTTTATGTCTTTAAGAGTAATTCCGTTTGAAGAAAATGTAATTTATAACCAAGAACTTGGAATCTATATAAATATGCATACTCAATCGTTTGTTTTAGTTTGCCAATTTCCTGTTTTTAACTTAATACTGACAAAAACTTAATAATCCAAGGTTTATGTATTGTAGTTTATTGATCAACATAACATAATCTAATTTATAATTTTTATTGGAAAGAAATAACCGTTAAATTGGTAGTCTGGTTTCTTTTTATCATTATATACATATGTATGTATATACATACATTTATGTATTTGCCAATTCCTGGACTTTATTCTGATTTCAACTTTGGGCAACGAAACTCCTTTAGCATGACTACCTGTGATCCATGGGTTGCTTATTATTATTTTTTTTTTTGACAGATATAGAAAGCCTTAGGCATTGACCATAAAATTTTCTGCAAAGCACGCAAACTTTGGCCCAGGCAAGATACCAGTTTTGGGTTGTTTTTATTTAGTTCTGTTTTTTTGGTAGCATTTAAGTTGGAGGCTGTGGTACAGTACGCAGATCTTAGCAGGAGGTGGTAACTCTTTAGCTTGTATCTCTTTTTTCTCGGTCCCTTTTTGCTTCCTCTGTTTATCTGTCTCTATCTCTCTTTCCCACTTTGGTGGAGGCAAACAAAGACAGCCGACAATCGTAAAAAAAAAAAAAAACTAAACGACGAAAGAATTTATGGGACTGAGACTCACAGTCTCCCAGAGGTCTTACAGTCTCTCTTTCTCTCTTGCGTCATTCAGTGTCTCAGCATTTTCGTTTAGATCAAGTGCCGAAGAGAGACACAAGAGTATTCTCTGCATTAGATAACAGGCAAGGTTCCTGTCAGTTGCCAGGCATGCAAATTCCCCCCTCAAGAGAAATCGAAAGAATCAATGGCAGTTTTTGTAGCATAGAAATAAATCAAAGTCAGGTAGAGAAATATAAAGTAGAGAAAGAGAGAGATATCAGACAACTGAAATGTAGCGCAAAGTGCGAAATATCCCACAGTGCTGGAAGCGGCAATGAACTCCCATTGCAGATGCATCTATCTGGTTCGTAGTGGTAATCGCAGTCGGACACTTCGGAGTCCGGGTCGGCATCATCGTTAACGCTGGCACGCTAATTTGACGAAAGCCCATTTCATGTGCATTTCGATTCGGCATGCCTCAGTGCAGTGGATGGATAGACAAGATACCATCACCTTGCTGGACGTGTATATCTAACAGGTAGTTTTTAACACTTTAACCCAAGGATTTCTTTTAACCCTCCCGCTGTGTTTTGTCCATTGTTGTTTACACCTTTGCAAAAAGTTGAAAAATAGGGAGAAGTTTTCATCTATTCATCTATTTACGTACCATCATCTTCTAGTCTTTTTTCTCTCTCAATTTTATGTTCATCTGTTTCAGTTGTTTGTTGTTTATTTTAGCAATCGTTTGTTGTTGGTATTTATTTGTTTTTAATTTTTTACATTGTGCAAGATATTCGCTTATTTGATTCTTCTTCCTTAAACTTATAGAACATTTTTTTACTTTGTTTATCTTTTTCAATTTGGTTTTGTTTTCGTTTTCTGTTATGAACTTAGGCCAAAGTCATTGTTGTTATTGTTTTTCTCATTTTCTTTCTTTTCACGTCTTAATCTTAGCTTTTTAATTTATTGCAACTGTTGATATTATGACAAAAGGTAGTTTACATTACATATGTACATTAGAATATTCGTCACGTTTGGTTCCACTGTGATATAAAATACCTATTGATTGTTAAAATCAAATTTGAATTTATATCTATGCAGTGAGTAGATTTGTTTGGTTAACCAAATAAGTAAATTTGCAGATTTTTATCAAGCGAAAAACAAACTATTGTGTTGTTGTATATACATAAATAGGAGTATACAGTCAGGTACACAAAGTTAACAAACAATGGACACAAGCCAGGAAAGCAAGTGCAACATTTAAAGGCTACAAACAAAGCAAACTGCCACCTACATCAAACGGTAAACGTGAAATAAGAAGATGAAAAAGGCAAAAGACATAGCCATAAACAGGTGTCTAAAACTGTCTGCATATATGTACATACATATGTACATATGCGTCTACGTTAAAGTCTTTCCTTCGCATTTAAACCACCCACGTAACAAGCACGCAGTTCAAAAAAATTAAAGATCGTCAAGATAGAAAACAAACTTTCGATTAGAAAGAAAGTCTTAGGTAAGAAAAGAAAAAAGTGAATGTGTTATTAAAAAAAAGGGGAACAATAGAGAGGAAAAAAAAACAAAAAAATTAGAAATCTTGGTAGAGGCCTGTAAAATTATAACCATTAAATTTTTAAAAATTTTTCAAATCAATTTTTATTTCTTTCGCCGAAAAAAAAAGAAAACAATATATGACGACAGAATTCCTGTAACTTTATGAAGAAAAACTGCTCTGAGTCTGTGTGGGCGTTGATTTGTTGTTTATTGTGTCTTGTTTCTGTCTTTTAAGGCTTAATATGAAATTTCTTGACATGATTTTGTCGTTTTCTGAAATTGTAATATGATTTTGCCATAAACATAAATTGCATAGCGTCACATTTGAATTCGAGATTTGTTCTCGATGCGGGTAGTAACAGATGCAGATGGAGATGCTGATGCACATAAAAAGAATTAACAATATTATGGCGTTCTAACATCCCACATATGTATGTATGTATATTGTAAGTTGTCTAATTGAAAAGGAAAATCACAACATGAGCGTCCAGCATCAATTAAATCTAGGGATCAGGAAAATATTATTAATTTAAATTGTGGGAAAACTTTATAAATTAAAAATCTATAATTTTGATTTAAATATGATTGAAACCAATGTTTTATACAAGCTATTATTATTAATTTCGACTCTATCACCGAACAATACTATCCTAATACTAAAGGGGATTACTTGGTTTTCCACCCTCTGGCTACACCCATGGATAGCTCCACAATTCTGCTGAGTTGCAGCAGCAAGAGAGACGCACAGACAGATGTTTTATTTCATGATTTGAATTATGCTCCTCTGTCTTGCTTTATATCTTTTCTTTTCTTTTGAAGGAGAAAAGAGGAGATGGAGATGGACTTGCAGTTGGAATAGGAGACAAGGGAATGTCTGACATTTGAACTTCAGGCGAGCGCAACCGCAAAATGTTTAAAAAAAGTTTCGGGGGAACAAACACACTCACATATTGAATAAATAACTTTTTTTTTCCTTTCATTATTACCAAGTGAAACAACAACTTGTAGGTGTGTGTGTGTATATTTTCTTATACAATGACCTAGAAATTTGGCTTTCTTTTTGGCCAAAGGGGTCTTTTGTGTCTTATCTTGTATGCACATGTTCAACAGCATCACATAAATTAATGGACTTTTGGTTAGAGCCGAAACCCCAAAATGCATTCAATAAATATACAATACAATATAGTACGGTGTATTGTATGTATACACAATTCTTGGGAAACTTTTATCTGTAATACAGAATCTATTTAGAGATTTATGTATAGATAGGTGATTGATGGGGAAAGTAAATGTAATTAGATTACATTTTCCATTTTCTGTATCTAAAAGAAACTAAAACTATTGTTGTCCAAATCTCAAAACAGACTATTTTAATCTCGACGAGATGATATATAAACCAGTTGGGAATTGTGAGTTTAAATTGTTTAAAGTGGTAAAGTATTTTTTTTTTGCTAGTTTTTTGTAATTTCAAATTATTTATTTTCTTATCATATTTGGTTAGTTTTTTTTATGGATAACCATGGATCTCCTTAAAGCATTCATACGGAAATCAAAGTCAAAGCCACAATTATCGACTATAAGAAAAGCAGAAAAAAAATAAAACTTTACAAAATTACTTCCGCATTGAGCAATTGGTCATAGCAACACCTTAAGGCTATCCTACTTCTCCTATTCCTCATCACTTTTTCTCTGACACCTTCTGCTGGAATCAGAGGTGCCATATGACATACTAAGCAACAAGGCAAATTATGAACTTCCCCAAACTAAATCGATTATTCAGATCAAAAGACTTATGCCGACGACGACGGCGACGACGTTGCCAATAAACAGTCAATTATTGCAGACGGACGGACGGACGAAGAGACAAGTGCATAAAATTGTATTTTATTTTGTTTTCCCCAGGGCATAAGGTGCTCGCTTCATTCATCAACCAGTCAATTTATCAGTTACGAATTACGCAAATGTGGCCAACAGCAAAAACAACAAAGCAAAATAAAAAACAAAACAAAAATTTGCATTTATGCCTTTGTAGTAAAGCAGTCGGCGGGCTCTATCTTTCACCTTGTTCGTCTAATGCAAACGGTGTTGTCTGTTAATTTATGGCAATTTAATGAAAATTACCAGTTTTGCCTATGTGCTGAGAGAATAAAATAGCGAGCAGGAGGAGGAGAGGGTAAAGAGATTATTTTTTTTCCCCAACTAAATCTAGCAGAGAAGGTGTTCCCATCACCATCAAATCGCTTATCATCATCATGCATGACAACGATCGTTTAGTGGCTGTGACTACTGAATGTCTTTTCGTCTGCAAGTTTTTTTTTGTTTTTTTGTTAAACATCTTCACTAAGCCGCTTACAAGGTTTTCCAAATGATTTTCTTTTATTTTTTTTTGTTTGTCGCAATATTTTGAATGCTGCACAAGAGAAATATACAAAATATTTTGGGTCATTTCACATGTAAAGTGTTTTTTTTTCAATATAAATATATGGCAATATATCTATAGAGAGAGGGGGGGCTAAGCACCGCCTTTATTTGTTTTTGTTGGCGCCAATGAAAATTTCAACATCGAAAGATATTTTTGTAAAACTTGTTTGAAATTGGTCATAAAATTGTTTAGTTTATTTGCAGCCCAGAAAATTTGCTTTTTTCTTTTTTTAAAGTAAAAAGTAAATTAAATTATGATAAAACACATGCCGGAAGCTAACTTTACAGCTAATTGCCTTTGACTTTTAAAGCTTCATTCCGGATATATGTACATACATATATGAATGGTTGAAATTCTGGAATAAGTTAAGATTGTTTGACAACTATGTAAATTATTAATATTATAAAAATAAAAGCCATGCAGCTTTATGATTTAAAAAGATTGATTGATTGTTAATGGAACTATAATATCAGAATAGAAATTTTTTAAGGCAATTGCGCAAAATATTCGCTTCCTATTGAAGATTTAGTGCCAAAATGTTTGCTTTCTTAAATTAAAAAGTGGTAAGACACTCTTAAAAGAATACCAATAATTGCTTTTACATACATATAAAGAATTATGTTTTATTCAAATTTTGTAGAAGATCAAGAATCTACAGTCTTTAGCTGTAAGAATTAACTTTATTAGTCAGTTCATGTTTTTTTTTTTATGATTATTTCAATGACATTTGCCAATTAGTCATCATTTTCTTTCAACGATTCTTTAAATACGTTTCTTATTTATTTTTTATATTCCATTTATCTTAGTCTACGTCTTAATTGATATGCAAATCTGAAAAATCCAGCTTATCAACATAAATCCTACTATGAATGAGAAATATCAGTTCCGAGTGCTATCAGAATCGTTTGGATGGGATTTAAAAATGCGATCGGGTGTTCAAAATCTTGGTAGGGGGTTCGGTTATTGGATGGATGGAGTGGTGTGTATTTCGTTTTCTATGTTTTGTCATAATTTTCAGGTGTTTCTGCATAAATGTATACATTTTCCTAACACACAAACAAACGTACATACACACAATCTGACACATAAAAACAGAATAAGGAAAAAATAAACAAAATATTGTAGAATATACCGTTAACATGCGTCTAACGGGACTTGATAGGTTGCCCCCTTTGTGTTTGCATACGATTAACGTTTGAACGGTCAGTCAGGTGAACGAACCGATGACTCTTTAAAATGATTCGTAAATTTTGATTGTTTTTTTGTCTTCTGTTTCTTTTCAACGTGTTGTTGTTGTTGGTGGCGACCCTTTTCTTGGTTAATTTGTCTGTCTTGTGCCTGTTGGTTAGGCAGGCAACAGGCTATAATCAAATTCTATTTATGATGTAGTATTATATAATTTATGCACAATAAATTGTTCAACTAATGAAGCAAATTATTGAGTGCTCGAAATCAGAAAACAGATGAGAAGTAAATATAGAACTTTCACCATTTGACTTTTGGATGATCCCATCGATAGAGTAGGAGTATGAGGGCACGCCCACCCACCATCTAACTTGGGAACAGAAGAAGAAAAGTGTTAAAAGAAAATATGTTCGCATTCAGGCTACAACTTAATTAGCCACAGAAATAGACAGACAAAAAAACATGAAGCGAGGGAAGAGAGAACATCATGAACATGAACATGAAAAAAATGTAGTGAAATATTTAGGTGTGACAACGACTTTTAGATACCCTACACTAATAAAAATGAAGTATTAGCTAAAAATATTTAATTAAGTTTTTTATGTTTTATAAAAGATAAAGATTTTCAGTTGTAGCTTAATCCTGTTTTATGAATATTATTTATGTTTCTGGCGTACTTTTCAATATATTCATTTACCCTATTGCTGTAGGGTATGAAAAGAAAGCCATGTAGACATGTGATTGGATCGCGGTCTTGTTTAGATAGCCCTCGACTTCTGCTCCATGTCTTATGGTTGTGTCGACAAAAAAAAAAAAGAGACAAAAAAAGTTCAACACGGTTGATCGCCCATTAAAAATTGTTGTGTTGTGTGTTGGCATGATCTTTAAATGAATTTCATGTTTCATTAAGCAATTGAAAAGAACTCATACTCGTTCACACGACAGATCGATCTCTCAATCTTTTCAATATCTCTCAGATCTGTCACACATTTCTTGGCTAAAAGTGTGAAGAAGCTTTTTTGGCTCATAAATCTTTCAACATAAATGATGATCTATTTTTGGTAAACCAAAAGCTTGTCAGTTCCTGCAAATAAAAAAAAGGCTATTATTCAGGTCAAAGACTTGGTATATCTAAAGAATATTATTTACCCGCATCCGTTAAAGTTTAACGCAATTTTACCAATACTTTACTGTAATTGAAGTTACAACAAAGCGGCCCACACAATGACTGAGAGTAAGGGAAAAGTATAAAGGTAGACAGGGCCAACCACATTTTGGCCACATTTTGACCACCAACACTACAAAGATGATTGATCGTTCGTGTGCCACTCCAAAGTAAAAACGGTCCGACAGTTCCACTTCAGGTTTACTTCTGTGTTTTGTGTAAAGTTCGCTTTTAATGTCTTTTCAGTGCATTGACATTCAGGTTTTTGTTTTTGACCATGGCAAAGCGATTGATATGTATCTACATATATCGATATCGGAATATGCATCTTACAATCTAAATATAGTCGTCACATAATGGGTCAATGGATGACCGTGTATAATAAATAAGGTTGTGGGGGCGTGCCTCGAGTAATTTGGTGTTTGTATGTCTGGAAGTCAGGTCAAGCAGATGATTGCCATAAATATCCAATGTCATTTAAAACATTTGGTTATAGTATTATCTTATTCGGAAGATACTTAATGTGATCTAGATTTAGGCATATATGTGTATTCACACATATGTACATATGTATAACGCTTTAACTGTTGCACTCTGTAAAAAGTTGTGTGTTGACCTTCAATCCAGCAAAAAAACAAAAAAAAAAGGGTGACTCCATTTATCCTATTAATGTTTTAGTTTCACAGTTAATGTATATCAGTTCAGGTCTAGTAAGTTGAATCTTATCGCATCGGTTCAGCTTTGAGTTGCCGCCTTGTGGGGCATAAACAACATTTACAGTCATATTAAATTTCGTGTCTCTTGTTTGGTGTTTGGCCAAGTTAATTGATTGGTTGCCGGGGCTTGGCTCAAAGTCAAAGCCGATGCCGAAGCTTAAGTTAAACCTGAAGCTGAAGCAAAAGCCGCACTCCCGCAAGTGCTGACATTTGTTCAGTGTCACGACTTCACAAAACAGCAGACAAACTGCCAAGACAAGAGCAACAGCAACAGCCGTTTGTTCTATGTTAGAGTCAGTCAGTTAGTCAGTCAGGGGGTCTGTCTACCAGTTAGTCAGTCAGTCAGTCAGCCATTCGGTGGCCGCCACTCACGACCAACGAGCAACTTTCTTTCATGCCACACAATGACAGCAGCAGCAGCAAGAGCAGCTTCAATATCATCATCGTCTAAGGACGGTGGTAGCATCCACATCCACCCAATGATCATCATGGTGTCATTGATCTTTAGGAATTGCAACAGGGCAACTGCATTGTTCTGAAAGGAGCTGCTGGTACTGCTGCTTCAGCTTTATCGCCTTTTTGCTGATCTCCACAGTTTGCGGTACTTGGTTCAAGAGTCAGCACATCACGACATAGGCAGTGGCAGATGCAACACAACCAGCAGCATGCATGTTTTTTTCTTTTTTTTTTTTTTTGTCTCTCTGAAAATTAATTTAACATGAGCTGACAACTAATTTGGGAAAGTTTTTGTGTATTTTCTTTTTGACATTTTTTTTATGAGCCTCCCTTGACCCCTTCTACTGTGGCATAAAAATTGATTAAAGAATTTTTTCTTGGACATTTTCTTTATGGCTTCATATGGCTACTAGCAGACAGCTGCAAGTTTGGCGGCGTTGCTTTAATAGCCTCAACTTGACTCTTTCTTTCAGTCTTCTTTTTTTTTTTTTTTGGTTTTTTGTTTTTTTAAGTGTTGTTTCTCAGTTTGCCAAAAAAAAACTTGTTTTGGCCACAAACTGGTTCTACAACTGAAGAAGTTCAGCTTTGTAGCTACAAGAATTTATTTCTAACTTAAGCAAATGCGACTTTATTGGAAAAGAGGCAAAACACATAAACGGGCTAAAACACAAACGCTGAAAATGTTTAAAAGATATTAACTAAATGATAAAACTGACAGGCAGGCAAGTAGTCAGACAGTCAAACGGCCAGGTAAGGGTTAAATTTCTGCTCTCCAAAAAGATATTTGTGGTTAGTTCATCATTTCATGCGAAACCAGTGGCGGAAGTTTTGCAGAGTTACTTCTATTCTTGATTCGTTAAAGCCAACTACGTGCCATTGGGCAAATGCTATTTATTTGCCATTTTGGCTTGGTCACTATTTCCGCTGCGAAAACCCATCATCAAAGAAGGGGGCATGAGAGAGAGAGAGAGGGGTGGTGGCAAATATACCATTCTCATGGAATGAAAATTGAAATGCCCTCAATTGTTCATATAATTAAATGGAAAACTGAAAATACACAAAAATGCATTGCACACACCATAGTGTTTTTAATTGTCAGAAACGGAATTCTCTTATTACCAAAATACCAGAAAACATATAAGCCAATAAAATATGTATAGTTTTTAAGACAGATCTCTCCTTACACCTTCTTCTACCCCTTTTTTATCTAGCTCTTATATTATTTTACTTAGCCCAAGTAGAGCAAAAAGCATAAAGAGAAATATTTTGTAAAGGGGCAAACGTTTTGGCTAATACACTAAACAAAATAATTATTTAGAATATGTAAACTTCAAATAACTGCCTTTATTTTTGTTCTAAATCATCTCAATCCAGCTTCAATCTTTTGAGTATATCCAATCTATTCATAACCAAATATGTATAACTATTTAAATCAAAACTAAAAAATTAACCGGTTTTAAATCGATCTGAAAAAATCAGTGCTGCTTGTCATGATTCTCTCCATAATTAGTTTATAAAAGAGTGTTCAAAGCGGTTCTATGTTTTTAATCTCTGTTTAAATCGATTCGTCATGAGTTAAGACCTAATGATTAAATTGTCTCGAACAAGAAAGTATGAGATGCGATTAGTTGCTTTTTATTCAGAAAATAATTATCCATTCATTATTTTATTTCTATATACTGTATACTTATAAGAAGATATATTGTATATACAAATATTGTTGTATGTTTCCGACAAATTGTAAAAGTCATGCAAAGGGAATAGTGTATAGAAGATTGTTTTAAATGCAAAATTTCCATTTATTGCATCTATGTACAAATGAAAGTTTAATAGCCTGTTTTGAACATACATACATATATATAATTTTTATAATCAGACAATAAAGCAAACAGAGAGAATGACTATATTAATTCGAAGAGTTGCTAATTATTAGCTCAATATATATGGATATACATATGTATATGTATGTATATGTATGTATACTGCATATATGTGTGTAGATGCCCATCATTTTTGTAAATGAATTTCGTTGCAATTTTGTTCACCGACTATTTCAAAGATCAACAGTAATGTTTAATCAGAAACAATAAATCAGGCAATAAAGTTAAAGACCTTTAGATTCCGTAATATGGTTATTGTGGCTCGTTTGGGAAAAAAAAATTTCCCTCTTAGAATTTTTTAAATTAATGATTTCGCTTAGAGAACCAATGCTCACTTTTGATTAATTAAGCAATCAACATATTATCTTATTAATATTTACCTAATGAGCAAATCTCAAACATTAATTGTAAATGAATGCCAGAAGCTTGACAGGATTAGCGGAAAATGTTAATGATAATGTGGCTATAGAAAGTATGCCGATCGAGATTCGAGACTTGTTTTTGGCAACATTTCAATTTCGCAAACTGTTGAAATTGCTGGATCTTCTACTTGCTGGCGAAGTGGTTAAAATTGTAATTGGCCCCGGCCATAATCTGATGATCTTGTCTTGGCTATCTCTTATAAAATACACTAAAATTTATGGTATGATCTTGCATTTGCTTAACTCTGTGGCAAATGCTGCGAACTAAGAACCGTTAAATGCGCGTGCCATTGGCCGCCGACTCCGATTCTTAATTAAAGACCATGGTGTGGAATCGCAACATCATTTGGCGGCAAAAAATGTTACCATTTTGTTGTTCATTTCATTTACAACAACAACAGTAGAAGCAGCAGCAGCAGTCATTTACACGCCCGAGAAAAAAAGAGAGGAAAGAAATGAAACTTGCTCAATACTAAAAGAGGCCAGCCACATACAAAATACACTTGAAGAAAAAGTATGAAGTTTTGGATTTTACTTTGAAAAAATATTAAAAAAAAAAAACAGGATACTTTTCTTGTAAAAATAGATGGAAGTCGAAAAGTGTAAAATCAGTTAAATATAAAATTTAGTGCCCTCGATATTTTTCAGTGTGTAGGCAGATATATATACAAATATGTACATATATTTATAAAATTATATATACACATATGTGTACATACATATATTCCATGCAGATAGATATTCAATTTAAACAAATCCGCGCCGCCTCTTTGACATTGAACGGCAGACGGCGGCATTCTCTTGATTTCCTCCATAAATTTTGCCAGTTTTGTAATAGTTTTATGCATTAAATTTGTTTTTGTTGTTCTGGTTGGTTAATGTTTTTATGATTCAGTTGTAAATCAATTTGTTTAGCTTGGTTGCCCTTCAAGAATGTTTGCAGCTTTCATTAATTAATTAATAATGAAGAAACTCTCTGACTGTAATATCTCACTATACAAAGTCTTAAATTTTGCAATGATATCATCCAATTATCTGAAGGGGAGAGGGTGAGTTTAAAACGCAATGAGCTGGTAGGTAAAGAGGGAGTGTTTGTTGCTATTGCAACAACAATTTTGCAATTAGCTGAGTTATTGTTGCTATTTGCATTAGTTGGAAGCAAATTGAATGCAAATCGGGTGACTTTTGTTCAACAACTGGTTTGCCATCAGTTATATAACACATTGAATATGATTATAAGTATATATATGTACATATGTATATGTTTATATACATTAGTATATGACTAATTTTTCAACACTCCAATCATTCTTAATACCTTATCATACTTTATGCACATAGAACTGAGAACTGATGTGAAGAGTCATTAAAAAAGCGATCAAGAGCAACGAACTGGTAAAGAATTCTTCAATTTTTCGTATGTATCTTTCATTTTGATAGCTTTTGGAAGTGGCCATTTCGAGAGTGTTGTATAATTTTATATATGCCAAAAGCGTACGTATGGGAAATGTGTGTAACAAGTGGAATATTAAGTATACGCACACGGAACGGGGAAAACAAAATGCTCAAAGCAATGTAACAACAACTATGATTCATTATTAAGAATTTTACATAATGTTCATATACTTGGGGTAATTTTCATCTTAAAGTGTAAGCAAAGAAACGATTACAAGGCGAGATATACATATATATATAAGAGAGAATCTATTCAAGAAGTGTGATTTTACTAAAGTGAGAACAATTAAATAAATTAAGAGAAAAGGTAAAAGAAAAAGAGAATAATGTGATAATCTTTCCTCACCTAACATTTTGTGATTCCAGAAAGCATATATTTAATGTAAAATGATTTAAGGCAGTTAAGAAACAGTTAATAATACCCGAAAATTCTAGTTTGTGTGTGTACGCGGAACTTTTGGACTCGACTATTCCCTAATATAATTCGCATTCATGTGTCCAACTGAGTGAACATTCAAAAGAATTTCAATGTCAGTATGACATAAAATCCATAAAACAATCTCTTCGAATTAGAATCACCGAATCGCAGCAATGGTTCCTGTTAGCTGTTGTTTGTAATTCGAGTAGAGCACCCTATAATGTTCATTGAATATGTGTTTTTGTTTCATACCCTTGCGAAAGGTATTATTAATATTATTAAATGTTTGTTACGCACAAAAATATTAATTTTAAAGAAAGCCCTTTTTTCTCATTTCATTTTGTTTTAGATAAGTTTACTGAGGGTCACATAGAGTTTTTTATCGATTACATACAGTATACATTGTAAATTTGTATCACTTTTTTGCTGCATCACTGAGCAAATGAATGAGTCTATATATCAGTATAAGCTTGTCTATGATTGGCATTCGAGCAGAGTATCATTAGTTCGGAGCATTAAAATTGACTGTGTTCTCATTTTCCTTCTATAGAACAATTTTACAAAAATTTATTAACGCATGATTTAATGTTTTGAACTCGAGTTCAAGTTCAGTGAGCACAGTTGCTGCGGCGACAAATGTGTCTACAAATGTAATTAAAAATTATTATGTCACGCGACAACAAAAAATATGGAAAAAATATAAATATATTGCATAACCCTTTACCAATCAAAAATTGTTCGTGAATGATAATTGAAATTAATGTAAATGTCTTTTTAATTAAATATTTTGTGCACGTTTTGAATAGATTTGATTTTTGTATTTTTCACTTTTGTAAATGGCAAAATCAAGCGCCGGGCATGATGAGTTGCTAAATCAAAGTAGTTAAAGTACAGCAGTTTTTTTTTTAATTTATCAATGAATAGCGTTAAATTGGCGTGCTAATGAGACAATAAAATCAACAATAAAAACAATTTTAAATATTTCTTAATATTTTACATTTTTCGCAATTTTTTTTATTTTTGATTTTGCCATCGTCAGCGCTTGACCTCAAAAAACAAGAAAGAGACAGAGAGAGAGAGAGAATAAAACTTTTAAATTGATTTTGATTATTTTTTAAACTTGTTGAACTCAATTAATTAACTAGAGATAACTTTGGCGTGGGTGTCAGCAAGCGGTAGAGCGGTAAAAGCAACAAATTGCTATTGGGTCGGCAAGTTGAAGCCAATTTAAATATACAATATAAAGAATATTGAAAATTATACAACTAATAATAATTTTCCTTTGTTTTTTTTTTGTTTTCTCTCTTTCTTTTCATTGCAGGTAAGCGTACAAGACATTTTGGTTTATATTCAACGTACTTATATGGTTGAGAGACATAAAGCCACAAGCAGAAAGTTGGAAAATTTCATTAGCTCATGTGCCAAAATCGCATTCAAATTAACTTGGCTGGCAAAAGAGGAGAAAAAGCCAATACCAAAACCAAAACATGTGTCAGCCATGTCAATGCGGTGAATAGGAAAAACTTAAGAAACAAAAAAAAAACAGTACGTACTTTTACTACGAGGGATGAATAGTAGGTACTTAGCCATCTATATATAGACACTAAATTATGATGTTTAATTTGTTTTTTTTTTGACGCACAAAGTTAGCCTATATTCTCAAAATAGGAAACCAATGTGATCACAAAAACTTTAATCAAGGGTTTTTAACTTTTCTTTTTCTTTTGAGTTCCCAAATATAATTTAAGAAATCTTTCAATTAATTTTTATAACTTGTATCTTAGAGTTACATAAAAATGGTGTACTTATTATACAGCCCTCGCAGTTTTTGCACTTTTTCACCGGAATCGAAAATGTTGGTTGGTTGTTCAGGTCGCTGTTGCTGCTGTTCATGCTGCTTATCATCAACCCACGAATCTTTTTTGGTTGGAGTTGATACAAGCATCTGTTTGGCTTTCCCAAATTGCCGGCGGAAATTTCATAATCGTTTGCGGGGTTCGAAAATTAAAATGTTACATTTATGAAAATGTATTATTATGTCTATCATAAAATGTCATTGAGTGACACTTGCGCGTGGTCTCCCCTGCAACGGCAACGGCAACAAAAGCGAAATCCAAAAAAATCACCACAAATTATTTTGACAGCGGCGATTTCCTCTCCTTCTCACTCTATATACATACATATATATTTATCTTTCTCTGTCCGTCTTTAACCCCTTTCAAAACTTTGTGAACCCTCCGCTAATTTTGTTGATTTAAGCGGCTTTCCATAGTGCTGGAACGTTGCACATTTAAAAAGTAACGCAATCGCCGCTGCCTAAAGCTCTGCCAACGCAGCATAATTAATAGTAAATTAAATGTTATAAAAGTAGTGGAAAAAAATCAAGCAAAATTGAATTTGGTGTTTTTGTTTTGGTTTTATTTTGTTGCTGATTTTTTTCATTGCAATCATTGCCACATTTTGAGCTTCTTTCCGCTCTAGTGCGCATGCGACGATGCGAAAAGGACAAGTTTTGATAATAATTAGTGATGATTCTTAGTATGATCTTAACGTCATTTTACAACTAAATAAAATAATTCCTTTGAGATATATATGTACATATAGTTAGTTTCATCTACATTAAAATGTCTAAAGCATATTTTTTAAGTGTAAGAGTGTGCAGTTTTTCTTTTCTGCCGACCAAACAATTGAGTTACAATAGTGGTTACAAAATTTTTGATTACTTACATTTTAATAAGATACCATACCAAAGAATTAAAAAATTCCAAAACCATCGAAAGCAAAAACATCTTTTCAAAAACACCAATTCATCATTAAGTTGGGAATTCGGCATTGCATTTCAGTCTAAGATGATTATTATTTATATGCATATTTATATGCCAAAAAACTTGATGCCACTTCTCGGAGGAACGACTAGCAGACAGAGAGTAGACAATCGCAGCAAACCATTGAAAGACCCGCATATGCTCAACTGGAAAACAAATATTTTCACACATGTCAGAAACAGAAATAAATATTTCGTTGTCATGGTTAAAAGGAGTGAAAAAAAAGAAACTAAATTGATAATAATCTGCCATATAACATACATACAACACGACGACGACTTTACAATGTCGCCAGAGCTTCGATCGTGCTGTAACAGAAAAGAAATATGGCAAAAATCGTGCACAAACACAGATGCATACATACGTGGAAAACTTGAAGGAAAACGTTTCCTTGAAAGGTGAATTTGAACAATTAATTTTGCTTTTCGGGCCTTAGAGAGAATGGGAATTCGTACGCTAGCCCAGAATGCGGGCAACAAACGAGTACAAGAGATATGATGATCATAATAATAATGATGATGATGATGCCAAGCCAAGTTGTCCACAGGAGCGGATTGAGATTACAGTGATAATATGGAAGCTTCTAAATGAGTCATTTTACTAATAAAAACTACTAATGTCTGGTAAAATTGAAATAATATTGAAATAGTTTTTAATAAATAAAATAGTGGATTTAAGACTTTATTAAACTCCCAATCCGTCCCTGGTTAGCACGATGATCATGAGAAGCGCACAGTGACCATTCTGAGTTTGGAATTGACGTTCTGCTGGAAAGTTGCCTTTGCCTTGCAATGCGGATTTCTTTGGAAAGGCCATTTGATGACGCCAATAAAATGTGCTTAAAGGCAATTGATTGTTGTCGACGCAACCATAGACATGCACTTCTAATGGCCAGCAAAAGCCGTTGGCATCTTCTACATGGATAGACCTCAGCTGCATCTTAAGCCACACACACCGAGACACAGAGAGAGAGAGAGAGAGACAGATCCAGTCCCAGTCGAAGTCGCGATCTCGGTCCCAGCCCTACAGCTGACAACTGTAGTGGCTCTTCAGTTGGGTAAAGTGCATTTCAACACACACACACATACACACACACACACATACACACACACACACACACAAGATAGTCTTTAGTGCACTTCATAGTGGTAAAAAATACTTGGAAGATGCATCGTCTACTTTTTGGCAGTTTGAGCTCAAGGTAAAATATTCAGATTGTTTTTTTTTTTTTTTGTAATTAACAAGTGGTTTCAATCTCTGACCTCAACTGAACTGACCCTTATCTAATGGTCCAACTTTCACCTATAGAAAATCGAACAAAAATAATTCCTTAATGATGCCCAAAAAAAAAAATATATATATATCCATAGCGAATCACTAGTAGGTATAATTAGGGGGAAAACGGTATCAGAGAGTGTCAGTTACCGAACAAGTCTATCAACATTTAGTGCACTAGGTCACTTAGCAAAGTTTTTGGGCGTGTCGTCACTGCCTCTCCATCGCCATCTCCAAATATCTCCCCTCCCCACACGTTTCACGCTAATGCCATTAAACCATAGCCAAAGCCTGACTGAAAATTTATGCACCCACGCGTTTCAGCTCACTTGTCAGACAAGAAACGCAAATGTTTCCAATATACACGAGTACTGGGTACATACTGTAGATGCCTATATATTTATGTACAGATGTTGATACATATGTTAAGTGTGCAACCCACTGCAAATTGTTTGTACTTTGAACGTTGCTTTTAATTACCCAAAAGGAAATAAAGAACCCAAATGCATACAACAATTTGTAAAAGCCAAACAATAGAAAGGCAGACAAGGAGGGGGGGCGAAAAAAAAAACTAGCTTAAAAAGTGAGTGGCTGCAGGCCTAACTCTGTATGTACATATATACATATATATAGATTGTTAAACTTTTTGGAGGCACTTGAGCCAAGTGTAGTGCAATGTACTTTAATTCCATTGGGTTTGGTATTTAAGCACTAAAATTAGGTACTCCGTGAAATATTTATAAAAGATTGCTTTTTAGGAAAATAATTTATCTGCTGAATATCAATAAATAAATATAGAAATAGATTGCAGTTTTTTAACCAGAAAATTTGTCTTATTGCAAATAAACATAAACATTTTAATTCTCTTAATAAAATCGATGAATAATAATTAAGTTTCTCTATTTTTTTTAACTCTAACCTGAAAATTTAGCTTATTGCAAGTTAACATTTAATTCTCTTAACAAAATCAATGAATAATAATTAAGTTTCTCTAATATTTATTCTCGACAAACTTTGGCATTCTACTAAGTCAACTGCGTGTAAGTTTCTTTATAGTTAGTAGTTTTTCATTTAGAGTCTAAGACAGAGCAATGTTTGATTTGCAAATTGCAGTTATTTATCCATATGTGCATTTGAAGTCTTCGTGGTCTCGTCGCCTTTTCTGACTTCTTTACATTTTGCATTTGCGATTTTGAAAATTGTTTTTTTTTTGTTTTTTGTATTTTGGTGTCAACGCGCAGACGCAGTCGCTCAACCAACTGCCAGCTGCCTCTTTGCCAGACAACTGGGCATAATTATGCACATGCAGTTGCAGTTCTTTTAGCTTTGTGGAATTCGGTCAAGTACCCTGCCGATGACGCCGCCGCAGCCGCCTCTGCTGCTGGCACCGTTGTTGCCACTTGGTTGCAACTGACTCTGCCGGCTGTTTTATTTGATTTGATTTGTGTGACATGTTTTAAAAGCCGGCGGGTTGTAACCAACTATTGACACTTTTAACAAAGCTGCAAGTTGCTGCATATGCATGAGATATTGTCCAAACAATGGCCCAGATCAATGCATTCGACATGCCAACTACCTTATACATATATACATACATACATATGTATATATACACGATATCTCCCCATACAAACCGCTTTCTACGCATTTGTTACAGTTTTTTCTCTCCGCATGCTTATCAATTGCCTAAAAAAAATTTAATTATTTCGCCTGTCAATTCTTCACCAGAAACTCCAACAAAAAAAAAAATAACCACAGAAGAAAACCGAAACGTAAAATATTTTTTTAATGAGCTGCTACCGCTCTTACCCAGGCCATAAAAAGAAAGTCCAACACTCGTGGATCACTTTGAAACTTCGTGCTAACATGTTTTTTTTGGTTTTGGGATTTTTTTTTTTTTTTTTGGACTCCACTTTGGATGACGTTGCTCATTTGTGGCCCATGTTGATTGCCCAGGCTTTGTGTAGGCTTCCGGAAGCTAAAGCTGTTCGCAGTATACATACATACATATATGCAGTAGTAATTGTTTGATTTGTTGGAAAATTTTGTGATAGCTACCGTTTGAGTATTTCATGACAAGAAATTGAAAATGAAAATGTCACAAATCCATAATTAAATATATTTCACAAATTAATTTTTGTTATATTTTTTAAAACAAATAATCTATTCGGTACTCTTAAAAGAAATGAAACAATTTATTTTAAATTTATTCTGATAAAAAAAAAATAATTTCTGTATGCATCTTTTTTTGTTATATTAAACTGAAGGAAATCTTTATTGAATTAATACAATTTAAGTTTACCTTAGATAAACGGACTTAAAGACATTAAACCTTTGCCAAGATCTTTTAGAAGAAAGTTCTCTTAAAAAACTTTTTGATTTAATGATAGCAAGATAATACTTTCTTAACAATAATAAGTCGGTTCGTAATTGTTAGTCTCTAGTGTTTGTTGTTCAGTCTTTTCACAAATTAGGCTAAAAAACTTTCAGTGCCACTTGAAATTTATTCGAAATGCAATTGGCTAATTGAGCAAGGAGGCAATCGAGCGCCTCATTATCATGCAATGCCACTTTCCCCTCCCTGTAACTGTAAGCGGCCTGTCAACTTCATTAGATTTTATTTCAACAAGAAATATCACTGAAAACATTAAACGCCTCTGAATAAATTCAAATTAATTGATAAATTTAAAACCGGAATGTGCAAAAAAAAAAAAAACATGAACAAAACAAAAAGAAAAACAACAACACACATATACTGAAGAAAATTATCACCACATTTTGTGGCAATCCGAGGCAGTCAACATTTAGCTGGTCAATTTGCAGACCGAAAAGTGCAACCGTTTGAGAGCCGGAATGGCTCCAACATTGAGATAAGAGAGAGAGAGAGAGAGAGAGAGAGGGGACAATGGATAGGCGGGGTATTGCATTTGTATTTGTGTTTGCGCATGCGTTGCCACATTGCGCAAGTTACTGCAACCAACCAACCAACCTATTGGAGATGGAGTTTGGAGCTGGAGCTGGAGCCGAAACTGGAGACAGACCGGTCTGCTGCGTGTGCAGATTTTGTCGCAGTTTTCGCTATGCCCCAAAACTAAAAAAACTTTATTTGATGTTAACCGCTTCGGCAAGCATGGCTCCTAAACATTTGAACTTTTGTTTAAAGGCTCTTTTTATCTTTTAATACCCTTTTAAATTCGGAGTATATTTGTAAAATAAAGAAACTGATCTTAGTCAAAGTCATGTTTGAATCAAAAAGAATTTTCTATTGATTGGATAATTTCTTAATATTAATTCCATCAAAGTTAAACATGTTTCTTTAAAAATCTTTAATTCGTTAGTGTATTCTTACATCGAAGTTCCTTATTTCTTTTTGGCCTTATTTCCTATTAAGTTAAGCCTGTGTTTGAGCTGGTGCCCCGCATTCATCCACCATGGGGGGCATGTTTAGGCTCTGACATTTCATCATGCTAATCAGCATGGAGTCAAGTCAACTCATGTCATTGGCTAATTGGCTTAGACAGAGAAGCTCAAATTACATTACATCAATCTATGGTGAAATGTTATTTTCACTCTGAAGTCAAGGATCACTTAACTACGTTTTAAAATTAATAGTGTAGAAATACTAGTGGAGAATATTCCCTTTAAGGTCATTTATGTTACTCTTTTGGCTTAGTTGAGCGCTAAAATTGAGGTTAAGTCTTATTACGCCTGCTGTTATTTAATTATGCTTAGAAAAATATAAAATGTATTCAAGCTTTAAGTAAAAAATTCTCTAATGAGCTAAGAATTTACTTTAGTGAAGTACGTACTTAAGATTGAGTATCCAATACTTAATGTGCCTTAAGGCTAATGCTGATTATTCATGTACCTAACTATAAAATGTTTAACATTAACTTAATTGGCTAAGAAACAAATATTTGATTTATAAATCTATAATTATTTTAGTTTTATTTACTAGAAGAACAGAATGTGTTTATACAAAACGTAAATTATATCTCAACTTGTTATAGGAAATGTGTTGATAGATTATTCTGTCTTTATGTTATTAAAATTAATATAATATAGTATAATATATCTATTTATTTTTCTCTAAAGTATTGATTGATTGAATTTCCCTGTCTAACCACGGCCAATGCTAAAGTCAAAGTCATGTCGAGTCAAAGTTGTCATTATCGCGTTTTCAATTTCAATTATTTTTCCCTTATAGTTTATTTCTTGATTTGCATATTACAAATTTATTTATTTACTTGCCCTGTCTATCTCTCCATATACATGTCTATCTTTATAGTATTATTATGTAAATGTTCTCTGACTGCGTGTGTGAGTCTAGCAGCCTATCTAGAGAATTATGCATATGTCAGTGGGCAGTTTGTTCCGTTGCCAATTTAATTTGTCACATTGTTTAAAAAATTTAAATGTAAGAAAATTGAGGAAAAGGGAGAAGGTTGGGAGGGTGATTGAATTGGTTCTTGTTTCTGGTCTCGCTGTGTGGGCCATCAATAGACTACAAGGAACTTGCGTATACATGAAACAATTAAACTCAACATGCATTAATGTCAAGTTATTCGCGCAGCGCCAGCAATTAAATCAATTGCCACAGGAAACATTGAGAGTGGACTCAAATAGTGCAGTGGAGTTAACTCAATGGTGGTGGTGGTGCTGCTGCTGTTGGTGTATACCACCATGAACAATCACCACACAAGATTGTTAACCGACAGTTGCAGTTGTAAATTTGATTTTTATGGTCAGAGCAACAAGCCAAACAAGTTGGCTAAAACTGTGTTTCTTGTTTTAATATATATATGTATGTATATATAAATTTTTTGTTTTACCAATCCAGACTCTATTTCTGTGATATCTGTCACCACACCAAAAAAAAAAATAGAAATGTAACTGCAATTGCCGGCTTTGAGGTGTTAATTTGGCTACATGCACACAGTTTTTGGCCATAATTCAACTTGTGTTCATGGTTCCAGTCAATTAGTCGAGTTCACTTTTACATTTTGTTTTTAAAATTAACTTGGACTTGATTGACTTTTTCTATTTAAAAAATTAGTTATTAATTTTGCAATATATCAAAATTGATTTTGATTGTATCCTGAGATTATGAAGAACGATCTATGTATGTATATATAATTATTCTGTTAGTAAAGTTGAGCTTAATAATTGGCAGCTAGTTTTTTCGTCAGTTCTCATGCCACTATAAATACATATATAAAATAAATTATTTTTGCCAGTCTTGAATCGCATATTATATATAAGCTAGGAATATTATTTACTTTTTACTTCCAATATGTTCTGTAGTTAAAATTGCTTAGTTGTAAGAAATATCCAGATAATATAAAAGTTGGTAATAAATCAATCACTTGCAGTCTAACAATAATCTGTAACAGACTTTTACAATGGAGTTATAATAAAAAAATAAGTACTTAAGTTAATAGAACATGCATTCAATATGTTTGCTCTTCGTCTTTTTTCAAGACTACTCATTAATTTATGGCCTATTAGTAAACCGGGGCAGTTCTCTGCTTGTGGTATCAGCATGGTGCATTCAAATCCCACACAGTGCCCCATTCTGGTATCATTACCGATGCTTGAGGCTCTATTCCTGCTATCCAATTATTATATTATTACACAGCATCTTTAGTTCCTTGGTTTGGTCCCTGTTACCTCACTGTAAAGATTGAATCCAAATTGAGGAAATCATGTTTAATAAATGAACCAACTAATTTTAATTATTCATACATTTTCAATCAGACGAAATTTCAATTTGTCAGCTGCATTTTAATTACCTTTTTTTTCTCCTTTACTGTTTTGGTCGTCTGGCATTTAGTTATTGTATAAATGAAATAAGAAATTTTTGTTTGCTTGCTTTGTGTTGGTTTATTTGTTTTTATGTTCATTTGCTGTTGCTGCTTTTCAATTGCCTTGTCCAGCATGAGAATCGTGACAATCATGCCAAATTCAACGGATGTTTGAGACAACAAATGCAAAAATGTATTTGGTTTCAGTTTCTGTATCTTTTGTGCTGCAAAAATTAAGCAATTTATCACAAAACCAAATCAAAATCAAAAGTTGTTACTGCTGCTACAAAAAAAAGAGGTTTTTATTTCGTTACTTTTTTATTTTTTCTTTTTTTAAATGAAACATTTTTTTCTCGTTTCGTTTGGGTCATAATAAATTGTCATTTGACGTGTTTGCCAGCCAATTTTTCAAGTTTGAAAATATATTGACAATTAAAATTGCTTACTGAAACGCAATTGTTAATGACGGGAGGAATGGTGGGGGTGGGCTAGCATTGGGGCGTGCCTTTGTGCAATTGCCATTGATCGGAAATCGAGTATCATAAATTTATCAAAGTTCATGAACTTTTGTGCCTAACAAAATTCTCAAATTGTTACCCTTTTCTTGTTGTTTTGGGTGTGGGTTGTGGGTGTGTGTATGTGTGTGTAGAAAACAATAAATTTGTTTTTCTTATAACAACAGTTTATTTTGAAGGTGAGCCCCAATTATATAAGAAATATTTAAAGTTTATAGAGAATTTAAGGGTTATTTATCTGATTTAACTATAGTCTGCGGAATTCTTTTAATATTTATATTTATTTAATTTGATATTTATATATATTTTAATAAAAACGCATTTTAAAAAAGAATAAACAGCAAGAATAAAGTTGGTTTATTACATATTATATATTTATATCTTGATCACAAATTGGTAAACGTTCAAAATTTACCACCGCCAAGTAACAAAAATACATTTTATTTGCAAATGAACAATGCAAATTTTTTTAAAGAAATTGTAGAAAAACAACATATGTATGTATGTACTTATATTTGAGTTTTAATATTATTAGTTATAATTCTTCTTGTTACAGGGTATCTAAAGATCATTGCATTCATTTAATATACAATATTTTCTTATGTATTCTCTGTCGATTCCCTTTTCACGGATACGCCCATTTTGAATTTTTACCTTTTTGTTGCTGTTGCGGTTTGTTGTTTTTTTTTTTTTGCCCCCCCCTTCTTTTAGTTAGTTGCATGTCTTGAGTGCAGTTTGCTTAGGGCGTACTTAAGTACCGTTATTTTAATAAACGCCGCTTGCTGCGCATGCGCACAACTTTTGTCCGCCGCTGCCATTGTTCATTCCTGGAGTAAAAGTTTACAAGAGACTTTCTTTTACCTAAAAAAAACAAAAAAGTTAATATCTGCTATACATCCACAGGTACATATAAGTAAAACTATTTGCAAATTGTAAATGTTACTTCGATTTTGTTATTGTTGTTGCAGCCCTTCTTAACGTGTTTTTTCTTTTTTGTTGTTCCAACTATGCGCAATTTGTTTAGTTGAATTGTTTATTTAGTTGTTGAATGCATAGAATTTTCCTTACTTTTTTTTTGTGCTCCTCTCTTTTGTTATGCATAAACATTTATGCAAATTTCCAATTGCCTAATTGACAAACAAGATGAGTTGGTTGAGTGTTTGACTTGAACCCCATCCGCCGCACAATCCTTCCCCTCACATGCAAACACACTTGATACTCGCTCTTTGCTGACAGTGGCCGCTTATTGTGTAAATGGGGGAAAGAGTACCAGGGAGAGAGACGGATGGGGGACAGTTGGATCCACATTGGTTTCATTGCTGATCGTTTGCCCCGATATCGAATTTGTGCTGTGACATGGAACGACCTTGAAGTCGGAGGCTTTATGTTGCTTGGAAAATGATTTAATTGATCAGGGCCATAAAAATGACGCTTTACCTTAGACCTAACACAATTTGCGATTGAATTGGATTGAATTGAATTAGATTGCTGTTCATGCTATTGTTGTTATTGTTATTGTTGATAGGGGAAAGTAATTTGTTAATTTTGTTGCTGGTTTATCATATGTGGGCTTCGATTTTGACACGCCTAGAGAGATAAATATACAAAAGACGAGTATATACTTCAAACGGAATATTTATTTATTGATCTGACTCACCAGATGGTAGAAAGTTTATAAATATCTGATTTGTTGTTCTGCTTCTCCTCTCATCTTCTTCTCACCCCTTTATTTTTTATCATCATCTTGTAGTCATTATTAAGTTTTATAACCATCAGATATTTGTTTAATGTTTATACTTACTTATTATATAGCCGCTTATTGAGTTAATCATTTAGCACACATTTCACATAAACATTTAGAGAAATTTCCCATTGAGGCGTGGTCCACAGAGGAGGAGACGGCTTTAACTAAACAAAACAAAAAAGACGACAAAAAGACAACTTTCTGTTTCTCAATAATCTATATCGTGTAAATTGATCGATTTCGCATAATTTTTAATAGATTTTTTTTTGCATTAAAGTACGTACACTGAGCGAAACAAATATAAACCTTTTTCTAATAAACAAAAATTGGGCAAAACTCTTCATATGAAAAAAGAAGTTTTGAAGTTTTCCATAATTGAATATTTTTAATTAATTTATTAAACCAATAATAATAGAACTTTTAAAATACTGAATAGAATTTTATAAAATACATGTGTATGTATGTATGTGTATTTTATATATATGTATATAAAATATATATATACATATATAAATTTTTTTTTACTGTAGAATCTTAATCTGATGGCAATTGGTTTAAATAATTTTGTCTGAGTGCAGAAATGGAGCCAAGCAATCGAAGATCATTATTTATATCCATCTGATCATTGCAGAGACTGTAATTTCAGTCCATTTACATGAACAACTCAAAGAAGAACAGAAACACAGGGAGACAGCAACAGCAACAACATCAGCAACATTGACAGGCGAATAAAACCAATCTTCCATTTAATAACCAATTATCATTGATCAACTGCACGCCCAGCACGGCCCACTGGGACCCACTGACTGGCGACAGACACAATAGCAAGCAAATGGAGGGAGGAGATGGAGATGGAAACGTATAGACACAGAAACCCACAGACGATCACAATATCAATTACGAATTACGTCTGATTATCTGCAGCAAGTTGCAGAGTTGAGTTGAGATTCTTCTTGCATGGGAATTGGCCATGGCCAAGGTAAACCTTCAATGGCAATCGTCGGCGGCATCGCTCGGGGGGCTGCTATGTCTGATTAGCGCATAAACAAGTTAATGCAATTGATGCTGAGTGGCAACGGAAGGAGGTACCGATATCCAGTACCAGTACCAATACCGGGCACCTGAATCAGACGCCGCCGCCGACATACAACGACAACATGGTGCTATGTTTCAGCCGTCTCCACCTCCTTCTCGTTATCCATCTGCTCTGTGCCTGGACTAAAATCACAAAGAAAAAAAAAAAAACTTTTGTCCAAGATAAATGGGCCAAGCTGCTGAGCTGTTTGGGAGTCTTATGGCGTTGTCAACGGCGTGCGGCTCTCAAAAAGCTTTTGATGTTGGGCGGCACCAACGACGACGCCTTTGGTATCTATGTATGTGTGTGTGTGTGTGTGTTTGGACCATGTTGTACTTTCCCAGTTGTGTCGCGTCTCACGTTCCTAGAATATGTAGACTGGCTTCGTATCTTTGTCCGTTTCTGTTTGCCCAACACTTTGACGACCCCAGCATATATGGCAAGAGGGGCAGAGAGTGGGGGCTTAAGTTATATGTTAATGTTGTTTATGAAACCAAAAGTCAAACAATTTGTTTTTGTTGGCTTTACCTTGAATTCGAACAGCGAGCACATTATGATGAGTTACAGGAAAACAGGCAAAAAAGATTTTTATAGATAATATGAATACAAGTCTAGGGAAGGCCATCATTCCCCCAACAACCTTTCTTGCACCCCCCAAACGACGAATCTTACCTGCATGGAATGATAGATTAATTTATGAGTGTGAAACTCTATACACATTTTCTAGCTATTTATATTAAAGAGGATTCAAGCGGAGCACCTAAAATATTTCTATCCTATAAACTTTTTTACTATCACGATTCCAAAGTATCGTTGGTATTAATGGTCTATAAGTTTATCAATAATCCACAGAAAACTAGATTAATGAGTCTACTGATGATGATGTATGCCCTTGTATTTGGTGTCAAATTCTTGGGGCAAATGACTACTAAATGGTATATTAAGACACTGGGCAACATGAAATTTCCATCACTTGAAGTACTAATTGAAGACCACAGCCAAAGGCTTAATTTGCTGACATTAATGGGTGGGTGGCCATTTAAGAATTGTCAGTCGTGGGACCACTGAATTTTGCACATATGTACATATGCAAATGAGGGAGCAACAACAATTATGTTGATCAGCACTAATTGACCAGTGTCCCCATGTGACTTACAAATTATTGACCCAAATTCTCTTTTACTCTTTTTCTGTTTACAGGTTGCCCCGCGACGACTAGTTCCCATTGTCTACGCTGTAATAAGGCGGGCTGCATCAAATGCCCAATGTATTTGGTCACGGACACACGCCAATGTGTGGATGAATGTCCGGCTGGTTATCTGGATCAATGGTCGGCCCATACCGAATTCATGGGTCGTGTGTGTGTGCCCACTGGCTATTCTGGTCCATTAATGGCGGCTCTGGCTGGTTTATTAGGCGGATTTTTGGTCTGTCTATCCCTCCTGACCGTGGCTGTAATGTTAGTGAGACGTAAACGTAGGCGCAAGTCTGTCAAACAGAAGCTTATCAATGAGAATACCATGGATCGAGCTGATTTCATGAGACAATTGAATGAGATGCGGCCCAATGCGGAGTATTTTTTGGCAATGTTAAACGATACGCGTCGGCAGATCCGTAAACTATATCTATCCGGTGAAGTGGCCGCTGCCAATTCTTATCGACCCATAGTAAGAGATCTTGCCAAATTGTTGATATTACTCAATAGACCCATTGAGCTAATTCCCACGCCACCGCATGATTGGTCGCGATTATATGCCTGGTCAGAGCAGGCTCTGGAACGCTACAAACCACAGGTGGGCCAGCTGATCGACTTTTTTCAAGCCTCGAATCAGGAAGTGCTTTATGCGGCCCCAGTCAAGAAGCAGGCCCAGTCGAGCATCTTTAGGCCGCCAGCGCAGCAGCAAAGTGGCGGTGAATTGCTAGCAGGTGATCGCAGCAGCAGTGCCTCCAATCAGCAGAAATTGCATTTGTTTGGTTCTCTAATCAGCCTGCACGAGTTCGAGGAACCACGAGCCTCGGATCCATTTGGCAGCAGTTTTAATACACTGAAGAGTGGCAATCTTATATCAGATCTCAATGCCAGCTCTTTGTGGCTGGAGGATGAGTTCTATAAGCTGGGCTTTCGACCGCAGGACGAGATCACAACTGAACTATAAGTATTATATTCCCCATGGGTCACAAATCTTGGCTGACCAGGCTAAATGATTCAGTTTAGTGTTGGTTCTTCAGCCGGAGCGACAGATAATGGATGAGAAGGAAGACGAGAAGGAGGAGTAGCATCATTCCGCAAACTGAGACGACCATTTAGCTTAAATTCAGACCGCTAAATGTCCACGTTTAGTTTAGTGTTAAGCCAGCAAAACTAGTCAAGTAAAATCGAGCATATAGAAATCGCTTGGAAATGAATTTAGTTTTTAGGGATTTTACAAAAATCGCAACAACCATCATGTAACGAAGAACAATATTCAACACACATGATATATCTATAACTATACAATAAAGATCTATAGATTTAGATATACAATACTTATAGCTATAGCTAACATAGAGAGAGATTATTATGCTTAGTGAATATGAATACAAAGAAATGAGAAATAAAATTAATAAAATCATGTGCCTTAAGTTAATGAAATGCAAATGTTTAATTATTTCTGTCAACAATTTCAGCAATCGTTAAGGTTCTTCATACTTCCAGAGTATGAAGGGCTCCTCCTTGATTCTGACACTTTCCGCATGTCATGTATCCTGTTTATTGGAGTCCATTTTTATAAGACGCTCCGTGGCACTTTTACGTTCATTAACCCGTTTCGCCAATTCGCATGCATCGTAACCGATTAGCAGCTTTAGATCGCAATCGAATTTATAGGCAAATCGTTTCCCGGACACCTTTGAAATCATATCACCATCGTAATAATAGCGCAGGGCACGCGATAGTTTCTCATAGTTCATGGCCGGTTTATTCTTTTTCTCGCCCCATAATCGAGCAACTCGATCGGGATCGGTCAGTTTAAACTCGCCTTCGGTGCCCACCCATTCAATAATATCCGTATGCTCGCAGTCGGTTAGTATTTCGAGCAGGAATTGCCATAGTTGAACCTGGCCATTGTTTCCTGAACCAATATTGGTATAGTTGTTTGGGCTATGAGGAGCTGGTGAACTATCAGCAGCTAAAAACAAAGAAAGAATTATACATACAACTGCATAATTTGTCTTAGAATTGTAACTTACAGTCGGAACTCTTGACGCTTTGATAGGATTTTCTCATGATGCGCTGTTCCAGTGGTAAATTACCACTAGTTGCGATTGCCGAAGCTTGAGTGGTGTTTGATTTCATCTGCTTTGCTGGTTTTCTTAGTTCTTCGGCTTGTTTGTGGACAACTGATACAAAATTACATTCCTTGAGCAGCTGCAGATGTGTCCAGAAGACGTTCCCTGGATCGTTTAATTTTTTGCTGAAGTCCTCATGTGTCATGGCGCACAATTCCTGTCCATTAATTTGCCAATCGCTCATTTTAAGATCATGCAAATCAAATTGCTTTACTGCCCACTCTAACCAGTGGGCGACATTGGCTTGTGTCCATTCGCTGGCTTCCTCGGGAATTTTGAGACGAACTTGCTCACGTTTAAACTTACTATCCAATACCCAGTTCAGGACTGGTTTTACAATCTTTCCACTATCTGCCATGTCTTCATCGGACTCATCTTTAACTTTCCGTTTAGCAGTTTTAATTGGAGGGCTGTCATCTGGTGTGGTTTCCACGCTCACCGCTTCGGGAGCAATCTCTTCGGTGGTCAGAGCAGCCAAGGCAGCTTCAGTGGGCTTTAGAACATCAGCTATATTGATTCTTTGCCGTATAGTCTGGATTTGCACGTTGATCTGCACTAGGCCTTCACCCTTGACGCACTGATCCACAAGATTTTTGTGCGGTTCCAGCTAAAAACAAATGCAAAATGTTAAAAGGGCAACCAAAAAAAGAAATCCCCGCTTACTTCTTGGGCATCCTGCAACCAAAAGCTATAGTAGTTTAGTTCCACGCCAATCTTTCGTTCTACAATTTGTCTGCATCAAGAGGAAAGGAATCTTAGTTAGCATGCAACTGGGAGTGCAGTTCCACTTACTTTAATGAGCTTAGTGGTTCCCTGATGTCCATATGAACAATGATAATATCATCGGGTTCCATTTCCACATCGTTGCTATCCTCGTGTATGTGCACCTCCCCGAATATATCGCTGGAAATGACTTCCTCTGGAATTTTTTTTATAAAAGTTAACCAAAGAGCAAGTTTAAGTTAGTGTGTCTTACCTAAATCAGCACCGGCACTGAGCCGCCGGATGAGCTCATCCGACAGGTCATTGTTACTATCCATTTCTTATTGGATTTGGTTTGGACTACCAAAAGAAAAAATTAACAACTTTAATGCTTGTTGTTTAAGACAGTTGTAGTGTAGCCTAATTTCGATAACACCAATTATCGATATTTCGATTGACTCTTTGAATCTTTTCCGCAACATCTGGTAGCACTTAAAATGGTCCGAATTACTAGATTTAATTTAATTTAAAAAATATCGGCTCAGTGGCGCCTGGCACAAGTTCGCGCCAAACTGTTATTTTTTAAATTTAGTTTAAAAATGCTAATATCGTATCTTATTCTTGAAAATCAACAAATCTTGAAAAATCAACATTTTTATTTGAATGTTGAGATGGTTTTAAGACTTAAAGCAATGCTTTAGTAAAATTTTTTGATTAAAGATAATTCGAATAAAATGTAACTAGTATTTATAATATATACTTTGATATATAATTTATTGCTTTATCATTTTTCGCTTGATATACGTACTAGTATATGTACTTGTATACTTATGTATAAATTCAGGTCTCACTCTAGCTTTTATTTGTTAGTACAAAAACTATATGTATAAATAAATAAACAACCAATCCAGTATCGTATGTAGTGTACGAGCAAATAGGAAAAAAAGATGTTGAAACAATGAATGAAATGTTTTTGTTACGTGTCAATATTATGTTTTCTTTTTGTTGTTGTCTTTGGTGGCATTTTGTTTATATATTCAGTGGCCGAAAGGAGAAATCAGCGGCAAACCATAAAAACATTGCTTTAAAAATATATATTAGCATTGCTCGTGTCTATTGTTCTTACCGATTTAAAAATAAATTAATTTCAATACGAAATGCAAGACATGACGAAATAAATTGTACAAGTGTCAACTTGAGTCAACTTGACTGGCGAAATATGTATTTATATGAAGATGGATATATTTTTGTGCAAATAGATGGGGGAAAAAATAAGAATAGTTTATAATTTTAGAAATAAAAGTGAAAGACTATAAAAATAAAAAACGTGGGATATACAAAACATTGTCTAAGAATTAATCACATGCAGATGGCTTCAAGTGCCCCACGTTTGGGGCGCCTGCCTCTTAATTGCGCTTAAAATATGCTGGCAAAGATTTTGCTCATACGAGCAATATAAAAATAAATAAAATATATCTATAAACCATCACTACATATGTATGTACGTACATACATATATACAAATTGTTCAATATAATGGCAAAGAGACGTTGCCAAAGATTTGCTAAAACGAATTATAGACAAAGGAGAAGGGCAACGGATGGATTGCTTGACGTTGCTGTTAGCACCTTTGCCAAAAAAGCTATGGTAGTATACGGGAATACGGTGATCGTTCCAAATTCCGATTCGTTATTCTCTGCTCGAGATATGTATGTAGGGTGAAAAATGTTGAACAAGTTTTTGGCCTAAGCAGATAATAAGTTTTCATTTAATTTCAATAACAATAAATTTATTGGACTTACATTCGTTTCCGTTTCTATATTGGCAGCTTTTTTGAGACAGAATAATCCAATGCACTGCCATATGAAATACAAATAAATTGTATTCAAACTAAGTAAGATTAATTTGATAGTAAGAGACATAATAAAGTTAATTTTTGACAGTTTAAAATGGCTAAAGAAACGTGTTCTTGTCATATTAATAGGAAATAGGAATTTCACACTGGACGGGTGAAAAAAAAAAAATTGAAAAAGAAACAGCAAAGCAATTTTCGAGATAGAAAGCCGATTTCATAAACTTTACTTATCAATTGACCATCAAACATGGCACAAACAGAAAACAAAAATCAACCAGTAGTCAACGAAAAAATTTGAAATTGTTAATAAAATATTGCCACGCTTTTTGAATTTTATGTCTTTTTTTTTGTTTTTGTTGTTTTAATTTTCGTTGCCTGAAATTTGTCTTAAATTTTATTCTGTTTTGTGAAACCAAAAATGAAATGGCATCAAAAATATTTAATACACTTAAGTTGATAATAATTATTGGCCAAGGAAACTTTAATAATCCCAAAAATATCTTAAAGGACTTTTTTATAAATCAAATTTCTTTCTTTCGAGACAACTTTTTTGAAATAGTTTAAATTTGTTAATCATTTAATATTTTGACGATATAGTCATAATATATTGAAAAGCAAATGTAATCTAGGATATCGAAAATGCTTTTTAACATTCTTAAATATATGACTTTAAATATAAAACATAGTAAGTTCAATCATATGGGGTACATACCCATCTTGTTCTAGATTATATTTACATATATGTATCAGATACACACGAGTCGCACATTAACTCATGACTACTATGATTATTATAGTGACACCCACCCCACTGTTCACCTCGATTGGCGCCCAATTTTTAGAGAATACACGACACACACGCACTCAATATCACGGACAACGACGACCCGACTCACGGTCAAGTTGAAAAACATTGTGAACGGATGTGATATGTGGGGGAGGAGAAGATTCGTAGTGTTTTTTTCAGAATATTAATGCCGAAGGCCGCCAAAACGAATTCAAGAGATTTTAGAGAAGACGCCGAGGACTTGTACTAGTCCAAAATCCAAGAAGGGCAGATATGCTATATGTGTATGATGAGAGCTCGAGTGCGACTAGTGTCACATTAACCCAATAAAATTTTTAGAAAAACTAATGTAGACGTAAATAGTTTTGGAAGCTGCTCTCGTTGCAGTTGGATGGTAGTCAAATTGGAGACATCAACTTAACGCCCACGCACTCGAAATACTCTCACGAGAGGTTGGATTTATTTTTAACAGACGCAGTCAAGGGCGAAGATGCCCGAATGCCTAACGAATGCTGAAAGCTGTGATCGTTGGTCGTTGTATTTTCTTCATCATGTGTCTTTGATGTTTTTGCGAAAAAAAATTTAAATTTTCGCTCAGTTTCGAGGAAAATCGCGACGCGCCAACTTGTATGGGAAAATGCGTTGCGTGCCCAATCATCACTTAGTACAGAATTAAAGAAATTAGACAATTTTTTGGCTGCAATCGTGACCGATATCTATCCATATATATATATATATATATACACGCAAAATTATACATATATATGTACATAAAAGTATATCATTATGTACTAGTGGCCAATTAACAAAAGGTGTCAAACAAAGTCATGCCCCGAATCAGTGCCAAGAAACAATGAAAATGAAATGATGTGGATGACTACATGAAAAGTTAATATATTTTCACAAAATACTTGCAAATGTTGATATATTAATTGTTCTACATTAATTTTGTGTGTGTGTCTAGAAATATATAGTAAAAAGAAAAACAACAAACACAAAAAAAAAAAAATTAAATTAAAAAAGACAACAACAAAATTGTCTCTATATTGGCATTGCCTGGCTAAAAATATATTTTAACAACAAATTTTATTTATGGCCTAAATACATACATACATATCTATATAAATATATATATACATACATATCTTAATACAATATATCTATCTAAATACATATGTATGTATCAGTATCGTCCATAAAATCGCTAGGCAAAACCAAAAAAAATAAAAGAATTTTTACTAAAGTTTTCAAAAGAAATACCGAAAAAAACGAAAAATAAAAAATAACTAAAGTGGAAAACAAATTAAATTGTGATTTTTCTTTAACAAAAGAGCACAGCCAATAAAATCTCACATTAAGAAAATTAATAAAAAAAAAAGAAGCAAAGGAAAAACAACAAAATTAAAATATAAGTTTATATCTTCTATATATATATAATAATATATATAGCTGATAAACATGTCCACATCCACGAGAAGTTCAGTAACGAGAAAATCGTCGCTATCCAAAAGTGGCAGCTCAGATAAATCAAGCAAATCCTCTACAGCGGCAGCATCATCTTCATCCTCTTCATCATCATCGTCAAAGGCATCGCCTAAAACCAAGGGAAACCCCTCTGGGAATGCCAGCAAACAAAAAATGCAATATACAAAAACCAGGGAACGCATGGTCGATGGTAAATTATCCAAAAAAGTGAAACAAAGATAAATAAACTAAAGTAATAGATAAATAACTATACTAATAGATAGATCCTATAAAGGTTTTAAGATCAATTAATTAAATTTATTTATCTTTCCAAAGATATACTGTGCTTTACTTCCTGTATATGTATTATATTGCATTACCCATTTAACCTTTCGACATACCATAAATAACATTCTTATTAAACTATAAATGAAAAACAAATTTTGATAACCTTGTCAAAAGGTCTTGTTACAGTATTATAATTGAAGGTAACTTAGAAAGGAAATAAGAGCTCTTCACCATATTATTAATTACACAAGTTTTGATACCATCTTTAATATATTTATAATTTAGAAATCACTTTGAAATTTTTCAAAAGGAATAAATGTGCTACACTTATAAACACATATAATAGGAGGAGAATCTTGAAACGAACTATAAGTATGAAAATTCTATAAAAATGACTGTTGAATATATAAAGCATCAATAGCTCAGAGTTTAATTGACGCGACAGAAATATTGAAGGTCATCACTAGGGCTTTTATAGCTTTTAGAATATAAATAAATATACGTATCGTTAAATGAAGACAACAAAATAATAGAAACATTTTTAAAATAACATTTTAACGACTAAAACTTATATTTTTCCTGTCATTGACAATGCAAATTTCCATGTGTCTAGTCTACATAATGAGTTTTTATCGTTTTTAATATTATTCCTTAGAGAGATTGGAAAATTTAAATACTACATACATTCAGAATTTATGTTTGTTGATAAAAAAAACAAAAAAGAAAAATCAAATTGTTAATTTTCGTTGGGTACTATTGGTACATAATTTGATGATCAAGGAAAATTGTCAAATTGTGACAATTTGAAGCATTATTTCGAATACCCAAGAACTATGAGGTTGTTTGTTGTTCTGTGTATGCCAATCATATATCTTGACTTTTATATTCACTTATTCAAATTTTGTTGTAATTAGCGTTCGAAATGTACACACACAATTCATATAGGTATATATGCAGTGTGTATGTGGGCCTTCCTGCTTGCATCTATGCGCATTATTTCGGTTATTTCTGGCAGCAAAGCCAAACCAAATATTGGCGATAAGTTGCAGCAGCTCGTTAACCTACTTACATTGAGATTATAAAACTATGAAATCCCCTGCGTTCGTTTTTCATAATAGATGTTCCACTACCGCCCACACACAAGCTGACCATGTCGGAGGTCTACGACGATGCCAAAACGGGCAAGCCGAACTTTGATGCACTACGCCAGCATTTTCTACTCGAGGGCCGCATCGAGGAGAATGTGGCACTACGCATTATCGACGAAGGTGCCGCATTGCTGCGTGAAGAGAAAAATATGATTGATGTGGAGGCTCCCATTACTGTGTGTGGTGATATTCATGGACAATTCTTTGATCTAGTCAAACTGTTTGAAGTCGGCGGACCGCCAGCAACAACGCGTTATCTCTTTCTGGGCGACTATGTGGACAGGGGTTACTTTAGCATAGAGGTACGTGAAAAGAAATGGAAAGATAATCAAAATCATTCTATAAATATCACTTGAATATTGATCTACTTGTCAGTGCGTTTTGTATTTGTGGTCCCTGAAAATAACCTATCCCGATACTCTAGTGCTGCTGCGCGGTAATCACGAGTGTCGTCATTTGACGGAATATTTTACCTTTAAACAGGAGTGTAAGTTTAAAAGAAAATATATTAAAAAACTGATATTTGAAGAAGGAGAAGTTCGGACTACATAATAATTGAGTTGCTATTGCAAATTGAGTTTAATTATCACTTTGTTTGTTAGGTATCATCAAATATTCGGAGCAAATTTACGATGCCTGCATGGAGGCTTTCGATTGCTTGCCATTGGCCGCTCTGCTGAATCAGCAATTTTTGTGCATACATGGTGGACTGTCGCCAGAGATTTTCACACTTGACGATATTAAGACGGTAATAAATTTTGTCATTCGTAATGATTGCTGAAATGTTTACAACTGTGATGCATATAATAATGACCAAATGTTTGCAGTTAAATCGTTTCAGGGAACCGCCTGCCTATGGACCAATGTGCGATCTCTTGTGGTCCGATCCATTGGAGGATTTTGGCAATGAGAAAACAAATGAATTTTTCTCCCATAATTCGGTTAGAGGATGTTCATATTTCTTTAGCTACTCCGCTTGCTGTGAATTCTTGCAGAAAAATAATTTACTATCTATTGTAAGGGCGCATGAGGCTCAAGATGCTGGGTAATTGTAGTAAAAAACTTAAAATTAAATTCTATATTAACTATATGAATTACTGTTTATGCAGTTATCGTATGTATCGGAAAAATCAGGTAACTGGCTTTCCATCATTGATCACCATCTTTTCGGCGCCAAATTATTTGGATGTTTACAACAACAAGGTATGATAGGAGCCCCCTTTCATTAGTTTATTTGTTTATTTACCAAATTGTTGCTATTTTTAAATAATGAAATCTTTTGACGGCATTGCGAGCTGGTGCTATATTCGCCCTGTGTTCGTACAATTTTCATTTTTCTTCTTCTCATTTCAAACAAAAATTTTGTAATATTTTGGCGCGTTACCCTCCTGTGATGCATTTGTCAACCTTCCTCAAAACATTTGATAAAAGGCAGCTGTGCTCAAATATGAGAACAACGTGATGAACATTCGTCAATTCAATTGTTCCCCACATCCTTACTGGTTGCCCAATTTCATGGATGTTTTTACATGGTCCCTACCATTTGTAGGAGAAAAGGTAATTTTATAAAAAAACGCTTTAGAAAAGTATTGAAAAGGTAATTGGAAAACAAGCGTAAGCACTCATCGAGTTAATTTTTAAAATATTTTACTATCTTTAGATAAATTTTTCTATCTTTTCAAGGTCACGGAAATGTTAGTAAATATGCTTAACATTTGCTCTGATGATGAGTTGGTAGCCGGACCCGATGATGAACTGGAGGAAGGTAAGTTTTGGGTAATTGTTACAGTGGTATTAGCCCACTATGAAGCATTGCCATAATTGTCATCGATGTTGTATTGCTTTAGTTTGCCCTTCTGGGCAACAGCAAATAAACACTTTAATTACCAACTAATTATATATCTGTTATAACTATTTTCAAAAACCGATACCCACTACCCTTCAAAATATTTCCCCCAACAAACCAAAAAAATATAAAAAAAAACCCAACACTCAAAATATACTACAAATAAAAAGAACTGCGTAAGAAAATTATTCTTGTGCCGGCGAACGTGAACAATAACAATAATAACAGTAATACACCCAGTAAGCCAGGTAAGCTCCATGTTAAACTTCGAGATCCGCTAAAAAGCTTATATTAAGCTTTCACATAGATAAGACCAGAGTCATGTACACTGGGCCAGATTTTATATCACCTAATTGGAGGACTCAAACAACATACTTTCCACTTAAATCAGCACTACAATTTTACACCATCAAATATTATTTTGCCATTTTAAGTTTGCTTGTAATTGGGAAAATTGATTTTATACATATCATACAATTATGTATATGTTTGAAAAATATGGTGTGTTTTTTAGAAAACAGACTGAGAACTTAAGAGGATGCTGTTGCCATCAATTGTTATAGATAATGAGCATTTCCTCTTTATCAAAAACAAAAATATATTTATTTAAAATTTCTTATTATTGTGAAAAAGCTTATTTTGTATATAACAACTGAATGTAAATAAATAATACTTTACTTTAGATAATTATATAAACATAAAAACATTGCAAAGGAGTATAATATACATATATGTGTATATAAGATTATCAAAATAATGAGAAAAATAAGAGAGATAATGGAAAAGTAGTAAATATAAATCTGGCCCTCTGTGCTTTGATCGGTTGATTTACGTGAGCTTTTGAGGCAAGACAAACCACACTCTTGTTGTTGTACTTTCGTGAAAGATGCTGCTGCTGTTGTTATTGTATTATTTTAAACTTAACTAATAAAACTTAACTTAATTTGAATCTATGTATAAAATTCTCAGCCTCCATGTCGGCGCTACGTAAGGAAATCATACGGAACAAAATACGTGCTATTGGTAAAATGTCGCGTGTCTTTTCTATATTGAGGTAAGTATTGAAATAAAAACATTTTCCAATGACAATTTGAAGGAGAATATATATAGAGCGTGCAAAAGATGTCTATAATCATTTATACTAGCTATTAGCTCAATAGAATGTGTAATCATTTAAAAGCATTTAGAAATACAGAGGCAGTTTTTTGTATACACATTGTTTTTTTACTTTGAATTTGTTATAATTAAGGAATTAAATTGTTAAACAGCACGCTCTACAATCGTTAAAATCAAGTGATTTACAAATTGTAACAACAATATTACTTGTTTTTAAGAAAATTGATCCAACTTAAAATAAGTTTCAATTAATTCCAATTTGCTTTATACGAGTATGAATTGTCTCTATTACTAATTAAGTACAAAGTATAGAAATTTCCAATAGACAACATGTCGTATACGTAATAATAGTATACTTTATACTAAGGAAAATAATTTTCTCCATATGTGAATAATAGATTCAAAGACTATTTTATATATGATTTCCTGCTTGAAATTTTTTAAAATTATTTCTAATCTTAAAACTTGCAGAGAAGAATCAGAGAGCGTGATTAAATTAAAGGGTCTAACGCCAACGGGAGCCTTGCCAGTGGGTGCCTTATCTGGTGGACGTGACTCGCTCAAGGAAGGTAAAATTTACAATGTGATATTAGTAAATCATTTATAATTAATAATATTTAAATATTCTTATAGCCCTGCAAGGTTTAACCGCAGCCTCTCACATTCACTCCTTTGCGGAAGCCAAGGGTTTGGATGCGGTCAATGAACGAATGCCGCCACGACGACCTCTCACAATGAGTGCCAGTAGCAACAGCATTACGACATTAAGCAGCTCAAGCAACAACAATACGTCTATCAAAAATAACAACAATAATACCGAAACAAACAGCAAAGATGTTGCCGCAAGTGTCATCAAGACGAGCAGCAGCAGCAGCTCTAGGACAACTGTCAAATCGGCAACAACTAGCAATGTGCGATCCGGTTATATGAGCAAAAAGTTCTCTTAGCTGTTAAACAAAAATATAGTGTTTTTTAATTATACACTAGATACATTTGATTTAGTTAAAATTTTATACACAATTCGGTTGTAGAGAACGAAAGCAATTGAGCAAAATTTTCTATTTGTTGTCACACGTTACTCGTATTGTACTTATACTATACTATACATATATATGTACATAAATGCAGGGATTATCCTCTTTTAGCAAAAATATTTTACGTGACATAAGCAATTTTTCAATAAAGAAACAAAAAAAAAAACAAAGAATGAATGGCACTAAATAGCTCACTAGAAAACAAAATTAAATATTTGTTTAATTTGTTGTAAAGTTTTCTATTTGCAATTAAATGAAACAAATGGTCGAGAGGCGGGAGGCGAGGGAGGTCAAGGCAAGGTGCTAGAACCAATGTCAAATAAAACTTGTGTGGGGAAACTTCAATCAAGCGTTACAGATCTTATACATAACTCGAGAACCGGGCTAACTTCACCATCCATTGTCGTCGATTCTATACTCTATCAAAGAAGGCTTTCAAGTGGATTCTAAGTAAGAAATGTTAACTTAATTATTTCCTTCTTCCAGTTAACAAACTTGTATCATAGAAAGCAAAAAAATATAAAACACTAAAAACATTTTTATCAACTGATCATTTAAGTGACAATTGTATTATATATAGTGAATGCTGAGCAATCTATCTTTACGGTAACTGATATGCGTACACGTGAATGGATAAGGCATTAGCACTTCACCTGATCTTTCTATGACTTTGTGTCACAAACATAAAGACGTCACTTACAGCACCCTTTTCGCTAGTGTATAAAATAAAGAGAAACAGTGGTATAATTATAAAACAAAATCAACAATATAAAGTAATCATTACTTAATGTCATTTTTATAGAATTATGTTTTTTTCACCTTATTCTGGTTTATCTTTGGTTAAGCTTTTTACAATATCATTAAATTAAAACTCAAGCAAACAAATTGCTTAAAACAATCATTGGAGCTGCACTAGCCAAGTGAATGGAATCACGTGCATCAATCTATGTTTGTACATTTACGATTGTCAAAGTATTTAAATGAATTTGCATTATTTAAATCTAAAATCTGAATCTTTCCATAGTGTCCCACTTCTCAGTTATTATATCATTTTCGATATTTAAACAAAATGATTAAAAATTACCCCAAAAGCAGACAATCCTATGAAAACTATGAAGTCTATAAAAGTCTTTCTTCTTTAAATACAAGTACAATAAAAATATATATATTTTTTCTACGTATTACTATTTACAGATCATGCTCAAGATCAGTATAACAATGGAGAGCAAATGCTATGACAATTTTTTATTATATCATTTATTAGATAAAAGCAAAGTCATGTAATACTATTCTATGCATTTGTTATGATTTATGTGACACTTGACATTGACTAATAAATATGCGTGTACATTTAACATTTTTGAACTTTATTTGATCTTCAGACAACAGCCAGATGATAAACTCTTTCTCAATGTTTGCATATTTTGGCTAACACGCATACGCCCTGTGGGCATAAAAACGAGAATCAACGGCATTATCAATTTGAAACTTCCACTGAATAAACTACGGTATAACTAATAATAAATTCATCTGCACCACGCACGAGATAATGCATACCACCCAAAATCAGACAATTATGACGATTAGACGGTCTGACGAACAGAAGGCCAGACCAGACGGGCAGCAGCCACCCACCGGCAGCCAGTTCACGTGAATTATGTACTGTAAATCAGCTTATCGACACATGTGTTAAACGTACATTTAAACATACATACATATGACTACGGGTATCTTTAAGATACTTATACAAGAGCAAATAATCATAAGTGCCATTAAAAGAAACGAACAATTCTTTATGACAACGGCGGAGGCCCTTAGTTCTAGATTGCACGTTTTAGTGCCTCATATTTTGTTTTTCCGCTGTATTATATGGATTTATCTTGAGTGAGCTGCAATTAAACGTTTTGCAAGTACGAAAATAAACTGCGCTCACCGAACGACAGGTCGTCGTCGTCGATGCTTTAAATGTCGCTCTATCTCTGTTTCTCTTCAACGCGATCTTTGCCTCTGCCTCCAAAAACGAAGCGTAGTTAGTATGGCGATTCGGGTTCGTGTTTTGCAATATAACGGCGCTTTAGGTCATATTGCGGTGTTAGTCGCTAATTGAGATCTACACTAAACGCGACCACTCCGAGAGCTCTTGCCATTCCGAATGGCTTTTTCTTAATACAGATTTTCAGCAAATTCTTTTCAAGCTTAACTGTGATATTTATAGGCAATCCAGATTTACTACGTTTCGTATTATCCATTCAATTGAGAATTGAAAAAAAAAAAAAAACAAAATGGAAGTGCGTTGCATTCAATTCGTGGTCTTGGTGGTATTTACCCTTAGCCTTTTAATGTCAGGCACTTGGGCGGCAACCCTTCAGCCACCGCCATTGATTCAAACTCTTAGTGCTGGCGGAGATATTGGACCACAGTTTAAATTGGAAGAATCATCAGAGACTCCACCAAAAATAGTATCAGAAAGTAAGTGCATAAATAAAAATATATTAATTCTATTTTTACGGTGGATTATTTTACAAATTTGGCATGACACTTGAAATATTACACTTAAGAAGCATTCAAGCGTTAGAATCTCATGTATTTTTACAAAGATTTAAAATTTAAAAAAATAACATCTAGAATAACTACGCATTAAGCAATAAAAGGCTTTAACAATTATAAACTTTCTTATTAGTTCACAAACTGTGGAATTTTAACAGCGACTTTGTATTTAATATTTTGCACGTATCAAGAAATACTTTTTACGTAATATCTGATCAAATACAACGGCAATGGACAATCTTAAAAATTGATTTTATAAATATTTGAATATTTGCAATGACATTAAACACAATTTACATAACTATTAAATATGTAATAGTCAAGTTATGTGACTAGTTACAGAACTTTAATATATTTAAATTACCTGAATAAGTCCAACTAATGTCAAACTAGTACTTCTAATGCGAATTTACACACGTTAATTAAAAATGAACATTTTCTTTAACGAAGTCTCCTCAATTGAGGCGTATCTTTAGCTGAAAGTTAAAACGTATTACTGGATTGAGTTGAGGATGCAATTGTAGAAGATCTAGTTATCAAGAACTTTAAATTACATTTTTATATTTTAAGCAACATTTTTTCAAGAAAATAATGAAACTAAAAATAACATTTTTTTCTGTTATTTTATAAATATATAAAAACTTTATTTAGAGATCATAAAATTTATTATTATATAAAGGGACTTAAAAAGTCCCTTAAAGTTATATATGATTTATTTTAAAAATAGTAAACAAAAACCACAGCAAGTATTTAAATCAAGTTTTAATGATAAAAAACACATTTTACTCTCCAATCAATTGGCAATGAACAATATAAGTCAAGCAAGTAAACTTTATTTTTTTTTGTTAGTAACACCATTTGCATAGTAATTGGCAAGAAAAAACGTATATGATCAAAATAATTGATAAATTAATATTCAGGTTCGTATCTGTTTAAATCTCAATGATAACTTGCATTGTAATTAAATTAAAAATTCAACAGGTAACTATAACAGCAGTTCTCAAAGTTGTAATGCCTGTTATAATCAACATTTTAAATTAAGAATTGGGAAACCCCCCAATAAATTAAAAAAAAATATTTTCGGACTGTCAAGGGTTGTCAATGCAACCCCTGACAGACGGAATTATAAAATCCATTTCAAACAACAAATTCTTTATCTAAATATGTATATATATGTATAGGTAAATCTAAATTATTAGCAGATTATACCAGAAATTCTAGAAATTATAAACGAGTGCTAAGTGGGTCTCACTAGAAACAATTAAAAATTGACATCCACGACAACCATTCAACTTTTTTAAACGATTCCGCTTATAAATTTTAGATGCCAAGTTCTGGCAAAATGTTGGCATGCGGCAACTGGAGAAAACCATTGATAATGCAAAGAAAGCCAAGGAATACTCATATGCTAAAAAGGCCAAGAACATAATTGTTTTTATTGGTGATGGCATGGGCATATCGACTATAAGTGCTGGACGCATTTATAAGGGCCAGTATTTGAAGCACGGAAATGGCGAGGAGGAGTCACTGATCTTTGACAATTTCCCCAATACTGGAATGGCAAAAGTAAGCACCAAATAGATAAAGAAAACAGGAATCAAATTTTAACAATACAATAAATAATATTCTATTAAATCTTTTTTAATTAAGCTAAGAATAGCAACAAAGTAGTTATTTTAACTTTGCCATTATTGGATAACTATTTAAAACGAAACCGAATTCAGTTTTAAATTTTGTGTAATTAAGAACAATGGCAAATATTTAAGTTAAGAACAGAATAATTAATTGCTAAATGATTTATAATGGAAAGGTAAAGATACAACATTTCCCCTGTGTTATTTTCAGACTTACAACGTGGACAAACAAGTTCCGGACTCGGCAGGTACTGCCACGGCCATGTTCACAGGTGTGAAAACGGATTACGGAGCAATAGGTGTGGATTCGACCCGTTCAACATTAAGTGCCACTCAGGGTCGCATCGAATCCATTATGGAGTGGGCCCAGCGTGCGGGCAAGCGTACAGGAATTGTCACGACAACCAGAATAACTCATGCCACGCCTGCTGCAATGTATGCCCATATATATGATCGAGATTGGGAATGCGACACGGAGGTGCCAGAACAATCCGTCGGAATTCATGTCGATATTGCTCGGCAGCTTGTGGAGAATGCACCCGGCAACAAATTCAATGTTATTCTTGGTGGTGGCCGTAAGCCCATGGGAGCACCAAATCCAAGTGAGATAAAGACAGTGAAATTTGAAGGACCCACTGAGACCATTTGTGGTAGAAATGATCAACGAAATTTACCCCAGGAGTGGTTACAGAGTCATGCCAACGATACCGTTCCAGCTGCTCTTGTCCATACACGCGAAGATCTGCTAAAAGTGAATGTAAAGCAAGTAGATCATTTGATGGGCTTGTTTAGAAATAATCACATCACCTACTCAATTGCTCGGGAGGCTGGTGAGCCCTCGTTGCAGGATATGACTGAGGCGGCAATTGGTGTACTCGAGCGTGGTCAAACGTCCTCTGGCTATGTTCTCCTCGTTGAGGGTGGACGCATTGATCAGGGCCATCATATGAACTATGCTCGAGCGGCTCTACACGAAGTTTATGAATTCGATTTGGCAATTCAGGCGGCTCTCAATATAACCGATCCAGAAGAAACTCTTATATTGGTCACAGCAGATCATTCACATGCAGTCACTTTCAACGGTTATCCATTAAGAGGCAACGACATCTTGGGTTCTGCCAATTTGCACAAGCCCAGGGATCCTATGGTATATGAAACAATCACATATGCGAATGGTCCAGGTTATTTTGAGCACTTGGCCAATGAAACGCGCCCCGTTAACAGTTCCAATGTGTGGAAAGCTTTGAAACTTTTCACTGAAGAAGAGAGAAAGTCACCCACCTACCGAAATTTGGCTGCTTTTGCTCTAAAGGATGAGACCCATGGTACTTATTAATAGCACATCATCCTATTGGTAGTTATGATAATGAAAATGACAAAATTTTATTTTAGGTGGCGAGGATGTGGCTGTCTTTGCCCATGGTCCCGGGTCCAATTTGATTCGCGGTGTCTTTGAGCAAAACTATTTGGCATATGTGGTCAGTTATGCTGGATGCATAGGACCAGCTAAAGATTTTGATGGTTCCTGTAGTCGATTGCATGCGGCCTCATTTGGCGATAAGATCAGTAGCAACGCTAGTCTTTTGCTAGCTGCTATGCTTTCACTTCTGGTCGCTGCATCGGCCAACTAGATAGTAGAATGCGTGGGCTGTAAACTTATCTTATGTTACAAAATAGTTGTTAATGCTATTGTTGTGAAATACAATAGCAAACCTTGTTGTTTAATGTTAAATTAAGTGCAAAAATTGATCCTGTATATAATAAAGTATGCACAATTTTCAGCAATCTAACTAATATGGCTAATAATATTTTTTCTGCGCTCAATGATCGTTAATGCCTCATTGAATAACAAAAAAAATGTTTAATGGCATTTGAAATTTCTATTCTTGGTTATATATTACGGCCGATTGTAATTGAATCAAACTGTGCAAGCTTTTTAAAACATTTTCAAAATCATATTCATTGTAAGAACTGATAGCAAAAAATTTCAACACATTTGAAATAAAGTGTTATGGTATATTATTAATTTACTATCATCATTCACACGTAAGATCTTAATGTAAAGATCTATCTAATGCGTTCGTTTTTTTCTTTAGCCAGCCTTGGCTGGTACCGCGGCTTTGCTTCCAGTGATTGCTCCTCCTTTAGGCACTTGTGGCTCCTCATCTAGCTTCTTAACGCGATGTAAGTCCACGCATTGCCTAAACTTGGCTACTTCATCAATACATTTTAATGTCTCGCCGGGATGGGCGCGATAGCACGCCAAAAGTTGCGCTTTTAGATCCTGGCATGGGGGTGTCTTGTGAGAAGCCGCTGTGCTGACGAAACGCTTGTGTACACCTTCCACAGCATTGGCATACTCCGTTTCCAGAATCGTATTGGTTTTTTTCAAGTTCTCCTCTAGCTGTGTCAAGCGCTGGCGCCAAAGTTCATCATTTTTCTGCAGTTCCTGATTCATTTGTCGCTGAACGTCGGCAGCACTTATTGTAGGACCACCTGCTGATCCACCCGGCACGTAGATAGGCGTGGGAGTTTGATAGGCAACTTTTGGAGCCGGCGTCACAGGGACTGCCTTTGCGGGAGGTTTCTTTGCCGGCGGCAAGGGCTTAGACGTTGCTTTGGGCTCATCCGAAGAAGCTGAATTTTCGCGAACTAGATTTGAACATTAAAAATGGTTATTTTTCCAAACTTAAATATACAAATTATTGCATAACATAGAAACAATGTTTTATGCTTTTTTATTTGCTTTGAACGTACCCTGTTGAGTGATGCCCTGCTTCAGACGCTTTACCACATCGTCGGATATATCAATAACACCTGCGGGAGTTGGGTTTTCCAATGAAACGGATCTTGGCTGTGATTGTTTGGCTCCCATTTTTATTTCGATTTTTTATTAATAAGAAGTCGCGAGCCAAACAGCTGCTTTTGTAGAGTTGCCACTGCTGTTGCGTTATCCGTTAGCTCAAATTGAGTTACCAGACCTCAAATTGCGTTAGCAGATTGAGTTAGCGGATTGCAGAAAACAACAAGTAAAATTTCCAAAATATGTATTTAGAACCATTTCTATAACAATATCAACGTTTTGAATCTGTAACATAAGCATTGAATATATGAAAATCAACTATCTTTTCATAATTTTAAAAATCATACGGTTTTATTTTGTTTTTGCGTACGTTATCGTGTTTTCCATTTTTTGACAATTAATTAATTACATACAATTAAATACATTTTTGTTGTTTACTTAATATTTTTTATAGCGTTACGCTACGACATATGGCTAACATTTTTTACCCCATTTTCGGTTTTATTTATTTTTTCAATGAATTGTTTTAGCCCCATCTCTATCTTGTGAATTTTGCAAAAAATTTTTAATTTATCACGTGTGGTTTTTATTTTTTCAATTTATTTTCGAATTCAACTTGATGTCTAAATTTGGGGTGTGTGTGTATTTTGAAATGTCTCTAATCAACTTTATGAAATGGTTTTCTTATTTAAATTTTATTATTTGATGTATATACCTATTTAATGTTTTAGCTTAGTGGTTTTTATTAAGTTATCGCGGTTATTTGGAACATATGCTAATCAAACAGGATCGGTTCAGGGTTGAATAACGGCCTCATTAGAAATATATATACATACATATAATATGATGATGGCGATTTCTCAAACATACATACATATATGTATCAAAGATGAATACTATTTCTATAGGAAAGAAACCTTGAACCTTACCAGCTTTTGAATGTTTATTATCTTTATGCTATATCAAAACAGAATCCCAGGACTCCGATTTAAATCCGGTGTGATTAACATGGATCATGGTGCATTTATCGATTTATTTACTTTTTGTTTTATTCTGTTTGTTTGTTTAATTATAGTTATTAAATATTATGAACTTTTGTTATGATTATTTTGTATTTCATATCACTGTTGGTGGTTTGTTTAATGTTCATATCATATGATATATACTCCTTTTGAGTTCATTAGTTTCAAAAATTCTATTCTCAATATACATATACATTTAATTTAATATTACAAAAAATCTTTCAAAAGTACTGCTATACCATTTATTAGATTGTTTTTTTGTGTTTTCTTGTCATTTGTTTTTTTTTTTTGTTTGAATTTGTTACGTTTTCTATGTTTGCCGTTATGTCGCTTATGTTGTATGGACTCATCATACATATACATACATGCATACATATATCGGATTATCATAATTTAATTTTTTAGTTTTTGCTTTATATTTATATTTTGTATGCTTATTACTTTGCGAATAAAACTGGTTTGTTCTCCTTTTTTTATGTAGAATGAAAATCACACACATATATATATATATAAGATTAGTTTCAATATTTTGTATATACACTCAGTAGTTATGAATAGTGTGTATTAAATGTTTGTTTATGTGTTTGAATATTGACTGTGCTAATTTTGAATACAAGAGACAGTTTTCATCTCCGTTTTCCTAATTTGTTTTTTAAATCTTTAAGTAATCAGATTTAACTATCTCTTGGTGAATTTGTGAATTGTAGTTGAGTGTTTTCAGTTTTGCTCGGTTGCTTGGGTTTTAATGTAAAAGATTCTATCTAACGGCATTTTGTTCAAATGGATCGCTTTGGTTACTTCTATATAGTGATACTCCTGTATGTAGCATTTGGTCAAGTTACAAGGCGTGTTCGTGTTATCAAATTGTTAAACTAGAATTAATATTCTACATATAAAAGAATAAATATGTAGCTCGTGATCGAATTGGGCAAACTCAAAAGGAAAAGCACAAATTTTTGTAAGAAATATCACGTAATGCAATTTTATTAAAATTTGTCTTGTTCTTTTACCGTTATTCGTCTGCTTTTAAGTTAGACTAATAAATATATTTATATATGTATATATAGATATATATATATAGTATAATATATGTATGTAGTTGCCTTGTGTCAAATTGGTTTGCATGTTTATGAATATTTTTCAATTTTTTGTCAAAGCTTTCTCACTTATTTCTTTTGCTTGGTTTAAAGATCCATTTTTACTTGGCGAATTTAGAATTTAAGTTTGGTTTTTGTTTTTTTTTTGTTTTATTTTTTTTTTAGTTCGATATTACTTATAAACAAATTTCATATTATAGCTACAATTTATTGGCTAGCGTTACATAATATTAATGCCTATTGACGACCATCTCTTCTGCTCTTTAAAGAGACTCAATTGAAAAAAAGTTAAATGAAAAGTTAGTTACATGTTTTTGCTTTTGTTTTCTATTTGAGAAATGCGCAGAAACGACATGAACACATGAGCACAAAAGTATTATAAAGCAGGTATCAAGATACATATATATTTAATATTATATTATATCGTAACATAATTGGGAAAAGGGTAATTTGGAGGGGAACAAAAGCATTTTAAAAAGTGATGCTTAAAGCTAAACCAGATGGTGATTCTTATTAAATATATATATATATATATAAAGAATGCATTGCAAAAACCAGAAAGAACTCAAAAACAAAAACGAAACCAGAGTGGGTGTAATTATCTACGGCCAAGCCGAAGCTTCCTTTTATACCCCTTGCAAATGAGCATTGGGCATTTTATTTCTATGGAACAACATTTTATAGTGGGATAAATCTTTGGAAGGGAAAAAGAAACTGATTAATATGTACACCAAATTGAATAATACCCAGCTTGGTAACAACATTTTGTATAAAGTGTTATGAAACTAAAACTTTTACGGTTGACAGCTTCCAGCTTTTTTTGCAAGGGTATATATAATAATATTAAAAATATTAAAAAAAAAAACAAAAGAGGCGAGTCGGAAAGTCTGCAAATTAATTCGATTCAATTGTGAATGTATTTTAAATCGAATTAAAATTACAAGCAGTTAGACATCCGTATTATAAATTCTAATTTGTAACTTAAATTAAACGGTGTGTGTGTATTATGTTTTTCTGTAGTATTCTTGAAACGTTTTCATTTTCGACTTTGATTAGGACTAAGTTTATAGACTAAAGTTAGGGACACTCGATACAGTCGATTTGTCCATATTTCTTCTGCAAGTTTTTACTTAGAATCAAATATAATGATTTAAATATTAATTTTATATATTTTTCTTCATTTAATATAAATTTTGCGTACGTTTTTGTTCAGTTTGAGGAGTGAGTTAAGTGGGCTTTGCATTGAACGTGTTTATATGATTGGATGTGTTTAATCATATAACGAAATAAATTTGAAAATGCAAAACATTTTAGTTTGTTTTTACCATTTCGTAAATGCAACAGCAAAATGTTTAGAATGTTTTTATTTTTTCTATGCTTTACATTGATTTTGTTGTCGATCGTATTGATGATAATTCGATCAACAGTATATATTATATATGTATATTGCCTGCATCCAGTTCTTCTAATTTATCCTCCTAATTTTTTGACGCTTGCATGTTAAATCAAATGTTTATACATGTGATAGTTTTTTTTTACTTTCTGGCAGCCTTTTAATAAAGGTTTCTCAACTAAAGTTATATATTATGCCATATTAATATATATATATTAATTATAATAAGCCCTTTCTACACATACAAAGCAGCAGAACAAATGAAAATGTACAAAAAAAATGTATACATGTGTGTTTTGTGTATGGGTGTGAGTGTATGAGGGTGAGGGAGGGACCAGGTCCACCTTGTTTTACATTCAAACATGTATACCGCCATAAAGCATATACACATACATGTATATATATATATATATATATATATATATAAGTGCATATACATATATATATCTATGTATAGTATATATTCTATGTGTGTAATTTGCCGATTTGTTATCTCTATATAGAGCGGAAGTTCAATAGGGTTGCAAAACTATCACAAAATCGTTTGTCATCGATGGATTTATCTTCGTCATAGTTTTGGATAGTTTCGCCTCTCTAGTGTTCTAACTCTACATTTAAACAATAAAATATTATTTAGCATTTCGCACATCACTTTGTAGACCTACAACTCCACCACCTCCTCCACCACCATTGCCGCCGCCCCCCTGACGCATGCGTATCGAGGGTCGCCGCTCTGGCGTATCATAAGGCTGTCGCGATGAATTTGTTGCTGCCATAGAGTCATCCATATTGAGCCCATTGTTACCGCTACCAATCAGCTGGCCACCATTTCCGCCCAGCATGGCAAGCGTTTGACCTGCACCTGAGCTTCCACCGAGCAACTGTTGTGTACTACCGCCAGCCGTAGCCATGGCTGTATTGACCTTGTGCTGTTGCTGTTGATGTGAGACGGCTGCTGCTGCAACTGCAGCTGCTGTAGCCGATGCATCCTGACCCTGCTGGCCATCAGTGCCGTCCTGAGCCTGCTGAATGGCCTGCGGATTTCTTGGACCGCCAAACTTGAGCAGATTCCAGTCGAAGACATAGTCATAGGTAAAGCCCAGGCGATGGAACAAATTACGGAATAGCTTGCGCAAATGGCAGTAATCGGGACGCTGGTCAAAGTGCATCTGCCGGCAGAAGTTTAGATAATTGACAAACTCACTGGGGAATCCCTTGCAGAGCACCACAATCGAGGTGGAGAGCTTCTTCTCCGATATGCGTTCATATTTCTGACGCTTATTGGCTGCCTTCAGACCCTGCCAGGGTAGGGCACCCAAATTGAAATACATCAGAACATAGCCAAGTGATTCGAGATCATCGCGTCGCGACTGCTCAATCCCCAGATGTGTATTAATGGAGGCATAACGGGCTGTACCCGTTAAATTCTTGTTTTCCCGATATGGTATATGCTTTAGGGAGCGGGCATCTCGAAATTTCTTGGCCAAACCAAAGTCAATGATATAGACAAGATTGCCCTTCTTACCAAGGCCCATCAAAAAGTTATCAGGTTTTATGTCGCGATGAATGAAATCCCGCGAGTGAATATAGTCAATGCGGGATATCATTTGATCCGCAAGCAAGAGTACCGTCTTTAGTGAAAATCGACGCGAACAAAAATTAAACAAATCCTCCAGCGAGGGACCCAGCAGCTCCATGACCATGACATTGTAATCGCCCTCGCTGCCGCACCAAATGATACGTGGTATACCAATTCCGCCCTGCATCGTTTTATAAAATTTCGACTCGATGTGCAACTGTGGATGCTTAGTGCGTATGCATTCTAATTTGATGGCCACCTCCTCGCCTGTGTTAATAGTTGTGCCCAAATAGATGTCTCCAAAGGATCCGGAGCCGATTTTTCGACCTAGCCGATATTTATTGCCCACACGCAGTTCCATTTTGTCTGCTGTGTGTGTGTGTTTGTTGTATGTATTTAATTTATTCCTGTTCTTGGAGCTGTTGCTGCTGTTTTAGCACGATAACGTGCGCTGCCTGCTGGGAGGGTGGAAAATGGGATAAAACTATACAAATGTTACATTATTATACAGTAAAAGCTTCTATATTTCCATATAACTGCACAACACGTTTTCTTTTACTCAAATGAAAGTGGATACCTTGGGAAATTGATTGGTTTTATGTATTTTGAAGGTTACAACATGATACATATTTGGATATCAACTCGGAAAGATTAGAGACTTAGCAGCCAAGTAATTTTACTCAATTGAAGCTTTTACTGTACATTTTATTGTTTGGATATAAACTAAATTGGATAAGAACCTGGCGATGTCCTGTTGTCCAAAATTATGTTTTAATTGATTTTCAAGACAGTCGCTACGAGTGAGTTATGGGGTCGGGACGTCGTCGGGCTGCTCAGTCAAGTCAATCAGTCAAGAGAGCTGCGCCAGCTGCCTATACTGCAATGTTTAAACAGAAAAATTAAATATTCAATTTATGTTTGTAATTGGGGAAAATAAAAAAATATATATATTCCATTGTTTACGGATATGAAGTGAATAATATTAAAAAATATATGTAGGTATCCGCTTATCTTCAAAGGACGGAACTGTTTTTTGATGTACAGTGTAAATCGTTGGCACAGCAACAGTGGAATTCTAAAATTAGTTAACAAAACAAAAAATAAATAGCACAAAACAAATGACGACTTAGGCATTAAGTGAATGAATCGGCTTAAAATTTGCAAAAGGTAGAGAACTAACAAATCTATAATTACATATGTATGTATGTATGTATCTACATACACACATACATACTTTTACTGCACAAATTAAAGATACATATATTGGAATTAATTTGACTCAAAAGTAAATAATAACTAAGGAAGAAGAACCAAATTTAATTGATGTGGAAGAGGGGAGGATTTTTGTACATACATATGTATGTACATATCCACATACGTACATACATAGATTCATACGCAGGAGATAGAAAGACAAAACAACAAAATGTGCAGCAGAAAGTTTTCACTTTGCCCAAAGTAATACATATGTACATGAATATATACATATGTAAGCATGTATTTTTACAGATATATTGATATGAGTTGTACATACATACATATGTATGTGTGCGTGACAAAAGACTGACTAAACTGTTTGTTTGTTGTTTTTGCTTTCTTGCACTTTTGTCTTTTATTTACACTTTTTCTCATTTTATCTATTCTTTTGCTTTCTTTTCATGCCCGCTCACGCATTTCTTTCTCTCTCCCACATACCTGTGGAGTTTAGAGAGTGAGAGAGAGACACAACGAATGAGAAAAGGGGAGGAGGGAGAAAGGGAGAGGAAGCAATCTAACCTCAAAAACTGGCAGTGGCACTGGTCTTGTTGTTTTTTGATGCTTTTGTGCCGATTCTGATTCATTTAACACTTTTTCCCAGTTGCGTTTGTCGCGTCACTGAGTTTCATTTGCCAAAATTTACCGTTTTTCAGTGGCGGATTTTTTTTGTAAACTTATTAAACACGTTCTAGTTGGTGTCTTTCAGCCAGGTGCGCAGACGGTGACGGCACTCACTTTGTCTCGCTTGTCTCTTTCTCTCTTTTTTGTCGCTCTCCCCAAGTGAGTTCACTGTCAAGAGAATCTCACAAAAACAACAACAGCTGATCAAACTTATTTTTGTTTGGAGCTGTGCTACAGGTTTTTATAAGGGTATCTAAGTAGTCGCATTTTAACAAATTGATTAGTTATCTACTTGTTATAATTGTTAAACGGTTGCATGTGTTGCGTTGGCGGGCAAAGACTTCCGCAAAAATCACACTTGCAGAGAACAAAGGAGATTCGGTGATAAATATACATATACGTTATTCCAGGGCCGCATTTACATTGAAGAGAATGGGGCCCTTAATTAAAACAATACTTATGTATGTGACGACATCGATTTCTCATTAATTGCAATAAAAAAAACTATTGAAGGATATTTATTAATTTTTATAAATCAATTAACCTTAAGAGAGCCTCAAATCAATTTAGTAGGAGCATGTATGTATTATGTATTTTTATCATTTCCTTCACAACAAACAGATTTATCTGTAGGAAATACTCTTGTCTTTGCTTATTTTTTTTTTTTGAATAAATAAAAATTATAAAACCGAAAACTTAATACAAAATTGGACTTGAAATAACTTTCTGCTTTGATAATCTGCTGGAATGAAAGAATTTAACAAGATATTTGGGGCCCTCACATTTCTTAGTCCGGTCCTGTCAGTACTCAATAAAAAACAATGGAGAAGAAATGTGCAGTAAGAAAACAGTTGTTTAAACTGGCAATCTATTATTCGTCATCCTAAATAGTCAACGGCAAGGACAACAAAAAATTTGAAATTCAATCCCTGATAAGTAAAGGTGACAATGTCGTTTGAGGAGAATGAGACAGGGATGGTTGGCGCCTACCTTGGCAAGTTTGGGGTATCCGTGCGTCGATTCCGTTATTCTTTATTTCTTACTTTTTCTTTTGTTTTAACTGAAAACAGAGAAAATTCAGTTGGATTTTCCACTGCCTTGAAACCACATCAACATAAACGAAATTAAAGAGCATTTTGGATTATTCGTTTTTGCATTAATTAAACATTGTGCACACATATGGCAATTAGGATTTATTGAAGGATGCAAGTTCTTTTTTGTTCAGTAGTCAAAATGCTTAGCACAAATAAAAAATTAATCCCCTTTTTAAAAATTGCTAAGATAATAAGCATTAAGACAAAACTAATTCGATGACTGCGACATAAAAAAATTTATTTAAAGGAAAAACTAAAACTTATGCGAGTCGTTTGCCCTGACACACACATTCGCACATACACACACCAACACAACACTCACATATGTATAGATGTCTCGCTTGCTCTTGCGCTGTTTGTACTGGTAGCACGTTGCTAGCCTGACTGTTTTAGCGTTTTCACACCACTACAACTGCAAAAAGGTGGCTGGCTCTGGCCCCAAATGAAATCTTTTTGAGGCCTTTGTTATGCACAGTTTACGCACAGATAATTGGGACGCGCACATTACACATTTGTATACACAGGTAACACTTACATTTCGCATTAATTTGGTGCTTTTATTTATTAATTTGACTTGCAATTTTATATAAATTTATACGTTTTTTCTACGCCATTTGCAGTGTGGACGTTTACAACTATTGAAAAAATACTGGATATTCACATTTGTTAAATTGTATCGATAACTTCTTAATGTGTTTTTACCATGTGAAAATAGGGGCTTTAAGAAGAATAAGTAGTGCGACAATTTAAAACTGAAGCGCATAAGTTAAAAAGTTAAGATTTTCGATGTGTTCGACATTTTGTTTTACATTCAACATATGTTTGACCTGATCTGAAAAATTTAGAGGAAGGAGTAAAAAATATATTGTTAACTGGCTTAAATTAGTTATAGAAACTTACTTGAATAAAATAAACACGAATCCAGTAGATTTACATTTATTATGTGTTTTATTTGGCACTAGAAGCAATGGATGTAATTTACAGCTTCTGCAAGATTTTAGAAAAACACTATAATTAATTGGAGAAAACATAATAAAAGCTTTAAATTTTAAGAATTCTTATTTTTTTACGATTGCAGAACAGAAAGTTTTCGGTCGCTCCAACGTTCACAACAACGTCCGGCCCTTGAGGCCTCTGTTATATGAACATATATGCTCAAGCCGCTGTTAAACTAACAATATCATTTGCGAGCTCTGTTAATTTAACATAACAGCATACTGTTAATTTAAATTTACCACGACCGCGACACGATAATTCAAATTGTTCTGTTAATGTAACAGCGGTTTGAAATTAACAGTACCATGTTGGCGGGCAAAATTTTAAATTTTTTAAATTTATCATGGCGGGAACATTTTTAAATTTAATAAAAATTACTGTTAAGTTTAAACCGCTGTTAAATTAAAAGAATAATACAAACAGGTAATACAAATAAGATAAACGTTTCTCATAATTTATATAAAATCATGTCAGAATACAAATACGAGTTGTAGTTTGAAATCATCTTGGAAAGAAAGATTATGCAAACATAAATTTTAATATATGTACATACATATCTATGTTGTCTCTAAAATAATATTGCCCATTTTTAGTTTCGCAGATCTGGTCAAATGACAACCTAATCTACCTGGATTTAATTTAAACCTTCTTACTACGAATATTCCCTGGTGGCGACTTAAATTAATATAGTTTAGCTGTCTCAAAAAATTGTAGTCTATAATAACCAATATTTTTTCAGCAAATTACTTAATTTTCTAAGACACATGGTACCAGAAAGTGAGATGAGGCCAATGTCAACTCAAATATAAAATGTCCACATCAGATCATTAAAAATATTACAAATTTTCCAAAAAAGAGGTATATTTTTTGACGTTTTATTATATTCCAAAACAAAAGTTTTTTGTCAGTTTTATATTTTACCAAAAAAAAAATTAATTTGTATTATTATTTTGCTTACCTTATGTAAAAATATTTGTTTACTAAAAACGATGCCAAGTTAACGCCTCTCCTAGTCGCTGATTGGCCGTCGAAAAGAGAAAAGAAAAAGCAGTTTCTTTGCGATCTAGGCTATAATAATTTACAGCTCTCACATACACACATAGCTACACATTCATTAATGATCGGCGAATGGGATAACGTCGTGAGCCGATGGTCAAAACGAGTCAGCCACACGAACGATATTCACGGGTAACAATAAAACAAAATGACAGTTGTTTTGGTATTTATAGGTATGTATGCATGTATGTATCTATGTGTGTATGTACATACACACATATGCATGCTCTATGTATCTATGTGCGAGAAGGTGGTTAATTGTATTTGTATCTGTCAGTGAGTATTATAATTTTGGTAAAACGTTTGGAGCACACTTTAACACTAAATTGTATAAATATGTACTACAAATTTTTACATATAAATTTATAAATTTATCATGAGCATTAAAATTGGAATCGAAATAGCCGATTTACTGTTATTTAATCGATTCCTATTTTTAGAACCAAATAGTAGAAGAGCGTTAAGTTCTATTAGTATACTGGATCGGATTACCATATCTAAAGCAGCAAGCTAGTTTTGGGTATAGGAACCATTCGAATTGTTAAAGAACTTGCTAAAGATTTTTTTAAAAGATCAAATTTTCAACTTATCCTAAATAAGTTTTTGTAATACTTAACTGTCCTGCAGATGAAAAATAAGAAATCTTTATATATACATACGTATATGTAATATGGATACATATGTATGTACAAATATCCAGTTATTTAGACCTGTAAAAGCTTCCCTTAAAATTTTATTGTATGCTTATAAAAGAATAAAATTAATGATCTAAATATACATTTGCATCTACATATGTACATTCGTTATTTTTCTCTCTGTATATATACATATGTTATTAATGTTTTGTTTTTTGTTTGTGTATATCTGTTATTTTATATGTATATCTTTTTCCGATTGTTGTTTTGCTAAATATTTCCGGAACACATGTCGCAAAACTTGGAATCGAAAATTGTTGCTCTCTTTTGCTCTGTCATGAGTTTCAAGTATTTCTAACGACCATTTGGTTTCGTTTAAGAAGACCCAGTATATGGCATGTATATGTATATATAGTAGGTTGTGTCGGCTTAGATCAAATAATACGATTTCATGGCAAGTCGCAAATTGTCAAGCGGGTTCGGGTACATCTCATCGTATCGCATCCGTTGCTCTGCGCTACTCAACCAATTCTGTGTGTCATCCTGCCTTCGGCCTGCTCCGCCCGTGATTATAATTGTCCCAGTGCCTCCAGCTGCATTACCATTGACGACCTTTCTCAGCGTCTCTGCTCCAGTTTGATTATAAAACCATCAGTCAACCAGCAAATAAGCAAATATTTTTAATTAATTCAAAATATTTTATTTTATATATATATATGTATGTATATATATATATTAATTTTTTGCACATAGTATTTGGTTTATCAGTAAATTTCCTTTTAACTTTGCCGTCAAATGGTTGCTGGCTATTTGTTAGATGCTGCCTAGAGGCGTTATATTAATTTTCTAGTTTCAGTTCCAGTTGATGCAGTCGGTTCAGCGAACTACGGAGCCACATTTTATGTGTATTGACTTGACTACTATATAAAGGCGAATAATTTCCATTTTGATGCCTTTTATGACACTTACCAAAAGAAAACAAAACCAAAATAACAACCAAACTGCCAATACTAGCTTCGACTTTTGTTATGATACCCATTATCATTGGACAAGATGGATAGGAACAAGATGAAGTCAATATGAAAATCTGGGATTACGAAAATAAAAATCGATCACTCAATTTTCTCTTTTCTTTATTGTATTAAAAATGAATTATTGTTGAAAATTTGCTTTATTTAATTATATTTTTTTCTTATTTTAATGTATATTTATTAATATTTTTAGATTCTAAAAGAAGAAACTATTTATCTCTTGCCCATTCCCTTAAATTTTGTTTGCATACATATAAATAATTAACACAAAATGGGAAATGAATTTTAGTTCATAATTATTACAAGGTATTTGGAAGTCGACACCTCGACTCAATGTAAAGCATTTTTATTTGGGGATTTTTATCACATAAAACGCTCATTTGAAGTATCTGAATTCTACTAGGTATTTATGATTTCGTTTATGCATTTTGGTTTATTTTTTAGTGTTTAGTTTTGGTTTCGATTTTGGGGCCGTCGGCGTTTTAGAAAAAAGGGGGAAAAAAGTTAATTGAGTTGTAAAAATTATAAAGTTGTAAAAAACACCAATAGAGACAAAAAGAAGAAATATGCCGGGTAAAAGTTACGCTTGTATGGATAATTTTACTATATACATATTACTTCCAGTTGAAACTGGCTGGAAAACAAAAGCGTAAGAAAAAAAATCTACACTCTGGTTTTTTATGACCATGAAATGAATAGCATCCAGTTTTTTTTTTGTTTTTTATTTTTTAGTAGGGGCAAACGAAACGTTTTTCTTAAGATTTAGTTTCAGTTTTATTTTATGATTCCGATTCTCATTTTGTTTATGTCCAACAGCATTTACCGGTAGATAACTGGTGCACGGAGGTTAAATGATCAATGTGATCGGCTGATCAGCCAAATATATAAAGAAGAATTCCATATAGTAAATAACTAAACTAATTGAACTGTCCTAGTAAACATGGGTTTACTTTATTTAATTCATATATGAAAGATGGACTCTAGTTTGTAAGGATTAAAAGGCTTTAGTTTATACTAAAAAACAGAAAAGAAGCTTCGATGGTTTCAAAAAATAAACTCTTAAGTAAAATACATAAAAGCATCATTCATTTCTGTTGTTAGACTAATCGCCAATTACTAATTCCTAAAATTTTGAAATCAAGTTAAAGATATATTGCGGCTTGTCCCCGATTTTGTGCTATTATTGATAACAAATTGTTTTACTTTTACTTCAATTCAATTCTGTTTGCAATATTTAATAAAGTATTTTAATCAGAGTTTTATGATCAAAAGTTATTAATTTTGGCACAAAAGCTAGATTCTTATCATATAGTTTTACAGCTTTAGTCTATACTAAGTCTTAATCTTATCGGTGATCTTCAATAGTTTTAATCTCTTTCCTGTTAACTGAACTCTTCTCCCTTTAATGCAGCTGCAACAAGTGGGTTTCCACCCTCACAACTGTGTGTCATAGATCCATATTTCTGTATCTGCTTCGATTTAACTTCTTATATATGTATATATATTTCTTTTTTTTACCGATCTTTGGGGTGCTCTAGGGCCACCTATTTTCACATGAACATGTTAATGTTTACACGCGTAGCGCTATTTTTATTTGTGTCCCCGTCGCGTAGAGTGAGCTCCAGTTGCCCCTACCCATATGCCCCCATTCCCCTTTCCACACCCACAATAGGCACCAGCAACCAACCACTGTCGGCTTGGCTTATCTTTGTTGCTTTCGTTGCATGATCTCACGATTGCCGAGCACCAAGCACCGACCACCGATCTCCGTTTTCTATATACATATGTTTTTGGGGGCTTGCTTATAATTCCGAGTTGGGCGCCAGATCAGTTGCTGTTTGCATGTTAACTGCGTCGCGTCGGTTTAGAGAAAATTTACATTGGTTCGATATTTTCGTTTGTGATTCGAATGATCTGAAATTTGATGTGTCAGTTACCGACGGTGAACGAACTAGACAAGAAAAAGACACCAACAAATAATTAGAATAAAAACAAAACATAACAAAGAAAATGAGTGAAAATTCAAAGTCCACAGCGGATAGGGTCAAGCCAGTGGAGACTTTAGTCCTGGCCAATTATGCTTTAAAGGCTGAACAAAAGCGAGCTGCCGGTCAAGGGGGCCGCAAAGAGGATGAACGTATAACAAGTGCCGTGATGAAAGTACTCGAAGGATATGATTGGAATCTGGTTCAGGCCTCTGCCAAGTAAGTAGCATTAGTGGAAAAATAAGGCTATTGGTTGAAAATTACATACTATAATTATGTTGTATAGTCTGCGTATTAAAAAGTTCACTTAAAAACTGCATTAAAGACTTACTTTGAAAATCATGACAGATAAGACAAATTGATAAAAATCTTTTGCCTAAACGATTATTTTACTCGATATTATATTTTTGTTAAAAAAGAAATACTATAATACTTTATAAGAAAAAAGAAAATATAACAATATAACAATATGAAATTTCGATATTGCATTTATAAAGTTTTTTATTTAACAAAGCTTGCAATTATCTTTCTCCATTCTAGATCGGAACTAGATGATTTTCATTTTATTGAGATAGGTTTTTCTTTGATAGAGATATGATTATAAATTTATATGGAAATAATGGAAAAGCTTATTATAAATTAAAATTTATAATACATTTCTTGTAAAGCCTCTTTCATATAAAGTAGTAGAGAAAATTAAATTTTACTAGTTGATTTAATGCAGAATTTTGGAATGGCTAACCATGACTTTGCATTGGTTTGGCGAACCGCAAAAGTAATAAGATAAACGATTCAAAATAAATAAATTTATATAAATATAAATAAATATATTAACTACTTGTACATATAAATATGTACATAGACATACTGAGAGATACTAACAAAATGGTGTACAAAAAAATAAGATACATAGAGATGGGCAATAACAAAAAGACACAAGATACAAAATATTGAAAAGATATACAAGATATACAATACAATACATAGGCATATATGTATATATACATATGTATCTATGTATGTATTATATTGATAGATACATATGTGTATGGGTATGTACATATAATAAAAGTGAAGAAGAATCATGTTCAATATGAAGACGACAAATCAATTCAGGCATGGAAAGCGAATAAATATGTTTTTAGCGTTAAGATGCTAACTGCTAACAAGGTGGGGAAAGAGCGACAAAAACGCAGAGTGAACAAAACAAGACTCGGTTGAGGGTGAGTGTGTGAACAAAACAGAAAATGAGGAGAAAAGAGATTCAATGAAAGACCCAAAGGTAGATACAGATACATATAGAAATCTATAGTTGCCGTTGACAGTTAGCACTGCAAATTGACACTTGACAAAGAGTTTGAAGGTGGCAGATGATGACTATGATGATGCTGATGACTTTCTTGTCATGGTGCAGGATGAAATTTTTTTTTTTTCTGATCCAGTCATGAGAATGTCCGCTGCGGTGGGATTTCTCTGATCCTTCAGTTGAACTGATCTTTAGGTTTACACAATAATTAGCAATAGTTTCAAGTGTGGATAGTCTTCTTTGGTGCCTCCTTATTATTGCCTTCACTTACCAGTATGTTGTTTCCACCTTCATTTGCTTTATCTGACTTAGCTCGTTTCCTTGCTCTGCTTTGTTGCTTATCGGGGTTAATGCTGAACTCACTTGGTCATAACAGATAAACATCCTTGGATAGAAACGCTTTGCTGGCAAAATGCGCTGTCATGAGCACGTGTGTGTTTGCACAAGGATGTGAGCGCCATTTCCATTTCCTTTTCTTTATTTGTCTACACAACAGTCTTCACTCTGGCTACTCCCCTACTTTTCCGCTTCCCCACACAACCCTTTTTTAAAGTCACACCAGAAATTGTTTACCTTGTGATTTATGCAGCTTTTTTTTTTTTCTTTTTAGTTTTATATCATTATGCACTTACAGAATATTTACCATGGTCGTAGTGAAAAATTATAGGAATATACCTAAAACAAGATTTGGTTCATTATAGTTTCAATCAAAAACAAATTATATTTTAATTCAAGTCCAAAGTTCTTTATATGGGAATACCTTTATTATTATCTATTATAGATATAGAAATAGAAAGCGTAAAATATATTAAAAAAAAACATATTTCTTTATGATTTTTGCATCCCAAGTAATTTAAATAATTATCTTGTTTAAAATTTTAATAATATTCAGGAAATTCTAATAAGATAGCTTAATTTTGAAATGCTTGGAATTAAAAGTTAATTTCTTTCTAAATCAGATTTATTCATTTAGATTTTATAATTTAGATTTTAAAATAATAAAATTAGAATAGTTGAATTTTATAGGGCACAACATGTTTCGCATAATTTGCTAATTTTTTTTTCGAACCGCAAAAAAACAACTATGGAAATGTACATTTGATTAATTTAGTTAAATCAATATTGAATGAATCATACCTTGAGAACCTAAGCCAATAAAACGAAATATGATGAGTAAATAAAAAACGAAACCACAAAAATACAAAAAAAAATAAAACACATAAAATTGGAAATATTGGCTGGCCACTTGAGCAATTTCTTGAGTTCTTAACATTTTTTATATATTGTATATATTTTTTTTTGGGGTATGTACTATACATACACATGCATATGTATATACTTACTTACTATTGCCTAATCAGGGGGAAGTTGCGAGGATCGGCCCCCCTTATTACCCATGTACGAGTTCTATGTCTGGGATTTGAAAACCCTTTCGAGCTAATAGCTTTAATTTTTATGCGCTCCTTTTTATATTTACTTCTCGATTAGATAAGACGTTCCCAGACCACCAAATAACTCGACTACAACTTTTATTCTTTTTTTTTTTTAAGGGGGAAGCAGGCATTGGCGACGTTATAAATAATTTATTGCTTATCTGGTGTTTTTCGAGTTGTCATAACATCCAGGTGGTGGCGGTGGGGAGTTGGAATTGGAATTCTGATATCATCAAAAGTTAGAACTATGTATGTACATAGCATGAATTTACTTGTGTTTTTTTTTGTCTTAAATAGGGTGGCCTTAAGTCACACTACATTGCATTAACATACTCTATAAGTCAAAGTAAAGTCAATCTTTTGGGAGGAGGACCTAAACTAACATACTCAAAATACATACAAATATACTTGTTTGAGCCGAAAACCTTACCGCTACAACAAGGTCCTACAATATCCTTTATCAACAGTTACTCTTCGGAACAGTGGGACGAAACTAATCATACTAATTGCTTCTTTTGTTGTGGTGATTAAAACAATAAATAAATATAGAAACAATAACAAGGACATTAATCCTTTCAAGACACATTTAATGTTTCGCCTAAGAAATGGTTTCAATATTTTTTTTCTTTGATAACAATTTAAATTTTTAATGTAACTATTGCAATGATTTTGCTATGATAATAATAATTTGAAATTGTTTGCTTAATAAGAAAGCAGTGAGTAAAATATTATACCTTTTTTTCGGTATTTTATTTACCTTCTCACAGACGAGCTTAAATATCGTATTTCGTTGTGTCCTTTAAGACATTTTCTCGGCTCTAAGACTTTTATAATTATTTAATAATATTTCCTTTTGAGCACCTGGATTAAGACATACCTCTGTTAAATAAAATTGCTGATAGCAAAATTATAGTGTCACATACAAAAGGGGTAAAAGTTATTGCATAACCAGGCCAAAAGATAAAGCCATCAAAACATTAAAAGTAATTTTATTTTACACAGCTGCACATAATATTGTTCAATATCCAATTTTCATTGGTGATATATATGATATATGGTGATATATAAATATATCAGTTTTAATTTTTAATCTCAATCATAGAAATGTATATACGCATTTGTAGCTTAATCTGCACAAAATATATGGTTGAAATCTATCTAAATTTTATTTATAATATCTAGCTCTAGTTGATTGATAAACATAATAATAAAAGTGTTTAATATTTAATAGTAAAATTTGCTCAATTGTTACCTTAATCACTTGCTGTCACTGTACATGAATTTGGCTTGATTCTGATGGTTGGAGGGGATAAAAGTTAGGGGAGATAATGTTGAACGACACGAATGAACATGTTCCGTGGTCCTAGTCTAACTGACTCTGCCGGTTAAAAGTTTTTGCCGCACAAGTTTGATACACGTGCGGCTTACAAGACAAATATTGATTTTAGTGGTGGCCAAGAACCACATCCTCTGTATCGGGCTTTCAACATTTTCACGTGTCTGCATACAGATTTTTGCATACTTTGGGGCAACGGCCTTCTCCTCTTTGCTGTTAGATGGAAATTTACAAAACAATTTTCAACTTGCCGCTATGGAAGTGGATGAGTGACAATGGGCAAAAAGTTGCCACGTGGTTCAATGTAGGCAGTCGCACCCATGTGAGCCAAATCATCCATACAAAATACTTAAATCCAGCTATCAGTCTGCCGGAAATGAAGTGGATCATCGAGTTGACTAAATTGAGTTTTACATTTCCCTTTCTACTTCTTTATCTTTTTTCTTTTTTGTTTTTCCCTTTTTTATTTTTGCTGCTTTTATTTTTACTTTGGGGAGCACAATATTTTCGCGTGAAATTTGGAGCATATTTTATAAGTCAAAAGCTTTTACCCAAAGCTCGTGTTTCCAAAAAAAAATACAACCGCTTGACATGACACTTTTAAAAGGTTGAATCTGTATATGACCCTTTGGGATATCCTTTTGGTAAGTGTGTGTGAGTGTGTGTGTGTATACAAATAGGTAAATTGGGTGCACTTCAAATATTGGGTGAGAGAAATGTGACCTTGTGACATGTCATCTTGTGTATGAACCAATTCAAACATTTTCCAATTGCCTGCAATTAAATAAATACAGTGGATACGAAATTAGTCAAATTTTAATGCGTAAATACATGATAATTCGACTTAAAAAATAATTAATGTGTTTCTGTAAATAATTTGTTAAACTTTTAGAAAAATTTCTGTAAAACTTTGAGCATTAATCTATTTTTACTTTTGTTAATGTGATTGGCCTAAAAGAACACGTGCAATGAACTTTAAAAGAATTACCATTTTAACCTTTAGATTGAATACTGCTAAGATACTGTAATAGACATACATATATCCAATTTTATTAAAATATTTCAAGAAATTTAAATAATATTTATAATTATAATAACATAGAATATTTAAAGAATATGGCAAAGACTTGTACAGCATTCCTAGATGTCGATAAAAAGGATCCATTAAATAAATGACTATTATTATATATTCTTTATTTGGCACTCTAGTTCAACCTTTTAGGATTAAATATGGTGAACCTAACATCCTTAATAGACAAGTGTTATTTGATCCTATTCTTGGTTCTGGCCAGCTCCATGACATTTATAAAATCAAATGTCAGGGACATATGGTTGACATCGTTAAACATTGATTGTAGTTGCCCAAATAAAGGGAACCACCAACAACAACATCACCAATATAAAGCCATTGTACCCTCTCTTTCCATTGTATTCTCTATTCAATGCCCACACTACCAGTTTTACACTATGCCGACCACACCACCCTATTCATCAGATATTCCTCTTCCACATCGATGCAGGATAGGCATGGGTATGGGCATAGGGATGGGCATGGGCCTCATCAGAATCGTTCACGCCTATCCAGTTCATGGCATGGTCACTGTCGATACGAAGCGCGTGTCCTTTTTTGGTTCTTCACTCTCGAGTGCGACGTCGACTTTAGCTGTAAAAATAAATTGACTTGGAAATTGAAAAAAAAGCGCCAAAAACAGAAAAAATAACAACAAACAACCGCCCGCAAAAAATTGGGTTTTGAATGAAGTGGCAGTGGCAACGGCGGCGGGGAATTGCTGAAGAGTCGGATGAGAGCGGCTTAAATTAAAAAGTAAAAGCTTAACAAGTGAGGCGCACATCCCAGGCATATACATACATACATACATACATACATATATACATAGATGTGGCAAGTGCGTCGGATTAGAGATTCAAAGAGATGGAAAAATTATTGAAAAAATGCCAATAAAATTTAAAAATCTAAAATCAATCATAGAAAATGTCTGGTTTTGAATTCTGTTATTGAAGGACTGTGTGGTATAAAAGAAGCTTTATTTTCCCTTAATAGGCTTTTGCTTAAATTACTTTATTTTGTTTATAATTACTATGGCTAAAGCTGATAGTTAAAATACATAATACATAAATATTTGTGTGCTCAAAAATTTTATTTGAACTTCATGAAGTTTCATTAGTTAACTGAACCTTAATTTGTACTTCATTTTGTATAATTAATAAGTTGAGCTATCTCTCTTTTTTAAACAAAAGATGAACAAAAAATATTTTCGACTTTGCTTAATTTTTCAAAACAACACAAAAACTCATGTACTCATGCAATTCTTCTAAAATATCTATTACATTTTTGATATCTAAATCAAAGTTTCAGAGTTTGCGGTTTATCTCTTTAATATAAATTTTATTTATATAAAATAAGCAAATTTATGTTGTAAGAAAGTCTGCCAAAACAAATCTAGGTGGTCGATTATTATTGTCCTTTTAGCTGACCCTATAGTCAGGGCTTTGGACTCAATTATAACTTTGCCAAAGCTTATGAACCGATTATGCAAAAAATGAGAAAAAGGAAAAAGAAGAAATATCAACCGGAGGGTAAATGCAGGTCCATCCATGATGGCGACTTGGTTTTGGTTATCTGGCATTGGTATCGTCGGGTCGTTGTGACCCTTTTTCCTTCCCCTTAGTTTTTTAAAAACAATAAGTATGTAAAGACGAATGTAAAATTGTATATATGTTGCATATATATTTATGTATCTATGTATGTGTGTGTGTGTGTGTGTGTGTGTGTATATGTTTGTATGCAATCAACTCTCACGCTTGACAGCCCGCTAATCAGAATCAAGTGATGTTCGTTTTGCTGCATTCGCATTCAGTTTTTCTGTTTTTCATACCCATGAATCCCTTACCCTCTGCATTTCCTTACCGCACTTGGCACTCAAGCACGTCTTCATCATTATTGTTGTTGTTGTTGTTGCATTTGAAGATGCGTAAATCTCATTAAGTGATATCTTCAAGTGGCCGTTAGCTTGTGCATATGAGAAATGAGCAAGAACTGCAAAGAATTTAGTATTATTTTTGTTTTGTTTTTTTGCAATTTTTTTTCAGTTTTTTTTTTTTCCTTTTTCTTGCATCTGCCATAGTTGTTGTTTATCTGCAAATGGACCATTTACCGCTCTTTGTTATTAACAGCAAAGCAACAAGAAAACATTTTTATTTGTAATTGTCTACAGAGCATTTGCAATCCCATAGATTAAATTTGTGTTGTACAGACTATTTACAGATACACAAATATCAAGATAGAAAATTTCCATTTTCAATTTGTAAGCTCATGTAAAGTTGAGGACAAATGCCTCTAATTAGCATTGAGGCGGCGCATCGGCATCGTCTAAAGTCATCGTTACTGAAATGGTTTTCACAAGTTTACAGAAATGTATCTTACAGATACAGATACAGTATCTTACAGATACAAGTGTAAACAATTTGCAGCCGCCGCCGATGCCTCTGATGCTGTTTCTCTCTCTAGTCTTCTTCAGCTTGTTTGCTTAGGTAGCTTGTCACACATTTTCCCACGCACTAAACCACAATTTTACGACAGTTTGTTATATTTTTCTCACTTTGTGTCATTTATTTATGCGCGGGCAATTCAAATGCATCCAACGGATGCATCTCAGGTGTACTCTCGCTCACTCTTTGGCCTATTTGTTTTGTTAGTGGCAATTCCAGAAAATACAACCGAAAGAGAAATGGTGTCCAAATAGTGATAAGCCAATGCAGTTGCTCAGTTTGCAATTGAAAGTGTCTCAGCCGTTTCATCCACTCCTGAGAATACAATTCAAAAATGGTTTGTTCAGTGGTTCTTGTTGTTGGTGTTTGGAAAAGGCCACCACAACAGATGTTGCGGATGCCAACATGTGGAAATGGGCACCCGCTCACGTGACATTGACTTTGAAAAAGCAACTGTTCAGTGGGTTTTCGCAGAATCAAATAAATGTGTACACTGTACATACATACATATATGTATATATAGATATGTAAGGTTTGACTGTATTTTCTTAGAAAGGCAGCAGCTAGCAAAGTAAAAGGACTAAAAGGGACCGGATGAGGATATCCCTAATTTGACAAAAGTTACTACATCTTTTTGTATATTTATGAAAATGGTTTCAAACGTTGCCCTTTTTTTTCAAGGTAAGCAAAAGAAAATGTAGAAAGCCAATATCAACTTTTAAGCATAGTCTTAGCTATTGGATTGCCTTTACAAAATTTCTAAGGGTTACTGTTATACCAATTTGCTTTATGTCCTACATAAATTTTGACGTCAGACTTTGACTTAGTTTTAATCTGTGTAGTAAAGGGTAACTTAAGATTATCTAAATCAAAAAAGGAGCAAAAAGGATAAAGTTACCAAGGTTTGCCAAAATTGTGAGAGTGTTCAGTATAAAAAGCGCTTGAAAAAGTTTAGATACACATTAGGACTGAAATACTCTGCAAAAGTCATAAAGAACTATAAATAGAAGAGATTTTTTTGATTATAGTTTAAATAATAATAATAATAAATATTAATTTAATATCATAAGATATTTAAAAATAAAATAAATTGTTAAACTTTTTAGAAAAACCAGATCTTTAAAAATCTTCAGAATGCATGAGTAATTTTAAGGATGAATGTTTCTATAAAGATTTATTCAACTTTTCATTTCTATTATATTTACAATCTGTTCCAGTATGACTTACTCTAACATACAAAATTACTGAAATTGATGGGAGGAATAGATAAAATTTACCTATTCCCTTTTGCGTTATTTGATTGAGTTTTCGTTTACATTTTGGCCTGATTCTCAAGTGTTTGGAGAGTTTGGAAACACCTGGCTGTTTATTGATTCGCTTTGATTGAAAACATTCCACGTTTTGGCTAAGGCCAGATACTCGACATAAAATGCAGCCAGGCAAATCAAATATTTTCACATACACTCACATATTAACACCTACACACACACACACACACACACACACATAGACACCCTTGCAGGCTCATCTCAATTGAAAGGTTTATCTAACAAATCTCTTGCCTGATCATGTTGATTTAGGATAAATAATTCAATATACTTTTACAAGAGACATTGGCAAAATAAGACAACTTGTGCATGGGATTAGGCATAAAATGTCTTGAGTATCTTTGAGATATCTAACCATCCCATAGTGTATACATGTAACTGTATATATACATATATCTCAATGATTGAATTTGCTTTACCATATTGTATATATTGATTTCATGTAAAATAAATTGTTATAAGTGGATAAAAAAAATGATTAAAGTCATCAAAATATTTATATTGAATTAGAATTGATTGGTAAATTGCGTTGTCAGATTGTTTAAAAGGTTTGGAAACAACCATTTACTAATTGGCTTATACATTTATGTTATTAATTTATATTTTAATAATTCTTTTTGTTATACACAGAGCTCCCACGGATCGCAAAAAGGAGCATATAAAACGTCCAATGAATGCATTTATGGTCTGGGCTCAGGCAGCTCGCCGTGTCATGTCCAAGCAATATCCACATTTACAGAATTCCGAGTTAAGCAAATCACTGGGAAAACTCTGGAAGTGAGTATTATTATTCTAATACAATACCATATCATTAGCACTTACATTATATCATTTAATTTAACAAAAAGAAAGGATGCAAGTTGAAGTCTTATTTTTATTTTCATTTACAATTTTAAAGTGAGAAATCAAAGGACGGAATATTTTGAAACAAATATAAAATAAATTATAAAATTTCAAGTTAATAGTAGTATTTTCGATTTTGGTAAGTGAAAATCAATCACTTTTAATCGGTTATGATCTCGGTTTTAATTATGGTTTCAAGTTTTCCTCATTAGTTTTGCATACATTGATTGCCTATGTAAAATTTAAACAGATTACTTATTTTTAGATTTTTCATATTCTCATCAATTATTTAAAGAATTTGCTCATATTGTACAATCTACGTTTTGGTGTCGTCATTTTTGAAATATTGTTTGTAATAAAATTCTCGGTTCGTTTTGAAATTAAAATTTTACAGTTCAGCGCGTTCGTTGGCGACACGCGATAAGAATTTTGTTGGATGAGGAGAATCTGTGGAGGAGCTCTTTCGAATTAAACCGATAAGATTTAACGCATCCGCCTCAGTTAATTAGAAAAACTTGTCAATTTATTCGTCGACCAATTTGTATGGCCATAAATAAACGAGACCCAACTTGAATAAGTCATAAATTTAAAGCATGATTATTTCCTTGTTTTTAATATTGCAGAAATCTGAAAGATAGCGATAAGAAACCGTTTATGGAATTTGCTGAAAAGTTGCGTATGACGCATAAACAGGAGCATCCCGATTATAAATACCAACCTAGACGAAAGAAGGCCAGATTGCAGCAGGGAGTTGGAGCGGTAGTAGGAGTCGGAGATGATGGAGTAGCAAACTCATGTGCTGGCACTGGAGCAGGATCCACAATAAGAACGCAACGTAATACCAATACCAATAATGCCCAAAGACGGAACACAAAAGCGAACATTGGCTCACTAAATAGTTCAAGTCTAAACCTTTGTTCGCCCTCTGGTGCTTCCAGTTCGGATGTGTTTAGCAATGAAGCATTCATGAAATCCCTGAACAATGCCTGTGCTGCTAGTCTAATTGAACAGGGTCTATCCTTGAATTGTGAAACAGAACGAGCCCTTCTTGACTCACCATGCTCCACAACCAGTTCCATGTCCTCATCCATAACTCCGCCCGATACGCCCTGCAGTGGGACGGTTACATCGAAGCAACTTAACAGTGGTTCAAGTTTGTTGCTACGACAACTGAGTGAACCCAACAGCAATGGCGTAACTATTCCATGCAACAATGATTATGGAGTTCTCTTGGATGCGGGCAGGGAATATATTGCCTTGGGTGAGGGAAATTACAATAATCAAGCAGCCCAAGAAATGGATTTCCTGGAGAATATCAATAGTTATAGCTATGGTGGGTCAAGAGCTCTTCATCCAGGCTACACTTACACCCCATCCACAACAGTAAATTTTCCGACTGACACAGAACAGCAGCCAACAAGCATGGCGGGAGCAGCACCGCCGCCACCCTCCAATGGAGCTTTAAATTACAAAACGGCAAACGACATTGATCCTAAGGAAATTGACCAGTATCTCATGGATCAAATGCTACCCATGCCAGCCATGAACCATCACAACCACCACCATCATCCCCATCATCATCAGGAACATTCACCGCCCCCACTAAATTCATCTGCTTCGCTATCATCCGCCTGTTCTAGTGCCAGTTCTACAGTTACTGTGCCTGCGGAGTGCGCGGCCTACTACGAGCAAATGGGTTTTACTGGCCAAAGTCAAGGAAATGGAGGCAACTTTGTTGGTCCTCACTATGCCGCACCAACAATTAATTTGCCTTTGCCTGTTTCTGCAGTTACCCCAGACCAACAGCAGCAGCAGCAGCAGCAGCATCAACATCAGCAACAAGAATTGCAATTGCATCCACTTGGCCAACCAGAGCAGGAACATCAGCAACAACAACAACAACCAAATTCAAGCCAACATCATCTATGGGGCACTTACACTTATGTCAATCCCTAAGCTACTTAATTTGCGCATTTGTTGACATTGCTTTTATTACTTTGTCCCTATCCATTCATCCGCTTGTCCCTTTGCTTAAGATCCGCCTTCCTGTTTAGGTCCATGGATGGCTTTTCGTTTATTGGTTTATTGTCTGTGCAATGTTCCAGGATGTTAGTATAGATATAAACATACACTGCGTAACACTTGAACAGAAAAGAACTCAACTCATTTTTTAGGTTTTCTCAACTCAATAAATATTTTATTACTTTAAAAAGAAAATATTATTTCGATTTATAATCAATTAAAATAGTGAGTATAGTATAATATCAAGATGGTCAATCTACAATTAATAATTTCAAATTCTTAAAAGTTTAATAGAAATTACAAAATTTAACAAAAGTCAATTACTTTCTCCGTTTTTTGAACACCCTTTTATAATGAATACATATTATTCACATTGAAAGATAAAAATGGGCAAGTTATAAATTCTTGGCAACATTTAGTTTTACGTTATAATTTCATTCATTATAAAAATTATACAATTGAATTATTGTTCTCATCATAAAACTACTAGTAGTGGCCTCAAATCAAAAATTAAAAATTTTATTGATTATTGTGCTCATGAATCTTTAAATTCTATTAATTATTTAATCCTTTCCTTTATCTGCAATGATTTTAAAAATTTTGCTATATATTCATTCACCTTTAAATTTATTTGCTGGTAAACTAATTGAACTTTATTAATTGAGGATTGTTCTATTCAAGTGCTCTGCAGTGTATGAATACATATGTAACAAGTACATACATACATACATATGTATATATACATATAGCTCGAGGTCCTTTTGCCGATTTTGTGCAATTTAACCTAATCGTTGTGATTTTCATTTATTTCTTTTGTCTTTCTCTCAATTTCGATTGAATATGCTCATCGATTATGTATAAACAATATTGTTCAAATTGCAAATTCGTTTAAGTTAATGAAATGCAATATAACTGAATATTGGCAAATGGTTTTTCGATTTGTAATAACAAATGAATTTTTATGAATATTTGCCTCGTTTTCATTTGTAATAGTTAAATTTAATATTTACATTTTACTTTTGTTTATTTTATTGGTAATTAAATATAAAATTTGATGGTTAAATTGAATAAATTAGTTGTGTGGAATATGTTACAAACTATATAGAAAAATCTGCTTCTAGTTAAATTTCTAAATATTTAAATGTTTTCTTTTCATTTTTTTATTACCCACACATGATATATTGGCAAAATGTTTGCATAAATTAAAAATATTTATTGAAAAGAAAAGAATTAAATGGAACATAATTAATTGTTCAATTAATGGAATATAATATACATAATACTTAGGATGATTATCTGTAAAAATTTACATTGTAAGAATATAAAACAAAAATATAAATATAGTTTGGGCTTTTATATATCTAAGTTTTACACTGTTTATAGATAGATAAATATAAATACATAATAAAAAAATGTTGTGAATATTGATTGTGCTTCCAAGTGTGTAACACATAAGTTTGTTAATTGTTTTAAATTTAATTAATGTGATTCGAAGCTCTAATGTTTTCTGATTCCTTAAAAATCATTCTTTAGTTGTGGTTTCTAGCAAAACAAAGTAGTTATTTGGTTGTGGTTGACTAATTAATTTGCCACGATGCGTAACAGCTGACAAAATTTTGATGAAGAATAATTCGACAACGTTTGCCTGTGTTAGTTGTTCAACAGAGACCTTCCGGCAAACAAGTCGTTGTTTACTATTCCGGATTAGCAATTCTAGTGCTCCATTAAAGTGACTGACAGCACAGAGTACCTTTTTTGTAAGGACCCGTAAATTAAATTAAAAATCATATTTAAAACGTCGTGAAAAATAACCAGAACAGATTTGCATCTAGATGGAATTTTATTTTTTATTTAAACAAATTAACACTGGTATATAAAACTAAAATTGAAGCATCATTTAACGAGTATTACCTTTGATTAGTATCTAGTTTATGGCGTAAGTAATCATAATTTATGTGCAAATATTCAATTGAATGACTACCTACGGCACTTGGTCCTTGCACCACTGTTGGAGTACTTTATTACCGTATAATGGATACCTATTGAATTATCTTTAATCAAATCATTCATAAATGTTTGCTTCCAAGCAGTCTCATTATATTAAGTGTGTCTATTACATTTTCCCACACTTTCATCTCTTCACATTTTCAACTGTCTGTCTGTGTGTGACTGAAGAGCGGCACCTGTAAACGTTGTAAAATCGAAATAAATTCCAACGGAATTAACACCCACCTATTAAAAGGAACATTTTACTTATATAAATATACAAATACATATATATGTATATATATATATATACCTATTTATATACATATATACTTATATTTGTTTGTTTTGCAATATAAAAATAAAATGAAGAAAAAACGCACAAAAAAATGTTAATGAAAACCGTACGCAGTTTTCGATAATGTTTCAGATTTTTGTTTTTATATTTTTTTCATCTTCTTTTTGTCGTTTATTTTTTTTCTTTGGGCTTTTATTTATTTTCTGTTTAAGGCTTTAGTATAAATTTGCACATGTAACAAGTTGTTGTTAATTGAAGCACAAACAGAAAATGAGAATAAAAAACAAAACCGAAAAAGATGAAAACAAGCATTAGAAAAGCAAATCAATGGCGATTGGGTTGAGAAATAAAATGGCGGAAGGGCCAAATAAAAAAGAAAAACAAGAAGTTAATATATTTAATTACTGGCAACGACTTTAAAGTTACCCTGTGACAAAAACAAAAAAACTGAGGAGGGACAACAAATTCTTTTAATTTAATTATGTATATATTTTTTCTTGAAATTGAAATGCTAAAATATTAAATGAAAAATATGGAAATTGTAGTCCAAGCCAAAATTTTGTTTTTTTTTATTATATATGTATGTATCTATATTATCCGTTATACAACAACATGCAATGACTCGTTTAACATAGTGGTAATGGATGCAAAAAAAAAATTCCATTAATTTAGAAAGTTGAAAAGCAAATTGCAAAGTATACATTATATATATTTATATTTACCTTCTTTTTTATTTTTTAGCTAAATTAACACATTTTTCTCATCTTCTGTTGATTTATTCACATAATTTATGTATTTATTTTCTGTATATATGTATGTACATATTTGCATTAGTCAACGCTTTCTCAGTGATAATGCAAATGAGGCCAGGATAGTCAAATGTTTTATATAAGAAAACTTTTATAACTATTATGCAAATTTTGGACCTGGGTATAATTTAAACGTTATTTCGCTTAATTATGTTGGCCAACATAAAAGGCGGCAAATCAAAAGCTAAGAAATGCATTCAAGCATACTGAAAAAAAAGTAAATGTCATTCTTGACTGGTTTCATTTACGTTTTTGGCAATGATAATGCGTAAGTGTGTGTGTGTGTGTGTGTGTATATATGAGTGTTGTGCCTGGACTTTGTGTAAATGTTATTAAAACTAATGACGTTTGCAACAAACTTTTGCCTGCCACTTTCATTTTGTGCCTGGTCATGCAACGGGTCGCATGCGTAATGAAATTTTGTTTGCCTTATGCCTTTCGGTAACTCAATTAATGGCCACAGACACCAAAAGTAAACGCAAAGCCGAGCGAGAGGGAGCAAAAGTTCTGCCTTTAGCGGGCTCACTTTAAATTCATTTAGAACTTGCTCTTTGCCCAAATGAGACTATAAAGTATTCTGTTCAGTCAATTCAAATGGTACTCATTATGCTACCCCCGGCTTAGCACCTGCTCTCTTGGGTGTCGAAAAAAATGTGTTTGGTTTTTCTTGTTATTGTTGTTGTTGTTGTTGGCCATTTTCTTTTCTTTTTCAAATTTGGTTCAAAAGAACCGGCTAATGGTCGTTGAAAAGTTTTTCCGCTACGTCGTTGACCCACAAATAACGGTGCATGAAATCCAAATTGGACGTAGTCTAAATACATAAAAGCGTGCCAAGTTTTTCGTTGGACAATGCCACCATTTTTTTTAGGCTATCATCATTTTGTTACCAACTTTGTAACGTACAAAAGACCATCTGCGCCCGAAAGTATGCGACAAATTTTTAAAGTTTCAAGCTAAATTATTGGTGGCAATGATATGAGATAGAAAAGATAATGGTAAGGGTAAATTAAATTCGGTTTATCAAATGATTACTTTTGTTTCATTTCGTTTCCTTGTTTTCTTTTCTTTCATTTCTTTTGCAATTTTCTTTACATCTGCAAAAGTGAAAATGTGGGGCACTCAAGCAGCTCAAGTTATCTGTGGAAAGTAAAATACCATTTGAATAAAATATAAGACGAGAAAAGTTAAATGTAATGTAAAAGCCACAGTAGGCTATACTTTTTGGTATATATGCCTCTGTGTATGTGCCTGTGTGTGTGTGTGTGTTGCCCAAATTGAAATTGTGTTGCCTTCTTTCTTTTATATTCGCTGGTCATTAGGAAAGACTTTTCAGATGCTGATGGTGATACAATTGAGTAAATTTACAGTAGAGCTTGCAAAATTCTATTTTTTCTATATATATTAAAGCAGAAAATGTACAACAGCTTTTGTGTTGTCTTAGATATTTTTGATTATTTTTCTGCTCCATTTGTAACAAATTTGAATATGACTTTGAAGAGAAAAAGAAAAACAGAAAATTTTAAATGCTGTTTGTTTTGCTTCACCGACTTGCTATACTTTACATATATATTTTGTCTATCTCTGATTATGACCCAGAGTATTCCGTACAATTTAACATCACATTCATCCATGAATATTTGGTCTCATTGCAGGATATTTTTAATATGTCCGCCTAAATGTATGCCACAATAACATATTTGTGCTTTATTCATAAATCAAAACTTGTTGAGCATGAAAGTGAAAGGAGTGAAATTCATCAATCATAATCATCAATCAGCGTCAGCCAAATTGAGCGAAAAAAAAAAACAAAAACCAAAAAGCCAACCTTATCTTTGCCCAATGCATTATATTTGGCTGAATTGCTATAAATGTCATAATGCTTTGTAATTGAATTGATTAAAAAAAAAATCAACAGCAAAAAAAGGAATATATTAAGGTTTATAAAATTAAACATCTTCTTTTTATAATTTTTTGTTTTTATGAGCGGTTAGCTAATTGAATTTGTTAATCTTTCATGGAAAATAAAGTGATATTAATATGTAAATATAGTCAATGAAAAATGCTTAAAAAAACACACATTTAGTTTACATTTTTACAGGTGAAGGTCAAATGTTTAAATTGCATTTTATAAAAAATGTAATCGATACACAAATTCACTTAAATTCAATAGATATATTTATATTGTATTTGCTTTGGTGTTAAGACACCAAAGTACACTTGACAGCGGCAATCCCAACAATCAACTAAATTGAAAGACAATTTTCAAGTACACGATTTTTCCATTAACAGCTGGATTATTGTCAATGGTTATAAAGGAAAAAGCGGGGCGACTGTTTTGTCTTAGTATTTTCATTTGCCACACTTCACAGCTTCTTTTTTAGTTGTAGTGGAAGCTTTCTTTTTCATGAATAACAGAAACTTAACTTGTAGGTATTCTTTAAAGTATTGCGACTTTATAGGAACTATTCAGCCACCACTTTTTTGTAATACATAGTATAAAAAATGCAAGTCAAACTAATTCTGGCCGAAAGTACGTAATAGAATCTTCTCTATATTAAAATCTAAAATATATATTTTTCCAAATACTAAATACAATGCGAAAAACTGAAACTTCTTTTGTGACAGTAACAAACTAGCTTAGTAATGTTTTTGCAGCCCCCCCCCCCAAAAAAGAAACTCCGAGTAATTGCTATCTTGTAATTAAGTGGCAATTATTGTCAAGAATCAGCAGTTTGTAATTAGAGTTTTGCTTTTATTTTTGCTGATTTGGCGTGTTGCTCAATTGTATGGCCAATTAATTTTTAGGGCTTTGCATACGATAATATAATATCTGATAGCATTATATAAAACTTCTCAGTTGCGGTTATCAATTGTCTAATGAACTCTACAGAATTTCTTAAAGTTAATTGAACTTTTCAAAGAATGGGCAGAAGAGTAAGAGAAATCTTTCCGTAATCAGTTTTCGGATGTATTTTCTAATTATTCTCATTTCAAAGTTGCTGCTTTGTGGTAGCGCCTCTTCAAGGCTTACGTTTGTGGTAATTGTAAATGTGTGTGTGTGTGTGGGTGTATACGTGAGTGTATGTGTTTGTTTGTGTAGACGCCAAAGTCTCTTAATTAACGACTTTCATATTGGTTCTTGCTACAGCATTGTCTTGTCAGTCACGAAAAAGGGCTCTAGACTCAATTTTCTTGAGGCTTCCTTAGCTAATGTGATTTGCGTTGCCTGCATTTTAATATTTTACTATTTTTCACTATGACTTAATAACTATGAATTTTTTTATATATATTTTTTCTTCTCCGTGAAATTTTTAATGCACTTATACAAGAAAATGAAATTTTCTTTTATAGTAGTAGCAGCAGCAAAAGCAATAATGTTTTAAAGTCTATATCAAAAATATGAATTGTTATCATCAGGGAGAAGTACTTCAACCCCGACTAACAGGAAAGAGATTGACCCGAAACAGCTGCTTGTTGGAAGGACACTTAATGGTTTAATGTAAATTCCTGCCTTTGAAATGGTTTTTAATATGCAGCCAATATAAAACATTTCGCTGCTCTGCTGTGCTTGTTTGTCTATATATTGCTCTTATTTGATTTTATGTAAATGTCTGTGGGTATCTTACGCCCGTTGTACCTACTAGGCATAAAATGTTTACGAGTCCATGTAATAAAACCAAAGTCAAAATTTAATGCTTTCACTGGTCATGAAAAGCATTGGGTCAGTACAGACATATACATATGTAGTATATACAATATCTACTTACATATAATATAAGACATATATACATATATTCCTTTATGCTTTCACATCCATCAAAATGTCAAATTAGCTGTCCACACGCATACACAGGGACAAAAGGAGAGAAAGATACAATGGTCATGGAACTGTGCTCATGCATTACCTAATTTTTCTTTCTTCCATATGGAATTGCATGCTCGTAACCCAAAGATTATGCATATCAATCAAATAAAGTGGACTCCATGCTCGTTCTCCGACTCGCACTCGAAACTTGGACATTGATATGACAAGAGACTTTTATATAATCACAAAATTAAATCGTGCGTAAAGTGAATTACGCTTTACGAAATCTAACAATTAAGTTAGCTTTTATATAACATAATTTCATATATTCCCATAGATGAAATTTCACATTATACAACATATTATAGAACATTTAATTTGTAAAGATGTGAAAAATAAATCTGTTTTAGTATATATTAACAAATATATAAGCAATTATGTTGAACTGACCTAAATTATTACCAGAATTTTTATCTAGAAAAGAAACAAGCTTTCTAAAATACATAAACCCTCTAAATATTGTTAATACACTTACTTTAGCTTTGATCTTGTGCAATTCCAAGTTTTATTCCTACGAAATTTCCTAGTTTCATTCCTGATCAAACGGATTTTTTTTTTGATAGATTGTAGTAGAACAATTTATTGTCATAAACACAATTGTTAAATCGATTTCAATTATTAATTGTTCAGTCATGTGCACTTTGTGGGAGGCCCCCGTTGTTGATTAATATATGTACGCGTTTCTCAGTTTAGGAATTAATTATCAAATTATTATGTTAATGAGCAGAGTAGTAACTTGGAAATCTTAATTTTGTTGAAACACCCTTAGGGTTTTCTCTTTTCGGTTGCGTCTTTGAATTTTCCATCGTCTTGATGTCATCACTTCCCCTTCATCCTAATCGTCATCGTCATCAAGTTGGACATGCTTTTAATGACACCACAAAATAAACCAAAGTTTCAGGCTAACTTAATTTACAGCGATGTTCTTCTACCCTTACCAACTATAAATTTAATAAAATATCTATCAAAAATTTGTAAAGATAATTGAAATTGTATTAACTTAATAGTTAATCAATTTGTGGAGAAAGCCATTCCTTTGGCAATGGATTATATTGGCCAAACAAATTGTTCCACTATAAAATTCCACCTGTAAATCCCAATATCATGACTAAATGAATGTACTCTATATAATTGGTAAGGGTATAAGAAACGTCAACAGCTGAATAATTTGAGAAAAGTGTCTACAAGGCATTATTTTCCGGATGTTTGCCAGGCTGGACCTAAAAATGGCGTCCGCATTTTTAATTTGCTTTTCATTGCTTTCTTTACATTCATTTTGGTCCCGAGTTGGACTTTGTAACAAGCAATTTGGTCAAAATATTTGTTGCAATTAATAAATGTAGACATAAAAATTTCGATTTATAAGTACAGTTTGTGTTTATTGAAAAATACATTGATTTGTTTTCCATAAATAATTTTGCATATGCATTAGATGATATGATTTTCATTTTTATTTTGGAATTTTTGGGGAATTTCAGTTGGTTTTGTTGGTTGTTTAGCTCTTTACACACACATTGAAGTTGATTTATTTAGTTGTTTTTAGACCACTGCTTAAAGTCTGCTAAATATATATATATGTATATGTATTTGTATATGTATGTAGAGAGATATATGTATACTTATGTACATGTATAGAATATGTTTCTCTTGACAACAGTCTACAAATTGGTTGCCTGTCATTTTGTTTTTTTTTTTTAATGTTTTCTTCTTTTTGGTTTTCCTTTTTTGTTTAATTAATTTTCATTAGGCCCAGATGCGTCAATTTTTTGCGTTGGCCCTTTATCAATCTCAAATCACGTTCACGGCATGAGCGGGTCGATTGTCGGTCTCCTAGGATGCCCAAATGACATCATACAAATAAACGCCGTAATTGCTTCTTTCCGCCTTGCTGACTGCAAAATACAATAACAATTTATATATAATATTATATGTACATATATAAAATTAAAGAATATGTTTGAGCTACCTTAAAACGGTGCCGCCAGGCGGCAATTCCAGTTCGCTGCTTTTCATAGCAATTCCATAGTAGATCTTCTACAATAAACGCTCCAGATCCTCGCTCTCTGCATCACTGATAAATGAGTCGGTGTCTGTGAAATAGTCATCATCACACCGATTACGACGACAGCAAATGCGTCGTCCAATCTCCTCATCACTCCAATGCTCAAACTCTTCCTTGTGATGCTCCAGCAGCATTAAAGACGGGAATAGACTATCGCAACCACTGCATCCAAAGTGACGTTTCTTTTGCTGATGCGAGGCCAACTGACGATGACAATGGAAGGCTCGGTCGCAGACATTGCAGGTAAGAGATTCATCTAAAAGAATTCAGAATATGGTTTTGTTTTTTTTTAGTCGATTTAGCATTATGTCCACTCACCATAGTCGTCATCATCATCATCATCGTTGGCCATAGCCAGGACATGCAGCCGACTTATTGTATTCTCGTTAATCTCCTTCGATGTGGCTGATGTGCCACCTGCTGAAAGCTTGTTTGATGTTTTGGCTTTAGCCTGGCACAATCCCAATTCGCACAAGGCGCTATTCACCATAAAATTGCCCTGACAATCGGTGTCGGTACAGGGTAAAACAGATAAATTTTCATTGCCATTCCCGTTGCCGTTGCCGTTGCTGTTGCTGTTGCTGTTGCCATTGGCTTCGGTTACAGCCTCGACATTGGAATTGCCATTGTTGGCATTGCTGTTGTTGCCGTTGTTGCTGTTTCTATTGCTGTTGCCGTTGCCATTGCTGTTGCTGATGGCCCTGGAGTTAGCCGCAAGCATTTCAAAATCGTCTAGCTCATCAAATGGATCATCGATTTTGTGGCCAAGGGACACGGCATCATCTGCCTCAGCACTCAGCCTACCATATGCCTTTCGTGGTGGCCTTTTCACATGTTTGTCTAAAATTTGAATAAAATAAGAAATATTAAGCTGTTGCAAAAACTTCTTTCTAAAATATGTTAAACAATTTATAAGGTGTGAAATACAAATGCTATTACTTTAACAAATTTGCCGTCTTGAGTGCTTTATTTGTCAAATTTTTAATCGGGAAAAGAATTTTATGGTTTGGAAAATTACAAAGAAGACTCATCTAATCAATTTATATACTTTTCAACTAATTAGTCTTTGTTTATTGAATTGTTAAATCTACAAGTTTTGTATCTCATATTACAAGCAGCAGTGAAGCATGTAAAAAGAAGAAAACTTATCAATACTCTTGGGATTCGTATTAGGCAATATTGCTGCTATCTACTTAATATATATGTATATAGACTTATCGCATTTTTATACAATTGCTTAATATGTTTGTTATTGTATATGTGGTTATAATTTATAATATGCAATAATTGTTCCAAATTGCAATTTATAAACGAAATTAACTAAGGATTTCCAGAAATTTTGTATTTGGTTTTAATGCAAGCTAATAATTTAATTTAATATGAACTTCCAATATTTTCTAAACTGCCAAATACCTAGACTACCAACATAAATATTTATAAATATATAGATATATGTACTTATTTATATGTATACATATGTGAATATTTGTACAGATGCATCACATATATTATATTATAAAGAAATTAAAACGAATTTATTTTTGTGAAAAATGTTTCAGTTCCTCAATGCAAGTAAGATAAGTCTTTGTTGCCATTGTGTTGCCTTTTTGTTTTCGACCTTCCTTTACTTTTTGCCAAGTAGACAAAAGTTTTTTCCTGCTTTTCCGCGAGCCTTGAAGTGATAAAATGAGATTTATTGTGGGTATTGTTTGTCATTGTATGCACACACACACACATATGTGTTTAAGTGTGTGTGTCTTAAAGCTGAGAAACGTCAATGCCAGAAAAATTGTATAAAATCTTTATTTACGGCCTATTATATTTATGGTAGTGACATAGCCTAACCTCGATTTATGTATTTATATATTATGTATATATGTAGCGTGTATGTTCATGGCAAACTCATTTTTTTTTGTGGTCTCATTAGCAGCTCATTATGCGGTTCTCATTATGGGCTAGTGGTCACGATAGTCATGATGGTGGCGGTGTTCTTTAATTGCAATGAAATCCAGCATTGTGTGAGTTGTACGTGACAGAACCACAGCTTAGCAATTGGCTAATGCAAATATTAGGTATACAAAAAGGGGAATCTATTTTCCTCAATTGATTAAAATCTATCATTATCTAGTAAAACATTGATTACAACGACTCGGCAGATTCATCTATAAACAGAGACTCAATGGCTTTTATAGTCTTTTTTCCATTTTCTACAAGTAATTTGCTTTTTCTTTTTGCTTATAAATAATAGTATACCTGAGCTTATTTATTACTAGTTTTTTTTTTCATTTATTTATTTATATGATTGCTATATGATATAGTTCTGCGATTTGGTTTATTTCGCTTAATTTCTAACCTCTTTTTCAATATAATAACTCCAAAGATAATAAATAAAATCATTTAAAACAAATGTAATGCTACGACTGCACTGCATTTTGACATGGTATATTGTAATTAAAAAAAAAGAGATAATTGTTGAAATTCAATTACAATTACAAAACAATTATTTCAATTTCGAGTATGCATATTGTATTTATACATAGAGAATTGATTGATATTGAATTTTATTTGGGATAGGCAGATTGAGATGGAAAAGGGACGACTATATTAAATAAATTATGCTATCTTTTGTTTTGTACAAACTTTAAACGGCAAGAAGTTTTAAGGCTACAGACTTCTTTTCCTACAACGAAAAGGTCTACAAAATATTAGTTAAGATAAACAATAGCAAAGCTTAAACGAGAATAGGGCAAACAAATAAGGACTGGCATGGATATTAAAATCTCAACATTTGAATAGGAGCTCTAGCTAAGAGTGGCAAATCCACAAATGTATGTGGGTGTGGGAAATTAAACCAAAAGAAAGCGTGAGAAAAAGAGTAAAAGAGGAACCAAAATGAAGGGAAAAAGAGAAAGCGTTAACGCGTGAACGCAAACTAAAACTCAATTTTAACGCTAAACTGTGTGTGCCACAGTGCGGGGCGCCAAAAAGTATGCACAAACACTCACGTTTACATACATACACCCAAGCATTTAACGGTATGTTTACCGTACACTCTCGGTATGGGGTTGCTTTTGACTAACTATGTCTACGTGTGTGGGTGTGTGTGTGTGTGTGTTGGAATGTTTTTTTCATGCTCAGATTGAAATTTATGAACCAAATAAAGTCCCACAAAAAAGTTTTGCCTTATAATAATCCAAACAAAAAGGCCAGAAACTTGTTTCCAGGATAATGTCTGGCCTGTAACTTTAGAATTACAGCACAAATTATAACAAATGATGGCCCTCTGGCCAACTAATATAAATCATGGTAGAAATAAAAAAAAACGGAACTACAAATAAATACATAGCTCAATGAAAAAGAAAGCAAGATTCTTTCAACCAAAAAAAAAAGTGAAATTAATTTTCCTTATTATAAGAAAAACAAAATTGAAAAACATTATTTTTGGCAATCAAAGCAACAACATTGTATATTAAAGTAAAAACATGAAATATTGGCTAATTGATATTATATAAGTGAACGCACACATGAAGATATCTATGTATATGTGTGTGTGTATGTATGTGTATGGTCTTGTAGCAACATAAATTTTGGTTGTTTAACAGTTCTCGCAACAATTTTCACAAATTAAATGCGTAACGTATTATTATCATTGACAAATTGTAGCCATAATTATCGGTTAATATTTCTCCCATATGTTCAACACAATTTACATAACAGATTGTCTGTTTTTAACACACACAGACACCCACATCCACAAACACAGGACCGCAGTTCAAGGACAAGGACCAGTAAAAAGTTGTTTAAAAAGACTTTTACCATTTTTTCTTTAAAATAAAAATGTGCGCAAAGAAAACACGAATAATCCATTTAAACAATCAACTGACTTTCAGTATTTGATATTAGACAAGTCTTTTTCGATTGAAAGAAATTTAGAGAGAGAGTGAGAGAGAGAGAGTAAATAACCCTGGGGCAAGGATAAGAGATTGGATCAAAGTTCTATGATGGCCATAGAAAAGTCTTTATTATAATGCAAATAAGTTAATTTATGGAGTACGTGGAGAAAACAGCTAACAAAGCTCGACTTGGGACTTTATCTGTTAAATTTGGCGGTTGTGTTATAGAGTTAAGAATTTTATGCACTTCTCAAGATAAGAATATTAAATCTTTACCAGACGTTTTGGTAATGATTTTTTATTTTGTATCTTTTGAAGCAAAAAATAACTTTAATAAGAGCAACTGTGATTTTAATTATTTTTTATTACATTCACAATAAAGAAAACTTTGATTTGCCCTTTTCAAGATAGTTTCATCAAAGACTTTAGGCCACTACAACCATTATTCCGCTCCTGCATATCTTTTATGTTGTATTAAATGTGCAGGTCAGGAACATTTTAATTAAACTTTTAGTTGCGGTAGTTTTAACAAATATTTCGATATTAATTTACTTGTTATCATTGTTTTGCCCTATTAAAATATATAACATTGCTAACTACAAACAGTTTGTCTGAAATGTGCAAAATTATTTAGCATTTAAATTTTCAATTGTCATAATGTTTGTTTTGGCATTTCCTGGGGACACATTTTCAGGAAAAGTATATAACTTTTCTGACATGGGTAAGCTTAAACAGATGCTAGCAATTTTTAATAAAAACATAAAAAATTTGCAGTTCCGGCTGGGGAAACTTAACAGAGGAAAACAACAAGACAAAAAAAAATAAAAAAAAACTTAAATCATCCTTCGTTTTGTTGCACGTCGTTGGTGCGAGGCTTAGCGCTTAGACAAAAACATCATGGGACAAAAGCCTGAAGTGTTATTTCCTTTTTTCCCCGACACTCATATCCAGGCCACGTTTTGCAGCACTCACACATATACATAGATAGATACTAACACCCATACACACGTTTACGTGCTTAGGCTCATTATTACGTCGAAATTCGGTAGCTCAATGTTATTTGCTTTACGTTGACTGTCTTTGGAGTCGTTGCCATATGGTAAAAGATTTGTATAGGACGAAGGCAAACAATATAAGTAAGTATATATATACATACATACATATATAGTATATATATGTACATATCTACGATATATTCATGCAGTCATTTCAGGAATTTTAATTAACTTGTTTTGATAATGCCGTACGATTTTTTGGTGTTGATAAGCTCAAAGCAACATGTTTGGTATTAAACCAAACGTTTAACAGTGGTTTCCATGGCAGTTACCACATGGAGATGCTGGCAATATAAATGTAAAAAAAAGATGTTGATAAAAAATATATTTTAAGTCAACAAGTTGGCATGGGAATGCCATCAGATGTATCTTGAAATTCCTTTTCAAGTTTCGTAAAATTCTTTAAGTCAAAATGTCAACAATAAAAGAAAGTTCGACGCTCTATAAAAAAAGCTTTGGTAATTACATTGGCACTAACAAAAGAAGACTATCTGACAATTTGTCTTTCAAATTTATATAATAAAATATCTAATATGTCATCAAATTTAAAGATTAGCGATAGAATTTAATCAAAAAATAAGATCTTTTGGATTTCTCATACAGAAGATTTCTCGCTGGGAAATCAATTACTAATTAATATGATAATTTATAGAATTTGACTTATTGACTTATTCAAATTATTTTTTTTTACTATCAGTCTATACTGATATTTTGTGTTATTTTGCCGGATTATCTGGTTGAGATTAAATTAGCTAAATTAAGAGTTACATTTTTGATCACGAACCACAAAATGAAATAAATATCCAAACTTTAATCCTTTTATATAAATAATAAAAAATTGATCCTTTACTCTAATAATAATGGTTATTTTATAGTTTCAAGTACATATTTATAAATACTTCAATTATGAATTGATTGCAATTGTTACTGTAATTGTGTTACTAATACAATATATAAACTCCAGACACAAAAGCTGTGATTAATACCTATTTAGAATACGTTCCGATAATGTAATTAGATGCAATATTTTTATTGATAGCACAAATTAATTAACTACCGAGTCTGCCCACACAAATGGAATAATTCAATTTCTTTGGAATTCACAAATAATTATTTTACCTTGTGTACTATTGCTGCCTCCATTGGTATTATTTTTCGAATAGCTGCAATTGTTATTGCTAAATGAATTAAAGAAATTGGCAGCGCCAGTGCGTCGTAAAATCCAAAACATAGTTGTTCTATATTTAATTTTGTTATTATATTTCTCAATTTTGTTTGAGTGATATGTTGGAATCGCACAAAAGAATGCTATGAATTAGATTAGCCACACCAATACCGACGGCATTTCAACTACGAGATACAGTGGCAATACTGATAAGCAATCCGACTCACACCCATACACGCACACTTCAATACAGCGACTACAGTGATAAGCGGCGATGTTCCCTATTGCCAGATAAAAACCTAACTACCGACTACCGAACAGTTGCTGGCGACTGTTTCGTGGTATTGTCAGCAGCGAACTGACTGTCCTTTGCCTCGGGATTCTTATTTTATACTGCTCACCGTAACAAAAATCGGAGAGAGAGAGAGATAGAAAGAGAAAGAGAGAGAGAGTGAGGGAGAAAGAAAGTTGGAAAGAGAGAAATTCATGTATACGTGACGTAAGATATAACGTAACTGGTTGCTCATTTCACTGCTCTTGATGCCGCTTAAACTAACGTGCATAGTAAGCGTTATACTTGACCTTCGTCAATATTCGCATATTTGTACAGGGCAGCCTGGCATATAATGATTTCTTCGTCTTTCGTGGGAGTGCTCGAATAAATGATTACGTATGCTACATGTTGACATTGCCTGGAGTTGATAAATTTAAAAGCAAATCTCCCTCACTAAAATGCCTATCAATCACCGCACATTCCGGCGCATTTCACCACCGGAAGCAACAGTGTTGTCAATGTCTCGCTCTGGCTGGGTCAATTAGACGCAGGAAATTTTATACAATGCCATCCAAAGGTTCATCGTTAAACTTAACGGCTGTTGCAACACATGCAACCTCGCAGAAGATTTCTACCATTCCTTTCCCTTGGGTTTTAGCGCTGCTCTTAGCATTTTAGCATCGCACACCCATATACACACGCCATTAAGTTCGAGTGCAAGTTCATGTCTCTGTAAATTGTTTCTGCGTCCTTAAAGCGTTACACACTTTCAACTTTAATGCTCGGCACGGCAGATGGCAAACCGCATGACAGCCATCTATCCACAACGATTGGATGAGTCGAGTTTCAATTTAGCGGAAATGAAACAAGAAAATATAATACGCAATTATGGTTTGCCTAGTGTCAACATCAAAGTGAAGGCCACTAGAGGCATCATGTTTCCACAAAGAGTGAGGTTTCTCTTGTCAATAGTAATTTAAATGAATTCAAATGTTGAAATAAATCACACTTGCGCGGTAATTTAAGTTCCTTTGATTTTCATCTAAAGAAAGACATTTGCCTTGATGCTGCCTACTTTTGGGCTTTATATTTTTCATTTCCGAGTTTCAAAAATAGAATATTTATTTATTTATATAAGTATGTATGTGTATAAGTTAACTACATCACTTAAATTACTACATGTGAAGAAAACTTGAAGTTTCCGCAACTTAGTAACTTAGAATTAGTTTGAATTTGTCTTTAGTTGATACACAACTTCTATAAGTGTACATTATATAAGAAATAGTAAGCTAAAGTCCACAGCTGAAATGATTAATTATGTTGAGTCTTGTAGTAAAGTGCATTGATTGTAGGATAATAATTTAAGTTTAAGTTGTGAATAAAGAAAGTGCAAACAAGTTTCTGGCCTTAACTTTGCGTCTATTCAAAAGTTTACCTCTCTTGAAGCGTTGTATTAGTTTTGGGTCTTTTTATTTTTTTTTTAACTTTTTAAGTTTGCATCCAATTTCAACCTACTACTTGCCCGTCATGATTTAAAATTAAAATTATAGCTCAGATTTCTCCAAAAGGAATAAGAAGTATGACCATTGTTTTGGTAAATGGGCTTGCATGTACTTGTGTCCTTTTTACGCCATTTCATCTCAAAATAATTAAGGGTAACACAACTGGATTTCAGCACGTGCTGCGTTTAAGAAATTACTTTTTCTTTCATTTCTCTTGCGACGTTGGCCTTTTATATTCTCGATGACCTTTTTTTTTTGTTTAATTTACGCCCAAGTTTGCACAACTTGGCTTAGTGTGTTGCTGTTGCTTGAGTTGTTGTGTTGCTGTCGTGTGTACAAAAGCCACACACAGAGCAAACATTTTGGCCTCCCATTTCTTGTTTTGTATGTGTAGTTTTGTTGAATTTTGCATGTACTCTGAATGAATACCAAAAGCACATATATACATACATACAAATATGTTTATATGTACCAGCCAGCTTTTAAATGTAACTCTAAAAATACTAGCAAAAAAATAGACATAAAACAATAACACGCTTTTATAATTAGCTTGGTCAATGTGTCGTATACGTAATATGATGAGATACAAACAACAATTAAAACTAAATTATTATCTTAATTTTCTCTTACTTTTGTTGTGCACCTGTTCTAACAGTTGATTTTTTATTTATAAGAATAATTATGGTATAAACCTTATCAAGATTTGTTTTTAAATTCGAACTAAATTCATGACTTAATTTATAGCTTAGATAGTATAAGAACTGGGCTGGGTCCAAGGATTTATTTAAAATAAAAGTCTTCGTAATGCAGAGAATATATAAAGCTTAAAGTCCAATTGTATATCCAGGGAAAACTCTATTTATTTACAAATTTTCAACCACGCTGCTGAGTCATATAGCGAATATAGACAACGCGTGCAATGATTACTTTTATCCAAGTAGCAAATGTTTATCACATTTGAGATGCTCTCTGTTATCTTCACTTTTAAATAATTATACATACATATGTGGATATATGTTAATAGCTTTATATATAAAAAATTCGCTAAATTGCCTATAATAAAAATAAGAAAAGTAGTCTAAGCCATTTAACACGTTTCGTATGCTCATTGGTTTAAGTTAATCATGTATTACTACAGTTGTTTTGATACAAAAAAAAACCTATAAATGAGGGTGATTCTAGCGAAAGCTTCTCATTTGCTCTAACTAACCTGTTCTGATATCGTGTTTTTTCAACAATTTCGCTAATCATTATTACTGAACGGATGACAATTCAGCGAAGCGTAAACAAAACTTAATAATAATAATAATATTTAAAGTGAAGTTTTGACCTTGATGTTGAAAAAAAATTAGAATATTCATTTGGGAAAACCTACAGCTCAATCATGGTAGAGAATGAAAAGTCCAGCGTGACATTGAAACAACTAAAAAATTTGCAATGGCATCGACTTTTCAATATGTTTTATATAGAGCCAGTTATATTTATGTTGCTCTTTGCCCACATGTTGTCTGGTAATAATCCTATGTCAGTCGATAAAATCAAAGGATCTATGTTAATGATAATCTATTTATCCTAGGTACAATTATGAGAAATCAGATTATATATCAAACCTGCGTGGTTGTATTTCAATATAACGAAACCGATTGCAGACTTCTGGAGGATTCAAATGCTAGTGCTGAGATAAAGGTATATTTTTATTGAACTTTTTTATTTTTAATTTTTATTTCAAAGAATTTTAGAACATTGAAACAGAGTTGCAATCATATGTGGCTAATATGTTTCTAGTTAGAACCCTATTTGAAAGCATAGTACCAGCAATATGTGGCCTTTTTATTGGTTCCTGGTCAGATCATTATGGACGTAAACCTCTGCTGATTGTGTCGATGATCGGTATGTATTTAATGTATATATTAATCTTACCTTTAAATTTTTTTGATTTCCTATATTTTTAAGGTTTCTCATCTTCTTCCTTTCTGTCTGCTGTTATTTGTGGCATATCTAACACATATTTAATCAATCCTTGGTGGTATACCTTGGCTGCCGTTCCACATTCCTTGCTGGGTGGAATGTGTGTATTTTCGGTGGCTGGTTTTTGTGTTATATCCGATACCACAGATACTAAAACGAGGCCATATAGGTAAAATATATGCTACGTATTTCATTTGTTACTTTTAAACTTAAAACTTTTCTTGTTGGCAGAATGATCTTCATGGAGCTGATTTTATTTGTGGCCCTTACAAGTGGTTCACTTGCATCGAGTTTTGTTTATGCTGCCACAAGTGCTGCAATAACCCAAGGCATATCATGTTCAATAATTATTTTTGCCACCCTGTTTATCATATTCTTTGTACCAGAAACTTTAAATCTGTGTTTAGAAGAAAATAAACCATGCGAAAATCAGGAAAATGAAAAGAACATGCCCCCAGACGATGCACCTATTAAGTTGCATTTAAAGACTGTACCACCACCAAGTGAGGATGGTGAAAAGCCATTGAAATGTAAAGAAACTCTAGATGATAAAATGGAAACAAAAGATGCGATTGAACCAAAACCAGAAAAGGAACACATTAACTTGTTTAGTTTAATACATGTTCGAGATATGTTTACCACCTGTATGAGGAAAAGAGATTACAATGCACGTGCTATCATTTGGTTGATAACATCTGCCGGTTTTGTGTCCATATTTATAATGGGTATGGCTAGAGTACATATTTCTTAAGTAATTCTTAACTTACAATATTTATTCATTTCTTTTTAGATGGTACCATGCCTGTAATTTATTTATTTGTACGTCAAAAATTTCACTGGTCTGTGCGGGAATTTACTTTCTATGAATCAATTAGCCAATCTGTGCCAATGATTGGAGCTGTTTTAGGTTTCCTTATATTGCGAAAGGTATTTTCATAAAATTGAAATTATTTCTAGTCCATTTATTTCATTTATATGTATTTGTAGATCTTTGGTTTGAATGTTGTGATATTAGCCCTAATATCAATTTTCTCAGAAATTCTTAGTAGTTTATCGAGAGGTTTCGCCTCTTTGACCTGGCATTTGTATCTATCAGTGGGTTTGGGTATCTTTCGATCCATTCAAGGTCCCATGTGCCGAACAATTGTCTCGAATATAGTGCCATCTTCTGATATGGGTATGTGATTTCTATAGGTTTAAGCCATTGTAAACTTTTAATACATTATTTTTTAAATATGTTATATTTTAAGGCAAAGTTTTTGCAATTAGCAATGTTCTGCAATCATTCGCTCCTTTTGGTAAGAATATTTCATTTCTGATTATTATCTATATAAAACAAAAGAAAAATATTAATTTTTATAGTTGCCGCTCCCCTTTATACTGCCCTCTACAAAAGCACTCTGACTACCAATCCCGGCATGTTTAATTTGTTAAATTCGGCTTTGTATCTATTGGCCTTTGTCTTTTTATGGTAAATAGTAAAAAACATCTAAAATTCTAATAATATTTATTTTCAATCTCTTTTAGCTGTGTCCTACACATTAAGTTAAAACACCGAAGTCACTATGCAGAACTACTTAAATAAACTGAAGAATATATCGTTTGGGCCAAATTTGACTTTATATTTGTCTTTATATTGATGGCCTTCGCATAAAGCCATCAAGTTAATTGAATATTAATTTCATTCCAAAAGGCACAATTTGTCAAGGTTAGCAAATTGTAGTATATATAGTATATATATATTTGAGTTATCATTAATCTATACAGTCTACTAGTTTCGCTATTTGTATAGAATATATAGTATATATAGAGTTGACTGGGACTGCCCAATACTGTAATTTAAGGTTATTTAAATTCAAATTTGATCATTGATAATTTCAGACCAACAACTGATAATTGGCTTCAACTTGTTTAGTCTTATTTTGAGCTAAAAGTGTTTATTTTATTGCCTTGCCAAACTATAAATAAAACACATCTGAAAGATGCAGATAAATAGAAGATAATACTGGCACACTTTACATACAAATGGCAATTGTTTAGTTGATGTACTCGAAATGAAAATTTATCTAATTGCTTTATTGTTGTGGGGCATTTAGTTTGGTTATATTACCAGTCATTGAATAATACATTATGTATGTATGTATGTATAGAGTGAAGTTTTGTACAACATATCGTAAAAGTTGAAATGGCAATTTGGGCAGCTCACATCGTTTGATGCGAATGCTGATATTGAGTTTCATTTTGGACTTTTGCTTGTGGCACGTAGCAAATGAATTTATAATGTTTGTCCTGAAAGTCGAAAGTTCAAATGGCAATTTGTGTCAATTTGAAATGGTAAATACCAGCTCATTGGTTAAATATTTAATGGCACTCTTTCATGTGAAATGAATGATTGAACAAGCAACTAAATGGGATACACAACATCTGAATATCTTTGGTCTTAACAGTTACAAATATTAAATATTCTTAAATTATTTTCTTTTATTTTTTTTTTTTTGTATTTTTTGTATTTGGGTTGCACAGCTGTATATTCAGTATATTCAATTTGGTCTTTGTATAAATTTTAATTTGCGGTTGTCGCTTTCTCCTAATTAAAAATGAAAAAAGGCCCTCAAAATGTTAAAATGAAGAGATGGTGGCGAAAACCTTTATTATGTTGAGTGTCTTTTGCAATTAGAGTGAAAAGAGCTTAGCGGCCTTAAAGCAAGTATTTAAGCCACTGCAGCTGTTTGGCATTCATTTGATAATAAATTTCAATTTTACCAGGAAATCAATGGCTGCTGGTTGGGTTCCTAATTGCAAAGGATTTTCCATCCCATGTCCCTCATGCCTCTCGTTTGCCAACTGTCTGCTCTTTGTTGATTTTACTCAACACTTTTGGTCTACTTTACACCACAAAAAAGTATGCAGCAATTCAAATATTATTCTGTTGCAAGCTTTATTTTTGCGGTGGATTTAGCCATCCTTTTTTTTATTTGTGGCAGATTTAACTGTTTGACCATGCGATTATGCTAATTGTATTTTCCAACGCGGTTTTTGGTTTGCTGTCCAATTGACTAAAATAACATTTTCAAATACATGTGAATCCCAAAATGTCATGAATCGTTAAAATGCCAAGCAAATATGTCAAATACATATAAGTATATATATAACTTATGCATACAAAACTAATACAAAAGAGGGTTATAACTTGTTATAACTTGTTGGTCAGACTTAACATTGGTATTTAAGTGTCCTCAAATAACAAATAAATTGGCACAACTAAGTTTATTTATTTGGTAAGTAAATTTATATCAGTTTCTCAGCTGATAACAATAAAAAAAACTAAGTTTTTTTAATTTAAACTGCAAAAATCTACCAATTTACTTGCTGTAACAATTAAAAGTGGATTAGAGGAATCAAAACCTCGAACAATTAAAACTTTAAATTATAATTTCAGCAGACCTTTATTTTTATTTATTATTTCATTAAAATAATAACGGTCTACAGTAGTTGTATAAATATTTAATCATTATATTTCAAAATGCAGAAAACGAGGCAGGTGCTCCTCTTTATTATTGTTTAAATAATGGAGAACAATAACCAACTGACAACTAATAAATTTTGTTGTAAACGTTTGGCATATATTACACATGTTTATGCTAGTCAGCATCGCGTACTGGTTGCTCTCCTCATTACTCATAACAAATGTGGCATAAACATATGTATACACATACACAGACACACACAGATACACACAAATACACATATGAGTATGTGCCTCTCAACTATGCCAGAGATTTGTTGTTCCATCAACAGTCATCACCATGCGCCAGTGCATTAGATGACGACTTGGCTAAGGGAAAATTAATGAACTCATGATGTAGGCATATTTCACATAGATTAGTTTCAATCTTTATATCAAAAAATATGAATGAAATGTAACATTTACATTTATATTCCATATATGTAGATGACAAACACAGAAAAGATTTTACAAAATTCATGATGAAATTTTTTCGCATTTCCTTTACGATTTACATATTCAAATAATTTTCTTGTCGCATTAAAAACTTTCGTAATCATAAATAACTCTGTGGCAAACGATAACAATTGCTTCTTATTCTGTTGCCCTGTTGAAAATTCGCATATTTTTACCCATCCATTGAAGTATATGCCAGTGTATATACATATGTATGTGTGTGTGGGTGTGGGCATATGGGCGTGTGAGTGTTTGGAACATGAAAAGAAATTGTGAATCGCGAATGTTGAATGGAAAATGGAAAATCAATACATATTTATGAGTTCATGTTGTGGGTGCACGTACAAAATATCAGGCAAACAAACACTTATACCTAAGAAATAGAAAAACATTTTGGCTATTTGCACGTTTGCAGTCATAAAGAAAACTTTCAACTTACTTATACGAATGGGAAAAGAAAATAACTTTTATCAGTTTTATGTTGTCTATAAACTTTTCCAAGATTCCGATTGGGCTTCAAATGGTATTAGATGTTTATTGTTTGTTCAGGCAAACGAAGTATTAAATTGATTAACGATTTTTTGATCAATATCTTTTGTTAAAGACAATGTATATATGTATATATATATAAAATAAGAAAATTTAGTCATTTAAAATTCTAATCAAAAGCGAAAAGAGATTCATTCAATTTAATTTATTTAACAATTAAACTGTTTTGGCCTCTAATAAAGATAAAGTAGTCAATTCCAATTATTTTGGCGAATATTCTTATTTTTATATAGTCAAGTCAAGGATAAATAAGGGTGTACCTCATTTGTTATGCGATTACAATTACATTTAAAAACAGTTATAAATATTAAAATATTTTGTGTGTGTACCATCAATTTTATAGTCAATTTTTGTCATACGAGAAATAAATGCGTCAAAATAAGAAATTCTATTCAGTTTTTTATTGGCATCTAAACTTACGATTTATTACGAACTTTTATATTAATAATTACAAGTGTTTAGTTTATTAAGTTCCTTTTAAGAGTTCAGTTTTGAAACGATGTAAAATTTTCTTAATGCTCTTGTGGTGCTTCTAGGGCTTTGAACGGCTTTGCTTTCAAGTACTGAAACTGATGCATAAAGTGATGCACTTTGGTTTTAGAGTTCGCCACTGAAGCTAAGGCGCTTAAGCTACAGCTTCCCCCACTCATTCACTCAGTCATTCACTTGTGGATGCAATTTGCTGCAGCAAAACAGATTTCGAAATGCGCAGCATTTGCCACAAAATTTGTCCACGTTTTCTTTCCTCCCAAATGTTATTAAGTACAACCAATTTAAAATGTGCGTTCGACTGAAGCTTCAAATGAACGATAACGTTGACGAAGAGAAAACATATCAAAGCAAAAGCCAAGCAACAAATAGCCTAGTGGCTAAATCCAAATTGAGCGTAAATTGAATTTAATTGAATTTCATTTTGTGTAGACTAAAATATGAAATTTGTTGTTTAAAGTTTGTTTAAATCTTTATGCCTTTAATATTTACCAGGTGCCCAGAAATTGACTTAAAATAGTAGGCAGCATTGATGAAATGCAAAAGCCATTGCATTTTCATCTTTGTGCACACAAGTTTAAACACTCAAATGGGAGTCAATGGGTGAAAAAGGAAAATTTAATCAACTATTCAGACAGCATCATAATCATTTGGCACTCAAAGGGGAAATTATATATACATATATGTATAAAGGATAAACTTGAAGTCGCTTTACAAATATCGATTGATTCTGAACTGTATTTAATTTTCACAAGATCTAGCCATTCCACATTGATAAGCATTTTATCAGCGAGCACTGTCACATCCAATACGCCATTTATCTTTAATCAGGCTCAAATTTTAGACATTTAAGGTGACCCAAAAATTGTCTTTCTTCTGACATTCAATAGGCCCAACAAATGTCAATAAATATAAAAAAAAAAAAAACAAAAAAGTAGCAAAAAAAAAAAGAATAAATGGAATGTGAGCCGGTTAAAAAACGCATATGTAGGTGGAATATACGATATTGGATTTGTGGTATTGGGTATTGTTATGCTCATGTTGTAGACTTGTAAATAAATAAGCCCTTAAGCCATTTTCTGGGGGCCTATTTTGCATTTGTTTGTATAAGCCATTAAATATGCATAGCACACTGATTTCACTCCCTCATTTGCCCACACAGAAAAGAAAAGAAAAAAGAAACCATTTCCCTTTTCCCATTCCCCATTCGCAATAAAGCAAAAACGGATGGCAATAAAATGACCTTTGTGAATCTGGGTTGTCATCAAACAAAAAAGCAGCAAACAAAACGCCATCAACATTAAATTGGAGAAAAGGTCCTTGCTGGATAAATGGGCGGGGTAGATTTAGGTAGATTCTCCTATGCCCTGTATTCACAGGTACTAAATGGAGCCAAGTCAGCGCCTCCTGTTTTTGATAAATGGCCTTTCATTTGCGGCCATGTAAATCTATTCCACAATAGACATTTGTCACGATTTCGATTTCGTTCTCTCTTTATATATATACATCTCTATATGTATACGTAGAATTCTTACTGAGCGGCACTTGGAATAATTGAAATCAGTCAGAGTGCCATAAAAGGGAATTGTTTTACGGCTCTTATTCATTTGATGTATATGTATGAAAAATGCATGGGTGTATCTAGGAGGAGTCCATATAGCTTGACCACATAGCTTGTTGCTCGTAAAAGTTCTTTTCTTCAAAAAGCATTCAAGATGCGTTCCAAATGCTTTCTTTTTTATGCCAGTTGATGTTGAGTAACTTTATGAGTTTAATAGAGGATGACATTCGTGTTGAGCTGGTCATGTTATGTAGTCCTTATTAATGAACAAAAAACCACATAACTTTATGGTCATAGCCTGGAAAATTTTTATTTCAAATTTCAATTTAATTTGGTTTATATTTGATTGTTCCTTTCCTTTTCAGAATACTCCTACACCCTTGTGTCAGGATGTGAGTTGCCATGGAACTCTTTCTACGATGTTTCAATCAACTTTGTTGTTCAACTAATTGTAGTGTGCGCTTTGTAATTAGCAGTGGTTTCTCTTTCTCTTCATGGAAGGATTATCGTATCCAAATAGAGCCATATTAAATCTCTATCTAGTGAAAACTTTGCTATGAGAGAATGTTTCTTGGGTTTGAAGGTCGGCAATATAATTTAAAATCAAGTAATTTAATTAACCACAAGGTTATTTGGCATATTAATAGAAATTCCAGGCATTTGGGTATCTAAGTATTTGTTTAATTTTTCTCCTCGTGCGGCATTTCATTGGAAAAAGTTCCCATAAATAACAAATTAAAAGGCAATTTTCCCCATCCATTGGTTGCTGTGTCAATATAAAAGACCAAAGAAATTGTCCTCGAAAAATCTGAATTATTTATGTGCCTAAGAGATGTGCAAATGATGCTGACAAAGACATCGCCAAAAATTTGTGGTGCCAAAAATCGGGAGAAAGTCCAAAGGGAGGACACGAATTTTGTAAGTTGATTTTTATTTCATTTCTTTTCATTTTATTCATTTCATTTGTCTGCCTTTAACGCGTTTTTCACGCAACATTAAATGCTTTCCATTTTATTTGAATCAAAATAACAGATGGAAGTCACTGGAGGAGTCAGAGAGAATATATATACATATATATATGTGTATGTATATATAAATACTTTTATACCATAGGCGAATATTTTGTCAGGTGTTTGTCTTTGGGGGCTTAACCTTTAAGAGTCTGTGGGGCTTTGCTCAATTTGTTCTTGACAATTTATTTATTTATTTTTTGTCAGCTGGCATTGCAGCAACTGGCGTAAAGTTGTGCCATAATTAAGTATTGACCAAACCAAACAGAAACCATTCAAACTTAACCTAACCGAACCATACCAAACAGGTGAGCAACCTTACTGACAATGCCAGGTGTCGTGACCTGGAGCCATTTTTGCTCAATGCTATTGTATAAAAATAACATTCTATGCGAATATGTATACATACATATATAAATATATATATATATATACTGTATATAGGCTTTTATGGCCTTTGGGACGACAGGACAAGGGACAAAGACCTGCCCACGTCATCGACTGCGTCATAAAGTGTTAATGGGCAATTAAAACTTGGTTGTGCCAAGGGACCCGAGTAACATTTGTGCACTTATAACTACTAAATTAAATACTGCAGAGGCAGACATACGCAAAGTTGTCCAATAGACAGGAAGGCACTAGCCTCACGTTGAGAGCCACAAATCCAAGCTTACCGGGTTTTGAATCGAGTGCAATCAGTTTAAGTGTTCACCGGTTTCCGTTTGTATTTCCGCTGCAGGCATTACAGTGGTAGCAAAATGATTTGTATATGGCTTAAAATTAAATTAAATCAATTTTTAAATATAAATTGTATCAGATTGTGAAATATTTATTTCTTTGCTTAGAGATTTATTCTCGCAATCGGATAATACAGCAATTAATAGGGGAATTAATGTCAAAATTATATTTATAGTAATTTTAGTTTATAAACTTTAGTGTATAGAGAGTTAAATTGTTTTATTAACTTTTAAAAATACTTTCAATATCAGACATCAGTTCATTTTAAATATTTAGAAGATTTAGTAACCGTTTTTTGTATGCTTATTGCCCACTGTATTATTGGACCACTACCTGCATTGTATTTCTGTTGTGCACTATATCTCTGTCTCTGTATTCTGTATATTGTGTTTGCATTTGGTCCTGTCACTTGCATTGTCAGCACCAGAATCAAGTGAAGTCAACGACAAAAGAAGGCAGAGTTCAATTGTGTGTATGTGTATGTGTGTGGGTGTATCTATGTACGTACGAGTATGAATATTTGTATGCAAAAGACATTGAGGACAAAGGAAAACGAATTGGTTTTTCAATCCATCGTTTTTCATATAACCAAACCCATTTGCCATTTGCAGAGCTTCATCTGCTGGTTGATTTATATAGTATATACATATGCCACTAATTTCTGGCTTAGTTTCGAATCTCACTCTTCATTTCTATTCAATAAAATGCACTAGGCCAATGTCAAACAATTCAAATTAAGTTTCATCATTTTGCAATGTTTGGCTTTAGTTCTGACTCTATGCAAACGGTTAACTGGTAGCTGACAGCCAACCATACAAAAATCAATATTTGCTTGATTCTGTGGCTGTCAGTTAAATGAATAAACAACTGAATCAAAAATGAATTTCCCCCCCAAAAAAAAAGAACTTTAAGAGAAACCGAGACAGAGTATAGCAGTATATTTCACAGCAACGGAAACATGAGATGGAAAAAGTGAATAAAGTTTCGTTTGGTTAGATGCAAAAAACTTTTGCATACATGGCGTATACGTAATGTAGCCACACAACAACCGAAAACAAAACAAAAAGCACACGAGAAAAGGATGCTAAGAGCATAAACAAAACTGAAAATTGAGTCGACTGAGGCACTGAGAGTGCATTTACTTTTAGCTAAAGTATTTTAGAATACTCTAGTTTTTTATATCAGGCACACAGATAGTACTCATATAATGGAGTTTAAAAATCAATGAGGCTGTTGCTCTTGGCCTAATAAAGTATGCAAAAGGTTGTTTGGTTTTTAAGTGCCAGTCTGCAGATGGCTTCTTTCTTGTCTTTCATTTGCACTCTGTTTTCACATCAAAGTAATGGAAAATTTTGTCAAGAATATCACTCAAACAAACTTGAGTAGCAGACTAAAATTAAATAGATTCAAGTAATTGCTATAAATTTTAAATAAACTGAATAACTAAATATTTGATCATATTTTCAGCAATTCCCACAAAATGAATCCTCAAGGATGTTCATAAATTCAAATTTGAAACTGCAAAAATATGCTAAAGTTTTACTTGTAAACTATGAGTTCTACGTGCGTTCCCAATCAGCTAACCATTTTCATGCATGTGCTTGAACTTTGAACTCTCATTCTATATCTCTCTCTCTCTCAGTCTCCATTTGTTGGTATGTATGTGTGTGTGTAAGGATAGTTATGAATTTGCAGTATTTCATTGTATTAAGCAATAGTTTGGAGCTCTTCTGTCTGCTTAGAATTTATGTGTTTTTTGCGAGAGCTGCCACATAAGTATGAAACCAGTAAAAGTCTGCCAGAAAAATCAATAATATTAGTTGCAAGAAAAGATAATCATCAGTTTGCTTTAATAATAAAATGTGTGAATTATTATTATGACATAATTAATATGGTTAAGAAACAATTTGACTGTACATTTGTACTTACATCCAATTTATGTAGATATTGATAGTTCGAAGTCTTAAATTGAGGCAAATCCATTCAGTTAGTTTTTAAACAGCCCTCGCGTATAACTTTGCTCATATGCATGTTTATTTGGAGCATGTTTCCCTCAACTAGCACAAAAATGAGCAATAAAAGTGGCCACTTTGCCATAATGAGTTTTATGCCAGAATGGCGCAAATAATGTTTATTCCATTATTTTACAGCCACATTCATAACCCATATAGTACCATATATGTACATATATATATGTAGATGCATATATGAGGGTATGCTTATACATATATGTACACGTTTATATATGGGCATGCACATAAATGTACATAAACATAAAAGGACTCAAGCATGAGTGTTAACTGTTTGCCGCCTGTTATTACAATGTTACGCGACAACTTGTAATTGCCATTACCCAGGTTTTGTCTCTAATTAGTCAAAATGAACTACAGGTTGCTGCAATATAAAGGATGCAACAGTTTTTCCTTGTTTGTTTCACACTTGCTCATTTTATGCATTGTATATAAAATTTTGTTGGAATGGCAATTCCAACATCCACAAACTGATTAAACTTGACATGTGAAAAGTTTCATTTGAAATTTACTTCCACTGAAACATGAATAATGCATTATCTGTGTGAAAATGTCAAAATGAATTTGTTATCTGTATAAAGTTCGTTATTATTTAATTAGAGTAATTGAACTGAATAAGACTTATGTAGTTTTCTCTGATTTGGTAAGTTTAATTGGTTTTATAACTTACTGTAAAGGATAGCTTTCTTTCTCAGAATTTAACCATTTATTAAATTAAGATTCATTAACAATTATTTTGCTGATTGCATAATATATTATATATTTATTAATCTTAAATAATTGCTGGAATCAGAGCGTATGTAATACAATTAATTCACTTGCTGTGCTCTTTTAAAGTTTACCATTGCCGTTCGAATTAATTTAAAATCAGAAATCAAATTACGCATACGGCATGTTGGCCAAATTGAATGGCAATAAAAAGCTCATACCAAATAATAAAATTACGGAAGGCATTCATCAGATACCGAAAATTCAGTCAATTAAAGTGATTGCTCTTTTACATTAAAATTTCGGTATGGTTTTTATTTATAATATTAATATTATTATAATGCCAGAAAAAAGTCTATTTTCAATTAAATTGGTGACAAATGTGAATGTATATTAAAACTACTTTAATTATTATATTATGTACGTGTATGTTTTCTATAATTCATGATAATATTATACAGATTATTGTTTAAGATTTTAAATAGGTTTTTACAAACTAGAAACATTGAAAATGATATTTCTTGTATACTTCTTTTGTTCATAACTAACATTGTGCGGAATTTAAAGAAGGCAAGCCTTTTCTTTAAATTTATATGTATAATAAGTAACGTGTTTTCTTACAATTAGACTTTTTAAAAACGCTTATTCTGGCATTAGAAAACTGAGGACTTGGTCTGCATTTATAATATATATGTACCATTATTCGTACTCATGCCAGCTGCGGCAGTATATTTAAGTGGACTTCTTTGTCTCAGCCTAAGTGGTTTTTCATGAGAAACATTCTCATGCTCTTCGTGCATTGTTGAATGTGTTGTCCTGTTTGTCAAAGTTTTTTTTTTGTCTTTTTGAGTACTGCGTGTGTGTTGTATGTAGGTGTGTGTGTGTGTATGTGTGTGAGCACTGTGTAGAAAAGTTGTTCCTCATTGTGGAATGTTGCAAAGAGCACACAAACGAATTTGTAATTGGAAACTTTTCCCCCATACAAAATGCGATATGTGAATGACTTGGTAAGTGAGTGAATGGCTCTCAACACTTCTCTGTATTTTCAATTAAATGAGAACCAGTCAAGCAAATTTTAGCCAACAGTTGAACCCTTTTTTTCATTTCCTTGACATATCCGGTCCAAGCTAATCAAACCCGAAGGCAAATTCCAATGAATTCAAAGCGGTAAGCGTTACGTTAAACTGTTGATTTCAATTGAATGTTAGACAGAACCTATGCAAATGATATTGAAAGCTAAACAGTATTATTTATCGGTGTTTATGGGGCAACTGTTGACTGTCCTTTTTGCTCCCAAATTCAATTAAATACAGACAGAGGAGCAGGGTAACAGTACCAACAGCAGCAGACGTGGTAATTGAATTAAACAGCTTAAACTTTACACAACTGTACATACATAACGGTAAGAAAAAAAATAAATAAATTTTTATCAAACGCAGAACGCCCACACGCTTACACTCAGCACTAAAGCCAAGAGGAAGACCAAAACCAGATCCAGATCCTCGTGACACATGTGTGTTCTGCGTCTGGCTCAGTTGTGTCAAAGTTCGCGCAGCGCCTTCTCAGATATAAACACACGCACACACACACATGCAAACTTATCTGTTGCCAAGGTAATTGTATAAAATCATGAAAGAAACACACTCACTCACACAGACACACTAATTTTGAAATCCATGCGAACATAATCTGGCTGTTAAACAGGGTGTCTCACAAGTAGATTATTACTGCAGACTTATCTTCTCAGGAATACTCAAATATAATTAATAAAAAGTTTTATTTAAATTAAATCAATTAACTTTTTTTTTGAAAAATAAAGCAATTAAAATATGTATGATGGCATCACCCATTATATATTTTTGTATACATATGTGATGAAATTAAGGCAAGCTACTTCACCTACCAAAAAAGTAAAACAGTGGTCTAAATAATGTAAAATTTACGTTTAATTTTCATTTTCATTTTAAACGAATCCTTTAAAACAGTTACGTTATAAAAGCTTCTTAAGTAGAGTTTAAAAATAGTAATATACTGAGAAAAACTTTTAGTTATTCAAATTTTTAATTATTTTTTTTATATTGTTTGCTCAAACCTGGCCCACTGTGTGTAATATAGTACCTAATTCCGTTAAATCCCTGCAACCTGTTGTCTGGCCTTAAAAGCAAAAAGAGGCGCATATTCTAAAAAAGTTGCGAATACGACTAAAAGATACCCTGCATATAGCAGATGTTAAAGAATACTTCGGCGAAAACTAGCAGATAAATTCCCAATCTATGTAGGAATATATTTCATATTCTTTAATTTTTATGCGAACTTAACAAAATAAGTTTATTTACTTTGGATTCGGACGATGAAAAATAATGAATAATAAAGTGAAAAATTTGTAAATAGATAATATACTCCTTTGATACTGGGTATAAAATGAAACAGTAGAAATTCTGGCAAAAAAAAAAAGTAATTTAACTTGGCCCCGCAAGCCAAAACGAATTTGTTTTTGCTGCAATTGACAGGGCAGAGTTGGAAAGGAGATGTTAATGTTTTAACATGCGGTCCATGTGGTTCTGCCCCTTCTGCTGAAACAAATACCAACCAAATCCGGCAAAAAATTGTAAACGCAAAACCAGCCAAATGAAGAATGGCATCGCATATAAGCTGCTTAATGGTCTCCATCGAGCAACAGTTTTAAATTTTCCATTTCAAAGAGTTTAATAGAAAGCAAAGAGTTTCATTTAAAGATATAAAAAAATAGTACAGAGGTTTTACTATGTTACCACACTATTTGATTGAAGTTTTATTCCAAAGAATCATTTAATAAAAGACCAATATTAAATGTAATTTCCTAAGAAAAGTTGTCCTTTATTAAACTAAGCAACGAAATATGTAAATTAAGAAATAATATTTTTATCACGAAAATATATATAAATTTTGTAACATTTTATGTTAAACTGTTAAATTTTAAATATTTAGTGTAAATTTAACTTGCTTTGGTCAAAAACAAACTGATTTCAGTTAAAGAAAGAAAACTCATTTTGGATGCAGATTGAAGTGGAAAAATCTCATTGATTATTTAATTTGATTTTATATTATTTCATTTTGATGAAAGTGGAATTTCAAAATGCCACGAGGAAAAAATTTAAATAATATTTACCTATGGCACATGTCACCTAATTCGAGTTGGATAAATATTTAAATCGATAAATTTAGTTGATTTTGCGATTTTATTTTTGTTGTATCATTTTGAAGCGGGGTTGTCATCCTACGGCTACGTCCATGGGCGTCAACGAGCCGTTTAAGTGCTTAAAAGTCAACGTGAAACTTTTTTCCAATTTTTATTGTACAAATATAATGTGTGCTCAATATTAACGATGCGTGCGTGCGAGAGCGGAGACTTAAAGAGTCGTTAAATGTGAGTAAACGATGACACGGCTCATTGCTCGGCAGTTCAATTTAAGCATCAACTAACTTTCCTTTTTGCCATTTGAAAAAACTTTATGCTACAAAGTCCTTTCTTATAACTTTCTGAATGAACTATATTTTGTCTAATATATCATTTAACTGATATTAATTCAATATTGATACTAAGTTGTTTTTTAGAAACTATGACACATTGTGGTTTGTCGTTTAGCTTTAATTCACAAGATGACTTTTATCAGATTTATCAACTCTTTTGGAACACATGTGCTAATATATAGCTAATATAAGTATATTTTATTCTAGCACGTTTATTATGGTGACAATATAGGGAAAAAGTGAAAATTATTGAGTTGTGACACATTTGATTGAATGCGTGCAGACTCAATCAACTTTTAGGCCATGTTGAAGTTTACTTCCTTTTCTGTTTTGGTTTGCTTGTTGTTGTTGTTGATGATGTGCCAACGTCAATTTCGCTGATAATCCAAAACGTGTCACCGTGTCCAATGAAGCCACAATTCGACGTGCCTTCCGTATTGTTGCTTGACGAACAGAGAGTGGATTTTGAAATTGAATTTTCCCTTATTCATCGAAATCTTCTTCGCTGTCATATTCGGGTATAGTTCTGTAATAAGATTCCCATTTATCCACCTGATATCGATAATTGGTTGAATGTTCGCCGTTTGTACCAAAAGCATACAGCACTCCATAAAGTCTAATAACAACATCATCTGACAATAAAAAAAAAAAAAAAACGAAACTTGATTGAATTCACCAAATATCACTATTTCCCCTACTCTTACCACCAGTTATATAGAAATGTATTCTGTCAGTCTTTGCGATTACAGTATTCAATGAATATCGAGTTTTATTGATAGTAAGATGTACCAATTCAAAGTGTAAATTTTCAACGGCACACATAACAGTTCCACCTTTTCCAGATAAGAATATTATATTTGTTAGTATGAGTTTACCATATGGGCGCAGGATTAATGGCTTTGTCGATCGCACACGTAGACCTAACACCATAAATTGGTCGAACAGATGTAATATATCCCAGCAAAATTAAGAAGAAAATTACTTACACAAATCCATGCTCATTTTTATTATTTTCTTTAATTATATAATCGGCTGGATGTTTATTTTTAGATTGAGTTCAACAAACTATGATATCTGTGATGACTTATGAAATTTTTTTGCTAATTTAATTCCAATGAAAATATCACTGACACTTAAGTGAATGTTAACTTGATTTTTTGTAAAAATTGGAAACATTGTTAAACACTGGAAACAAAATGTAATATCCGATAACAGAGAATCAACAGAGTTAACTGCATACATATATGTGCATTTACTGCATATACTTAGTTATATTTATAGAATTGCAGATGAAGTCTAAAAACAAAATGTAAAATCAAATAACAGACTATCAACAGAGATACCTATATGAATCAGCTGCAATACTAGAAATTTATTTAGTTGTAAATATAAGATGGTCAAAGCATACAAAAGTTAACCAGGTGTGAAATCATGTGACGTCACAAATCAATAGTCGAGTACAACTATATATCAATGTCGTCAAAATCTTATAAACTTGCCAAGTTCATGTTAATGACTGGGCAAACAAAACGAAAATCTTAACAAATTTAAACTTTACTACGTGTGTTATCGCAATATTCCGATAATGGGTAAAGGGAAGAGAAGAGGTATTAGTAATATTTGAATTCACAAGAACTTATTGTTGAGCCCGAAGTCTATTGACAAAAGCTTGATAAGTGTTCGTTCTTGATAAACGACAGTAAATGTAAGAGAATGAGACTATTTTTACCGCTGGCCAGACAGTTGAACGCGATCCACGAAGGTACTCGGACACAAAAAATTTCACTGGCTAATAACGCAAAAAAAAACCCCCATTGAGTCATAGATAATGAAATTAATATCAGCTTTTGGACTTTTATTGGCTTTAGTCGTGCCCTTGCAATTGCACGGGAATAAACATAATAATTTATGGATCACCCAAACATCATCTATTGATTATGAAACGTCACCGATATCAACAATTACAGAAGATGATGAATCGGGAGAGGCAGATCAAGAAGATCATATACAAGTTCGAAGGCAAGTTCTAAATAATTGCTCAACAGATCGTTTGCTTTGCGATCTGAAAGATGGTGACTTTAAACCGACTAGTTGTGCCTTGTCCAACAATATAACCAATCTGGTTTATTGCAATTCATTATACTGTGAACCGGAACGGTTTGATCATGACTATATTGTACGAAATCATGATCAGACTCCACATGTTAACAGTTGGAAGCGTACCAGAATTGGAGAGGCGGCCACTCTTCATGATGTGTGCCTATTGAGGAATGGATTACCAGTGACAAGAAACTGTCTGGTTAACAAAATGCGTGCCCAATGGGAACCTATTGATTATTGGAAACCTGTAGTGTGTTTGCGTCGCATAAGAGAACGGACAATTAGTACCCAATTAAATAATTTGCACGATGACATTCTGGAAGGAAGGCGACGGCCAAACAATACTGAAAGTCGCCGCCAAATGACTGCCACAATGAGGGACATGTTCAGGCAACCGGATAGGACTGTTCTGCCGGCAGATATACATTTGACTGGACAGGTATTTACCTCTCTAATGGATTCAGAAAAGGATGCAGCTGTCAGCACGGATTTAGTCAGTGTTTGTAAGGAAATCATGTCCAGCGATGCACAAGTGTTACGTTTATCTGCCCAACTAAATGCAACCAATAATTTGTTGATTCAATTTGAGGATTATATGAATGATTTGTCCCAGCAAATGGTACCAAATGAAAATTGCGGCAAAGTGGTTATAAATGCAGCCAAAGATGATAATGCCGCCAGTGCCGGTGTTGAAACTGTTAACTTTTCCGATATTGGTGTACAGGCACTGATGACCAGTAATCTCAGTGTATTGTTTGTGAATCCTCAGTGTGATGACATTACTGGCATAGCCATCTATTCAGCCCCATCGGAAGAGTTAAGAGTATCTAATAGCGGTTTCTGGTATCGTTTCTTACATTCAACAGAAAACTTAAATATATTGAGGCAAGATTCAAATTTAGAGATAGCTACATTTGTGCCGAAAATTCTTTGGAATGCTTTAAAGAAAAAAGGTGCCACCAATTTGGTCTTTAAGGTATATGGCCATGATGGTTTGTTTGTGGAAACGTCAGAGCAAAGGAATCGACGACCACGTAGTAAAGTGATCTCCATATCTATTCCCGGTTACGAAGGTAAGCAGACTTTTACTATGTTACTTTTCGGAATTATCTTTAATATCTTAATTATTACAGATTCAACTTTGCCAGAAGAATTGCCTTTTCTGCTACGCAATGAGAATCATCGCCAGCCCGATGCCAGAGCCACCAGTTTGGGATGTGGCTGTGGCTATTGGAACTACAAGACTTGGTTGAGCAATGGAGTAACTGTAAGCGGTGGCTCCGACATGCTACGCGATCCTATTATTCTCTGTCAAACACGCCATCTTACCCAGTTTTCATTTCTGGTGGGAGGCAGTTATCGAGTCAATGATATAGGCGAAGAAGTCTTGGTTACACCACTCAATGAACGTGTTTTGGACATTATCTCCATCGTTGGTTGCTGTCTATCATTATTTGGCTTAGTTGGAATATTTCTAACTGCGGCTTTTTTCAAAAGCTGGCGTAGTCAGGCATCAACCAAAGTGTTGCTCCATCTATGTCTCGCATTATCCTTACAAATGATCCTGTTCGTGTTCTTAAATACGGACGATGTATCCGAACAGTTGGTGTCTGAAGGTGCGAATTCGCGTTGTGTGGCTTTGGGTGCTCTGCTGCAGTACTCCATTCTAGTGCTCTTTAGTTGGATGCTGATAATAGCCTTTCTGCAGTTTCAACGTTATGTCACAGTAATTGGAATTGAGAGACCAAGTCACTACATACTTAAGTCTGCAATTGTGGCCTGGTCATTGCCATTGCTACCCACTCTTTTGGTGGCTTTCATCGATCCAAATTCGTATTTACCCACAGAGAGCCAATTGGCAACAGACACAGGCATTTGCTATCCCTCGGGCTATGGTCTCACTTTTGGTGTGGTTTTGCCCGTTACCCTCATTACCATTGCCAATTTTGCAATTTTCGTCTATGTATTCTTTAGCATCTCGCACTCACTTAGCCAGAGTATTCACAAGTCTGAAAAGAAATTGGTCATCAAGCAGATTCGATTGTCTGTGCTACTGTTCTTTTTACTTGGCCTTACCTGGATCTTTGGCATATTTGCCTTTATGCAGGCAGGTGTGGCATTCTCTTATCTTTTCTGCCTCACTGCCACAATGCAAGGTTTTGTCTTATTTATTTATTTTGTGGTACTCGATAAGGAGAATCGTCGTGCCTGGATTGGCCTCATATGTCCCACTAAAAAGCTCATGGATGTGGAAAGGCGCACTACTGAACTACAATCTATGACCACCTCATCAACTAACTACACGAACAGAGGGGCACATTAATTACACATACATACCCTTATTCTTCATAGTTTGTCATTTTCATTTCAATTATGAATCATTCATTTAATTTATTACAATATTTCTTAGTTATGTACATAGGTACATACCCTGTCATACCTTAAATAAACAACACCAAAGCTTCAGTAAACTTTATAGCCTTTCTCATGCTGAGATGTATGCAATGTGTATTAACGTCTCCTGTTACAGCCAGGCCAAGAAATCGACGTTAAAGGTGTGTGCCCGCTTGCACAGTGCCAACAAGTAACAAATAATTGAATAATTGTGAAAATATGTTAGTGATTTTTTGCAATATTATATATATACATATACATATACATTAATTAATTGATTTTTTTGTATAAAAGTTATAAGAAGCAGATCTCCCAAAATTACTATAAATATATTAATAGAAGTATTATTTTTGGCTGTCAGTATTTCAATTCGTGCAGTTATAGAATACTTGATAAAGTTAAGTAGTATTTCAATATTCATATTAAATGATAAAATTTAAATATCTAAAACTGTTTCTTATAGTCTTTAGCTTCGTAGAAATAAATGTTAAAAAGAAAAAGAAGAAATGATTGAAAAGTATCTAAAATTTTACAAATGATTCGCTGTTTAAAATCTAATGTTCTAAAATATTATACATACTTGTGTTATAATTAAACAATGAGAAAATAAATAGAGAGCTATAAATAGAATTATAAAAACTGTAATATTTTGTAAGGCCAGCGCCATAATTCCATAATATTAGTATTCAAATAAATTACATTTGAAATATTGTTCAGTAAAAAGCTTTTATCTCAAGGGTTTACTTAAGAAATTTCCAAACTAATAATAACATAGTGAACTTCTAATAATCTAACCAATAGAAATCAATTTCAAACAATTTTAATACTTAAATTAAATGAAACTATAATCAAATTGTGAAAAGAAATATATTTGTATTTTGCAGCAATGTTGATTAATGTTTTTCCAATTTTTAGTTTGAGAGATGTTTTATGAATTATCAGAGATTTATGAGATACGAACCAATGTGTTTGTTTGTAAATATTTTCATGATTTGATGGGTGTGGGTGTGAAAGTTTTCATTGCTTGAGAATAACGACTTTACCGCCAGCAGCTGTGAGCAATTTCGACACTTCTCAGTCTGGGCCTTTGATATTTATTGTCTAAACAAATCGCTGTCAGTCGCTTAACTGTTTCAAAATGAATGGCCTTTGGTCACCTGAAAGCCGTTAAGGGAGCTCTTTATACTTACATTTGTCTCGGTATAGGATTGAGGGCATTTGCTTCATATACATACATACATACATACATATATATACATAAACATTTCCAATATCTGCCCTTGAAATGTGATTACACTACGGTATGTATACAGAAAAGTTCGCGCATTAATAATGGGCTTGGGGCTTTAATAATTGAAATTGATAATGCTTTCTATTTGATTAACAGTTTGATGCTGATTGATGTATTTGCTGGATAAATGTAATCACTTTTGTTGCACATCTTGGGGCATATGTAAAATGTTTTCATACTTAAAGGAAAACCATTCGTTAGCATGCTCAACAGCAGAAACCCGAAAAAAGCCAGGCACCCGCTCAAATCATGCGAAACTTGAAATAAATTGTAAAACATTTTCAACTGCAAACAATGTCAACAACAAGCAGCAAACAGGAGTCAAAAGAGAACCGCCGGAGGCAGTCGACGTCAAAGTTAAAGGCTACAGTTAAGGCTAAGGCTATGGCTAAGGCAAAATGAAAGTCAAAGGCAAAAGGAAAGGCAAGGGCAGCAATATGTAAACCAAGTCAAGCAAAATGTTGGCAACAAGAAGGCAAACAAACAATGCCTTAGATGTATGTGCATTAAAAGTCAACGACTCGGCAAATGAATTGCAGGCCAAACAAATTAAATTAGCGCAGCAACAAAATGCCAAAAAATAAGAGTCAACTAACTTTTGTTATAACGTACATACATATATATGTACATATATACAGGTTCAAGGCGAATTTATTTTTGCCATCTAATTTCATTTCATTTAGGCAACAATGACCCCTCAACTTACTTTACTCCTTTTAGTCTGTAGTCTGAACCCGATAGTCTGATGAGGCTCAGCTCATTTAATTTCCATGGCAATATTAACCATTACATGTCGTTACCTTGACCGGTTAGTTTTTGCAGCATCGACACTCCCATTCAGCTGGAATAACGATTTCGAGGAAATCAGTAATTTGCACTTAATTAGAGCAATCAATGCTGCTTGTTTTAATATGAGTTTCTTAAAGAGTTGCCCAAGGCATTTTGATTCCTTTTTTTTTAATTTTTGGTTAAACATTTACCATAAGAATGTATGCCAAAAGGTTGAGTTACGTCTGAAATATTAGCCAGTGAAATTCCTAAATTCGTATAACATAAATTACTTTGGTGGAATTTTCTTTCATTTAACCACTCCACTTACACACTTCTTACATTTATTTCCCTTTTTCTAGCTTCACAAAATTTGGTCCAATTACTGAACGTATTCTGATTTGACAGCTCAGCATTTGACAGAATTGTACCCCAATGACAATGTGTTCCATGGTTCCACCTCACGTCTGATATTGCAACACTTGCCCGTGCCAAGTTCTTCAGCAGGAAAACGAACATTTCACAACTTTAATTTGTCACCTGTTTCAAAAACACAAAAAAAAAACAAAAAATCATAATAATATTAAGAGTACAACATAAGAGAACGCTATGGATATGTCCTTTGCGCTTGCGTTACTCTCACAGTCATCCAAGACTGCTATGCCCCGCCTGTTTTTGCTTACGTTATGGCTTACGAGTACAATATTACGTATACGAGTAGTTGGACGCCATGTCAAAGGCAGACGGGCGTTCTATCGGTAGAACATATACAGCAAGTGTGTAAGATAAGAAAGCAAATGGAGGCAAACAGTTTGCGGCATTCGATGCATTTGAACGGTACTCAAGCGGAAGTGAAGCGGCCTCCGGAAGAGGGAACAATACAACAACAACATCTACAATAAAAACAATAAAAGACAAATAAAATGATAGTCTTTACCGACGCACAAGTCCTTTGTTTTTTAAAGAATAAATTATATATGTAATATCTAAGTACTCATTTGATTTCCGTAGGCCTTATTTTGCCTAATATTCTTAAAGGTTCTTAACGTATAAAACAGATTAAAGACAATTTATATCTTATGCATTCTGGTGTCTAATTAAGCTTTAATATTGTTGATACTAAGAAAAATATTAAAGTAAAATAAAATAATATAAACTTTTCCCAATATTTATGTGTATTTTTTTTAAAAATATTTCAAATTTAAGTAAGAAGCGTAATAAGTTTTATATTGAGAGTAATATATATCAATTCAATTTAGATCTCTTTGTGAAGTATCTTTTGATTGTTCCTTTTACTTAAAAAGCTATCTAGAGTTAAGTACCAAGTTTGTTAGCAGTTGTGCACAACGTTCGCTCTCTCTCTCTCCACTTAAGCAAAAAGAGCAACCGCAACAACAAGTTGAATACAAGCAGGGCCAACACTCATACACAAAAGGACACCCTTCCTTTGGAATGCAGATTGCACAGTGTGAAGGGCATGGGAACGGAGAACTGGAACTGGCAATCGAAGTACGGGCCATTAATCAGCTTAATAAGGTTTTTAGAGCTAGATAAATATCTAAAAATAATAAAAGATGGACGAACCAACGGTGTTGATTACACTGGCAAACAAAATGTTTGTTCAAATAAAAATATTTCAGAAACTTAATTTCCTCTTGGATAAGGTTTTTACAGAATCCGGAAAGTATCCTGAATCTTATATTTTGTAGCTTTTTCAAAAGTTTAGTTATCCAATAAATAAATGAAGAAAGAGATAAAAGAAATCTAGCCATGGGAATAGCTGCTCATTAAATTGCATTTCAAATGTCATAAATTGTCTCTTAGGTTTATTTTAGTTGTCCTTGGTCCCTCAGTTACTTTGTTTCAACTTAAGAATAATTGAAATTCCATCAACGTTTCACATCCAATTGTTTGTTACTAGGCTAGAGTGAGAAAAGGAAATATAAAAGAGAGAAGAAATTCCATTCTTTATTTTCTTTTTTTTTTATTTTGCCACGTTCGTGGCTAAGCAAACACTTGGATGGTGTGAAAAAATGTAGACAAGTGCAAAATGTTATTTTCCCTTCATTCCTCTTGTGACCCTTTCTTTGACTAGGTACAGATAAACATAAATCATCTTTGATAGGAGTTACAACTGATATATACTATATTTTGTGTAAATGTCATTTGTATTCCACAACAAAAGTTCCTGAAAGATGACAAATATAAAAATAAAATAGGTATATATAAATGGTGCTTAAAGTAGACTCAAAGTGGATAGAAAAAATGATAGTAGAGAAAGTTAAGTTTGATAATGCCAAAGTTTCTACACCCTTGCAAAATTTTTAGTTGATTAACGATGATTTCGGTAATTTTTATATAATTACTTTTAATGACTCTATAAAATGAAGTATTTCAGTTAGTTTATGACACATTTTACAGCAGAAAACTAATTCTTTAAAATTAAAAGATTAAATTCATTATCAGACAGTTAAGATAATTAACAATTAAATATATTTATATACATATATGTATATTTATTCTATAGAACTCGTCCTTCTTCGATTCGCACGCTTTCTATCTAACCATATATGCCCTTTTGAAAGGGTATAGAAACTGCAAAGATGTTTATTACATATCAACTTTTGCAACTCCAAATGTTAAAAAAAAAACTTCTATGCAAAGTAACCAGTGATGGAATACCCAAGAGTCTCATCATTAGAAATGAAGGGGGAATATATGAATGTATATATTTCTATGGTGCTGTAAGGATTCTCGCTTAAATTTAATATTACCTACAAATAGACAAATGTATATGATGCCTCATACATACATCTTTATATACATATATGCTGTGTGTATTTACATAGAAAAGAGTCCCAGAATTTGCATATTTTATGTATGCATAAGTCGAGCAGTCGCTAAAAGCCACATCGCACCAAAATGCCCAACGGTGTATCTTTGTATACACACTTATATAAGTACATAAACAGAACCTTCAAGCGATCCTGATTGCATTTAACAATTTAATTCAATTAAACCTAAACTACAAAATGTTAACTTAGCCAAGTTTTTAATACCCTTTGCATGTTAATGATTTTAATTCAAGGACATTTTCTTCTATATTATTCATTTGTATTATGCTTACATATAGTAAATAAAATTTTATTAATATCAATTGTATCTAAAAACCATATCATAAGAGAACTTTACAGATTATGTAAGTAATTTTGTAAAAGACTACAAGAAGTTGTTATTAATCGAGAATATTCTTGAATCTTCTTCAAGAGAATAATAAATTTAACTTATCGTTATGCCACATAAAATTCAATTTATAAATGCATTTAAAGAAAAGAAGAACTTATCTTATAAAGTACTACATTTGAAATAATTTATTACTCTTTTTGCATATAGATTACATCAGTGAAATAAACGTTTTAATAGTATCCTAAAGGAGTCCACAAAGCTAAAAAAAATGGACACACCACACCTGGTGCCACCACTTAAATGAAAATTAAATATTTTTTAGCCGCTTTATAGACCAACTAAAGATGACAATATTTTCCGCTCCTAAAGGAGCAACTGTTGCTTTTTTAAGAGCTAAAGAATGGCATAGTTTTTCTTTTTTGCACTTAAAAATGACACTGGATATGTCAAATATTTATTATTTTATTGCAGAGATGTTTGCGACAGTATACTACTTTTTTATAAGTAGAATATATTTAATTGTTATATATATATATATAGTTGCTTTAACAGGGAATACAAAGTCATTATGGATTTAAAGACTCAACCCAAACCAATACCATTTAAGGGCAGCCCAACTGGAAAGGGTATAGGACCATTACAGTTTCAAAAATTAACTTCTTGTCCATCTTAAATAAGCAGATGCTTTCAGGATATCACTATGTAGATTTTATTTTTAGTTTTTTTTATTACGCTTTTGTTTATGGTAAAATTATTCGCGAGTAAGTACATTTCCTTCTTTTTGGCTATGCATGTCGACAAAGTGCATCAACTTATTAAATATGTAAATTTTTTGTGGCAACTACATGAAAAGCGTCTTACTGGCAGTGGCAGTGGCAACGGCTGTGTCAGAGTGGCATTGCCAGTTCACATTTCTAATTTTACACAGTCGCAAGGAATTGTATTATGAATGGGAAGATGCCATTTGGGAGTACTCTGAGGCAGCGGCATAAATTATTCACCAGGCAGAGAAGGTCAAAGGTGAATTTACATCTCTCCTGCTGTTGTCTGGCGGCTGAATTCAATCTCTAGGGGGCATTTGGTAACATCATTAATGTCATAAAGGGGGTGAGTGCTGTGGAGTCTGGAGACTGCTACTTTCCAAACAGTTGATGTTGAAATGTTTTCGTCGGTCCACCAATTGAGTTCAACTAACGAACTATTTTAATTAGTTTTGTGGTCGAGAAGTTGATTCCGTTTATTTTCTTTTTTTACCTTTTTTTTAGTTTTCCACTTTGGTTAGACATTCTCAGGGGGCAGAGTGGTTATTCGGGTGAGTGCGTTTAGTCGAAAGAAAATCGTTTGCCCCTTGTCATGCATAAAATATGAGGCATCTGTAAGGCCATAACTCAATTTGTTACATGCATTCTCATTTCCCATTCAAGATGGCCATCAAATAAAAATAAAAGCATCCTCGACCAGCCTTCGATTTGGTTTAGATCAAAAGCCCATCAAACTCATTACGCCGAATACTGACCGAAACCCAATGGCTCCCTTTTTTCCTATTTCTTTTTTTTTTTCTTTGCTGCAGTGAAAGAGGATTTGGTATTCAATGGCAGCTGGACATCAACAGAATTCAGCATCATAAATGCTGCCTCTATTCAACATATGAAATAATGGTATATCTATACACAATATATATATAAATATATATATATATATATAATTGTATATCTATATATACCTTTATACATGTGTGTATTTTAGACTGACCTAAGCAGGAAAAGACCCTCATCAATATGGATGTGGTTTGAACATGGACAGGACGCGTATGTTAAGCTTAAACTAAGGGGTCTCTCGTTCTAGCAAATTGCCATAAATAATTTACATAGTAATTAGTACCGATTCATATTTAGCTCAAAATCCTCTAACTACACACACACACACACACATTTTGCTAGATTACAAAGTTTGTTAGTTTGCATATAAATTGAAATTGAAATGGTTATGTAATCGACGGGGTTGAGTTTGTGTTTTTTTTTCTATTTTCCTACTTTTGCGTCACGGCATATTCAAATTATTATACGTAACACATTATCATCATGCGCTCAAATCATTTTTGCCCTTCTACTATTCATGGCGATATTTCCGTTTCCGTTATGCCAATTGATTTTCATCAATTTTCCCTCTCTGTAGGTAAATCAATCTGCTGAGAATGATGTCAATGCAATAATTTTTCTCATTGCTGTATTATAAATTATAGTGTGAAAGCGAATGCAAAACCAGTGGAAAAAACCAAAGGAATTCGTTAACTAGTTGCGGTCACATCGTAGTGGATAATTGTGTTGGCGGTTAAAGGACAAATTTTTCCCAGTGATGAAGTTGAAATAGTCATGGAAAGTTTAAGCATAAACAAAAAGAACCAACCTTAAATTTAAGAATACAATTATATTTAAAAATAAATATTAACTTAAACTTTACCAGGCTTTATCATTAAATTAACTATGAATCATTAGATATTTATAATTAAAAAGTGGTATTTAATTAATTCAAATCAAGAGTTTATAATTTTGTAAGGTACAATGACAAACTATGTAAATTGATAGTTTCTAATCGCTTGATTATCGAGACATTAAATCGATTAAAACACATCTCAATCGATCAACAATGCGTGTGTCCCACAACAAAAACAGTTTTGTATTATTAATAATATTTCAATTATTTAGCATTTGAATAGCAAGAGAAGATGTGGTGGGGAATATTGCTTGGATTATTTTTATAATTCAAAAGAGGCCCCTTTCAATATAGTTGTCAAGCTGGCATATCGAATGACAAGACAAATGATCAATGAAACGATTTTAAATCGCATTGTCAAACATAAAGAGCCAGCGATTAAAAATCAATATAAATATATCTGGTCTATTGAGGTATTGTTCAAATAAGCATCCTATACAAATCTATACACGCAATATAGATATATCTATGTAGACTTTTTTATGGATTTACATCTCTATATTGGTGGAAAACATTATGCTAATAATTTAAAACATACAACTATATGAGCCCTCTCATAAACTTGATTTATTCAGTTAAATCAAAATGAATTTACATAATTATAATGGCGTAAACTACCGCCAACTTGTCTGACAGTCTAAATTCATGAATCCCCAAAAAAAAAAAAAAAAAAAATCCCCAAAAACATCACACTTTTTCTAAGCGAATCATACAATCAGCTTAATCTCAACACTTGAAATGAGAAATAGTCAAGTTTGTCTCGTTGACTTGCCTTGGTTAGTGGGAATTTGTTGATCGATTAAACTGGATTGATGAAAATAAAAGCCCCTAGAAGCGGACCAACCTAAAATATGTCATTCATTTTATACTCTACGATGGCCATTCATTCATTTGAATTCAATCAAATGACACCAAGTTATATTATCAACAATAATAAATTGCTATATTATGTATTATTAAATTATGATTTTTAGTAAAGTCAACTTTATATATATATATAATGAATAGGTGCTTTTATGCAAAGACTAGAACATAAAAAAGTACATTACCTTGTTACCTAAAATAAATATTCATTTAAGATAAAAAATGATCCATTCTTTTAAGTTCAAACTACTATCAAATTAGAATATACCCTTTCGGCAAGTGTATTAAAAACTCATCTAGAGATTGCTAAAAAGTAGATAGTGAACATTGAATTGGGGACGTTTGCATAAATCACGTGCCAGCCACAGAGAGGTAGACTAACTTAAAAGTGGAGAATGTTTCTGGTCCGATAGAAATTTTATGTAAATGCAGGAAGTCAAGACCCTGAACTTGAAACGAGCTAACAACGAGTTGGCCAAGCTGGCCGTTCAATAGTAGCGGTTTAGTCTTCTGTTAAACGAACCGGAGTGCGGTTGAAGATTCGAAACTCGAGCTAGGCAAAGACCTTATGTGCTTGTGCCTTAAAGAAATAAAGAAGAAAAATAGAAAAAAAAAGAGAAAAAAGAGTCAATAATGTATCGGACGTGCTTTTGTGTAAGTTATGCGACGCCTGCTGTTGCCGAGTCATTTATCACTGAATGGAAATTTGTAATTTATCTTTTAGTTACTATCACTGCTGACTGTGGTTTTGGCCGCCAGTCAGAATCGCGAATATTTACCAAAACGTTCTTACTACTATGCAGCACCTAACACCGAGCCACCGAGTGCCAAAACAATGGCAGAATTACGAAAAATAATTCAAGGACATTTGCAACGTTTTCAGCAGGCTGATAATATGTTTGGGGCATTCTCCACGCGTGCTCTTACCCAGCAGGGTAAAGCGGAAGTGCAACTAGACAAACCCAAGCAACATCAGTACCAACATCAACACCAACAAAAGCAAAAGCACCAGCTGCAACAGCAACAGCTGGTGCTTGCCGGGTCTCAGAATAGCTTGGAATATGCTTTGCCACCGAATACGCCAACGCCAAAAAACTATGCCCAGAATTTCTTACCCGAGGGTCAGGATGTGGTTCCCGGAAGTTCTTACATACCGCTACGGTTGCTTCTGATTCGCCGCTGAGACTAGTTGTTGTTGCCATCGTATTAGTCGGCACCCTCTGTTGTTTAAACAAGTTCGGCTTCAGCTGCCATTTGGAATGCCGTTTTCAGCTGTGCTGCCACCAGTAACCAGTAAATGAGGTTAATTTGTTTTAATCTTACTGGTTCTTATATAATTTTAATGATATTTTAATTTTCAATCATAGGCATAGTATCATTTTCTTTATATGCTAACTCAACTTAACAAATACATACACGTAATTAAGAAGGTATAACGAAGAGTTACGACCTTATCATTGACAATAAAAACAAAATGAGCCACACACCGCTCATCTCAACAAAAACATAAAAAAAAATTAATTTTAAAAAAATACATTCACTAAAAATAAAGTTTCTCATTTACATAAATTAGAAACAATATAAATTAAAACGGAACGGAAGGCGGCTCACCAAGAGGTCTAAGTTTTTGAATAACGGTTCAAACACAAAATAAAACCAAAGCTTTTAGTACGGATTTGAAAGAAAGGTTTCAGTAAAACGTTAAGTCTGGTCTAAACATAAAGCTTTTGCGCTTTTAAATGAGCTTAACAGGGTGACCATACAAATAGAGTTACTGGTTTCTTCAAACAGATTTCATTTAAATTTAAAAGCTATAGAAAAACTTGAGGTTAATTTAAACAGAAAAACGTTTTAAAATTTTAATTGTATAATTAGAAATGGTGATTTTAAATTTAATTTATGTATATGTGGCGAAATCAAATACCAATATATATACACATACATACATATATATGGACTCTTCTAAAGATTACTTGTTCGTCTTGAGGAAATTTCCGTTAACACTATCCTGCTTTCATTCGAATAACCAAAAATTGATAAAAAGAATTTCCGGTTTGTCTTATTAAATAAACAGAAATAAACGAATAATACAAAGCCTTGCAAAGTAGCCGTCAAACAGAATAAATATGAGAATATAATGCCAAATTGCATATAATGGCATAAGCCAAATATCCAACTTAGTCCCAACAGAAAGAATAAGAGTATAAAAAGTTTAAGTTCTTGAAAAAATCTACGTCTTATGTCATGTAGGTTAACTGTTGTATGGATACTATGGATAATGCAACATACCATACAGATATTAGATAATGTTATTACCACAATTGGTAAGACTACAGACAAAAGTAAGAAATTTCCAGTGGGATAACAAATTGTAATTGGGTTCTTATTCTCATAGGGTTTGTATAGTGATGGTGACACAAGTACAATCGAAAGAATAACCAAAAATGGCACTATCCATGCAAGAAGAGAACTAATTAGTATATACCTTTGTGGGCGTTGGACACCCAAAACTATAACATATCTTTGATACTGAAGAAGTGCTATAATAAACATCCAAATAAACACAACTAAAACGGAATAATGCATTAAAGCTCCAAAGAGCAAACAACCATTAAAATGTCGTAAATATGGAAACCAATTATCAATATTTATAATGATAAAGAGGAATGTTTGAAGGGCAAGGGCGGAACAAAGATTTAAGAGGACTTTGGTGGAAGCCGCTTCCCGAAATGTTTTAAATATTAAGGCCATCACAAAGATGCCCGAGAGTCCAACTAATGAGAGGCAGCAGCCGATTATGGTAATATAATCTAAGATTATATAGTGCAAGTTTTCTGTGGGTAGATTGGAATTACTTGAAATAGAGCTGGCACCTAGCAGAAATGTGAACTGTGTCAAATGATGAGTATAACAGGTAATAATTGGATCGTGTAGCATATTACTTTCATTACAGGTTGTCACACCATCACTTAACCATTTTGTGTAGTTCCAGTAGCCACAGCCACTACCGGAATGGATGTCCCTGTCATCGGACTGGCGGTGATTCTTATTGGGTAGGATGAAAGGCAAAACCTGGGGCAGACTTAAATCTGAAAGAGTAATCTGCATTATCAACAATAGAATCAAGAATAGAATGACTCTATGGCTTACATTCGATTCCAGGTATGGATATGGAGAGCACTTTACTTCGTGGCCGTCGGCTGAGTTGATCTGCAGTTTCCACAAAGAGACTGTCATGGGAATATACTTTAAATACCACATAATTGGCATATCTCTCCTTCAATTGTGACCAAAGTGTCTGGGGAATATAAGTTGCCATTTCCAAATTGGATTCTTGTCTGAGGTGTTCCAAAGTCTCATTCCACTGCAAAAAGCGATACCATAATTCATTTCTACTCTTCTCCAATGCAGGTGAACTCTGTGTATAAATTGCTATGCCAGTGATATTATTGCATTCAGGGTTAACAAAGAAAACACTGAGATTGCCACTTATCAGACTGTATACACCATTATGGCTTAACATTAAAGATTGCACTTCGCTGGTAATTTCAATATTATCAATTAAAAGGGCCTGATTTCTGGCACAACTCTCTGTGGGTACCATTTCCGGAGCTAATGCATCTATATATTCTTCAAATTTGCTTAACAACACATTGGTGGAATTTAATTTTGCAGACTGTTTTAAAACATCTGAACTACTTGCCATAACTTCCATACAAATGCCAACTAGTTCAGCGCCTAAATAAACTTTCTTTTCCGGCTGATCCATGAGATATTCAAACATATTGCCTATATTGAATATATCAATAAGCGTAAGTTTGCCACGGCTTTTACTCAATTCTTTACGCAATTCCGTGACCTGGGATTCTTGGCCAGTGGTGATTTCATTGATTAAATTATTTATTTTTATGTTTAATTCGCTACCTTGATAACATGTTAAATTGCTCAAGGGCTGCCACATAGATTTTGTAATACATAATATCTTCTTGGGGAACCCTTCTGAGTCTAAACACAAATCTCGTAATGTTGCATTTTCGCCAACTCTGGTCCATTCAATACGATTGATGTGAGTTTTCCGTGATGTTCCTGTGTTTGTCACGTAAATATGTTCAACATTTTCCGCCTCACAGTAATTATTTTCGCATTCATATAATGGACTATCTGTATAATATCCATTCTCCATCAAACAAGGAAAATACTGAAAGTATTTAAAATCGCAAAGATCCAAACATTTGGGCCAATCCGTAAGACCAACACTTTCACTTGTCGTCAATTCAGTTGCATTTGCATATATAAATATTACTCGAATAAAACATAATAATATCACTAAATAAGCATATTTATGCATTTTGAATTCTTATTTATTTATAATATGAACTTCCAACTTATTTTTAGCTACGTTTAAGCTGTTAATCAATGTAAGCTTCTCGATCGACTGTTTAAAGAATTTTTTCAGCTCATTTAATTGTATGGTAATTGTATATATACCCTATACTGATATGAGAAGGGTTAAATGGAATGTATTGAAACTGACAGAAGATACCATTATAAAGTAAATATAATAAATAAAAACTTTTAGCCGAGTTCATCTCTTAAAACAGGTTATGCTAAAAAATGGAGGAGAAAAATTCATTATTTTGGAATTTAGTAGACAAATTCACTGGAACAGAGTATTTTGTAGTCGAGGCCTACGCTGACCATGCAGAATTTTTTATAATCTTACAAATAGTAAATATTAGCTTAAGTCACAGGTTTGAAGAAAATATTTAATTGTAGATAAAATATGTTGTACCGATATAAACTATAATTAATACAACGATTAAAAAAATAGGAATAATGATATTTTTCAATTGATTTTTTCTAAAATTGTTAAAAGTTTAGTATACTTCAAAACAAGTTTTTAAAGTTTTTTTCTATCATTCGGTGGATTATATTGTGTGGATCTTACAGAGAGTACTCGGTCAACAGTTAATTTTATTAGATAAAAACTTTGGGTGGTAAGTCTACAAAAGTTGTCAAGGGTATACAAACTTCCATATGTCTGTGATTGTCAAGGCTTATTTTACACTTTTCCCCTATCTCAGAGAAGACTTACTCAACTCTTAAGTATTGCTTAATGACGTTTCTATTTCTAGAAAACGTCAACCGGTCAGTAGCAAATCGCAAAGCAAACATCCAAAGATTGCAATCTAAAAATTGTACAAATGGAAAATAATAAAATCTGAATAATCAGCTTTTGGAATAATTTCCAACATTGGTTGATGATCACTTGATATTTCTTGGCTCACTTTTTTTTTTTTTGTGTTTATTTATTTAGTTTTTAAGTCCACTCGAGACTTAATGAGTCGCGCGCGTTACTTCTTCTCACTTTGAGGCTGTCACATTTTAAATCACTTTGACTCCAATCACTTATTGGATTTCGACATTTGACTACTTGAAAAATTTAGGAAAAAAAACTACCTTATTATCTATATCAAAAGTTGATCTCATTCATTGTTGTACATTTGCTTTATCGAAACAGAAATGCACTTTAATGACCAAAGTTGTCCTCGTTTCCTGTTTGTTGTAAGTTATTTGCCGTTGGCCTTTTCAGATTTTCCTGTCAACATGCATCTTCTTGTGTATAAAAATCAATAGTTTGTGTATAATTTGGCATCAGGCTTGTCATTGTGCTATTTTAATATAATTTAAGGTTGAAAAATAAGCACAAAAATGACCACTAGGTAATAGTATAACTATTTTTTATTTATAGAATATATAGAATAGATAACTCTATAACTGTGCAAATTAAATAAGAAAATATTAAAGTCAAGATAACAATTAACTTTAAGTGATTTGATAAATATCAATTTAATTAAAAGTCCATACATCAATGAGTGGCCTTCACATAATAGTTATAAAACTCTTAAATGAAAGAGTAAAATGAAATATAATGTATATAAAATTAGTTAATGAAACTGGAATCAGTTTTCTGGTTCGCATTCAACGGCTACTGTAAGCATTGAAAATCTGTTTTAAATATGTTCCGATGGAACTATCTTTCAGATAATAAAGTAATTGAACAAACACTGCAGCAAAAGAGTTCATTATATTACACTGATTCTTACTCTGATTTTATATCATGCTCCTTCTTTTTTTTTGTCACAAAGTCTTTTCACCTATCTGTCTCTCTAACTTGGCTGTGGGCAGTAAATTTTCAAAAAAAAATAAAGAAAAGAGAAAAACCAGCTGGCACGTTCGAGAGGTCTAACAAGAAACGTCGAAGAATATGAAGGTTGAAATTCTCTGTTACCGTTCGACTATCAGACAGATATCCTGGCTACATGTTTTTGGCCTCTGTGAAGTGCGCCAACAAAGTTGGTTCCACTTCAGAAATTTATTTACTCAAGTGTGATGTGATTATCCTGCTGCACTTGTCCTTTTGTTTCTGTGCGCTAGTTACGCCCGTTGGGCATATACACACACACACACACACACACGCACACACACATTGAAATCTGTATATACATATCACCCACGGATGAAGATTTTACAATATCCCCCAAGGCATTTACAATCTTTTTGCTTGTGTGTGCCTGTGTAACGAGAAAACCCAAAAGTCGACTATATTGCTATTACTCCTTTCTGTGCCTCTTAATTAAAAGCAAGCTGGATAGTCATCTTTTTGAAAAAATCTCCTATTCGATTGCAGTTTGCTTTTTCTTGATTTTTTTTTCTTTCTTTCATGTGGAGAGGAATTTTCTTTTTTTACTCAATCACACAATCTGACTTGTTTCAATTGATGTTAAACATTTTGTAAAACCAAGGAATGCACGTTAGTTTCAATGACATATTAAATTGTGAAATCCATTACCATAAATTTAAATCCTGTACGCAATATTTGTTTTAAGTATTTCAAATGTATTTTAAGGTAACGTTTTATGCTGTTCTTTTACACTTTTTTAAATCTACTTTTTTAAACAATCATTTTAAATCATATTTACCAGACAGATCAAATGTAAAAATTTGATAAGGTAGTTAAGATTGCTTTATAAACATTTTGATCATTTTGAGATGTAATACGATTCTTATAACTGAAAGTTGATAGTTTGCATTGAGAATAGATTTTTACATTTATAAGTTCTCTAGTGGCTTTAAGCGATATTATCTTTAATACATAATTCACTAGTATAAATATTTTTATTAACTTTTAACCAAAAATTCGGACAGTGATATTGTCTTCGTCTGCTTCTTATCTGAATTGGCAAAGGCTATTGTTTGGATTTTGTTTTAAACTTGGCCAGTTGTTCTGTAGACTAGCTTTGGGTTAACTTTGCCAGTTTACCTAGCTCTTTGCCTCCTCCATCAGTGTCAGTAACTCTGTTGTCCTGTCAACGCCAGTGTGGTCTTTAGGCTTTATTCTGACGTTTATCGGACAACATGGCTGGTGGATGTTGGCTGTTGTTGCTTCTCTGTTTTCCTGCTGTAGTTACCACTGGTTGATTTTTTAACCTTTGTCCGCTTGTTGACAATAAAGGCAGAATTAAGAGCCACCATGGCGAACATAATAACTCGGAATAATAATAACAAGGGCTCAGTGAATCTCATTATTATTCTTATTATTGTGAAATATGTAATTAAATAATTCCAAGAAAATTATCCCTGTTGGTTGCACCTGCACTTGCAGGTACAATAACAATAGTTTTTGCATCTACATTAAATTTTATTTACTGGACAAAAGAAAACTGCTTTTAATGCCTCAGCCATCGGGCTAGAAAAGAATCCATAAATTTTCCAATGCCTGACTGAAGTGTGAGCTAAAAGTCTATTGTTGCGGTGAAATTATGCGTATGCCATTGAGTAAAGACACAAAAAAACTAGAAGGATGGGCTAACTTCGGCCGTGCCGAAGTTCGTATACCCTTGCAAACTATCTTTTTGATTTATATATAATTTGCCGGAATCATAAGGAAGTATATAAAACCCATCAAATATAAATTTGATGTCCGTGTCATAAAAAAAAAACAAATTTTTTTTTCCCCGATTGTTCCTATGACAGCTATAGCATATAGTCGACCGATTCTGATAAAACTTAAAAGATATATTTCTTTTTATATAAAATTGTCAAATAACAAATTTCGTGACGATTGCTTCAAAAACATCGAAGTTATTGATCAAAAACTAAATTTTTGACTGATCGTTCCTATGGGAGCTGTATGATATAGTCGACCGATTCTGATAAAATTTGGTATATGTGTTAAGGATTATATAAAACTCATAAATACCAAATTTAGTGACATTCGATTGAAAAACAACAGAGTTATTGATGTTAAACCCTATTCTTGGCCGATCGTTCCTATGGGAGCTATATGATATAGTCGACCGATTCTGATGAAACTTGGTATATATGTTGGGTATTATATAAAACTCACAAACACCAAATTTAGTGACATTCGATTGAAAAACAACAGAGTTATTGATGTTAAACCCTATTCTTGGCCGATCGTTCCTATGGGAGCTATATGATATAGTCGACCGATTCTGATGAAACTTGGTATATATGTTGGGTATTATATAAAACTCACAAACACCAAATTTAGTGACATTCGATTAAGAAACAACTGAGTTATTGATGTTAAACCTTATTCCTGACCGATCATTCCTATGGCAGCTATATGATATAGTCATCCGATCGGGATGATTCCGAGATATACAATGCCTGCAGCAAAAAGAAGCCTAGGTGCAAAATTTCAGCTCTGTAGCTCTAAGGGTCTCGGAGGAGATTGCGTTGATCCAGACAGACGGACAGACGGACAGACGGACAGACGGACAGACGGACGGACGGACGGACGGACAGACGGACAAGGCTATATCAACTCAGCTCATCTTGCTGATCAAGAATATATATACTTTATATAGTCGGAGATGCTTCCATCTATGCGTTGCAAACTTCTGACCAAAATTAATATACACTTTGCAAGTGTATAAAAAGGACACACAGACGGCCACAACTCTCGACAGTTCACAAAATTTGAAGTGAATCAGAGAGAAAAATGCAAAAAGACTAAAATAACTACGTCAGTGCTGATAGCTTTTTAGACATGCAAATTCGTTGAGCATAAAGTTCCCATGAAACATAAAGCACGAAAATAATAAGCCGATTACAATGTACTTCTGAATTTCAAAATCAGAATTTTTCCATGTTATTATTTGCAAAGGAAGGAAAGAACATTTGAGTAAAATGATATAAAGGTTGTGGCATCAGTAAGTATTATTTGCTGGTTTCTAATTTTGTTCACTAGCATAAGAAATATTTTTTTTTGTAATATTGCCAAATGATGTTCTATGAATTCTATAAATTGGAATTATCATACATAAAATTAGTTGAAACTTAAGAGTGTAAAGTTCACTAAATGCAGATTTGTTTCTTTATTTTTAACGAATTCCTTTTCAATACTTTTATTAAAGAAAACGACAAACATGCGGAAATATTTCACATGACTCAACTTAAAAAATATTTTTGTTAAATTGGCAACAGAATTAAAGTGCCTTATTTTGTAATTACTTTATGGCAAAACTACAATTTAAATTAACATTGGCGCCATTTCATTTCTGAGTGTGAGTACTCAAGAGAGCGAGCTTTTTCATTTTAATAAAAGCTTTTCCGAATCGAAATCCGAATGCTCTCATCGTTTACTTTGGCACGACCAACAATAACAAACAGCTGAGTGGGCCAGGCAATTGTCAGGCAGCAGGCAGCGGGTAACTGACAGGAACAGGCACCAGACCAGCAGGCAGCTGGTCACATCTAACGGCATCGGCAGCGGGCAGACTTCGAAAAGCGCACACAAGTGTCCTGGCTTAGTTGCCGCCTTTAATACGACTTGCACAAGGCAATGCCAAGTCAGTCTTCGGCGGCTGGTTAAGGCGAGTTGTTCATTGCGTTACCACAATTTGTGGCAATACCGTCGGCGGCGCCATCTCATACTCTGTGAAAAGGCAAAAAAGGAATAACATTTTCTGAGGCTGGCACGCGATTCGCTTATCAGAAAAGTCAGCCAAGCACACACATCAAGTGAAAGTTCTGTGTATGTGTTTGTCTCTTGTCAGCGAGTGTGTGTGTGTGTGTGTAAAAGTAAAACTAAAGTGAAAGCAAAATACAATTCAAAAATAACACAAAACAAATAAATCACAAGTATGAAATACATATATAAACCAAAAAAAACAAAAATAAAACTTTTCTGCAAACAAAACAAATAAGAAACGAGTCTGAATAAAACTTTAACATAATTCTACAACTGACTTAAAACGAACAATAGAAATAAACCATTTTGCTTGCGGCCCATGCGGCGTATGCGCAATTTTTAAATATATTAAAGCCTATTTCTGGTTATTTAAGTGTGCCTGCCATTTAAATCATTTTTCTGTATGCCTGTCGGTGTGTGTAGATACTTTACCTTATTATTTATCTTTGTGTCCATGCATATAATTTATGTTTTATGCTTTATGTTTTGCAAAACAAATGAAAAAGAGAAGAGGAAAGTTAACAAAAACACCAAACAATTTCCAGTTAGAAATATTTGCCTCAATATGTCAAAGTTTATTAGACATTTGGCTTTGCGTGCCAACGGCAATTTGCTGACAGTTGTTTTAGTTGTTGTCACTGGACGCTATTATATTTGATAAATGTCTAGCCAACAGAACCAAACACACACACACACACTCAAACACATCCCTATATATAGCCACAGGCAGATAGTTGAATATACAATTGTTCTAGGGTCCTCTGTTAAGTGTTCCGCCTGGTCATTCCCTTGTTGTGGCGGCACATTTTGTGTCCTTGCCTAATAGCTTGCTCATCATTAACTCAGTTATTGTCAGTTTGGCGCTAAATTGACAGAACTCGAGTAAATATCAATTTGTTTTACGGTTTTTTGCTTCCCCATTTTTTTAATATAATTAATGTCAGTCATTACACCGCAATTATCAAATGGCGTGTATATCAACCGAAAATAGTTCAATTAAAGGAAACAAAATTGAATACTCTATCACCCATCTACTTCAATGTGGGTTGCTTTTGGCTGGGTTGCCTGCCACTTTATTTACACACTTTTTGGCGCTGACACGCAAAGACCCGATTCAGTAATCTCTTATTGAAAAGGTCGAATGTGGCACGTAATTAAAATTTGTTCAATCGAAAGATGACTTCTACCGTCAATATTAATGACCTGGGCTTAAAGTATTTAACAAATATTGTCTGGTTTCGAAATTCGACTGATTATTACGCCATCAACATATATATATACATATATATACATTTGTATACAAATTTAAAGGAAATGAGCGAAAAGCGAGAATCCCAAACAAAGAAAAACAAGGACAAAAGTTACTATAGACACATATATACACATTTGTATATATGTATATACTCTGTAAACTCATATATACATTTCTAAATGATGTATATACCTTAACGAGTCTGCTAATGGGCAAACAACAAAATGTCTAAAAGATGGACAAAAATCGATATTTTCTTTCCCCTTTATATTTTTTTTTGGTGGTGGAATCTAAAGCGAAGGTTCGGGAGTAAGCTGGAAATTATCATTAACACAAATTGGATTACTTATAGCTGATAGCTTTAATAATGATACGGATATATAAAATTATTTCTGTAGAGATTTAGAAATACACATACATTTTCTGCATAAATTTTTAGAGAAAGCTGTTTTGATAATAGTATTATAATTCAATTAGTCAATATAGTAGAGATAGTAAATGCTATTGCTATGTCCAATAATAAAAAAATTAATGAGATAAATAATCTGATAAATGATGATAAGTAATTGATTTTTCTTTAAAGGCTATAAATACAAATTTTTCCTATTGGTCAGTAATATTGTGCACATCAATTTAAATGTAGTGCAAAATTCTGGAGAAACTATTAATTGAAGTCAAAAACGTATTTAAAAGCACAAATTAAATTTCTTGGAAATGAAGTAAAAATAATTTTGTCTTGTGGTTTCATTTAAAATTTGGAATTTGGTTTATCCTTTGTGAGGCAGAAAATATGATGAATTGTAATCGTTTACACTAAATTAACCCATTAAACCATTACAGAATAGTTGCACTAACTAACAAAGATATTACTTTACTTTACTGGCTATGGTAGTTACCTTGAAATTATTTATACTTAAAACCTGTGAAACAGAATTCTTAGCGATATCTTTTAGTACATGCAACGCCTCAATTGCCATGGAAATGGTGCATAAATTTGGCGAGTACCCAGGGCATAAACCCTACTATGATGTGTGTGTGTGTGTATGTATGTCCATGTAATGTTTCTGCCCTGATTGTGTGTGTAATTAACCAGCCTTTTGTGCCGGTTGTTGTGTTTTTTATTGTTGCTGCCATTTTGGTTGTTCATGCAACGCCTTGGCTTTTGCCCCATTCAAATATGTATACCCTAAAATGTAAGGGGTTATATAGTTTTCTTAGTCCCTGTGTTTCAATTTCTTGCCATCCTCTGTATGCCGCATTCAAGAACCGTTGATATGCAAATTGCCTTAGTTTTTTTTTTGCTCTGTTTTTTACTGGATTCTCTTCTTTTTTTTTTTTTTGCATGCCTTTATTGTGACCCAATTGATGGCAATGGCTATGGTTATAGCTGGGTGATGTGCCTTTGGAGTTTTTCACATGTTGCATGTGTGGCGTGCAGGCATGCAACACAACACAATGCTGGTAACAAAAAATGAAAAGAAAACCGTTGCATTGCCCTGCAAACAAATGGCCCTAAAACAGAATTGTTGCCGTTAACTCTGTATTGTTGTTGCTGTTTGTTGTTGCTTGTTGGTATTACACAAGGCTTTTGGGCCACTTGGTCTAACTTTGCTTCTTCCGTTCATTTAAATATTTGATTTGAATGCATATTCAAAAAGAAAAAAAAAAGAAAAAAAAAAACAGGGCCTCGGCCTAAACTTATGCGAAAAGTTTTTTAATGCCGCAAAACAACAAAAACAAACTTTACATATATAAGGTTTCATTTGAAACTATAATGAAATGTTTTTGAATTTGCATTTCTCAGTTTTTGAGTGTAAAATAATTTAATCAATGAAGGCAAACCAATAATAAAACAAAAATCAAATATTAAAACACTGATATGCTAAATGGAAAATTGTGAATAAAAATTTCTTTCGACCACAAAAATTTAAAGTGACATAAAGAGGCAATCAAAATGGTAAGTAAATATGTTAATTAAAGCCAACAAATTTTAAATAAATATCCCTTTTTTCTAAAGAATTTTTAATGAATACTTTTTCTGCAACAAGAGAGCTGGTAAAAATTGACAATTTTCCTGTGATTGTTTTCTTGAAAGATTGATGGAATGAACATCAAATATCAGTTCGATTTATACAATAAACATGTTCATTCAATGAAAAGGAAAACAGTAACAAGAATAGCAATAGCAACAGTCACAGACTGTGTATATATACATATATGTATATATAGACAAACACTGTCGAATGCCTAGACTTATACGCAATATATGTAAATATATTTCAAGTATTTCGCTTGTTTAGTATTACTTCCGCCGGAAGCGATTGATTGTGCCACATCTTTGACAATGTTCGTTGTATGTTGATATGTGTGTGACTTCATCTACTGGTTTTTCCCCCAAACCGTAACAAATCAAATTGATTACTTTTCTTTTTTTGGTCTCCTCTTCAAAACGTACAACGAAAATGCGCAATCTGGCATTGATGTCACTGATTTGTTAAATTTTAGAAATTTTATATCAATCAAAAGATGAGTAAAGGAATTTTCATAATCGCTTGGAGCGCTTAAGGAACTGTATTAAATTTTAATTACCCATTTGAATTTGTAATCAAAATGTGTAATTATTGATTTATTTGCCAAAGATTGACAACTATATTTAATCATTAAATATTTCTCTCTCTCTCTCAATTTCAGTATGGTTTTGTTAACTACGCCTTGGAGCTGCTGGTGCTTAAACATTTCAATGAGGAAATTTGGGAGAAAATCAAGTAAGTAAAATTTTAAATCTTATTGAAAAACAAATTTAAGTAAACTTCATCAATATATTGAAATGCAATAAACAATTTTAATTGAATTACTCCATGCCATAATACGATTGCTTGTGGGTGTATCTGTGTGTTATTTGGCTACAATAATAGTAAATAAATTGTATAGATGCAAATGCCCCACATGTGCTAGGGAAAACAAATTAACACTATTGCGCACTTAATTAATTACTAAAATACATAAATTATGTACAATTCAGTGCCACGTACAGCAATTAACTTATTATCCATTTTTCACATTTGGCCAGGCTTCCAGGCAATGGTCTTATGTGACTTACTGTGTGTATTTGAATGTGTGTGTTTAGTATATGGTAGATAAACAAACAGAACATGCGTCGAATTAATGTACACACATACATCTACATATGTATGTTCGTATAAGGATTGGTTCCAGCCCACTAAATTTCGTAAAGGCAGCCGCAGCCAAAGTCAAGTTTCAATGAGAAATTCGCTCACTCCCTCTCAGAAAATGGCGTTTGGAGTAACCACGTTCCATTTTGAGCTGAGTGTGTGTGTGTGTGTGTGTGTGGGTTAGTGTATGTTGGACTATATACAATTCGCATTTATCTTAATTAAGTTATTGATATTACCGCTCGGGTGTGTGTTTGTGAACATTTCTGGTTTAAGCTAAATCGTGTATGTAGTCCAATAAGAATCACTGATGTCATGTCGTACGAATAGCTCCTCCTAATTGGTAATGATTTATGATTTTGGATTGTTTAATCGCAAGTCACTTGCCACAGTTAATTGCCCACATTTGCTACTTGCTAATGAAAAACAAAAGGAAGCAAATGAAAAGGAAACCAAAAGATATCCCAGTTGAAAGTCTAAAACCCTTTCAAAAGTTTACCCTTAAAAATCTAAAGGGGAAAGGTAAAGCGGCGCCAACTTTTCTCATTAGTAAAAAAGCTTAAAGCAGTCAAAAAAGAAGAAAAAAAAAAGAAAAGGAAGGCTGAGAACAACAAACAAAAGCACTAAGAAATAAAGACCAATACATATTTTAAATTCCATGTCTGCCCATCAAATGACTTTAATTACATTGCATTCTGCCAGGGTCAAGCGAAATCGAAATCAAATTCATTATTCCTTACTGGAGGCGCACCAACAAAAAACAAAATACAGAAACCGTCTATAGACATTACCTTGCAAAAGCTTAGCCAAATTTGTTGTTGTCTCGCACTTGAAGACATTGTCAGAGACTTCATTAAAAAAGAGAAAAAAAGTATGTAAGAGCCACAGGCAAAGACGGAGGCGAAGACGCGTGTCTGCCTGTCTGTCTGTTTGCCTGTCTGTCTGTGTGTTGTCTTGTCTGTCCTTCCATTCAATAAGAATGGCAATGGCAATGGCGTTTTGCCTTGATTGACAGCTTGCTGACCGCAATGAGTATAAGTAAAATGTACTCTTATATATTTTACTTCAACACATAAGTTTTCCATGTCTTTATTTTTTGGTCTGCGCCTTTGTTTATTGTTTGATTTACCCCCTTAAAGTTCCACTATTGATGAACTTAAATTTTATTTTGGTTATTTTTGTTAGTGATTTTAACTTTTGTCTTAAACTCCCCTTCCCTTCCCACTCTTTGTTTCTCCTTTTCTCATGTTTTGCGCTCACTTAATCAGAATCAGTGCGTTAAGTGCTTTACGGTCTCTTTGTTTTTGTTGTTGTTGTTGTTGCCTGGCGCATAATTGCAGCACATCAATCTGCAAATGAGGCTCATTAATTTGCCTAAACAAGTTGCTGTGGTTGGCTGGGAGATGCTAGGCAAAAATGGAAAGGAAGCCAAGAGTCTTAAAGTTTTAAAACTCAAATGAAAAGGCATTTTCCGCTTGGCTCTGCTTTACTCTGCTTTGCTCTGATTCTGTTTCTCTTTCTGTTGCTCTTCGACTTGACTTTGATGTGAGCCAAAAAGATAAAATTGAGTAGATAAGCTAACGTTTTTGACTCGACAGTCTGGCTATGGTCAGGAAGCGTTATGGGTTCATGTTGCCTTTGTTGACGTTGTTGTTGCTATTGTCATAGTCCTTGTTATTATTATCGTTGCTGCTGATGTTGATGTCGTTGCTGATGTCGTTCTAGATGTGTGTTTGTGTGGCACTTTAGACAAAAATCGATTTGCCTATAAAATGCTTTACAGGCCAAGCCAAAGGAAAGCCAAATTGATGGTGTCTGCTCTGCCTTACCAACACATTAAGTCCCAATTCATTCTACGAGATAAAACTATGTGGCCAACTTTTAAGTAGTTAGTATTTGAGTTAATTTAAATTAACTATAGTTTTAAAATTATGAATTTTAAAGCAGATATAATTTATTTTAAACTATTTGGAAACATGTCTTTATGTTTATTGTTAATATTAAGATTACTCCGATATTGTGATTTTAGAAGGGAAAATTCAGTAGGTATATTCTTACCTGACAGTTTGCTTTTTTTGTGACTTACACTAATATTTATTTTCACATTTTCTCTATCTATAATCATAAAAGTGATTGACAAGAAAAGAACGCTTAAAAGTTATTGTAAATTTTCCACAAAGATAAAGATTTATAGCTTCAGTTTCGTTTTTTTTTTTATTTCTTTACCCATATAAAAAATTCGATGCGCACGTAAACGCTTCACTGTCATATTAAATGTAAATTTGTTAAAATAAAATTTCTCTAAAAAAACACGTCCCAATGCCTTTTACCAAATATTTTTGCGGCTTATTAGCTTTACGGTATAGAGGTAGAGATGGGCGGAACGAGATGAATGGAAGGAAGCTACCACAACTTGCTGACAAATGCTAAAAAGCCATCAATCTTCATTTTGGCTAGGTTTGAATTTTCGCAAGGACATGTTTTTGAAAAGACAGCGGTTTCCAAATTCCCCCTAGGTTCAATCAGTCAGCATTTTGTCACTCATCTATGAAAATGTCCAGGACACGCTTGTATGTATATTTCATCAGTGATTTCATTTTCGAATCCTTTTCCATTAAAAACACATTTGTAATAAATGCAATAATAATGTTTTTTTTCGGATGAAGAGCTAAGAAAAATCGCGTTCAGACCATTAGTGTCCTGGCCCTGTCTCAAATTCCACTACTCACACTCATAACTTGGCTAACCAAACCTGCTTTTGCTATTTTAGCCCTTTTTAGCTATATTTGTAGCTGTGTGTGTATATGTTTCTTTTAGGTATTTATATGTATATATGTGTATAAGCAAACACGCCCGCAGCATTATGTCTTTTTTTTTTGCCACACATGAAAATCGATCGCATTTTCATGGCAGACATTATGGAAATTCGAGTCGTTCTGTCAAGTGATTGTGTGTATGTGTAAGGAAATGGCATTTTTGAGGCATATAACGAGTTGAGTATGAGTGAGTGTCTGTTGGTGTGTGAGTGTCTGTTGGTGTGTGAGTGTGTGTGTGCGTGCTAATGCGTCAACAAATGTGCGTTGGCCTGGCTAAAGTTTCGACCCTTTCCAAACATACCCCGTACCAACAAATACGAATCACTTGCTTACACAAACACACGCACTCACTTACACATATACAAAGATGACAAACATAAACACACACACAGACACATACACACAGAGACACACACAGACAGACACAGAATCCACTATAGAGATTCACCTCCCCTCTGGCAAACAGCAAGTTTTATCTTCAGCTCGTGCATTTATAATATTTTTCATATCTTTCTTATCTGTCCTCAAAACTGTCGCCATTTTTGTCAACTGTTTTCAACAGCGGAAAAATATTGTTACGCTTTATTGACTGCCGCCGCGACGATGACGATGATGCCAGCCAGATTTTGCTTGTAAAGCTGCAACCAAGCCATGACACTACTTCACCCCCTCTCCAACATATTTTGGATAGTCGTCCCGAGCGTCCCACCATTTGACACGTTTTCACACTTATCGCTGAGATTACTTTTTTGCTTTGATTGCATTTTTTTTTAGCATTTTGTTGCCTGACTCCGTTTGGCTGCTTCATTTATTGTTTCCCTGATTGCTTCATATTTTTGTAGAACACCCCGCGCAATTTTCCCTTTGTCATTCATTTCATTCAATCGCAGCTACATTCCCATTCACTTATTGTTTGCAAAGTTTTTAGCTTTTGCTTCAGTTTTCAATCGCTTTATGAATTAAGTATGCGCCACATGGCAAAGCCTAAAGTTTGTTTTTTGTTTCTTTTTGGATAAAAGTTGCGTATACGCAACGTGTAACATTGAGAATTTTCACCACTGCCGTCTATGATTCGAATCATGTTAATGGTTTGTCAATGGTGTCCAGGACTTGAACGAGTGTCCTTTCGTGCGTTCATGCCAAATGTAGTGCAATAATCGGAATAAAACGTTGAATCAACTCCGCAACAAAAAGAGAAAAGTGGATGGGGGTAAAATATGGAGCTAATTATGGGTCATTGTATGAAAGAATGGAAGGTAGGCTGGCTCGTGGCAGGACATTATGACCAGCCATTAGGCAGACAAAAGCCTTACATAAAACGAACTGAGTAGATTCTTGATTGCTTGCTGGTAAAGTGTCCGAAACTCTGCGATTTTTATACATATATAACGAAGTGAGTTAATAGCCTACAATTGAGTTCATGATTATATACTTGGACGCAAACAGAATTCCTTTTTACGCTTTCCTTATCTAAAATTAAACAAAATAGCCCCGGGAGATAAGTAAATATTTGCTATCTGACCGACTTTAGCTTTATAAACTTATTTCCTCTTCCGTTATGTCCACTGCTCAGTGACTTTGCCACAATTTCATTTCACGCCAAAAGCTAATTATACACTCTTTGCCTGGCGACCACACAAAACTCCATTAATTTATTATAATATTTTCATGATACAGTAAGTATTAATTATGCACACTGACCTCCCCTCCGATCTGTTCTCCCACCACCAAACTTATCGCCAGTGAGACAGACTGTGGCAGACAGTGTCAAGGGCCAGCCCAAATATATCCGAACAGGGGGAAGTATTTACTATATTAAATAAGCTATATAATTTATTTTTGTAGCTTTGAGTCAAGTTGCTCAATATAATGGGGAAATAAATTAACAAATTATCTTTTCTATATTTCAAGTTAATACAAATTGGTTTGACTTTAATTCAATCTTTAATCTAAACTCTGTATCTCTATCTGCCAATGGCAATCATGTACTTTTTTAATAATATTGTTTATCCAGCATTTTAATCTGAATTCATAGATAAATTTAATTAATTGTTGAAATATTAACAAATAAAGAATTACTTTAATTTGATCCAAAAGAAACTAGAAAACTAAATTGGAAACTCTGCATTTTCGATTCAAATAATGTGAATAATCAATTTTCTGTACTTACCATTCGATAAGCCGTTATTTAAGCAAAAATATCATAAAACAAAGTAGGAATTAATTATTATGCTCACTTTTTATCCTTTTCATTTGTTGATTTTTATAATTTTTATCATTAATAACTTAATTATTTTGTGTCAGTGTTACCAGACCTAGAAAAGTGTCATACCCAGTATTGAGATTATGTGAAAAAGAAAAAGTGGTTTAAGGTTGCTTATCTGTATTTCTAGTAAGATTTAAATAAACAATATTAATTTAATCAATCGCAACAATTTATTATATCAGTTTTTGGGACATTAATTTATTTATATATTTTAAAGGACACTAATGACTCAGCTTCCTGTAGCTGTATCGGTTTTATTTCAAATAATACAAGCTATGGTACTTTTGCATGTTTCCTAAAAAAAGGCAAAGAAACGATTAAAAATAAATTAAATTTCTGTGAAATAGAGAATAGCTAACACGCAATATTAAGTTTATTACATTATATAAAATATATATAATTAATCGATATAAAATTCTTAACTTGGGAATTATTGGCGCTAAACTTGAATTCAATGTGCGGAAGAAGGTCATAAATATATTACTTTTTTGTTCAATTAGAGTTTGGGATTCAATATATTTTTAAGTGTGTATTGGAAAAGTGTCCCAGATTGGGATCGATGTGGGTAAATTAATAACGGCCGGTTAGGGAGGTCTCAGCAAGGCACGTATTTTTGCGAATAAATGCATCAATGAATTTATTTATTGCATTTGTGAATTGCAACAAGCACAAATGTGTGTCCTTATATATATATATGTGTGTGTATGTGTGAATCCTTTGGGGCAGCAAAACACGTCGCTTAAAAGCAATTTATTTTCCCTCCAACATGAAAGTCATGGGGTCACTTGGCGTTGCTGTTGTTGCTGTTGCAGCTCTGCCAGATGCCTGACCAACCAAGCGTGGCTCAAACGCTTTTCCCGCTTGGTTTTTCAGTTGTTGTTATTTTTTTTTTTAATAAAACTAAAAACCGTATTTTGTTTATTTTTTGTATCCCCGGTGTATAGTCAGTGCATTTTGAAATTGCATTTGTGTTGCCGGTATATAAAATTAAAATCTCTGATATATTGAAATCGGGCAAAACAACGACTATCTGCACTATTTGCATCTCATCATTCACATCATGCCGATTGCTAAAGAAAATCGATAAAATGTTTTGTCCATTTGCATTTGAAACACAAGACATTTACCAAATAGTCTTTCGAAAGGAATGCAGACACATCAAGGAGGCAAAGGAAATTCAGATTGCCTGCAGTGCATTTACAATTACAATTTCAGTTGCATTTGCCTTGTCACAGTTGGAATCAGATCTGAATTCCAAACGAATTTCATAAGCCGGAAATGTCGCCATGTGCCACTGTGCAATTGTGTGCCTCGACTTAAACTCAAACTTTGTTAGCATTTGCTTTGAGTGCCATTTGGCTGCTGGGCATCGTTAGATCAAAGTAATTTTGCTCAAAACTGCTCTCCAATCTATTTCCAAACTAAGCAAATTATAAGTAAGATCCTTTAACATGTTGCCAAGTGTAATCACGTTTATCAGCTAACATCGGCATTGATAGTTGCTAATGACATCCTAATTTTGGAGATGTCACAGGATATATAACATGCATAGAAAAAATAGCCCCAATGCCAAGTCCATAAGACACGACAGGACAGGACAAGACAGGCGAAACAGACTCCATCGATGAGCAGGAATAACAAATGACCCAAAAATAAAATATATACATATATACATATATTCCTAAGCAAGGAAATATTGTGGTGGGCGGCCAGAGAGTGCATGTGGACAGTTATTAATGAGCCAGGGCAAAAGTGTGATTCATTAATTTTGCTTGCCTTCTTTTGTTTTGCTGCTTCCTTTGGTGTTTTCCTTTTTTTGCTTTTCTGTTGAGTTTTATCGCCCCTTAGGTGCGATACACTTGAGGTGGCATTAAAGGTTAAGTATACGCCTCGTGGACAAAGCTTAGCTACAGTAAAAATGGTAAGCCTCAGCGAAATTGACTTGACAATCGGCAAAGGAATTTCACTGATGCATACACAAAAAAATAAAAAAAAGTTAAATCTGTGGTTACAAATTAGACAAACTAAGCTTATGGTTTAACTTAAACTATTATAATAAAGAAACTTTAGGCAACTTAAACTTACTTAACAGTCTTGGATATAAATATAATATAAAAAGGACTTAGAACACATTAAAGTCAAAATTATTAAAAGTAATTATGTATTATCATAGTAAGAGCTTAATAGATAATTTCTGAGAAGTTTATTTAATATTTTGCATTCATTTTAACGAAACCCTCTAAAACTGTTTCTTAAATTAATCTTGACAGGTTTATGTTAATCAATTGATTAACCACTTTAAACGATTTCTTTTAAGCATTTAATTTATCAATAAAATACAGAGTACCAAATCGACTATTGTTTCTGATTACCAAGATAACAACTTGAAGTGGTTGCAGATATATTTTACCTTCTACCCAGTGCCAAAGTAAAAGCAAGCATAATACTGATGCAAAACATATTCACTTGCCTGATTTGAATAACCCGTTCAGGGGATTATCTACACAAAGCAGCCATAAGGAACAGCCAGCATCAACAACAAACTGAAGACTTTATAGAACATTTACCAGACCTTTCCTTCAGGTCTAGGTAATTTTAATGTTAATTTCTTGTTCACCTTTTTCTTTGGTCACTTCACATGTGGAAAGCTCCATGAGGCTTTGCATAATGTATTTTTATTGGTTAAGCCTGATGTGAGAACAAATATGCTGACTTTGCTCTCTAGTCCATTTAGAACTTATTTAGTATACAGTCTGAACACTTTTACTTGCATTTTGTGTGTGCAATTTATATATATTTTACGCTCTCTAGTTTTGTCGACCTCTAACTATTTGTGGACAATAAAACATGTGACTCACTTGAGTTATGTAGCACATTAACTTGCACTAGTCTTAAGTGGCTTTTAACCTTATTTCGTTTCCGTTTCTTAGCTGCAAGGCAATAAGGCAGTCGCACTTGTTCTTGAAGGTTGCCGCAGTGGCTGCTGCAAAATGGCGAAAAACCGAAAGAAGCAAAAGAAATGCGGTAAAATCATCTAACAGCATTATACTCTATTTTGGGCTGGCGTTTTTTTTTGTAAAACTAAAAGCATATAATTTAAAAAGAAACTAAAAACAATATATATAAAAGACTTTTAGGTAGAGTATAGAAAAATTTAATAAATATGTTAGTTTTTACTTTATCTAAGCAGGCATATTCTTTGGCTAAGTGCCTGTCATTACAAATGCCACAATTTGAGAATGTGCGTGTGCAACTAAGCCACAAAGCATCTCAACTAGTTCCATGTTTAAGCAACATTTAAACTTTTGCTTGACATAGAGGTAGTCAAGAACTTACATATGAAAGGGATGACTTCGGTTCGTATAAATAATTATAAAGATGAATATTCTATAAATCTTGTTAAGGTATGGAATTTAAGTAACAAAAATATTACAATCTAAAAGACAAACAAAAAGAAAGCGACAGTATCTAAAATGCTAGATACAATATATTCAAACAAAGTAACGCACTTAAAAGAAAGTTAGAAATACCTTCAGTAAAAGAAAGTTTCATAAATTTCAATAGAGTTACAAAATCAATCAAAAGTTAAAGAAATTATAAGAATATATATAAAATACTTAATTACCAAATTGAATTGGAAACTCATTCTTCCTGGAAAATATAACCACAAAATTACCAACAACTTGAATAAGCTAATCGATTTTTGGGAAAAACTTTTAAGCTAGCTTAAAGTTTTGACTCTGCCAAAAGTCAACAAGTTGTCCATAATAAAGCAATTTAAATGAAACAGAGAGACAGGGAATGAGAGAAAGGTAGTTTCCGCTCCTTTTTACTATATGCATTATCAATTTATGTATAATGGAATGGAGTGTGACCTTTGCGGGTGGTATGTGGCATATTAAATAATAATATTTATACGCAACCAAAAACAACAAACATCATGGGTCCACATACATATTTGATGCGACAGTTGGCTGTAAAATTCAGAGGGCAATCCGCGGCTAACAAAAATAAACCAACAAAACTCACTGAACTATATGACTGGGGCGTTGTCCTAAGCTACTTAGGCGTAACATTTTCGATTTTCGCCCTCTGTCTCTCTCTCTCTCTCTCCACATCTTTTCTCACTTTCTTTTTGGCCAATAGAGAGACCAGTTCAACCTCTCACCATTTGGCAGATTAAGCCACTTAGTTTCGGCCTCCGTACGCCTTCGTCTCTGTCTTGAACGCCAACATTGTCATTGTCACAGCGTAAACAATATTTAAATGACTTTAAAGTGTGCGTTGGAAGAAGCGGAAATTGAATTTGTAATGATAACGATGAGAGGATGCTAACGAAGATGCGACCTTCTCGCCTCATCTTCGACCATGGCTACAAAGTGCCGTCTTGCATTTGTCACGCTAATGCGGCGTATACTTAACGCCCCATGGAGACCAGGCACAGATCTCTCCCGTAATAAGGCAATAAATTGTTCTCTGTGTGTGTTTAAGTTAGTATTTGTGTTCGTCTGTATATGTGTGTGTGTGTGTGTGTAATTAATCTTTACGGCATGAATTAATTGATGTTTATGCTGCCGCAAACGTGTGAAATTTAATGGTAAACTTTGTTTACTTTGTATCTGTGTGTGAATTAATGACAAATTGCATTTGTTATTACGAAGGGAAGCAAAAAACAAAAAAAAAAAAAAAAAGACGTGCCAAAACCAAATGGCTAAAATTCGTTAACTTTTTCAATTAAGTTGTCGATCAAAAAGATACCCAAAACACACACGCACATTAAAATCAATAAAAATCAATCATACGCAGTGTTAACAGGTAAGACTAAAAGGCAAAACGTGCCTCATAATTTAATTTAAGGCTATAAAAAAAGAACAAAAACAAGAAAATATGATAGACAGCTAGTTGGCATAGCAGCATTAGAATACAACTGAGGGTAAATCGTGAAAAAAAAAACAAATTCCTTCATTTTAAGAATTGATGAAGCAAATAATTTGATCATTTATGACCAGAAAATTCTGGCCAATCGACCATAAAAATTGTATAACTATGCGTGCAAATGGCAACTAGGATTTCGGTATCCATAAATTATTATTATATTTTTACTTAATACAGGAAAATAGTCAAATGTAAAACAATAAAATTTGCAATTGAATTGCTATTTGAATTTTAAGCCTTTGAATGTGTTTTAAAATGTACCTGTCATTTATTTTGTATGCTGTCATAAATCTTGTTTAAAATTTTAAATTTTCTCTGGTCTGGTATACACATAAAATAACATTTATCCGGTCGTTCTTTCCATTCCTTTTCGGTCAACTGAATACTTTGGTCCGAAAAAAGAGACAAGCACTTCAAATTCTGTTAAAATACAATGGAATATTTTTACGGTCATAAGATTTTGACAGCACATCACTTTGAAATCTGTTTAAAAACTTTTTCATTGTTTTTTACATAGTATTTTTGTCCACTTTTTTTGGCTACTTTCACATCTCATCACTTAATTTCTGTCAAAATACTTTTATCCACTTTTTAAATCAAAATTATTTTGATCATATTTCAATTGAAGATCAATCTATTAAAAGTATTTTTATATATTACATTAAAACTTTTATGCACTTCTATAGTAAAAATATATTTTCATTTAAATATGCAAAAACCCTTAAAGAGGAAAAGTTCTTTGCAACTTCCGCTTGCCAGCACAGGAAATTAAAAATCAACTCTTGGCCCCTTAGACATGCTGTGAAGAAAAGTGTGAAATTACTGTAAATATTGTGCAACAGCATCACTGCAACTCAATCACATGAGATGGCAGAGAGTGTGGGGAAGTGGAAATAAACAATTTTCCAACTATTCTCAAATTTCAGTTACAGCTGCTGACACAATTTTTTGCTTTATCTTTTTTTGGTTTCGCCATTTAAAATGAGCAATAATGAAATGCCATTATCGACCCGTATTCTGATTTTGATTCTCATTCAAATTCCGTAAACCATACCCGTATCCTCACCTGCCTGTGGCACAGCCTTATGGACGTTTTGTCTACTTCTGATGACAGCAGCAACAGCAGCAAATCAGAAGTTTTGCTCAGAGAAAATGGAAAAACTTTCGCACGTACAAAATCTACTTTCTATTACACTTTTCTTTCTTTTTTTTGTCTCTCTCGATTTTGCGACGTTGGCGTTTTTTTCAGGTCCTTCTTTTATTTTCTCAGTTACCTACACATTGTTGGAACGTTGTATTCAATTTGTTTTGGGTAACAGCTTGGCATAAGTTCTATTAAATAATAAAGTCAATTTGCACCATGTTCGCTGAGAATCGAAAAAAAGAGCAACAAAAATAAACATACAAAAAAATTTGAAAAGCAAGTAGGAAAACCAAATGGTAAACTATAGGTTTTATACTCTTTCAATATCTTCATTGGATATCTTAGTGTTGAATGATGAATCGGTTCTAAGGAATCAATTGTTTAAGCAGAAACCATTCCATGCGTCTATTAATAAATCAGGCATAATATGCAACTGTTTTACCAACAAACCGAAGAAAATAAATCTAAAATAAAGTCATTAATAAATCATAAAGAAAACTTAAATTTAAATTGGGGTATAAAATATATAATAAATGCGATTTCGGGAAATACAAGTAATTTAAATTATATGTGTTTTTCGGCTATTCATCAGATTATACTTACTTGAATAAGAGAAGTTTCATAAAACTGGTCAAGATTTTGCATTATATTTATTTAATGAAGGAATATGAAGCACTTTTCTAATGGTTGAAAATCAAAATATTTATGGTTATTGGTCAATTTTGGAAGGATTTATTTTTCATCTTGGTTAATTAAAAAGCATAAATATTTAAAAGAACCCAAACAATTTGAATGGCATATGGGCAAAATTTTATGCCTGTGGCGTCACCAAAAGGAAATGCCCAGACTTAACCACTCACTCATAAATTCAAGGAAAAAAGCAATTTAATTAAAATTAATCTATTCCCCACTCACTCACTTTCTCCCTCTCTTTTCTCTTCATCTCTTTATTCCTTGTTCTTTTTTTTTGTTTTTGCCTTTGTTGTGGCTCGAACAACTCGATTTTGATGCCTACCAACTTGCCCCAGGAAAAAGGCCATGGTCAGCATGGAAGGGCAGTTTTTGGTGCGACAAATTTATGACGATGAAATAACATACAATTTAATTGGAGCAGCTGTGGAAATACTAAGTGAGTAAACACACACACACACACATATACAGACACCCACATTAACAACACATATGTGATATATATACTGATATAAATAGTAATGGCCAAGTTGTTAACAAGTTTATGTTATTACTCTTCCAGATATACCAGCCGATGATATTTTGGAGCTCTTTGGCAAAACATTCTTTGAATTTTGTCAGGATTCAGGTTATGATAAGATTCTACAAGTACTTGGCGCAACACCACGTGATTTTTTGCAGGTAATGGGATATGAAGTCAATTCTTAATTAATGCCAATTTCACTATTCCATTTACCCTCATTTCACATCGAAATCATTCATCTTTCATCTGTCGATTGATAACCATTAAGTATTTTGCTTGAGCGCAAACAACACGCCCAACATGCCACCCCCTGGAGTGACGCCTTTTGTTGCACTCACATTCGATTTATTTTCAATTTTCCACATTTTTCTTTCTCACCGCACCAAACCACAATCCTTTGTCATAATGAAAAATGAAATTGAATTTTGTGTTTTTCTTTATTTTCTCTCTCTCACTCTCCTCTCTGGCTTTCTCTTTCTTTGGTTTTTCGTTGTTGTATTCCCACGACAAATAAATGGTTCAGAATCTGGATGCCTTGCACGACCATCTGGGCACCCTGTATCCTGGAATGCGAGCACCATCATTTCGCTGCACAGAACAAGATGGTGAACTGTTGCTGCATTATTACTCAGAGCGTCCTGGCCTGGAGCACATCGTCATTGGAATCGTGAAGGTATTAGATATTTCTCCTCCAACCATTCTATTCATCTGTTATCATTAATTCTCCTCCCGTATCTCTCGCAGGCTGTTGCATCGAAGCTGCATGGTGTTGAGGTGGAAATCGACATTGTCAAGCGGAAAGGTGAACCAATCGATGAGGCAGAGAAACAGCGGGCTTTGGCTCGTGAACAGTTACAACAGCAACTGGATACCATAAATGAGGTGACGCCTCCCCGCGATAGTGCCGAGTCCGATGCCGAACGGAATAATAATCAGAATGCCAACAACAATAATGGCGTGGCCAGCAGTAGTAACATCAATAATAACAACGATGGCCAACAGAGTGCCGGTGAGACAGGTAAATGCAATTGAAAATATATACGGAAAAATCAATTTAACTTTCATTAATTATGGTTATTCAATTTTGAACCGCAAATATCCATCAATTTTATATAGGGTACCATATAATTCGTTCTATATTTATAAGTTGACTTTCGTTTATATGTTTGTTTTATTGAGACAGCTCATTTCAGTGCTTACAGAAAGGTTAGACAATTGTCTATTAAATTCAATGAATTTTGGTTCGAATGCCATAAAAAGTTTCGGTTTTTATTTTTTGTCCAACTAAACAGGTAAAATATAAGAGAATGATATGAAATAAATAAATAAAATAAAAATATATATTTGAAAAATAAATATGATTTTAGAGCTTGAAATGATTATATCCTATAATTTTATATATCTGATATATATACTCACATTTCCTCAAAAGTCGGACTTAAAACTTAAACTTTTGATAAGAGACTAGAAGAACTTCCAATTGAATCCTAATTTGAATACAAGCATTAATATTAATCATTTGTATATTCATTTAATCAAATTGTATTTTATTTTTTTCCTTGACATTTGTTTGTTCTATCCAAAATCTAGAACCAGCATCGGGATCATCCATTGGTCCAACTGTACAGGATAGCTTCGACTGTGATGGTGATAAGGAACAGAAATGTTTGCGTCTATTAAAAAATAAAAGTGATGACATCGAACGCTATGACCATGTGCAATTCCTGATACGAGAAATCAATGTGGCGGCCAAAACGCAAGCTGATGCCAAAAAGGATGAGGCGGCCGCCGATGACATGGATTTCCTTTGCGAAGGTAAGAGTAGACATTGACTGAATGCTCTACTTAAGCTAATTGCTCGTTTAATCGTCCAAATATCTTACACTTCTCTCACTTTCAACCATCAATTGTTTGCATTGTTGCAGCGCCACTCATATCACCTGCCACATTCTGCAAGGTCTTCCCCTTCCATCTAATGTTTGATAGACAAATGAAAATTGTGCAGGCTGGGAAAGCGGTCTCACGTGTAATACCCAGGTAAATCAGCTTTCTCAGTTGTTATTTGCGGTTAGTTATGAGCCATTGTTATCGATTAGGATTATTTACCGCAAGGTCAAATCACTTAACTGAACATTGGGCATTGATTTCATATTCTAATACACCCACCCGCCCACACACACCCACTTACACTCATATACATATTTAGGGTGGCCGAGGAAAATTGCTCACTGATAGAAGTGGTGGAGGCCATTCGACCCCATCTGCAGCTAACATTCGAGAATATTCTGTCCCACATAAACACCATCTATGTCCTGCAGACGCGACAGGGAGCCATGAGTAGCCGGCACGAGCAACGCTTTCTGAGACTGAAGGTGAGTTCATAAGAAAAAAGGAAAATCCAAAAAAAAAAAAAAACAAGAACAAAATATGACCAGCTTACGCACAGCCGCGTCGAGGCATTAAAGTTAATGCCAAACGATTTTCTAGCGGCCTGCCACAAAATGCAGCATAAAAATCAATTTTATTATAATGGTTGAACATTTCGATTTTGCTTTGCACTGCTTTAATATAGATTTTTTTTTCCTTACCGCCTTGTGTGTGTTTCTTTCAGGGCCAAATGATGTATATCCCTGAAACGGAACATTATCCAGATCGTATACTGTTTCAATGTTATCCAAGTGTAATGAATTTAGACGATCTAACCAAGTAAGTACAATTCGAATAGGGTAATTTATAATATATATATTTTTTGGATAAATGTGTACCTTTAATTTGAAACATTTTCTTTAGGATAGAAACTTAAATAAGTTTCAAATGTAGTTTCAAAATAAAATCGACGTAGAATCATATTCATTGCAGGAATACAAATAGGATAAATGAAATCAAATCTAGACTAGAACAAAAGCATCTTGCACATAAATCACAAATTATTTTAAATCCAACCTTCAGATTTTAATTTAAATTTAATCGGTTTATTTTAGTACTGGTAATCAAAGTACCTCAAACAGCGCATTTAAATTTAGACAAATCCTCTCTTTTGTTAATTTTTCTTCATATTTGCGTTCATTTTTTTTTTTTTGCTCTTGGTTACACAATCATTCCTTTTCTTGATTATAGATAATGAAAAAGTTAAAAGAGTTTTAAGTAGCGAAATGCGTCACAAAATATAATTTAACGACTGTTGAAAAGCATTTTACATTTCCATGTGGATTTTGGCTAGAAAATGAAAGACCAACAAAAAGACAATAGCCAGAAAATGGGTCGTATTATAGAAAAACCTTATGGTAGTATTTATATAGCTAAATTGAAACAAATGCGCCTTCAGCTTGCTAAATTTATAGGTGACATTAAAACGAAACCCCTCACCCCCTCAAACCATCTGCCCCATCCAACCAAGACACACCCTAAGCGAGTATTTCATTTTATATGGCATTTGTTGTTGCTATTTTTGCTCAACCAAAAATGAAATTTAAAAAAAAAAAAAAAAAAAGAAAACCAGACTTAAGCAAAATAAAAGACATGCCATTTTTTTCTGTATTCTATCCTTCATCCCCTACAATTTTCTTTTGTTTTCCATTCATCCATGGCATAGGAAGGGACTGTACATTTCGGATGTACCGCTGCATGATGCGGCCAGAGATTTGGTTCTGCTCTCTGAGAAGTTTGAGGCGGAGTACAAACTGACCAAGAATCTGGAAATGCTGACGGATAAGCTGCAGCAAACATTTCGTGATCTGGAGAGTGAGAAACAGAAAACAGACAGGTAAACGGAAATGAAATACATAGTTGAGAAAAACAAAAAAAAAAGACATTAAGGTGAAAAACCATGGCACGCTGTCAGGCGCGAAATTGAAATTACTTGCCCATTGCTTTTACATTTGTACTGTCATCCTCCATCCCCATCCCCAACCCCATCCCCATCCTCATTCTCAATCTTATTCCCATTCATTTTTATTTCTCTAGGTTGCTCTACTCGGTGCTGCCCAAGTCTGTGGCAAATGAGTTACGACATCAGCGTCCAGTGCCGCCCAAACGGTAAGCCAGCGAATCCCCAACATAAATACCAAAATTGTTTCCACTGTCCGTCTGCCTGCATTTATTTATTGCACACATATTTATTTTTCCTTCAGCTACGATTTCGTGACGTTGATGTTCTCAGGCATAGTCGGCTTTGGCCAATATTGTGCCGCCAACACAGATCCCGATGGGGCCATGAAAATTGTTAAAATGCTTAACGAGCTCTACACGGTTTTCGATGCTCTTACCGACTCCAAGCGCAACTTGAATGTTTATAAGGTGAGTGGGGGAAAATGGTATGACAGTGGGAGTAGAAATGAGAGTGAAAGTAAATGCCAAATGGTTGTCAGGATCTCAGTCAAAGTCAGTTTTAATTACAGTTTTGCAATTTCATTTCAGGTTGAAACAGTTGGTGATAAATACATGGCCGTTTCGGGTCTGCCTGACCCTTGTGAAGACCATGCAAAATGCATTGCTCGAGTTGCCTTGGATATGATGGATATGGCTAAGAATGTAAAAATGGGATCAAATCCAGTGGTAAGTTCTAAGAAAACTAAACTAAACTCAAAGAAATTAACTAAAGCCTTATTCTGTTAATTTCTCTATATTTGAGTTTTAATGGTATCACAAATGTGTATAGGTCAGATTTTAGGTTGCTTTGAAATGTTATTTAATAAAATAGAAAGATAATTTGTGATAACATTTTCTTTTTTTATTTTCAAACCAGAATTTTTACATACGTAAATTCCGATTTTAATTGTTTTGGTCGTTTAAATACTCAATTATTTTAAATGTTTATTGACACACTATTCTAATCCCTCTTAACATAGAGATCTCAATCACAAAAGTACATCTTCTGGATCCAAACCAATCTTTAATCAAGTTAAAATACATAATTCATAATTTAACCTTTTCTATCGAATAGCCTGCTTTGCTATGGCAAAAATTAATGTCTATGATAAACTTTATACATTTAACATTTAATCGGAAACCGGAAGCGGAAATTGCAAATGTGGCACTGAAAATCTCTATATATAAAATGAACTTACATATTTATGTATGTATATACATGCATTTACATATATACACGTGATATAAATGCAGTTTATATAGTTTTGCCGTTAGTTTTCTCACTACAGACTCTGCATCAAATTTTCCAAAAAATAAAGTTTACAATGTTCAAGTGGCAGCGGTGCTTGTCGCCATCATTCTAATTGTGCACATTGAAAATAGTTGAAAATTGTCCTTCTCAGCGTTGTGTGTGTGTGTGTGTATGTGTGTGTGTGTGCGAGTGTGTGTGTGTGTGTGCGAGTGTGTCTGTGTGTGTTCGTGTGAGCATGCAACTTGAGCAAGCTCGCGCAATTTGTTACTGAATGAGCATTCAAGGAGCAACAACACCAACTCAATAGCGCATAAATTTCAATGCTGCACGGTTTTCTCTCTTTCTCTCTTCCAGTTCTTCTTATTCCTTATATATATATCTATCTCTATCTCATACTGTCTCACTCTTGATTCAAGTATAAGGATTGGCTGTCAAAGTGCACGTAAAATATTAACAACTTGTAGCAGCAGTGTGCAAAAACTGTAAAAAGTTCCATCGGCATGCCTGTCCTACGCATACGAAAAAGTTTTCATCTTGTTTTTGTAGTGCTATTTTCTTTCCTTTATTTTTTTTTGGGCGGAAAAACTTTTTTTGGGTATAAAATTGCTAAAATTGCGAAAATTGCTAAAAAATTAATTCAAAATTGATGACACACAATGTCAAAGGACATGCAGTCAGGTTGTATGTGACATGCTCATGGTCGTCAACAATCTCTCTCACCCCCTCTCTCACCCTCCATTTTGATATCTGTTGTCTCTGTGGGCCTTGCCATGTAGGCACTTGACCGTCAGCCGTCACCAGAGACGTTGTGATGCGTTTTCCTTCTCTTATATATATTTTTTTTTTTTTGTGGATTTAAACACTTTTGCTTTGAGTGCTCAAGCTTAAAATACACTGGGACTCACATATATGTTATACGTGCATAGAGTAAGATATACTTGATCCACAGGACGAGGCCGAGTATGCGGATGCCCATGCCCATGTCCCACATCCCCCACTTACCCCACTTGATGGCATCCTTCACAATTACAGTATTGTACGTGTGGACAATGCTTGTGGCCTGTCAGTCACTTTGTGCTTTAGTATGTGTATATGTATGTGTAAAAGTATGTGTGTGTGTGTCATAAATACATTCACATACAGAGAGAGAAAAACATCTCGTCCTCGAATGCTCATACTCATGCTCATGTCACTTGGCTTTATTGTAAAATTTGTTCTTACTTTTTTCCTTTTGCCTGGCTAGAAATTCCATTGCCTTTTCGCTATCGCATTTTACTTACTTACTTCAAGAAACAGTATGTGTGTATCTCTCCTCCAGACATCCATCTCTTTCACTCCACCTATCTCCATTTCAGTCAGTCTGCCTGAATAGAGTGCAGTCAAGTTTTGTGGTTGTCAGTATTTCATATTTGACTGATTGCTTTTGGTTATGTAGCCGGAAATACATCGTCATCGTCATCGCCATCGCCATCGTCGTCGTCGTCGTCGTCGCCATCGCTTTTTTGCACATTCTTCCGTTTCTTCGTTCATTTCATTTGGTACGTGTTGTCAGACCTACAAACTATAGAAAAAAAAACACAAAACTAAATTACTCTCTTCTATGGATGGTCAACTAGTAGTCGCAGTTTGATAGATAGCCCAAAATGCAATTAAGAAAACGAACAGATGGTAGTAAATACTTTACACTGGTTTGTATGACATTTAACTAGATTTTTGAGAGCACATTACTTTGATTTCTTTAATACAAATTGTTTTCAATTAACCATCAAAAGTAAGACTTAATTTTATAGTTAATTACAGCTTCTATCTTATCTACAATTTATAAATTTAGGACAGAAATTGTGTATATGGCATTATTAAACCTTCTTTTTAAACTTTTAATAAAAAAAGTAATCCATATTTTAACATCCACAGTTTCCCATTTGCCAATATTTTTCAAGTAATCCTCAGAAAATTTATATAAATGTTCTTTAAGATTATCTTTTGGTTTGTATGTTAAATATTTATGGTTAATTTTAAAAAGAAACTTTACTATTAAGTCTCTTAGTTGATTGCCCGTTTTTGAGCTTATAGATTCCTATTAAATTGTAAAATCCATTAACAAGTTTCCCCCTACTTATCCTGCAACCCTCGCATCGATGGCGCCTGTTGCACATTGTCTTGCCGCCAGCACAGCTCTGTTTTCGTCATTTTGCGCTTCATTAAATTTTGTGAAAAAAGAAGAGAAAAAATATACATATATATATATATACATATATATACATATATATATATATATATATATCTCGTTGAAGGCCAACCATTTATCGAGCCAATTATGCCAATGGAAATGGAGTTTCTTCAGGGCAAAAATTGGAAATATCGCACCCGTTTGGTTTCATTATCGTTGCTTACTTTGTGGGTATTTTTCTTGGCTACTTTCTGCATTTGCAGTCAATAAATATTGATTCGATTGCACGAACTGAAGTTTTTTCAGTATATTTTTGTTAGTTCACTTTCATTATTGCTTTACCGAAACAAATAATTGTGTATAGAAGAAGGCAAACTGCAAATTAACTGAGTTTCAGAGACCAATCTGTGAACTCCTCCATCTGGACAGTCATCATCTAAGTAAAAAAAACAAGTAATAATAGTAAAAGCAAACTTGATTGACTTTTGTTTCGTTCTCTCTTAGATACATTTATCAAAATTGCATTTTTACAACCATATGGTCCGGTCCAGCTACTGATTTAATTTTCTTTTACTCTGAAAGAATTTTGTGGTTTCTATCTGAAATGTATTTGAACAAGTTTTGTTTTTCCTTAGAAATTTTCTTTATGTTTGTTTAGTTTTATGCAATTTTACTTATTTTTACTTGTTTGTATGTATGTATCTTGGTTGTTCTTTGCTTTTGCGGCAATTAAATAGTTTTATGTAATTCCTTTTCGTTTCCATAGTATTTACACAGTTTCACATGTTCACACTTGGGTACTGTGTGTTGGCTTCATCACCTAGTTACATACTTAGGACGAAATAGATGGCCAAGATTTTGGTCTTTGCTGTTGAAGCCGCAGCTCATTTCGCTTTTAAAATTTAATTAAAGAAAACTTTTGGCTGCTGCAACTTTTTCAAAGTAATTGGGGAGAAGTTTTCGTCGGTTTCAGTTGGTAGAATTGCGATGCGGTTGCCAAAACTCTTCCCTATCTGCCCTTCTTCTACTCACTGAGATAGAGAAAGAGAACTTGGTCCTTGGGTTTATCTAAAACAGTGAAAGTTTATTAGCTCAATAGAGTGTCGGACACTTGGTTATCTTCATTGCTTAAAGAGCACATTTATTTTCTAATTTAAAGTGTTTAAAAAAATAAAACTTTTCAAATATATTGTTTTTTTCTTTTTTTTTTTTGGTTTATCTTAAATTCAGCAAATCACCATTGGCATCCACTCGGGCGAGGTGGTGACAGGCGTCATTGGTAATCGAGTGCCACGTTATTGTCTTTTTGGTAACACCGTCAACCTAACTAGCCGCACTGAGACCACCGGCGTGCCCGGTCGCATTAATGTCAGCGAGGATACCTATCGGTGAGTCTACCCTTAAGTACAAATATATATATATATATATAAATATCATCATTGGTTAGCTAAGTAGATCGAAGACACATGCGTGACCATCATTCGATCCACTTTCATTGCTGGCTGCTATATAAGCAGCTACTGCCGCCTCTTTGGCCTCTTTGGTAATGACCCCATCACCAGTAGCCACTAAGGCGGCAACAGCAGCTTTCTCTGCATCCGTTACTGGTTCCAGCAATTGCACATGATTTTCACTCTCATCCTCGCTCTCGGCACTGCTTATGGTTTCCAATCTTTGCATGGCATTTGTGAGTCCTTGCATGGATGTGGTTGCAGAAGAAGGATTGGATTCCGGTTGTTCATCTTGTAATGAACCAGGACCATCCAACTCCTCTGTTAGATCAATATAACGTTGCAGACGATTGGGTAGCCTCAATGTGTCAATGCCACTGGGCAATTGATTATGCTGCCTCAACACATCCCGTATGCGGCATCTACAAAAGTTAACAGAAAAAAACTTAATCAACTTAGAGAAAACTATAAAACTTATGTGAGAAAATCTTAAAGTAGAGTGACATCAATTTAATATAAATTCCTTTTAAAATTTATGTATATACTTCAACTCTTATACAATATATTATCCAACGGAGTCAATCTGTGGAATGTTAATCATTGTTACACATGCTAAAAGTGAAATTTACTACATAAACTTGTGCGTCTGATGGTATAACTTAGTGCCAGAGTTCATCCTTTCTTTCAGTCAACATTTACGGCATATTTCATAAATTAATTTAAGTTTCACAAAATAAGCTCACAGTGAAAGCATAAAAAAAAAGAAAAGAAAGTGGCAAAAAATCAGCGCACAGCAAACTTCGTGTGCTTAAAACTTTTGTTGTAGCAAAGCGAAAGAAAAAAAAAATAAATATCCTCAAAGTTTGGTTGAGGATGTTCTCTTTTTTTTGCTTGCTACACGCAGTAAAGAAAACTAAAGGAAGAAGTTTAAGTAGCGGATATTGTGTCTTTTCTTTTTTTTTTACTTTGCTATGGATTTTCCCCTTCATCTCCACTCGTCCGGTCGCTGGCAATCAGATCACTTTGAGGCATAGTGAAAGCTTTTAGAGGGGCACCAAAAAGTTCATGGAATATGTGATGCATGGAAACATCCAAGTGCCTTCTCCAAAGTGGTACTAACAACCAACAAAAACCTGTCCAAAATAAAAAAAAAATAAAAGTTCTTCTGAAAGCATCTAGAGCACACACAAATTGGTGTCATAAAATTTCATAAAATACTGTAGCAGTTTAATGGCATGCTAATCGCCTGTAGACGTTACCAAAAAAGAAAGCACTAACAATTTTCAACTTTTGTACAAGAATTTGTATCCTTATTTTGTTCACAATGTGTTTTACTCTTGATAATGGGAAACCCCATAGAAATGTTAAAGAATGTACATAAAAGGCATTAATTAAATGAATTGGAAACATACAATTTCTGACTTGGCCTAGGAAAATTATCTAAACATATTAAAATCACAATTAACATAGATAATAAAAGTAAAATTAAAATGGGATTTATATTTTAGACATTATAAACATATGTGACTTTTTGGAATATATTTCTATATCAGTTCTACAAGTTTTAGATGTTCTAGATAATTGTTTTAAAATATAAAAAATCCTTAGGGATAACCATGGCAAGAGTACTTGCTATGGGATCACTATATAAATATAAATATTCCAATATATAAAAATTAAATTTATTTTTATATTTGCTTCTTTAATGTTGCAATTTATCTTTTGGCCTACTTTCTTAAGCAAAAACCAATCAATAAGCTAAACCTGACGTAGAAATCAAATGCAATCTATGGACTACACATAGAAAAGGCATTAAATTTCCCGCTGGTATTGCGACAAATGGAAGTCAATTCGATTGAATGGCATAGAAAAGAATAAACACAAAACTATTCAACAAAATGTTCTTTAAGCACTTTAAACTCTCACTTGTCCAATACTTTAAGTTATTTTCAATAACAAACCTTTCAGATGGGAATGTAACCTGTGAATATCGAGCTTGTTCCTTAGTGAAATCATCGATCAAAGATTGGTTGTATACACATTGTTTGTACTTGGAAAAGCATCTCGCGTTCGTTTCGCGAGTTGGCATAGCACAAACATTTGGTGAGAGAAGAAAAACAGTCAGCCAAGAGTCAACGGTAGGGAGAGGAAGTGTGTTGAGCGAGAAGGGTCAACCCCAATGTACACTTTGTGATGCGCACACACACACACACACACACACAAACAAAGAAGCAGATAAAGTTAAATATTTGCATGGCGGCATGGTTGGGGAGTGCTCTGCAAATATATATTCTTATATATATATATATATGATATAGTAAATGTATATATATATGTATTAACACATCAACTCTGTCTCTTTGGTCACTTTGACAAGTTATTAAATTAAATAAATATGCCTGCTAGTAACTTGCCGATTAAATACTAATCAAATTTGCCCAAGAAATTCAATTTAATTCATTAACTTTAGCAATGTTCGGAGAGCAAATGTATTTTTTTTTTTTTTGGTCAGTGACAGTGAAACTACTTGTAAGAAACTAAGGCATGCGGGCAAAAGTTCTTGGTTTATATGCTTAATACATAAAGGAACAAGCAAAACTTGCCTTAACTAAGCCACATGACAAAGGCAAGCGAAGTTGTCAGTTTGACTAGGGAAGAAACCCTCAAACCCAAAACAAAATCGTTTGTCAAGTTGTCAGTCAGTCAGCCAACCAGCCAACCAGCCAGGCAGGCCATTCAGGCAGCCATTCAGTCAGCTGCTCATCTCCATTTCCATGTCCATGTCCTTTCTCTGTCTTTTTTTTTTTTTTTGGGCTTATCACAAAATTCGGCGTCCGTAGAAAGTTAAGCAAGCGTAGCGAACGCAGACACACCAGCAATAGAAGACTAAGCCAAAGTAATTGAATAAAAAGTAAAACTTATTTCAGACGTCAGTACTTTGAGTGCCTTCAACTGTCTTTCTGTCAGTCTGTCGTCTCTCGTCTGTCTGACAGTCTTTCACATTGTTAGTCAGAAAGTCAAGTGCTTAAATGAGAATTCTCTTTGCTTGCCAAACAAAATGACAGTTCAAAGTTGATAATTACCGGCATAAATGGCGCAGTGTGGGCACTCCATAGACCTGCTCATTCAAAATGATTTTATCCATCAGCAAACGTCCATAGCGTTCGAAAAACATTTCGCGCCGCAATCCATATAAAATGGGCTGAGAAAAGAAAATTTAGATTGAAATGAGCAAAAAGCTGATAAAAGTCTAAGCAATGTTAAGTTCTTTCAACTTTTCCCCTTGTCAATCACAATAAACTTTTTAGTTTTCACCCCATATTTTCTCTAAGTTTATCGACTAGATGTGAGTTTTTGTTACAAAAATCTGTCATAAATAAAATAAAATTATATTCGATATCCGCTAAAAGTGACAGCAGCTAAAGATAAAACTAAATTTACTTAGTCATTCAAGTGTTGAAGTGTTATTGTTAAACTTATTAAAAATAACAATTTTATTCGAAATTTCTACATAGTTGAAAATCCTTTTTAAATTACAGAAAATAGTTAAACAAAAGAAATGCAATTTCTAAATTTGATTATTTCCTATATTTAAAAGTTATTTGAATAAAATGCTTTCTAGAAACTAAGAAAAGTTCTAAAGTTCTAACTGAAAACATTACTATTAATCGAAATTATATTAAGAAATTGTTAATATGCTTCTTTAGATGTGATTAGTTCAGTTGAATGCTTCAGTGAGTAGTAAATTTAAGAGGATTAATGTAATAGTAAGTGGGTAAAAGTGTATTTACCTGCATTTCTTTATTTAACTATTTTACTTACCTTGAAAGGCATTTCAATCATGGTTATGTTACGTAATAAAATCCTTAGACACAACACCAGTTCGTAACTGTAATTGCGACCATTTTCAATGAGTTTGTCAAGTAGTGAAATAATCACAGAAGCACCACCATCGGGTGGTTGCGGTGCAGCGCCATATCTGTAATAATGATAAAGAGAAGAATATGGTGTTGAGACCTGGTTACAAACTGAAGGCACGTATGTGGTTAGTTGCCCCTGCGGTTATATTACACAATGAGAGAAAGTCTATCTGTGAGTTTGTGTGTGTGTGTGTGTGTGTGTGGGAGAAAAGGAAATGATGAAAGTGCAGAACAAGGAGCTCAAATAGAATTTGTAGACGACATTGTTGGTAAACGGGTAATAATGTTTAGAGCACTGATAAATGCCGCCGCACACTCACACAGACACACACTCACACACACACACACACTTACAATTGCAAATAATATAATAGACAGACATGGCTCGCGGTTGTATAGTTGCTGGCCCTGTCACTTGCACAATATCAAATACCCACACCACACACAAGAACCGATGGACAACAGTGCGTATACTTAAATGTATGTACAATATACAAACACACACACACACATACATATTTATTGTATATGTATCTGTTGAGAGTTCGCAAATGAACTGCAAATTGTGGCATGTGTCGTGTGGCATTGGCAAAATGGCGGTAACATATAACGTCACATTTTAAATTGAAAATGTTTGTCACATGAAATATATTACATTTTATATTTGCATATTGTGTCTGATAAGCTTTATAATTTATATGTTTTGTTTGCCATCATTTAAATATTGTTCAAGTAAATCAATTCAGTACAAGAGCAGTAAACATACACGAATGGGAACGGGTAAACGAGACAGATGGAGAAAGAGAGATAGAGAGAGAGAGAGAGAGAGAGAGAAACAGGTTCGAGACAAAAAAAAGAAACACATTTGAACGTGGCAATTTGCATATTTTATGAGGAAATTTCCAATGAAAATGCAGCAAAGCGAAAAGCGAAACGCAAATTAAAATACACAAAAGTGAAACGTTATCGAAAATACATATAAAGATTTCCACCATCAGCAATCAGAATCAACCATTACGAATGGGAAGTACAAAACTGAATAATTTGCAATCAATTGAAACTTTTGGCTATAAACTATAAAAGACAATAAGCAAAGTGACCAACATATGCTAGCATATTATAAGTATATAGATTATATGAAGAATAATACATGTACATAGATACAGAAAACTCTGTAATTAAAGCTATTTTATGGGCAAAGCCAAAAGTTTTCAAAAGCAATTGTGAGAAAGTTCAACGACGGCTCTCCATAAACTGTTTTATGCATTTAAAAGCCAAATTCTCTGAGAGATTATGATAGAAATAGTTATGAAAATATCAAGAAACTTTTAAAGCTTGAAGAATTTCCTTTAATTTGTTTAATTTACCAAAGACTTGAACATCTATCCATTATTCATTATAGAGACTATCCATTATTGGATCATTAAAGATTCTAGCTAAAAATAAATGTATAGACAAAATTTTCAAGTGACCCCATTTAAAAAGATCTTTAATTATAAATATTTGTTCTACACTGCAATCAAAAAATCAATTTCAATATTAAAAAATAGATATATACATCTCTCTGTTGTATATATTGGTAATTTTTCACTTCTTTCGTGTTTCGATGTACCCTTTTTGGCTTGCAATCAATTGTTTGCATTTTATGCAAAGTTTCGTTTTTTTGGCGTTGCATCAAAAATTGAAACCATCAGAGACAGAGTCAGAATCCAGAGTAACCATTTCCTTTGCCAAAATCAGAGCAAACCAAGAACAAAAAAAATGGGCAAAACAAAAACGAACTATGACATGCAATGAGGCGTGGCAGCAGATGCACCAGACAACTGCAGCTACAGCTAAAAAGGGTCGCGCCATATCAAGTTTGGAAATAATAAATGGCCAGGCGAACCTAAAACAAAAAAAGAAACGAAACGAAACGAAACTGAAAGAGAGACTAAGTCGCAAGTGGATTCAAGGACACCGATGGGATGGGAGGATAGAAACTGGCACGGATCAGCAATAAGAACTTGTACAAAAACTGTGGGCGTTTATATATAAATTTATGAATCTTCTTCACTCTGAACTTGTTTTATGTTGTTGTTGTTGCTGCTGCTTGAGTTAAGTTGAACTGAGCTGCCACCGACCATGAGACAGAACGGAGACGCCGCTGCTGCCTTGTGATGCAAATTCGCTTTGGCAACGACCTTTTTCTCATATATTTATGATGATAATTCCAAGCTCTTGCCTCGACTTGACTTGTTTACGCCGTCCACTTGCTTATGCTAAGCGTCTTGTAGTTTTTTTCACTGTGTTTTTTTCTTTTTTTTTTTTTGTCTTCTGTTGCATTCATTGCGGATGCGGCAAGTGCCGAACGCTTTGCATATTTCGCGCTAATTGAAGTGTCTTGTCGCAGCTTCATTCGCAATTCTAACTTACCTGAGCAGTATGAGCAGTAGTTCAGGAGCTGATGCCTGCAGGGCAATACGCAAGGGTGAAGAACGCCCACAGGACTCAATGGGCACATCTATAAATCTGTAAAAAGAAAGGGAAAAAAAGTGTTTGGTTAAATGTCAAAAAGTCTTTTGCTTTTAGGCCACAATTTGGGATCTTTAATGGACAGTTGCAAAGTTGGCTTTAATAGGCTGATAAACGACACCCTCTGCAGACACATTAACACACAGTGCCACAACCGAAACGGGCAAATACACTTGAAGAAATTCAAGCATTTTATCCAAGTGTAGGATCTGTGCAATTTCTTTCTTTTTGCTACAAATTTATCTCCAGTGTAGAAGCACACACAATTAGTCTGCTCACTTGTTGCTTGCTTTTGCACATTTATCCTGTTTCTCAAACATCTCCTCATATACACACACACACATTAAGCTGACTTTTCACCCAAAAACGAAAGATATATTGAGGAGTTAATCGATTGTTAGATACCCTACCATGTGAATTTAGAAATAGAAATTCGATAACAATCAAATTTTGTTATTTTAAATGTTTATTAAGCTTTGCCAGGCTATACTTCTTCTGTTACATACAGTCGCTTATAGTCAATGTACCCGTTTAGCCCAAAAATAGAGGGTATAGAAGGATATATGCTATATTTTTTTTTCTTCTTTCTTCGGCTTGTCTTTTCTATTCAGGCATTAGCATGTACAATGCACTTAAAGCAGTTTGGGATACTTTGCACACACACACACACCCATCAACATTTACTCGTTTTTGTATGCCTACGCATAAAAGTAGGCAAATAAAAGACCATGAAGGCAAAAAAAAGAAAAAAACCAAAAAAATAAGAAGAGAAACCGCAATAAACCGGAAGCCACTCAGCCACATATACATACATACATACAATAAGGACATACATATATACGTATATATGAATACATGCAGGTGACTCTCTCACACTTATATGTGTGCGTAATGTGAAGCAGGCGATAAGCATATTTTGAGCCACCCACGCCTTCAAATTGCCTTTGCGAATTCATTTGCGTTTTATTAGAAGCGATAAAAGCGTGTGACATCAAGGATCAAGACATTTGCAATTGCTACAGCACCGGCAGCAGCAGCAGCGGCAGCAGCAGCAGCAGCAACAGCAACAAAAGCAACAACCCCAATAAGTAAGCAATGGCAAATGGATGCTTTTAGCCATCAGCTTACATATATGTATACTCGTATATAACATCCAACCAAAGATTTTCCTGACGAAAATCAAACATTTACACTTTAACAAGATGATGACTGACAAATTAAATTTTTTGCAATTCCACAAAAAAAAAAGAGGAAATTCAACCTCAGTTTATGACCAAAAACAGTGAAGACTCGTCTATGCAAACTGTTGTGTCAATTTTTCTCTAAGAATACAAATAAAATCCATTACGTTTGCAACTAAATATATTGGTTAAATATATTGATTCCTATTTTATATATTTTATTATGTATTATATATTCACTGTCACTTGTTTTCTCTGTGCAGTATTCACTGTATGGATGTTGCCAGTTTTTTCTTTCCATATTCAGTGATTTATACAATTTTAACGGCATTTGTCCAAAATATTTATTGTCAAATTGCTTGGCCTTTGTGCCTGCAATTCTTTATTACACACACGCACATACACACATACATGTACACATACATACATACGTATAAAAGGCAAGCACATACATACATATATTCGCAGCTATTAACAGTGGCTGCTGTTTGCGTGAGGGCTTCATAAATGTCGTCTTAATGTTTTGCCAGTCAGTTTTTGTCTTGTGTTTGTATAACAATATATGAATGTACGCATGTATGTATGTACATACAAATGTACATATGTCAATGTATATATTTAGAGGGGATGTTTGTTTGGATGTGTGGGCGTGTTCCAGGCTAAAGCTTTGTGCGCTTATTACACGCATTTTTGACTTTAATCCTCCGGAGTGCTGCCAAACAAAGCCAAAATAACAAAGGTTTGCATTGCTGCCAGTTGGTTTTCAGCTTATCGCTTACACCCACACACACACAAATGTTCATAAATCTCCAAACAAACAAACAAAAAAAAAGCAAAAAAGAAATACAACAAGGAAAGAGAAATACAGAAAATGAGACAACCTCCGTGCTGAAATTCATGTTGAAAGTGAAAATCTTAATTATACATGACACACACAGAAAGCCAGAGGAGCCAAGCATCTGTTGTGATTGAGAGTCACAGCGGCCATTGTTTAAATTAATGTGTGTGTAGTAACTGAGTAACTGAGCACTGTGTGTGTCTCTCAGTGTATATGTGTGCGTGTTTTTGTGCTTGTAAAGTGTCGCCATCTTTTACTCAATTATGGCACACACACACATACACGCACACAGCCACACAATGGCTGATGTAATATGTATTAATTTAATTAAAATCCTTTTATATGCAATTTGTTCCGTTTCCCTTTGGTTACTCTCTCCCTTCTGGGTTATTAATAGGCCTTAGCTTTACCATTACTACAGTTTTTCTTGTTGTAATGAATTTATACAATAAACATAGTTTTAGTAAAGAATTTTTTTTCTTTTGATTAAAAAAATTCCATGCATAATTTTTAAATAATATTTATATAAAATTGGCTTAACACATTTCAACTAGTTTGTTATTCTAATAATGTTTCATATTAAAAATTTATACATATATATAGAAAAGTTGACCTTAATTATGAACAAACTCTGAAAGCGGGAATTTGATTAGTTTTCTCTAAACTTTTACAAAAAGGGTGAGAAGTTTATAATCATAAAGTCTTTAATAACTGAACTTTATGTTTATTTAACTATTCGTATTTCTCAGAGAAGAGAAGCCTTCTTTGTATAAATATGTATTGTAAGAAAACTACTGAATAGATAACATTTTACAGCCTTGATAATTGAAAATTGTAGTTTCTTTTTAGTCATGAACCTTAAAACCTTCTAAAGAGTCAATTAAATTGTATAAGATGTTTGATTTATGTCATTTAATGTCACAAGTGACTAGTCAAAGTCATTTGGTTTATGTTTTTGCTTTTCTTGTTGTCAGACATACCTGAGCTGCCTTTCCTGTTCGTAGCGTGGTATCCAAACTGGTAACATAAGCTTTTGGCGTGTGGCATGCTTCAAAAAGTATACCATGGCACGAATATTTTCATGCTACAAAGATAAATTGAACAACATTTATCATATCAACTCTCAATACGTGCATATAGTATGTATGTATGTATATATAAAGTGCATGCTTGCCTGATTCTGAAAATCACTGCGCCAGCCAGCAATAAAGTGGGGAGCATGTGGACCAAATAAGGCCCCCAGAAATATCCGCTCAAAAGTCTTTTCGCATTCATAGATGGCCACTGCGGAGAGATGGAGAAAGTTTAATTATCTCATAAAGGAAATACTATGGAAATTTTACCCATTAAACAACAGAGAAAAAGCACACACAAAACTAATTACTCAACTGACTTGTTGCTAGATCAAGTTTTTTTTTCTACTCAATTTTAACACCATTTTTTTTCTTTTTATTCCTTTATTTTCCTCTTTTTTTTTGGGCAACGGAAAAATAGATGGGGAAAAAAATCATCATGGGATGGGGAGAAAAACTAATATAACAGCTAGCGAGCGAGAATGATTCTTCTTTTTTATGGTGTCCTCCTCTACGACACAGGCCTGTCATTAATTTCTTTTTGTAGTTTTTCTTGTTTGGTAGAAGTTTATGCAGCATTTTAATTAGACATAACCACATCAACTAGTAGGAGCAACCCTTTAGATACTTTATAAGTTTTACGATGCAGCAAGAAAGCACTTAGCAACCATTTTCTTAACGCAATTTCACTTGGCAATTAGCAGAAACACGTGATTAAAGTAAAACTGCCTTGCCTTGGTTATAATAATCTGATGCGTTGCCATAAAATTCATTAAAACAAGCAAAACAAAGCGCCACGCCCCAGGACAAGGACACATACGCACACATATATATGTGCACATACACAAACACACACAGAAAAATACACATACATATGCATATAAATTAAATTATTTAGTTGGGATGACTTTGACTTACCCAACAGTTGAACGACCACCTCCGAGTCGCGCACTCCCCAATCCCAGCAGGTGCGCAACGCAATGTACAGAATGTTGTGATACTTGCCCATAAGGCATACCTAAGGGAGAGTGATAGTGAAAGCGAAAGCGAAACTGAGATGAGAGAAGTTTTTGCATCAAAATTTCAAATTAATTACTGCCCAAAGGCTTTTTGATTTACCAAAAGAATTGAAAAATAGTTTTCAAATGTTGCCATTTTTTGTTTTCTCTAAACTTTCAATGTGATTAAAGTTTGTTTTTATATGTATGGGAATTCACAGAATTCATATTAAATATTTTTATATGAATTTATTTATATCTTATTATTCTGCCCTCACCTGCCCATTATCTTCCTTGGCCAAACGATGATAGCGTAGAGCAGCAATTACTGCCATGGCAGCTACCTCATCGGTCTGCATATTCTGACCACCACTGCAGCCTTTGATAATGGATGAAAGATGATCCAGGACATCGCGACGAGATTGTCGATCCTGTAGACCATTCCGTGTAATCTGCTCAAAGGTGTCATTGAAGAAACACTCAAATATATAGTCCATGACAAGGTGGCGTCGGGGAGCCTTCGGATTCTTCTGATGGCTAGCCCGTGACCGGAAACCGTACAAGTGTCGAGGCAATGGCAATGACCAATACCAAGTCAAATGTCGTTTTAATTGACTTACGAATTGTTGAAGCGCTTCAAGCAACTGTAAAAACATATTTCAATATATTTTTGACAATATGCAAATGATTTCTACTTTGATTTAATTTGTTTCAAATTAAGTTTACAATTGAAATTCACAAAATACGTTAGCAAAACTCCCGCATAAAAGAGCGAATGAAGGGAGCAAAGGAACAGAACACTTGTTTGAGGGTGGAAGCGTAAACAAAAGAGAGCGAAAGCAACTGTCCTCACTTTCTCTCACTCTCTTTGTATCTCATTCTGTCTTGCTCTGTATTGATTTTTTCATGCTGGCAACGATGCACAAAACTATAAATATTAGAACAACAAATATAAACAAAACACAAAGAAGCACACAAAGAACACCGGTAATATCGATATTGTATACATAACAGCAAATTACCTACCCAGACAAATGTCTTTGATTCTACAAATTGAATTTACATATATATGGTTAGAGATATGTATGTCTGTTTAGTCATGTATTTGTCTTTCCATTGAATGGCAAACAGGTGTCCAATTTAAAACGGGAACTTCGATTATCCACTTCAGCCTTAAAATTTTATTCAAGTATTCTTTAAACCGCTCAATTGAATCAATATTTACTTGATGTTTTTTATCCCCACTTTAAATATAATTTGTTTGCTGCAATTTCCACCGACTTTTCCGAATGAAATTTTACGCACAAAATATTTTCACAGCCGTTCAAGAGCCACCAACCAACTAAAGGCAAAACATTCTAATGCTCAGCTGTTTACCTGCTGTTTGACTCTCGGGCACCCTCATACCTTTCTGTCTCCCTTCACTCTTACACCCTCATTCTCTTATTTATTTCAGTGCACTCTTTGAGCTCTATTCTCTTTTCATTTAACTACAGCTGACATTTGGAATTCAATCAATGAATTTCCAATACATGGCGGGTAATTGGAAAAACCCGACGGTTTTAAATAATTTATTTAACTTATGATAATGCAGGATTTCGAATGTTGAATAATACAGAAGATGAAATATTTTGTTTGGTTTTTCTTTTCTTATTCTGTACAAGTTTCATTACCCATTAAAATTTCGCTTTATTGTTTTCAAGTATCCAATAAGACAACAATTAACTTTTTAAACCTTGCAACAATATTTAGTAATTATACTTTGCTTCTCAAGCTTTGAAATAGTTTACATGACGAAGAATATATTTTCTTGTAAATAGAAAGTGAAATTTATTACAGCATAAATTGTTCGAAAAAGATGTATTATTATTGTTACTTTTAAGTCAGATAAATTTGTTTCGAGTTCAATAAGTTTCAATCGATCACGATTTCAGTTCTGGTCACATTTTCATATTAAAAATAAGATATACATACTTAATTTAATATTCATATTAAATGTTACACTTAGTATGCTTCTTATTGTTAAATTATACTTTGTTTTCCCAATTTAACACACAGATATTATTATTACAATTCAAAAAAGCTTTTTTTTTGTATAATTAATCATTGTGCCAATATTTATTATAATTCTCCCAATGCTGATATCGATTTTTGTGTCGTTGACAATTTGGTTGAATGTTTACTTGTTGATTCATTATATTTATTTTGTTTGTGGCCCAGCATACCGATATTCGACATGAATTATTCATTACCCGCTGGCACCCAACATTAAATCAAATTGTTTGCATATTTAATATTTGCATTGACAATTAAGCAATCTGTAAATATTTAAACGCCAATGGTAAATATTAATTAAGATCTGGTTGCCCATTGGAAATTTTATAATACATAATTCTATACGGGCTTATATTAAATATATATTATATTTGTACAAGTAAATGTTAACACCATGTGAAATTTACCTGTAAACGAAATCCAACAAATGGCATCCAATTAAGTGCACTACATTTAATGAGAATTCTTTCAGTGCATTTTGCTGGTTTGACCAACTCATCGCTAATTAAAAACTTTCCCATTGGCAATCAAATTGCGGCCATATGACGGCCAAATGTTTCAATAATATTGAATTAAATGTGTATGCAATCAAAAGTACACTCACATTAGTGCACTTACATTATTACCAACAACAAAGTATTTGAATTCGTGCCCAGATAAAATGTTGTGGTTGTTCGATGCGGAAACGGAAATGCGACCTCAACCAACAAAAATGAAATGCTCGTTGCTTTCGGTGTTGCTGCTGTTACAGTCGCTGCTGCTGTTGCTGACAAATTTGTTATTTTATTGTATATTCTTTCAACCGAATGGAAATTTTACTCGTGGCAGTGTGTGCCATAAATTTGTATGCGGTAGACACACACAATCTCATAATATATAATAAAGATACTTTTTTCATAGTTTTATGTGTTGAAGATGCGACAATAAAATGTCGTTAAAGTTTATATATACAAAGTTGTCATATAAACAAAAATTAGAATTCATTTTCATAAAAAGAAAAATTTTTTTATAAATTGAAAATAATATTTGCGCATTTATATTAGAGATGTGAATTGTAAAGCGTAAAGTAAAATAGCTTTAAATGTTGTTTAGATGATTCTTAAATTTTTATTAGGGAAAAATATCTAAAATGATTATAGTCCTTTTCTGAGTTACTGAGATAATTTAACAGAAACATAAGCCATTGTATTATATAGTTTGTATGATTAAACTACCAAACCATTATGTGTTGCACTTTGCGTTGCAGTTTGTCTAAACAAAGTCCATTAATATGGCTTTTCTAAAGAGTCATAACATTTTATTACCATCAACCGGGAACATACTGGATTTCTTTGGATCAGTAGCTCATAAAATGTTGTGAGTCCCATAATTCATTGGTTAATGTGCAAAGGTCTCCCATATGAAGACAAAAACCACACACACCACAAACATACATCACATACAATGCGTTATTCTCTTACATAGATTTATGATGACAAAAGCTTGCCTTTTCCTTTAAGTTTCTCATTTGGCAAATGCAACTGACTGTATACTCTCTCTTTATCTGATCTATGTTTTAGATTGCTGTGTCAGGAGATCAACCAGGATGATTCATTTCATCTGGAATACAGAGGCCCCGTTATTATGAAGGGCAAACCAACGCCCATGGATTGTTGGTTCTTAACTCGTGCCAGTACTACAAATGCAAGTGGAAGCGGAAGTGCCAGCATTGCAACAGCAAGCGGCAATGGCAGCTTGGATTCGCCAACGGCCATGCCCAGTCAACGGATGAGTCATGCTAGTGTCTCACGTACATCGTCGGGAACTGGAGGTGCTGGTGGTGGTGGCTGTGGTGGTGGAGCAGCTACGACAACTGCAGTTTCAAAGGATACATAGGAATTGTGCAAGGATTCGTCTTGCTGCTGCTGAAATATCCTGTAAATTTGCTACGTGCGTGCTTGTGTCCTGTTTGTCCTGTCTCATGTCGTCCTTTACGTACAAGTCGGCCACTTAACCACTTCATTCCACTGGCTTTGCATTCGTCCTGGCCTGCCTGCCTGCCTGCCTCATCCTGTGCGTTCTCTGCTTGAGTATGTATGTGATTGTGATTGTTGCTACTGACACGTTGCGGTCGAAGTCAGCTCCTTCGAAGGAGCCCAAGGATCATTGTGCAAGGTAATTTATGTTAATGCTCTTCTATCTGTAACCACTCAGTATAGGCGCCCAACCACTTAAGCAAGTCATTTTACAAGTGATTTACATTTCGTTAGCAATTACTTGCCATTGATGCATACCTACAAAATTTATTACATATTAACTGCTTCAGTTTGGGCCAAGTTCGTTTATCTGTTCGCAGAAAGTTTAAAATACAACAAATTAAATGGCAGCCATAAAAAACGTGACCGAAAGGAAGCTTCAGAATGTAAACATCCTTGTCAGTTGGCCATAAACTAGATAAGTCCAAAACAACTCAATATAAAAGCCGTAATATAGCAAACAGTTAAATGTATATATATATATATAAGGACATTCTGTTCAAGCCAAGCCAGTTTCAGCCTGGCAAACAGACTCTATCTGCCACTGCTGTGGCTCTTGTTAAACATTTTCTGTCCCACTTTGCGTGGTCTGGCCACAAAAAAAAAAAATATTGTCAACAGATGCGAGAAAATTTTTGGCAAAATGTTGCCGCTGCTCTATATTAGATGCTTGATTCCATGTCAAGTAAAATGTTCAGCAAAAATGAGGCCAAAATGGTTAAATAGAACTGCGGAGTGGATGAAAGAAAAAGTCATATTGCATTTAGCACATACTTGAAAAGCAAATATTTATTTTACCCAAATAGAGACAACAAGCCAAAGCCATCGACAAATGGCTCTTTTTTCTAAAAGTATTACACAAAAATTCTCCAATTTTAAGCATATTTTCTCGAAATGGCTTAGTCTGATTATTTTGAAAACTCAAGAATACATTGAATACAAAAAGGAAACTAAATCAGTGACCTTAACTTAAGTAATAAATTCTTTAAACTTATCGGACACAGAAATTTACTACTATTTGGATTTAGTATTATTATTATTTAAAAACATAAAAATCTTTCTTTTACAATGATGGCAAAATTACTGTTTTAAGTATATTTATATGAACTTAAAATAACTGAGTGAAAGTGAATTTTTGATTTATAACTATATTAGACCAAAGTTAATTTTTATTTATTTTTTCTTTTATTTAAAATAATCTTGTTACTTCTGGTACTGAAACTATCAAAAAAGTTTTAAACGATCAAAAAAGTTTTAAAGAATAAATTAAACTATAAACGAAAATTAAATAGACCGAAACCAAAACGTTATTCAAATTCAGTTTTTGCCTTACTTAAGCAATTCAAGTGTCATTTTATATGCACTTTTATTACACAAGAAAGAAAAAAAAAAGTTAGATATAGAATTAGAGTTGATTAGAAAATAAAACAAGTTGTTGAGCTCAACCAAATTTTCAGTACACAGTTAAAAACTAAAACATTTTGCAAACTAAAATTACAAAATGTGATAAACTGTTCTGTTTAATGAAATATTTAACTTCAATGGTATACACAAATAATTAATTTTATGAGCTATATGAACCTGTTTCCAAATGTAGAAGCAATCAGTTTAAGTAGCTTTTCATGAAACATATTAAAACTCTCAAAAAAGGTATATTTACCTTGCCACTTCACAGAAAGCTTTTAAAAAGTCAGACAAAAATGAAAAGTAATAAACATAAATTAATGGGTAACTTGAAACTCCTTTTATATGCCTATGCTGATATATAGTAACAAAAAAATTGTACATTATCTTATCATTAAGGTTCCTCAATTTCAGTACCTTAATTTCGTAAAATTTTCGTATTATATCGAGTAAAACTTTATTACTCATAACACTTATAACTTGGCCCACACAAATGGATAGACTGTTTTGGCCAGGCCTAATTTCCATTTCAATATCGGCCATTTAATATGTATGTATATATGCATATATTGTCATAGTTGTTTATGGCCTTAATATGCTCACATTATCATCATCACAAGGCCAACAACGAGAACGATAAGTTGGCATGCAATTTGATGACTTGGAAGTTGCCTGGCATTTTGATGATGATGCCAAGTGTGTGATTTGTGTGTGTGATGTGTGTGTATGTGGGTATTAACGAGGCCTCGTTAGAAATGGATTAACATTGATTAGGTTTCACCCATCCAATGAAAGTTGGCCTAATTAAATGGATAATAATATGACCACAATATATATGCATATTTCTATTTTAATAAATCAAAATTTATTTTGGGTTACTGTTATGTAAATATAAATTGAAAGGAATTAACTAAGTCAAATGACCAACTTTCACATATCCTGTAATTAATATAGCCAAACCGATATCGCAACAAAGTGCTTCTCTTTTCTTATTCCAAATTTTGATTTGGCATTAGCTCCTACAAACAATAATGGACCCTTATGTGATTAGCTTACAGGGTATGAAAAGAAAACAGAAAATTAGTGGGCAATGTAGCATCCGGTTTGTGGCTTTTCCTTCATCACTTTTCCCTCATTATTTCTATTTAGTCCTTATTTATTATTCACATCCGGTCTATTTATGCAGGATGTTTCTGTGGGATTTAATGGTGTTTTCTTTTTAACACTTCCTTCGTTCGCTTTAAATTTATAATTAGGCGTAAATGAAGATTTCAAAAAGATTCCAAATGGATTGCAGGCAATGAATATTAAGACTGCATCATCAGTAAGATTTTTATATAACATCAATAATACCAATCAACCATTTGTCATATACAAATAAACTAATGTATATATTGATGTTTGTTTGTATGTAAGTTTTCTTTACATTTCCGCTTCAATGAATGGAAATTCATCCTCATAATATTCGCATTGGTCTCGCACAATTTCCGTTTCCTGTTTCGCTGCTTCGTACAAAACCCAATTCCAAATCCCAAAACCAATCAAATAAATATATATATACATTTTTGTGTATTATTTATTTGCTTAACTGAATACAAGGACAATTCTTTTTTGTGCGTATCGCTGTGTTTGTGTGTGTCTGTGTGTTTGTGTGTGTTATGTGGTGTTTGTGTGTGCGACAATGAGACAGGGCGTTCGTTTGCTTCTCAAGGCCAGAGAATCTTATTAAAAATTTAGTGACAGCGGCATGCAAAGTTTTTGATACCCTGTTGTAGGGTAAAAGGGTATATCTGCATTTATATAAATTTTCTTTTAATCTTTGAGCAGCTTATAAACAAATTTTTTATAAATCTCTTTTGAATCTAATTGTAATTATATAAGTTTTATATTTACTTCAAATGTTTTATTAATATAATAATTTGTTTCTGAATATTCAATTTTACAACTTTTAAACAACATCTTAAAGGACACATCTAAAAAAGAAAGAAGTAAGATCTAGAATGTGGTTTAATATAATGGTGTAGAGTATTTTTAAGTCGTTGCTCTGATTTGTTAATAGGTGTTTTTCCCCAGCTGTCTCGTCTACACAGAGACGGTTTTTTTTTCTCATTAAAAATTCATAAGGATGAAAATTATGATTGCGATGAGCCGACGACAAAATATAAAGTATTTGAAAGAAATGAGGAAGATAGCAAATGAGCGAAAGAGAGTTTAAGATTCAACTTTAAACATAATAATGATAATATTGCTGATGACGTAGCTGGGCAAATGTATATTTTCAGACGACATAAAAAAATTACGTATACGCATGGGTATGCCGTGTAAAGGATTGTTGTCTCTAGCTATTGTTAAGAATTTCTGTGGATAAGAAATTGTTCTCTAGAAAAACGTTCAATCATCATTTTTCCACAAAATCCTTTCAAGTTAATCCAAATGTGTATACATAGGCGAGGGGGGGAGAGATGAGGCAAAAAAAGTGAATCAGTCTTCTTTTTGTGTGGTCAAAAAAAACTTTCTTTTTGTTGTTTGGTTTTTTGGGACGCAAAAGTTTTCTCATTTATCTATGCGAAACGGAAAGTTTTATTGCCCTGGCTAACTTTATTTATTATTAATTAAATATACATAGTTACTTCAAATGTGGAAATAAATAGACGATTTCAACTTCTCCTTAATTTTTGCACCTTTAGTCAAATAACTTAAACATTTTGTTGTCAGAGGCAGACAAACATTTGCCTATCGAAAACATTCAAGGCGTGGCTCTAATCGAAAACTCAACACTAATTTCAATTAAAGTTGTAATGAATGCAAATAGACGGAATCTGACACACAAATAGACACGGAAACGTTCAGACAGAGAAACGCACAATTCCGCAACAATGCTAACTGACAGATGCCACAACCAACGAAGCAACCATCTCTCCTTCACCTCAGCACATCTTAAGCAAACAAACGGCTTGAACATTCATTTGCATACGAACCCACGATACCACACCCACATTCAAGCCCACAGTGAATGCAACACAGACACAAACACACACACACACATATACAACTGGCAAATCAAGTTGGAGGCAGATTGCACAAATCAATTCAAATCACAATTTTTATCAAGCAAAATAGGTTGCAAATGGTTCTTGCATCAGCTGCTACAGTTGCAACTTAATCGAAATGAAATTAGTTTATTCAATTTGGCCCAACTTGATTTTAGGTCAGCATTTTAAATGACATTTCCTTAAATATTTCTTAAAGGACATTTTTTTTACTTGAGTTGAGTAGAAGCATTTTGATAAAAATTTTTTCGTTTTCTTTATTTTCTTTAATGATTTTTTCTTTACAAAATGTTTAACCTTTATTCTCGCTAATATGAATTTGAATATAAATAAATCAATGCAACTGAAATAGATATCCCAACTATTTTATTAAAATAAAAGTGTTACCTGCCAAATGGCTAATATATATTCCTTTTAGTGTATCAAATATGCATTTCCTTTCCAAAGTTATATATAGATGATTGTTTGTTTCCTTTACTACAGTCACAAATCGAGCATGTAAGAGAAAAGTTTTACTCAATGGCATAACAATTTGCCGGAGCAGCAGTAAAACACAAAAGTAGCATCAATATTGGTATTACATATATCATACAATACACATTCTTCTTGTTGTTTTTATTTTTTAAATTTTATGGCATTTTCCTTTTAGTTTTTCCGGTGCGCGTTAAGCTTTGTTTTTTTTTTTTTCATTCAACTAGCAGCATTCTGCATTGGATTTCATTCTGGCTTTTGGCCCAAGGCAAATGGGGCGTATTGGCCACCTTTGTTCATTTGATTTGTGTGGCCATAAAGCTGCGAGCCGTCGCTTGATATTTACAATTTTAATTCAATTTGTAGAAAATGTAAGGACGTCCCCATAGAGCCACAGCCCCAGCATCAGCCAGAAACATTGCCAAAGCCACTTGCTGTTGCTGCTATTTTTGAACATTAAACTAATCGATATTTTATGGGCCGAGAGTGTGGAAGAGAAAGATTGGCTAGTGGTTATGCCAATGGCAGGGTGTGGAATGTAAAAGGACGAGAAGCATACATTAGATGCAAGTACATTTTAGCCATTTTATCGTCGTTGTCGTAGTCAATTCAATGACAGCTCAGCCGAAGGACATGGCAAGACTCGATCCGGATCAGCAGTAGCAACAGCAAGAGAAACGCCAGCAACAGCAACAGCAGCAGCAGCAGCATGTTGTTGTTTAATTGTCTGTAAAATTGTTAAATTGCTTAGCGTGCAACTGCTGGAGGCGCCTGTCAGCGGCTTAGGGTTAACATGCATGTGCAATTACTATCAACTGACCCCCAACCCAACTGACACTGACTGCCATTGTCAGCTCGGCAGTATGTTCCTGATGCATTCAATCCTCTCAACCCAACTCCTTTTCTCCCCCCCATCCTCACGACATGAATTGAAACTTGTACTTGCGCCAGGCCACAGAACATTTGAGTGGAGTGTAAAAAGGACTAAAAAAAAAACCCGAAAAAAAAAGAGAAACCGTAAAAAATTTTCAACTTACGCTATAAATAATCGTTTTTGGGCACGACCTTAGAACTTTTTAGAATAGAATATGAAGCAAAAACAGAGATCCAAACTACATTTGGCAGTGCCAAAGTGTTTCTATCCTCTCAAGTTTATTGAATGCTCTTTTTTTTTAAATAACAAGGATATTCCTAATAAGCAAAAGATAATGGATATATATTTGAATGATATAGAAAAGTTATTAAATATTATTTTTGAAGTAAATTATGATGCATATGTCATTGAATTCAATTTGAATACATATTTTAATAAATAATTTGATAATGTCTTTGGACATATAATCCAAATGAAAATTATAAATTTTTTTATCATTACTACAATAGCTGATATATACGAATATCTATCCTTCTGAAGTGTATGTTTTTTTATATGTAACAATTGCTGAACTTTTTGAAACGGACAATTGAAATTTTTTGTAAAGAGCATAAAATAAAAGTTGTAAACTTGGCCTAGTGTTGGCAGTTGGCATTGCATCAGATTCACAGATATGTATATAAAAATAACTATATACATTTATACCATCAAGCTTATCAATAATGTATTTGCTTAATTTCATGCGTTGCCAAGTTCTAGTTAAAATTGTTATACACTTTTAGCCAGGGTATAAAAACTTTACGTGATTGAAATTTTTAAATTTTCAAAGCGCCGACCCAGATCTGTGTATCTTTTATTTTTACCCCGGTTTTCTTTTCCATTTTGTTTTTTAGCAATCAAAAGTTGTGTATTTCGTTGCCTTTGTAGTTTTGGTCTTGATGTTGTTTGTTGTTTGTGGCTTTGGTTGGCCCACGCAGTTGGCATACCAAACATGTTGGCAAGAAGGCAAAGTTTCACTTTCCACGTTGGCCAGATTCAACTTTGACATTGACACTGTTTTGGTCCGGGACCCGTTGCCACTTTACTGGGCGGCTGGGCGACTGTATGCTGTTTGGCTAACACTATTCTGGCCGGCTTTGTAGCGTAATTGGGCGTGAAGGGTTAAATTGAATTGCAAGCTCATGCTCATGGGAGCCAAAACGGCCAAAACAAACAAAAGCTTTGATTTTGTTTACTTTAACCGCATTTGATGGAGGCATTACGTGAAAAATCCAAGTATATACATAGTTCCAGGCATTCACATTTCCATAATATTAACCACGTTTTATTATATATTTAAAGTAATTTTTTTTTTCTCTTTACAGGATGATTGTTATTATTAAAATTCCAACATATTAATGCACTTGTACAAAATACTTAAGTATATAATTATTATTTTATTTGATGGTGTGACAAGGAACTTTATATATAATATATTGTATGTAAATCAAATTTTGTTAATATGTATTGTACTTATTATTATTATTATTGTTATTCTACTTTTGTGATGGTTTCTTAGGCTGAACTGTTGTGCTATCAACTTTATGCACTGTAAATCTAATTGAGAACAAACCAAACCCAAAACCAAAATGAAAAATTATATTTATCTGTAAAAATCGTCGAGCGAATGCAATGTAAGGCAAATATTCTAACTCAAACAAAAGGTAAAGAAATGCATTAACTGTTTTTTTTTCCCAAGAGAGACTTTACCAAAATAAAATATTATATGTAGTAGTAACCGATAGGTATACATATATACACTCGTTTATAACATATAATTGGTACACGACTTTGATGTTAACTTCTATACAGGGGCTATTGACCAGATCGTTAGCTAACTCAACCAAACAACCGCACCAAGTAAAAGAAAAATGAAATAAAACCCAGAACAAAACTATATGAAAAACTTACAAAAAAAATATATATAATTATAAATAAATGTTCGAATGTCCACTGCTAATTTAATATTGTATGTATAACCAATTAGACACATTCAAAACACTCACTTCAAGGACCCAAATCTATTCTACAGATCCATAAAACTTAACTGACAAATCTTTAACTTTACCAAACAAAAATAAAAAAATGAAAAATAGCTTTATAGTTTTAAGCCATGAATAATATGGGGAAAAAACTAAACTGAACTATGCACAAACACACACACACTCAAAAATAGAAAATAGATATATAAACCATATATACTTATATAACTATCAAGATCAAAGAGAGGAAACATGTATTTAACTATCAGCTGAATATACCAATAAGTCAAATATGTAGCTAAACTTATAAAACTTGATACTGATCCAAGAGCTATATATGTATGTATGATGCCTAGTCAATATATATACATATATATTATATACTTATTTAATTGTTCAGTTCTCGAAACTCGTATGTTGTCGAGAAGGAGAGGGGAGAGCAGAATTCCATAAAAGAATATACTGTAAAATAATGTATAACTAATTCAACTAACTTGGCTTTCACACTCTTCCTTCTTGTATTGTGTAAAATGTTAAATGAATCATATGCAAAGGAAATAATACTATATAATATAAACCACAACAGTAAAAAGAAAACCAAATAAAAAATAACATTTCATTGAACCCCAAAAAAACAGAAAAATCTTATTTACTATTTTAATTTAAAAACTAAAAGGGGCATACTTTAAGTACTTTTAACTTAGGTAAGTACTAGCACATTTGGCTGTATATTTATGTATATAAAATTATCCTTATATATATTTATATATACAACACCTTAAATTAAATTATATATATACAATGTTTCACAAATGAATACTGTATTATAAGATTGAATTTGTTTTTTTAAAATCAACTGTCAATCCACTAATCAAATTTGTTCATTAGACTGCTCAACCAATTGTTGTTGCTGATGTTGTTCTTTTAGTTTTTGCCATTTTGCTTTTGGTAGGAGGGCGGCAGCTGCCTGTGCCTCCTCTTTGGCAATTTGTTCGCGTATCCAATAATTTGCTCCACAAACCAGCAACAACAAACATGGTATAAGGATGAGCAGAACCATGCCCAATGAAATGCTGGCCACACGTGCTGAATGCTCTTCCTTGCCTGGAATAAAAAAAAAAAAAGAAAAGGTGTGGCAGAATGGTGCCATAGACAATGAATAAAAATATCTAAAATTCAACAAAAAAAAAGAAACTGAAACCGAAAGAAGGTGAATGAAATACACCCATTTGCTATTGTTAAAGTGGGTACTATTGTTTTTTCCTCTTTTTGCTACCATTTGAAAAATGAATGAATCATAAATTAAACAAGCAATACCATTCATTCGATTTTGTATCCATGCACCATTTTCAAACGTATTCATCAGTAGAACAAAAAACTATTCAGTATAGATACATTGCTAGAACGTTCTCTCTTTTCTATGCTTTGAATTTGAACTGTGACAGGATGAACGCAAAATACATGCTACAGATACATAAGTAATGACAACGGCAACATCAACAGCAACAAAAACTGGAGCGGCAACAGCAGCAGCAACTTGTCCATCAATTTGCTCAAGATTGATTGACATTGTCGTAATGCACACAATATACATTTACCACGCTTAAGGCGATGTTGCCTCTGTATGGCGCCTGGATAGGATGAGTGGGTGGTTATGGGCGGAGTTTGGTTCATGTGACAGTTGGCTACAGGATTAATGTCTCTGGCTTTGGTCATATTGCTTTGTAAGAAATTTTATGTAATTTCATTTTCCATTGCCATTGCGTTTTTAATTATTCCAACAACAGCCACAGGCGAAAATAATATATATAACCAACTAAATTTTTCTTTAACCAAACTACACAAAAATATATATTTCAAAATAAATTTCAAACTTAAATCATTCATGAAATAGGACAAATAATTGAATGGAACCTCAACTTCCCAAGGCTGTAAAATTTAATTACAAACTAGAAAAGAATTTTTACTACAAATTGACAAAGTATTTTTAAGATTGTAAGTTTTGTGTCTATTAACCTAGCCATATTCCATATATATTCCTTCTTATATCATGGCTTATATGTATTTGAATATCAGTTAAAATTTGAAATCGGCTGACTTTAATACTTGAATATTCTTTCATTTTTTTACTTCTACAATCTAAATAATTAATGCAAATTATTACAGAAAATTGACATGCCCTTGCTATGGCTATCTTTAAATCACCTTTAAAATAATAACTAAGCAAATTAAGCGAAGTGTCAACTTTCATGTAACAATTGGCATTATCAAACCACACTCAATTTAGCTGGAAATTAATGAGAAATAAATTAGATTATATATATATGTATAATTATATATTAAAACAGAAACGTTTCGTTTTTATTTTGTTTTTTCTTTAACACAAAAAAAAAGGGACAAAAAAACGGAATTTGGAATTAAAATTTTGTTTTGACAGAGAACCGAATGATAATCTGATTGAAATTATGGTGGAAGGAATATGCTTAATGTACAAAAAGCTGGGAAATACTTGGTCATGGGTGGAAGAGGGAGAAAAACAAAAAAAGTATATACATATATATGTACATAAATACAAATACAGATATATTATTATTACGCGTAAATTATGACAGGTGGGGAGGTGGGTTGGGAGTCTAGGGGTGTGGATTAATTAAGCAAGTTAAACAAATATCCTTAAAATTAACATTCATTTTTTGTTTTTGTTTTGTTTTTTTTTTTGTATGTGTGTGGAATTTTTAAAACAAAAATTTGAACTTTGGCGAATGGAATTAGATAAAATGGCATATGAGTTTTTAGTTATTGATTAGATTTATGGTTTAAACTTCTGTGGACTTTTGCACAGATGGAGTGGGTGAGGTGGCCTGTGGCGGCGGTGATGGCAATCCACTATCCTGGGTCAATTGTGTGGCCGGCAGAGTGGGGGCAGACCTCAGAGGAATCGCTGTCGCATTAGCTGGCGTACTATTACCAGTGATTGGAACACCCGATGGCGGTCTACTATAGTATTGAGTGTTGCTGGGCAACACTGGAACACCACCAAAACGATTCTGGGCAGCCGATTGGGGTGTATAATTGATGGAACTGGCACCGCTAGTTCGACTATCCACACCGCTAAATGTGGGACTATATTGCTGTTGATGCAAATGATCGGCCTCTTCGGGTGACATGGGTTGATGGTAGCCAGCAGGATGGATGGTGCCCGTATGTACATCACCCTCATCGAAATCATCATCCTCGTCATGTCCATCTACGGGGCTGCCATGTGCATCATGTTGGTCCAGTTCAGTGCCCGATGCGGAACGTAGAGAACGTCTTCCAGATTGCTTCGGTTTCTCACCTGTTACGTTAGTTTTATTAATGTAGGAAATGTCCTTGGCTTGTTTTGAGCTAGTTCTATTATCACTACCTTCCGATGATGTCACATCCTCATCGTTCTCATCCAGATCCCATTTCTTAGCTGGAAAATCAATTTGCGGTTTGCCTGGTAATGGTTCGTTCGTGCGATATACTTTATCGTAGGACCTACTTTTTTTCAGTGTGCTGGCATCAGTATCGCTATCATCATCATAGTTCAAAGTACGCAAATTGCGTGCCGAACTGGCCCTGGAACGGGGCAATACAGGCATCTGCCAATGTGGATCCTCCTTCAGCTGCTTCTGGCGATAGCGATACACACCGCACACAATGCACAACATCAGGGGGCAAATGACGAGTATGATAATGCCAATTGCAATGAAAGCAACGCGACGCGTATAATATACTTCACCTATACGAGGGGAGTTCGAAACGAATTGGTATGCCAAAAGCATAAGCATTTAAAATCCATCATAGAAAAAATAACTACAATTAAACTGTAAAGTAACTTACGTAGACACTCCGTATAACCATACTCTGGTATATTCCATAAACCATCGGCCAAACACTCACGACGTTGATCGCCAACTAGAATGAATCCCTCATTGCATTCAAAGGATACCTTGGCTCCGGGCATGAAATCAAAACTGAGTTTACGTCCAAAACGTGGTGTTTGCAATACACCACAAGATACTACACGTCTATAATTAGTAATTAAAAATTAGTCATAGTGATTAATGATAAATATTATTTGTAAACTTACTGAGCATTCTCCGCCTGCATATTTACAATGCTGTCATAATAATTCTTGGTAAAGTGAGCCAAATCTCGATTTAATGTCATTGCATAATCATATTGACACTGATAACATTCGCCGCATAATTCCTCAGCTCTCTCCAAATCATAGCTACGATTACTTGGCAGGAAGGTAGCCGGATCTAATACATAATTTGGAGCAAATGTGGCATTGGCATAATAACTTGCCATACGTCCAAATTCTCGGGTAAATAGAGCTGCACCCACACCAGGAACATCCCGATCAGTGAGCATCCATTTGAGACCAAAGTTGGTATGAATTGATTTCAAATCATTAATATTCAGAGAGGCAACTTGACCATTGGGCAGAGTAAAGTCATCCATGGGATTGAAACTCCAATTACCAAAGAGACCAGCGGTTTTATTCTGAAATAGAAATATTTAATCACATGCCAATAGCTTTTATATTTTTGACTTACAATAAATTTCCAGGGCAGGAATACACGACCAGTCATAAAGCCTTCATTCTCCACCACCTCAACGCCAACGCCTGCATCGAACTGTATCACCACCTGGGACTGATTGAGCAAATAAGTTGGTGTATAGACAGTAACACCATCAAAATGCTGGAATTTCAAACTTTCGCGATCAAAATAAATCCTACGGCCATCAGCCAATACATCAAGACGATAACGCCAACGGGCATGGAGAGGACGCAAACGGACTTCAATTGTTGTTGTGGTATTACCCCTCATGGCCACCGCTGTCAACTGAGTTGCCATAACTTGACCATAATAATTATCAGGTAGTTGCTCGAAACGTCCTTGAACCTCAAAGCGTTCGCTCTCTTCTGTACTTCTGGCCAAAACAAATTCACCCAGACCATTAAACGTATAAGCAGAGCCATCAAAAGTAACAAAATGTGGATCACCAAAGACACCAGCAATACCAGGAGCCTGATAGGCCACACAATCCTGCGAGGGTCGACGTTCAAATCGATAGGTTTCACAACCAACTGCCTGTTCCTCTTGCCACGAACAACAGGTATAGAAGGGACGCATATCGTGGAACCACATGGACAATGAGGGCACCTTACTAGCTTCATTCCATGGCATTTTACCCAAATTATGAATACGACGAGGACGGGAACCCCACATTTGATCATAGGTAAGCATCAGATAGCCATAACGATCATAACAACATTGCTGCTCAGCACCTTGCGCACTAAGAAAAATAAATTAAATATTTTTTACTATTAATAAGTTTTCATTTTATATATAGAAATTCTACTTACACTGGAGTACCGCTAACCACACAATGAATGGCGCCACGATGACGCAAACAGCTTGGATTCGAATCTTTATCGCATTCACGATCCGGTCGGAAACGACCCTTGTCCAACACCGCCTGCTCCAATATACAAGGACAGAGAGGCAAGTCGGCGGCAAAGTTTCTAAAATGATAAAAATGGAAATTTGTTTTTTTTTTTTTTGGTTTTTGGTTGTCCTTCTTTGGGTGTGTGGGAGAGTGTGTGTGTATGTGTGTCTTTTAGAGCTCTCTAATTAGACAGCAGCAAGCAGGTCAGTTCGTATTTCCCATTGGCATTTTGGCAGCTTTTAATTAGCAGAAAATGCAAATGCACTCCCACTTCCCGCCTTCATTCTCCCTCTCTGTCTCCATTACCTGGGGGGATGGCAATTCATGTGAAACTTACCTAAGGAATCGGTCGTTGCGTATCCAATTATCGCACAAAGCTCGCGGCCAACGTTTGCCGTGTTGCCGCTCCCATTGAGGTCCCATATACCAGCCCAATGGTATGGGCCGTGACCATAAGATACTTTAAAATAAAAATAAAATAAAAATATGAAATTTAAAATTAAATTTTTCTTCATTTCAAATACGTCAAAATGGTAAACAGTCCTCACATTTAACCACTTTGCATATTTGCATTATGTCATGCTAATGTAGCCACCACACAAACCGTTCATATATCTGTCTATAGTATATTTATATATTTTCTCTGGCTGCTTTCCGACATGAGATTCGCATTAGCCATTCCTGTGCCTGCCTAGTTAACATTCACGGACTCAAGTTTGTCAGTCTTGACATTTCCCAGAAATATTTTTCATTAAGTTTGACAATAACTTGGCCATAATTCAACTAATTCATTTGCCGTCCATCAAAATGTATATTAAAAAAAAACCCGAAACAATGTGAGAAAATAAAATATATATCAAAATACCAGCCCCTTCTCTTTCCCTGGATATCTAATAATGGCAACTGTACCCAAAGGTGTCGTAAATTAAAATCCCAAATACAAAAGAGTTTCCCTTTGCCTAAGTTTTGTATGCATTTATCAAAAGGGTTTTCTTTGGATATGACAAGTTGGCTGCTTTTCTTTCCATTTTACTAAGAAAAACCCTCATCTAAATTTCTATTTTCCTGTAGAAAATTAAATTCTTTAAATCTTTATTTGAGTCCTATAATATTTAATTAAGCTTATTCATTGATTAAATTTGCCCAAAAATTATGTCTTATTGAACTTTGAGAGTCCAAAGTTAAGTCAAATTATCTAAATTTCTTGGTATTTTAATTTCTTCTTTTTAAGAGTAATGCTTGTAAAAGATATATTCTTAAATCCCATTTTCTTTTTCATTTTCCCAGCCATTAACTTTCTATTTTTTCTTCCTGTTTAAACTTTGATTAAAAAACCAAATTGACTTTTAGATTTCTAAATTTAAATGGAAAAAGGGTTAAAAATTTAGAATTAAATGAATTGGCTTACATTGGCGTAAAAAAAATTTGCTTTTGGTAAGACTTTATGCTTAGTAATTTAAAGCCATATCAAGCTAAAGACTAGTCATCACTATGTAATTCATTTCGGTTGTATCTTTTACTGTGGCACTTTATGGCAGCTACGAAATTCTTGAAACTTAAGTGCAAAATAATTACAAAAACAAAAAATAAAATAAAGGAATAGGGTAAAGGCTTAACTTAATGCAAATAAGGCACAGAATGCCAAGGCTACTGAGTGGAAATTAAGTGTGCGATTACTAGACGTGGTCATTAAAAACACATTTTCAATTATTGATTGGCTGTGGAAATGTTCTAGCAATTACACGTTGTCATAATAAGCAATCTATCTGAACAGAGTTGAAGCCATTGCAAATTGATTAGACCCTCGAGGATACAAGAGACATGTAGCCATGGCTTTGGCTCCGGTTCTGGTTTCTGGCTCTTGTTCTAGTTAGTTTCCATAGTATGTCTCAATGAAATTGCCATGGCAAATTGAATAAAAACATGAACAGACTAGAATAGTGCAGATGCAGCAGAAAAATCAATTAAAATATAATAACAAAGTGTTGTTATCCTTTCCCTTATCCCACTTACGGACTGAGAGCCAAGCCGGAATATTGTTCCGGTTGGGTGAGATTGATTTGCAGGAAACCAAACTGCATATCCTTATTGATGTTATTGCGATTGATGTAATTGGAGGGTGTGATCACATAGCTGCCAGTATTTGAATAGCTCGCCTCAATCACATCGATATATTCCAATTGGGGTTCAATTTTTGTTTCACGGTAACCCCACAGAGAGATCATTACATTGGCAACCGAGTTGGAAGTCAAATTGAATGCATTCCAGGAGATACGAATTTCATTGGGATTTTTCTTGTGGACATCATCGGTGGCAAAGAAGATTTTCTCAGTGGCAGCAGCTGGAGTTTCCACAAAGTATTTGCCACGCCATTTGAAACGCTGCACACCAACCGATATCTGGAATCGGATATAACCCTCAGCCTTAAGGAATGGTTGCACACAAATCACACGATTCCGATCCACATAGGTACCCAATACGGATTCCGTATCAAAATGACAGGTAACACGAATATCCGGATCAAAGCACGGACCAGTGATGTTAACCACCTGACCGCCCAACATGTTGCCCGATTCGGGGGCAAAGGTTAGAGGCAACAAAGCAGCATCTAAATAAAAAGCAAATAATTGAAAATAAATATTAGTATAAATATACATAGATGGACATAATGGACATTACAATATGAAAGCAATTAATTTTCTAATTAGAAAATCATACGCACCGATATCCTTGTTGCAGGAACCAATTAAAATTTGCTCATCGATGCGGAAAATGTGACGACCAGGAAAACCATTGCCCCAACCACGATTGACTAAATCGCGAATGACCATATTCTGGCTATAAGGCTTATACTCATAGGCCTGTGTACCATTGCCGGCATTAAATCCAACCTAAAACAAAAAATATAAATAAAAATTTTAGTCTTTGCATAAATTATGAACAGAAAACCATTTAAGTGAAAACAAAACAGACTCGAAAAAGCAATAAAACTAAAACACACATAATTGCCAAAGATTTTAAAGTAGTGAAGCTTATCAAGATTCAAAATGGATAATTATGTTGGTTCTAAATTAGATTTAACCCAGTTATAAATATTGATTATGCTTCTAATATAGCCAAATTTGTTTTGTCAAATGTCAAATTTAAAACGATATGTACTTGGAGAAACTAATTTCACTTTAATTCTACACATATATGTTTAGAAAATTTTAATATTAAATGAAGAGATATCCTTTGAGTGGGCTTCTTCCATATAGAATATGTGAAGTGTTTAATTAAGTGCCAACAAAATGGCAACTGGCAATCAAGCAAACAACTTATGTAAGTATTATATATACGAAAGTACACACACACACACATAATGCGCTTAAATAATGATGAGAAAATGAAAGGAAAATAAATATAAAAAAAGAAGTAAAACAACTTACATATGCGGGAGTACCACCCTCGCCCTTGGTTGGATCTCCACCAGCCTCTGTATGAGACAGCCAATTAAGTACAGCATAATTGAAAATCGCATATGTGTAGACCTCATCAGTGGCCAGAACCATTTGGAAGGTATTGGTCTGTACAAAGAGCAGAGATAAGAATTAGTGTCACAAGCATATGGAATAAGAAAATAAAAGATGCCTACCGTAAATAGGGAGTTGTCGATGCCACCAGCAAAGGAAACATTTTTCCATGTGGAGATCACCACATGTTTGGGCACAAAGGTATCGGCACCCACTACACCAGTTCGTATATCCCACATGGTGCGTTCACGTACCTCAACACCGAAACGGTCTGTACGTCCCATTAGATCGCGTACCACTCTGTTAAGAAAAAGGAAAAGGATAAATAAATGTTGTGGATATAAATGAAAACTCGTGTGTGTAATGCGCAATCAAATCAGTATAAAGCAGCAGCATCAGAAGTAGCAAAAGCATCGAAAAATATGCAAAGTCAATTTCATTGCCTTCGTTTGGCGTCTAGATTCTGTATATGAAGATAAATGGATTTGATGTTTGGCATATAAATCAGCATATGCCGCAGTCGCAGTAGCAACGGCTGTTTGGTTACTGATTTTTAAACGTGCCTGTCTTATAGACTTATTCGAGTACGAGTGAGTATATACAATATTTGGATATATTGTGCCTTTTCTTCTTTTTTGTTTCGTTTTTTGTTTATTTATTTTACGCTCTTGTGAGCACTTTCAAGTGCTTTACGGCTTGCCTATCGACAACAACGACGTCGTCGTCGTCGTCGTCGACGACGTCCGACACATAGGCGACGCTGCTGGCAACGTGGCGTATGATTTATATGTTTTAATTATTCATTACGCATACGCCACGTTGCCACTTTCTTTGTTTAACAACCGTAGCAATTTTTGGGCATATTTGATTTGGTCTTAAAGCCTCTTACATATGAATCCTTTGTCAATTAATTGAACTTAAAGAATTCAAATAAACATTTTCAATTACTAAAAGTGTCGTATCCCTTTGACATTTATTAGTTTCACAATTTCTACAATCTCTGACAGTTGACCATATTTATATTTCATTTCATTTGCATTCATTTGTGTGTTTTGGTTAGATTTTATTGATTTTGTTTCATGAAAACCAATGGAAAATCATACAAAATATACACAATTACAAATCAACAAACGATTACAATCATTAGTTGTTCAGCTGTGAATATTATACAATTCAAGTGAGCAATCCATTCACATTTATTTGCTTTAAAACAAATGTGTGTGTTTGGTCATATAAATTATAACTGCCATGCTATATAAATTCAATTTTTGCTGACCTGTTTAACTGGCAAATAAAAGAGATACAAGAAAAGAGAAACAGAACGCATGCTGCCAGCTGTAACATCGAGGCAAAAATAGAAAGTACTAAAATAAATGTAAAAACGCAAAAGTCTAAAAAAACCACATGCCAAAAAAAAACCTCAAGCCACACAGTGGCAGAAAGAGACAGCCCAAGTCACATACATTCACATACACACACTTACAAAACCATCTACATACATACGTATATATGCCCAGCCAACATATTTTAAAAGCCTAGGACCAAAAATACTCTATTAGGGTAAAACATTATGTGATTCGGTAATAATTAAATTTAAAATTTAATAAACTCTGTTTTAACATTTAAACTATTTTTATAATTTTCTTTTCAACTTCGTTTTCTTCTTTGAGTTAATGATGGTATTTATATTATAATTTAGGCACTACTTCATTTTCAAGATACTTCTCAGAAATCATCAATTAACCATTACTTTGTGGATGGTATTCTTAAGTTTTAGCCACCAATTTTCCTTTTAACAGACAAAAGTTTGACTATTAAATTATCATATACAACAATGTGTAATAACATAGCTCTTTTATTAAAAATACTTTATCAGAGTGTGTAATTTATTGTTGTGTAATATATAGAAATTGTTTTTCGAATGCTTGTTGGGTGCACTCATACAATTTAGCTATCATTTGCCTTGCCCCTTCTTTTCATGCCTTTCACCTACTTTCCCATTTCTGGCTTTTTTGCCAGCTTCTGCCATGAAACTTCAAATGTCTGCAATTGACATTCCGGCAAGACACAAAAAAAAATAAAATGCGGAGGCAAAATTGTCACTCAGCCTAAAAATTGCGCGCGCAGCAACCAAGAAAGAGCCACAAACCCAGTCCATTTGTAAAAGTTGGTAAGGCAAAAAGGCTAAAAATGAAACTTAAATACAATTTAAAGACTCACGAAGACTCGAAATTCCAGCATTGTTGAGAGATTGAATGACAATGAACAGAAACACAATATTAAAGCAAAGTTAAAGTCAGATATAAATTGAAATCAAATATAGGTTAATAAATACAATTTCATTTGTCACGCACACATCTCTAAGGTAGTGTAACTTTTAGAAAATTGTTCATAAGTCTTCACCCACATACAAACAGAAAGTCGCAGAAAGTAATAGAAACTCGCATAGTCATATATATGTATATGTAAGTATATGTATATATATATATACACCCATACTTGTAAATATGTATGCCATGACCCATCCGCGTTCCCGCCCCTCTCCTATAGCATTTGTTCGGCCAGTTCTTGAACTGTGCCATTATGTACTTTATTGCATACATTCGGGCGCGCTGCCACAGTTCTTTTTTTTACATTCCTTTTCTTTCGTTTATTTTTTTTTTGTCTGAATTTTAGGTTAAAATGCCTTTTTCGCAGTTTTGCATGAAACGACTACAACTACGATGACTTTCTCGTCTTTTGCTTTTGGCCCAATTTCATCTTTGGGTGTAAATGAAACTGAAACAATGGCCGTACTTAAAGAAAATGGCGAAAATTGCATATAAGCTACAGAGTAAAGTAGAAAACGCAAAAGGCATTCTTTTTTCTTGTTCTATGAACAGTAAATGCAGAATAGATTTGGACAAAGAAAAATGCAAGTGTTACAACATGGCCAGAAATTGAGTAGACAATTTTTCCCTTTGAGCACTTATCAAATGTCAGTTAGTTACAGATGATTGTAATAATAGAATTTACAAAGGAAAACCACGAAAAAAAAACATATAATACCAAGAAATTATAAAGGGAAGAGATTTCTCGGAAAAGTTTTATCATTTTTTTATGGTTGCACCGATTATGCCAAGAAGTAGATATTAATAATTGAAGTTCATGTTTCTTTTTTACATAAACTTCAAAGATTAAAATAACAAAAAAAAAAAGAAGGAGAGCTAATTTTTGAAGCTACTGTCATAAAATTTTAATCATCAAAAGAATGTTTATCCAACTGATTTTGTTTATATTATAAATCATAAACTAAAACATTTTATGTTGTATGCATTTTACTACTTTATAAATATTTAAACAATTTTACATTAACCTCTGTGACTATGCTTAGACTATATTTTAACTATTTACTTTAAAATTTATATTAAGTAAACCCCGTAGCTGCGACCATAAAGATTCTGGTATCATTTTATTATATGCTGTTTTACCTGGACATTTCGGCTTGTTACGTGCCACTGTCAGTACATATTAAAAGAGAACCAAAGACCAATGTTTTAATTATGCCATGACCAAGACAAAAAAACAACAATTAAAATTCTGTTTGCTGCCGCTGCCCTTGACAAACAACAATTAAAAGCTCAACGCGTCTGATGCATGCCACACCGCAGATTTACACACTTGAACATTTAACAAACACTTAAATAACAAAAAAAAAAAAAGAAAAAAAATAAAAAGACAGAAAGAAAAACTGTTGAAAAGGGGACTGGAAAAAAGTCCGACTTTCACAAACGGAACTCGGCATGGCATTAACTTTTTATATGTACCACAACTCCGTTTGCATGTGTAATTAAACGTGAGCTCATAATGAATGAATTTAATACTCAAAGATGGCATGTGAAAGGGGAAATGGAAGGACCCTTTGAGCTAATCCCACCGTAAGTGCGAACGTATAATTAAATTGATGCGAAATAATTATGGTCAAACATATGTATATATAAGAAGAGAGTGCCATTACTGAAGTTAAGGACTGGATCATGAACCAAATGATTCTCCACATTTCTCACATTTCAGTCTTCGAGTCTTTGCCTGCCATGCAAAAGTTATTTAAATTAAATTCCAGACCAACATTCATTTTCAGCGCCCACACAAAAGACGAGACATCAAAGTGTGCGTGTGTTGAGTGTATATATTTCCCCTTTTCTTTTTTTGTACCATTACAATTAAATGTCAAAGGACAAAAGGATAAAGTAGATTTTCTCCTACCACCCACTTTATGTTCCACATTGAGCCTTTTATGTGAAGCAACTTTGACTATTGACCGAAACTAAAATATATATAAAAATGCAATTGCATGCTGCTTGTTAGCATTCAATTGGCTTTTTCTTTGACTGATTTACAAAATAAAAAATATGCTTTACATTATACTAATTGCTTTACTTCTACTATTTATTGGGTTAGAAGACTAAAGAAGTCTGAAATGGTTTTTATAAATTTAATTAAATACATGACCTGAAGCCACAAAAGCAACTCTTTGTATAAATATTAGAGTCAAATAGTTTTTTCTTGTTTGAGAGATATTTAAAGCAAAGTTTAAATAGTATTTTGCTTTATACAAATCACTGTCTGTGAAATAAAATAAAATAAAATAAAATGCAATATTTTATATATTTCTCTGATAAATTTAGACAACTAATGTAGTCTAGTATCATAATAATGCTTTTGACAACATATAATCTTTTTTCGCAATTAGGGTATCAAAGCATCGTTGTCTTACAAATATTTTTAGCTTTCCATCTTTCATTAAATAAATCAATTTAAGTCGCTTTGAAGCAAATGTATTGAATCATTTCTATAAATGTTGCCTCAACACTTTGTCTCTTTTTTCCATTGGCCAACCGCCACTTTGCTCTTCTGAATAATTTATGTGCCTTCCCATCAACTACATCTTTTTTTCCTTTTTTGGTTTTTTTTTTCGATGCGGATTCTGATTCCGTATTCTTATTCAAGGCAATGAAATTTAAGCTTGCTTGTAGTTGAAACAATGTAACCAAGCTACCATAATTTATGCTCTAAATATTGTGATCTACTTTTACTTTGGTTTGCTTTATTACAAAGAAGGGAAATAAAATTGAAAATTGACAGAACAACATTTTTGCAAAGACCCTAATATGGCTGGTCTTTGGAAAGTTACAAATGTTTGCCTAATTAATGCAATTTTTGCTGATTTCTTTTTTGTTCTCTGGTTGGGTTGCAAAGTTGAAAGGACCTGCACACAAGAAAACTGTCCCATTTGCATAATTAGATAAAGGAAACAAGGAAAAAAACATCCTATAAATTATTACCAAAAGTTGACAAGCAGAAACATTTTACAGAAAAAAAGAGAAAAATGAAATTAGTTAAAGTAAAAAGAAAATAAAATGTGAAACTATGGTAAAAAATATAATCAGTGAAATTTAAAAATGCAAAAGAGTGCAATTCTTTGCAAGAATATTATTATTTTGGTTAAATTTGAAATGAAACAATAAATTGGAGTACCGAAAATGAAAATTGAAATAATCTATATTATAAAATCAATTTCTTTAAATATGTTTCAATTTGCATTGTTTTGTTGTTAATATATTTACATATATTAAATAATCCAATTGACTACCAATAATAAAATTCTGATAATAAAAACTTTTAATTCAACTTATGGATTTTATCGATTACTTTAAAATTTGACTACATTTCGACTATGCAAAAGTCAAAATGAAAATTTTTACCCAGCTTGCGGCCAACTAACGCTTTTCTGTCGGGGCTGTCACTATCACATGGGGCGATGTGGTGTCATGTTGCTCTTCCCGATACCCTTGTGTCTCCATTTTCAACCAAAATGTATCCACGCATAAATGAAGGCTGAAATCAGCAAAACGGGGCAGCAGCGAACAGCAGATAACAATGACTATTTAGGGCAGGTAGCCAACATGCAAATAATGCAAAAATTCTCTATATACATGTGCAGTTGGAAAACTGGCCCAATGAATGACAGTAACCACTAACTGGGGGGTGGGGGGTGAAACAAAACAATAACTAGACAATGGGGGCACAATGGGAACCGCCAGCGGAAATAGAATGCAATGCAAATATGAAGTTGCCGTTTCTCTACATGTGGGCAGAATGTGTGGCTATGGGGAATCATCTGATTGTGAAGTGATTTCAAAATCTGGTATGCATATAGCAAAAAAAAATAAAAGGAAACTACAATACAAACCGAGTGAAAATTGATTTGCAAATGAAAAGCTACAAACAGAAGCACTCACCGGAAGTAAACACCCGGCGTACGTTGATCAATGTCCGAAGGATAAATGCGTCCCACACGGCATTTGCTGAAAAACATGCCTATAAATGAGGGATCACGTTTTATTGGCCAGTCTTTAACGGGGAACACCAAGGGATAGGTAAAATACTCTGGCGGATCTGAAAACTCCAAGTAGCCGTTAAGTGAGAGCTGCAAATGAAGATAATGCTTCTAGTCCAAATGTTTTTTATTATTATTAAATAATACTACTTACCCGTGTATAATTGAAACGAAAGCCATAGAAGGGCAGTTGGAAATTTAAATTTTTATGCAATTGTGTCATTGAGGCATGGATATCAAATTGATAATCTGCGCGACCGCCATACATATCCTTATCGAAGAACCAGTACATGAAAGTGCTTCTTAATTCAGCGAGACGGGCATTGGTAATTGTATAGCCACCAGCTGCCGTTGAGGGTGTATCGGGCGGTGCTACATTATTGTTGGGATCTGCAATAAATATATGTGTATATATGGTATATACATAAGTAAAGTTCATCAATAAATTGAATACCTAATCCCCAGTGATAACTTTTCAATTCCACAAACTGACCAACGAATAGCATTTCTCTTCTATTCTCGGTTGCACTGCATCAAATGCAATTTGCAGTAGCCTTAGACATTTGCCTGAGGCTTTTCTTTACTTTATCCTTTTAGCTTTTGCATCAGCTTCCTCACTTGGAACTTTCCTTCTTATTTTTATTTCTTTTTTTCTTTTTTTGCCTCATACTATGGACTCTGACACTAAAGGTCACAGTTAATATTCATTTCTGTTTCACCAGCGTGGCTAGAAATTCTGGTCTATGTTTCTTTTACTTTTTCCCTTCTTTTTTTTTTGCATTTTCAACCATTTTTCTAATTTATTCTTGTTGCCGTTGGCATTTGACTGCGGCCGCTGTTGCCACCTCTAACTACCACCACAATTTGGCTTTTAAAGTAATTTAAGCTGATTAAGTGCCAAGCAGGCGATTCCAGCCGAGGAACCTCCACAGGACATAGGAAGAAAATGGCTTAAAGCTATTGGAATTTAAATGCTAATGGTATAAAAACGCGATTGAAACTTTTTCGATAATACAAGTAATTCTAGTTTAAATTAATATAAATGTATTTTAATTTAGAAGAAGCACAAACCTAATGACTTTATTATTATGATTCATAAATGCATTTAACAACTCATTAATTATCATAATAATAATTTATTCTATCAATTAATTGTTCATTTCGCATCTGTCAATTTTCGATAATAATTTGATATTAACTGAGAGATATATTGATATGTATGTACATATGAATGTATATAATGCATCCTATAGAATATTCTCAGTGACAGTTGCTTCATCACATTGTCCTTTTTCTCCCAGCTGTCATACAATGGTTTTCAATTTTAATCTATTTATGAATAAATTGCCTGGACTTGCGCTTTTCGCTAATCCTTTTTGGGAAAAGAGTCATAAACTATGGACTAACAAATAAATGAAGCAGATAAAAAGGTACAGCAGTTGCTTGGTCCATTTATGATCGTCCTTGCCTGCCTTCTGCCAAAAATTAGTGCACGGAAAACACGCAAAATTCGCGTGTGCGGGTTGAGTTTATGTTTTTTGTGCCTGCGATTTAAGGAAATTCCTGGAAGAACTTCTAGAAGGCAAAATCGTTTGTTAAGTCAACGCGAAAAAGGGAACCACATCGTAATGTAGTTCAACTACCTGTCAACCAAAAAATAATTCAGGTAAATTTCAAATTTCGACTAACATCTGGCTATTCTTTTTTTGCAGGTAAAAACCCTTTTTACTTCTTATATAAACTGCAAGGTCCAAAAAATGTCATCTCAGTCGTTTTGAAGTCATCGCAATATGAGCATCAGTACGTTTAATTTTCAATTCTATAATTACAAATTGCCCGCGTCGATACCAACAATGAGTTCCACTGGTTCAGGAACATCTTTTGTAAGTGAACTTGAAATGGACATTGACGATGATGGCATGTCCAGGCCAACCATCACATCAACGCCCAAGCCACGTTTTACCAGCGAAATTACCAGGCCAGTGCCAGCTACTCTTCAAGCACTGCGTCCACAACTTCATACACCACAGAAACGTTGGTCAATGGAACTGCGCGAGAAGGTTTTAGAAATGTCTAAACGCAATAATGCCTCTGACGGCAAAGAAGTGACCAATGAACCAAAACCACAACAGCAACTAACGGCAGCAGAGGAACTGGAAACGGTACAGCAGCAGGAACCGGGGCAGGAGGAAAAAACTACTCGCAGTGTCAGCGACAAAATTAACTTCTTCAACAAGCTAACCAACACCTTTGAGTTTATGCACCCAACAGCTACTGCCACTGGACAAAACAACAACAACAACAATCGTTTCATTTCTCTACTGCGTTCCAGCCGACCCATGAACATAGCTACCACCAACAGCAATAGCAATAGCAACAACAGCAGTAACAGTTCTGCCGTTAGCCAAGTGCCACCACCCAAGCCAAAACGTTTGTCAGCTATGCCAGTAACTGGAGCACAGTTTCCATTTGCCACGCCCACACCCATGTCCAATACAGTGCAAAACGGCATGGTGCAACGCAAGTGTTCACTACGCCGCAAGCCATCCATGGATAAATTATCCAGGGCCACGATAGCTCGTCAGAACTCGAATGCATCACTGCGACCACAACGCCATGCCATGATGGAGGATCTCAGTTTGGTGGTGCCAGTTCGATTGCGCATTGCCGAATACGAGCAGCGCATTTCAATGAGTGCCTAACTAACAAATTAGACTGGCCAATTTACTGCGAAGCATGTGCCATCCCCAAGGATAGACCAAACTAGTTGTAATAGTTGTAAATGTAAACTTTTAAAGTCAAAATTAAATAAAGAACGAAATTCAAAAGAGAAAATTTAAGTTTTGTTTTTATTTCTTCTTAGAATTGTTGAAAATATCCAACTAAAAAAGAATTTTAAATCCAATATTAATATGGAATTTTTGCCGAATCTTCTCAAATCAATTATACCCTCGCAATATATATACATATGTATATACAATATATATTCTAACAAAGAATTTCAGGCAAAAATAAAATAAAAATAATAAAATAAAAAATATTCATTGAATTATAGCCGAAAATTCACATATATAATTTTGAAAATACATTTTTAGAAAATATATATCCCAAGAAATATTCATAGAATTTAATTAAGAAACTAAAACTTGATGAATCAAAATATAGTATTGGTCTTCCAATAACTTGGATAATTATATTTAGAATACTAATACATACTAATATTTGTAAAAGAAACTTCATTCAACGAATAGAAAATGGAATTCTGGACTGGAATTTGTATTTGTCATTTCAATGAAATTTAAACAGTCAGTGACTAATATTAATTCCCCGTAAATGATTACAATTTACCCTACAAATTGTATTTAGTTACATACATATATACATATTTAGTACACCAGCGCAGGTGCTATAAACTGATTCACGATATTGCCTTTGCTTTGTACGCTCGATATGGTTGTATATAAATCACTATCTTGAATTGTTTGCAGAGCCAAAGTAAAAAAAAGAAACAAGAGAGAAGAAGCAAAATAAAAAGAAAAACACAAAACCCGTTAGCTTTTAATGCCTCAATGTGAGCACACAATTGTGTCGCTATCTTATCAACATATGTGAGTTACAACACATATGTACACACACACAGACACATACATTCATATAGTATATATGCCATACATACATACATATATACACCTGTTCCAACCCTCTGCTAAAAGTCGAACAAGTTATTGAGCAAATATTGGTAAGCAAAACCCTGACTCCATCTAAACTGAACCCAAAAACCAGAGTACGATAAGATAGCACATGGGGCGTATGAGTAATACTCTAAAATGTAGGTATGTGATAGTAAAGACAACTCACCCCAATTGTAACCACTGGAATCCACATCGTACAGTTCGCCCAAATAATCGAATGGCATGACTAAGGCTCCAGACATGGCCTGTGGCTTTAAGCCGGACACTGTGAGAACATCGTCAGTGTCCCGGCTTGATGCATGAATCACAGGTATCAATCGTTGTCCTGGAACCACTACTCCTCCATTGGATGCTGGTGCTGATGCAGATCCTGCTGCAGCGGCAGCTGGTGCTGCTTTTGCAGCTACTACTTGTGCTGCAGGTTTTGCTGTTGTTGTCGTGGTCGGATTTGGTTTGGGTTTCGGTTTAGGTTCTACTGGTTTCTGTTTGATTATCTCTGGCGGCACTTCCAAAATCTCAACTGAATCGCCAGCTTTACTATTTACAATTTGATCTTCTACTTCTGAGGAGAAATTTTCATTGGCCAGCACATAGGCCATAAAGCCGCAGGCCAGCGCACAAACTATGAATAGTTTGAAACGCATTTTCACTTACTCTAAGTCGCAGTTTATTCGTTTATTTTAATTCGTTGGAGCACTAGAAATATATAACACAAAGGGAATTGATCAAATTGTTAACACTTTTTTTTCGGCCAATTTTGATGGTTTTTCTTTAAGTTTCACTTTGATGACATCATCAAATTTATATTATTCTTATCTGAATTCATTATCTTAGCACTTAACACAATATGTACCTACAACTTTCCTAGCTGGAAAAATACGTTCGTTGCCGGCTCACGTTCAGTTAAGACTAATGTCGGGGCGTTGCCAAAAAGTTAACTATTCTTTCAATTCACCTGCTATGGTAGGCGATTGTGAAAGCAGAGCTCGGTTATCTGCTGTTATCATATCTTATCACTAAAGCTCACGCATTGATAGCACATTCCTTCGAGCTGTTTATGTGTATCAGTTATGTTTTCTGTTGGCCGTTTTTCTCTTGTTATTTACGGAATATTGTGCAAGTTGCCAGTTTCCAAATCTATTTCACTCCATTTATTCCCCTTTCAGTACTCTCTTTACCCATTGTTATCTTCATTTGTTGACTTTAGCCATATTACGTTTTGTGATTCACTTTTACATTACAGTTAATCACCATTCAGATTCAGGGTTTGTCACGATACGACCATTTTGTATGGTCGATCGTCTCCTCGAACCTCCCTCTCTCTCTATCTATCTCCCTTTGGTTCTTTGTCGTTATAATTATAGACAATGAGCCATTATTGGGGCTTCGGGAGGGATACGGCATTTCCGTTGTAGGTTTAATTTTATGAATGAGCGTTACAATTATCGTAAACATTTCAACTGCTTTTGAAATTTTCATGGTCTCGCTTTGATTGATATCCATAAAAATAAAAGAAATGGCTTAAATCTGATTACAAAAACAAATTCTTTACCAAATGGCTTCATAAATTTTATTTCACTTTTCTTTAATTAATTTAGTTCATTTTTTTATTTGTGTTCAGTTTTAGTTAATTCAGTAAAAAATTGGATAAGCTTTATCTCTGAAATACTTAGTATTCTCAAGTCACTAAATTTTTTAATATAAAAACTATAATATGTAAAATAATTAATGCATGAAAAATTAAAAAGGCCTTAAGTTTATTAAATAGTATTGTTTCAAAAATTGTTAAAGTTTCTTTTAGTTATGTTCAATATAATGAACCATTTTGGCTCAATAGTTAAAACTTATAAGGTAAATTTCAGCATTACATTAGTTTACTAAAATTATTAAGAAAGAAAATGCTGTCATTTCATTTTCTTTTAGTATTTGTTTTTATACACTACTGTTTTTTAGATACTTATTTAAAATTGTGATAATGTATGTACATATATACTGGATTTAGGGACGAGGAAGATCAAGTTAATAGTGTCTTTGAAATATTTAAACCAACTGTGGAGTCCTTAATTAGTTTCACTTCCAGTTTTTTTAATAATATTCTTAACTTTATTAATTATCTTGAGTTATGTCCATACATACAAAATCATGTGTGTTGCAGATAAATCGAACGACAAGCAGTTTCATACGAATTATAAACGATAGCCTAAAAGTAGGCAAAATAAATGGCAATGAGAGAGAGAAATTTTATGATCTTGTCTTTCTTATCAGCATTTCAATTCTTAGGGGGTCTCTTGAACTAAATAAACAAAATTGTAATTCAGTTCTACGTCAGACGCCAGTGTCAACGATACACTTGCAGGAGACGCTCTACCGAGTATAGTTTAAATCGATCGGCGAAATTAAGAATAAATAAATAATTAAGAGAGAAAATGCTGCGTCAAAGAAAATTAGCCAGCTTAACCCAAATATTTAATACACGCCCACAACGTTATTATCACAGTGAAAAGGGCGTGTGGGGCTATAAACCGGTTGCTAAACGAAATTATCAAGGTAGAGTGTAATCAATGACTGAAAGTGAGATGTGTTTTTCTAATTTAAATTAAATTTAATCTTGTTTAGTTGTTGCTAAGACTTCAATCATAAACGTTTCATCCGTTGAGATAACAATTATTATTTCGATAACAGACAAACAACAACAAATAGCAAATAAATATGTATATAATCTGAAGCAAAGAAAAATATTCAATTGTTATTGTTCAGTGTCATGTGGCAGCATCATTGTGCATTGTTCCCCTCTTACACTATCGAGTGAAACGAAAGTCAAGTTACAACTTAAACTTGTTTGAACTGCAAAGGTTTGAAATGAAACATGTTTGCCTCAAATTGTTGCAGATGCATTCCCAGTCAGTGCTTTGTGTATTTTACTATTATATTCTATTATATTTTTATTTTTTTTCTGTTGCTGATGGAATTTTTTATTGTTAAATTTTACTCCGGTAGTGACATCTAATCTTTAAGGTTTCTTATGGCAGCTTATCACATGTTTTCAGTGAGAAATCTGATTAACTTGAAAATATATAGCTTGGTCTATAAAAAGAACTTAGATATTGTTTAGACCTCCCATTCGGACTTCACTAATTGAAATGAAGCTTAGTCGAATAACCCTTTCACCATCCAATTACAATCCATAGAGCCTTTGGGGATTTATCAAAGCAACGAAAAGCAAACAAAAGGCCGAAAAATTCGAGTTATTGTCCTGCATACATTGGGTAAACAATTGTTGGCTTATCAACACCGTAGCCATGCCAGGACAGAACAGAGCCGGACAGTCATCCAGTTACATCAATTAGAGATGTACCAAGAAGAAAAAAATGTCAAGAACTAGTCCTGAAACGTTTCTCCAAGTGTAATTTAATTATTGCTAGAGTATACAGATTTATATTATATGTTCAATTTGATAATCCATATCGATATCTCATCGTATGTTTTTATTAAGGAGTGAAACCACAACCCTTACTTATTGATTGTTCGATTTTTAATTTATAGACTCAAAAATCTTAAATATTTCGCTTATTAATAAATTTCTGCACTGCCAACTTTAGAATTGATAAAGTTTTCTATCTTTTTATTTCCACAAAGTATTAGTTTCGATATATTTAATAGTTCTTGATGGTTGAACGTCGTGATCATAACACGTACTCATAACTACTTTACATTGTTTGTCCTTCACTTCGTTCTTCTGATTTTTCATTTCATTTTGCCGTTGACCTGACCATCAGAGCATACGAGGAAGCTCTTGTGTCCCGTTTAATTCACTTGACAAACCAATCAGACAACAGGACAGCTTCAACTGGCTTCTGGCACGGGTTCCTCTTTGGGCCTTTCTTTACTTTTCTCTTGCCCCATGTGTACACATATGTGTGTGAACTTACATACATACATATGTAGACATGGCTGACATGCCAGCATTATCCTTTTGGACGTCAACGCGACTGCTCCATAATAATATTAAAGCGGATTTTACTCAAATTGTTATTTTTTATTATGAAGTTCCCAGCAAATTGTGAATACTGTATTGGTTAATTCATTTAACGCTCAGAAATGCCTTTTCGATTGACATTTCACTTGCGTTAATTTTAAAACTGAATGAATCGGCAATCCAACAATTAACTCTAACTAATTTGATATATAGTTCATTGTAGATTTTTCTTATTTTATCTCATTGCTACCGCAAAGTGCTGGTTTAAAGGACGCTATTTAAGTGATATGCATCGCGTAAATCCTTTAAGCAGGATAACACTTTAGCACGTAAACACCTAAGAAGCAAACGAGTTGTCAATGGCTCAACCAAAAAATAAAATACCCCAAAGAAATATATCCAATAAAAAGCAACCATAACCATTTCTCATATATAATAAGATTACGAATTGCCCAATGACCAACGAAGTGTATATACCCTTTATTGATGCTTGCTTATTTGTGGCTCTTTTGTAGACTTTGAAATATTTGAAATATTGCCAATGTCCCTACAAATTAAATGTGCCCTCATCAAGGACCACGAAATCAAACCTAAACAGTAAAAAGTAAAAAGTAAAAAGCAAAAAGCAAAATAAAAAAAAAAAAAAAGAAAAGATAAATATCATAAAAGTAAAACGCCAATAAATTCAAAAAGCCCGCACAATGTGGCAATGGGCAATGGGCCAAGGGCCAAGGGCAATGCACGTGAATCCTTTTTTAAATAATTTATAACATCAAGAGAAATTTATATTGTTTACGCATGTGTTCTGTACAATTCCGATTCCGCAGTGGCCGAGGATGTGCGGGAGGCAAGGAATTCGCAGGCGAATGTCTATCGTTGGGTAGAGGCTTTTCGCCAGCATGGACACAAATTGGCAGCCGTAAATCCCATCAGCATCAAAGCGACCAATAGTCAGAGGTAAATAATGTGTAGACTGTCCCGCCTATCCACCTACCCAACCAACCAACTACCTATCCACCTGCCGGAGAATATATTTTATATTTTTTCGGTTTGCTTCTTTGTATTGTCAACTGAAGCTTGTGTGTATTTGTCTTTTGTTTTGTATTTTTGGTCTTTTTTGGTTTTTATCCTTTATTCTTTCTTTTTTATTGCCTGACCAGCGAGCTGCAGGAATTAAATCCCGCATTTTATGGACTGCAGACGCAGGAGACGGTGCGCACCGTTGGCCTCTTAAGTGCTCCACAGGCAGCCCAGAATGTTGGCCAACTGGAACATCTGCTAAAGGACATTTACTCTGGCAGTGCAGTCAGCGCTGAGTTTTCATATATTGAGGTACAAAGTAAATATACATATATACATTTAAAAAATAACAACTTTAAACCGAGCATCTATATTTTAACAGAACTTGGAGGAGCGCGAATGGCTGGCCAAGAATTTTGAGCTGCACAACAAGGAGCAGCTGCTGCCGGTTACGGAACGCTGTGAAATCGCCGAGCTGTTAATTAAGTCACAAGCCTGGGATAATTTCATGGCTCTCAAATTTCCAACTGTCAAGCGATATGGTGGCGAAGGTGCAGAATCCATGTTGGCCTTTTTTTGGCAGCTGCTCCGTGACAGTGTACAAGGTGAGAGTTAGGTGCAAATGAAACTTGGACGTGGCTGGTGCGTCTATAACACGATTAGCGGATACCAAAGATATTGCGCACCCAACTCAGTATATGGTAGGGGGTGTTAAACTTTTCGGCATGACAGCCTCCAAACAGGAACAGGAACACACTAGAGAGTATACTAGAGATGCGTAGTCTAAAAAGGACAGAGGACTAAGAGATCATGATAAGAAATTACTTAAAGTTAAAATAAAAAAAGTCAGCAATTGTATTAAAATAGATCGCCTAATATTCGAGATACTAGAACGAATGAGAAGTTTACTTAAGATTTGCGTGACTCACGCAGTTATTTCTATTTACTTGATGGCAGCTCACATATCCAGAACACGCTTACTTAACCCTAATCTGCTTTGCCCCAAAAACTTTTCCCTCTATTCGCATGCATCTACCATACATAACAACAATAACGACAACGACAGAGAGTATTGAGCACGTGGTATTGGCCATGCCACATCGTGGACGAACCCCTCTACAGGCAGCTTTACTTCAAATGCGACCGGCAAAAGTTTTTCGCAAACTCAGCGGCGCATCTGAATTTCCCGACAATGTGGAGGGGGCCATGTCGGACGTCATAAGTCATTTCCGTAAGTGAAACTTTTTTTTTAAGGTTGGGCACACGGCGTATGCGTAATTTAATCAAAACCCACATCCCCAACAGATGTTTCCGAGGAGCTGCAAGTGCTAGGAAAGAGTATCAACTTTAGCATGGTGCGCAATCCCTCACATCTAGAGGTAAGCCTGAATTTCAAAGTTTTCTATCAACTTGAAGTAATTTTTGGAAAATTTTTTCTTTTTCACAGGCAGCCAATCCCGTGGCAATGGGAAAAGCACGTTCTAAGCAGCAGACACGTGGAGATGGTGCCTTTGGCAAAAGTAAGGATGGTGCCTTTGGCCAATATGTACTTAATGTCATCTTGCATGGAGATGCTGCATTTGCCGGTCAGGGTATTAATCAAGAATGCCTGACCATGGCTTATGTGCCACATTTTGAAGTTGGAGGCAGTTTGCATCTGATTGTCAACAATCAGGTGGGATTTACTACACCTGGTGAACGAGGACGCTCAACAGCCTATGCCTCGGACTTGGCCAAGTCAATACAAGCACCTGTCTTTCATGTCAACGGCGATGATCCAGAGACTTTGGCACGTATTACAAATTTGGCTTTTCGCTATCAAAGGGAATTCCGCAAGGATATCTTTATCGATCTCAATTGCTTTCGTCGCTGGGGTCACAACGAATTAGATGATCCAACATTTACCAATCCGTTGGTCTATCAAATTGTTAACCAACGTGAATCCGTCCCAGATTTATATACAAAAAAATTGGCAGATGAAGGTGTCCTAAATGCTGACCAGGCCAAACAAATGCGTGATAATTATATGAAACATCTTAATGAGGAGTTGGCCTTAGCCGCCGAGTACCAGCCGCCCCCATCATACTTTGAGAAGCAATGGGAGGGACTGCAATTGGCACCGTCTAAAGAACTCACATACTGGGATACAGGACTGGATTATGGTCTCCTCCATTACATTGGCCAACAAAGTGTGGCCTATCCTGAAGACTTTGTAAGCGGAAAATTTGGTAGACAAGAATCTCACTCAAATTATTAGCTAATTTCTTTTTCCATAGAATATTCATCCACATCTACTGAAAACTCATGTGACTAATCGCCTTAAAAAATTGGAAAATGGCCTTAAAATTGACTGGTCCACTGCAGAAGCCTTAGCCATTGGCAGTCTTATGTATCAGGGACATAATGTACGCATCAGTGGAGAGGATGTGGGGCGCGGTACCTTCTCCCACAGACATGCCATGTTGGTGGATCAGCAAACCAACGAAATGTTTATTCCATTGAACAATTTAGAGGGTGGTCATGGCGGTAAATTGGAGCTAGCCCACAGTATTCTATCAGAGGAAGCTGTGTTGGGCTTTGAATATGGCATGGCCATTGATAATCCGCAAAATCTAATCATCTGGGAGGCTCAATTTGGTGACTTTGCCAATGGAGCACAAATTATCATCGATACTTTTATAGTTTCGGGTGAAAGTGAGTTAAAATTTGATTTCATTTCTCTCTGCATCTAATCCTTCTCTTCCATGTTAGCCAAATGGATGGAGAGCAATGCTTTGGTTATGCTTTTGCCCCATGGTTATGATGGAGCAGCTTCGGAGCATAGTTCTTGCCGCATAGAACGGTTTCTGCAGCTCTGCGACTCTAAAGAAACCTCAATTGATGGCGATGCAGTAAATGTACACATTGTCAATCCCACAACACCTGCACAATACTATCATGTCCTACGTCGCCAATTGGCCAGAAATTTCCGTAAGCCATTGATTGTAGTGGCACCAAAGACTCTCCTACGCCTACCGGCTGCTACCTCCAAACACGAAGATTTCCAGCCAGGCACAATGTTCCATAATGTTCTGGGTTAGTTACTGCGATTGCTGCTGGCTAATAAGATTTTATGAGCCAATTTCTTTTATATCTAGGTGATACTACTGTCTCAGCCGATCAGGTACGAAAGGTCATTATTTGCAGTGGCAAACATTATTACAACCTGGTGGAAGAGCGTGAGAAACGACAGGCCTTTGATACAGCCATAATACGTCTGGAATCCCTTTGCCCCTTTCCAGTGCAAGAGTTGCAGGGTCAGTTGGCCCAGTATGCCAATGTAGAATGTAAGTTACCTTCCTCTCTCTCCCTCAGCAGTAATAAACTTGCTCTAACCGCTGAACCACTGTTTTATCCAATCCTTCTACTCTATTTCTCTCTCTCTCTCCCCGTAGCCTATGTCTGGAGTCAGGAAGAGCACCGCAATATGGGAGCTTGGACTTTTGTGCGGCCACGTTTTGAAAATTTAATTGGCAACCAGGTAAAAGAGAAAAAAAAACTTTTCCTTAGTTGTGGCGACATTTGAATACCCTTGCAAAATAGTGACATACATTTTGAAGTGAAAACTGTTTACAGATAGAAATTTATAGAAGCTACAGTTGCAACTCAATTTTTAGCTTCATTTGCTTAAAATTTTATAAGCTGATCTATAAGGTTTTTATATGTATATTTTTTTTTGTACAATTCTAAACAAAGTATTCACTTTGTATTCACGTATTCACGGTTTGCAAGGGGATAAAAACTCTTTTCGTCACACACAAAAACGAATACCAAACCACAGCGAAGTTCATAAAAAAAATTTTCTACACAGCTCCAGTATTGCGGCCGAACGGAGGCACCCACACCGGCCACGGGGATTGGCAAAGTGCATAAACGGGAAGTTGATGAGATTGTTGCTGCTCCATTTGAACTTTAGTACACTGAGTCTGAGCCACGTCCTCTATTCCTCATTTCCACACTTTGGCAATATATCACAAAAGTACTTTTAGCTCAATAAAACTGCCAAAAATACAAAAGAGAGAAAAAGTGAAAACACAAAGAACAGCTTACAAAATAAAACGGTACCGACAAAAAAACAAAAGTTTTATATACACACACACACACACACAATTACATTATAATTTATCCTACAGAATAACAAAAAGAAGAGAGAAAAAATCCTTAGGCAAAAACTTTAAACAAAAAGTTTTTAATTGTTGGCCAGCCCATGCCCAACATTTGCGTTCCCATAATTTTTTTCTTTTTTCTGCTCGGATTGACTATATATAATGAAGTCCAAGTGTAAAGTTTTATATATATATATAAAACAAAAAAGAAGAAACACTTAACCTACCATAAATATTTATTATGTTTGTGAAACATTTTACAGACTTTCAATTGGAATTGTTTAAGCAGAATTGTGTGACCTATGTTATGTATAACTATATAGAAAAGGATAAACTATATGGAGATTATAATAGGTGGATAGATATAGATAAAAGACTAGTACATATGTATAAAATAGAATAAATACATGGATATGGCTGCTAAATATTCGTAAGGTGAGGTGAGGTGAGGTGAGGTGAGAGGCAAAGTGAAAAGTGTGAGGAGTGTTGAGTAAGGTTAATTAAGGTAAACTACATATAAGGCGTTGCCAAGGACCTAAAGTTTTGGGAACCTACATTGAAAGAAACAAAATTGAAAGAAAGGTTAAACAGTGTCGGAACTAAAGTCTCATTCATCACGCTTAATCTCTAGAAGGCATGACACAATCCATATACTAGGCAGTTGCACTGAGGCACTAACAAACTTATATGACCTGCCTGCCATAGACTTGCTCTAGAATATTATAAAAGTCGGAGGACGTCTTATATGCAAAGTGCAAAAGTCACATCCAAAAGACAAAGGCCAAACAAACGGCCACCATAATAAAGGCAGTCTCTCGACAATTTGCATTGTCCCAGCCACATTCCAAATCAAACTTGAGGGCCTGTAGAAAAACAAAAATAGATAATTAGTAGATATCTAATATATTCGATTGTTGATTACCTCCATCAACTGCTGACCACCCTTATTATCACACCGTGTCTCGCGTAAATCGTCATCATGATCATCACAGTTATGACGTCCATAGACCTGGCATGGTGAATTCATAAATGTTCGGAACACAGTGTCTGTCCATGTTTGTGAAGAGCAAATATATTGTCGACGTTTCCGTTGCCAGAACTCCACCCAACTGATGAAAAGATTTCAGATTTTAAACTTTTGTTATCAGCATTGCTATTCCTATTTACCCTAAATCGCAATCACAATTCAAGTCCGTGTGCGACATCTTTAAATCGGTTAGGAAAACACTATTGGGCAGATATGGTACAGTTCCAGTATTCGGATTTGGTATCTTTTTCAGATTTCGATTATGATAGCGTATGTCCAATGAAATATTACGAACACGTCCCATAAACTTAAAGAAGTTTGGCGGCAAAGCTTGCAGAGAAGTATTGAATAATTGCATATACAAATATGGTGATCGCATGCCCTATATAGAAAGGGAATGTCTGGGATTAGCGTTCCAATACGATTTCTTCATCAAAACTCACCTTTAAAATACGCTCATTAAGATTACTAAACTGAGGTCCACTAAACGTTATATTGGTCAATTTGGAAGGTAAATGACCTTCCATCTCACGTAGCAAATCCGTTGGCATTCCTAACTGTAGCGTTTGCATTTCCTGTGTCGGACCCGATCCTTTTTTAACTATACGTGTAAACGGCTGTGGTGCCTCAATCCAAAGCTGACGTATATTGTGATGATGGTGCAACAAATGTGGAATATTAAAATGTTCCAAATGGGAATAGGCTGTCAATTTCAAAGATCTCAGATGGGGCAGGGAGTCAAGACAACCATATTCAAAGTAATGTAAACGGAAATTGGATATATCCAACATTTCCAGATCTTCGTTAACGCCATCAAAGCTATTGTTGTTTAGCGATGTTATTGGATTACCAGATAGCATAAGACGACTGTGAATAATGAATAATAATAATATTAACAGATAGAAATAATTATTAAATAAATTTCAAAGCCAACATACCGTAGATGAGGCAGTGACTGTGTCATTAAAGGTACATTGGTCAGATCATTGTTGGATAGATCTAACATGCGTAAATTGCTCATATTATGGGCCAATTCTTGTGGTATGGAGGGCAGTTCATTATAGCCCAATCGAAACTCGCGCAGATACTTTAAACGTATCTCAGGCACAGTGCTAAGCGATACATTCTCCAAACCCAGCTTAATTAATGATGTCTCCAAACCCATAAATGACTTATCCATTACTTTCAGATCACGATTATGCGACAGATCCAAAACGGCAAGCTTTGGCATGGTGGCAAAGACTGCATCATCAATGCGCAACAAATAGTTGTACGAAATGTCCAGATAACGAAGGGACTAAAAATCGAAATAACTATATATAGAAAAAAGCCCTTTACATTTAATAAAACTATTTTACATACTCTAAACTTGTTCGATAAGTCCATGCTGTGTATGGTGGAAATGAAATTGTTGGACAAATGCAGTTCACATAGGGTTAGTGCAGCCAAACTGGACAGCGAAGACGAGGGTATCTTCAAGAGCATATTGTGCGATACATCCAATCTATAATTGCAAAGAATAAAATGAGCCGTGAAGAGAGCCAAACTCGAGTTCAACTTATCACTTACTTCTCCATGCCGCCATTGTAGAAGAGATTATCTGGTAGTCCTCTAAGATGATTGTATGAAAAGTCAACAATCCGAAGACCCTGGACAGGCTTAAATATATCCTGGGGAATATCACTCAAATAATTATGGCCAAAGAATACAAGTTGCAGCTGCTTAGTATTTTTGAAGGCATCAAAGTCCAACTCGTGTATCCAATTATAGCTCAAATCCAACCATTGCAAATGGGGCATATTTCCAAAAACATCTCGAGTGGTGTTCTATAAAACCAAAAATAAATTTCAATAGATCAGGAACATTATACCATGATTTTTCTATACGCACCATAAGAGAATTGTAACCCAAATGCAAGTGGGTCAACGATATTTCCGCTGGCCGAAAATAGCCCGGATGTATGATGGAAATGTTATTATGCGATATATCCAATATTTTTATATTCGAATGGTACATGCCACCTGCAATGGCATCAGTTAATTAGGCTATAAATCAGTTCAATTGAATTAATTAAGGGCAATGCAATTGTTATAGTTCATCAATAAATTGGGCAGCACTTCAGTTGCATTCCCTATTTAATTTTGCTAAATTAATTACCATGCTCATTACGCCCACTCCAGGAGGAATTATACATTAATTGTCTAATCTGGTTATGACTAACATTAACATTCAAATTGGATAGAGTTCCCACTTGATCAAAGTAATCAAAATTAAAATTGGGCAACTGATTGAAGGCCATATCTAATATTTCCAATTTTGGTAAATTTTGAAATGACTCATCTGCCAGATTATTGAGTTTATTGCCACGTAAGCTTAGATATTCCAATTCATCAAGATTCATAAATGCACGTCGCTCCACCTTATCTATTTTGTTGTCATCCAGTTGAAGTTTTCGTAAAGCCTCCAAATCAAAGAACGTATGTTGTGATATAGAAGTTAGGTGATTGAAGCGTAACGAAATCTCCTCCAGCTTGGTGTGAATATCACCCTGGAAAGTGCCCTTCAGCACCTGTTCGATGCGATTATCGTGTAGTTCCAAAAGACGTAAATTTTTTAGAAAATGGAAGCTAGTATCGCTCATACTGCTGATATGATTGTTGCTAAAATCAAGCTCCTGCAGTGATGTAAGATGACGTAAAGCCTCGGCTGGCAAGGCACTGCCAGAGTAACCATGTGAGATTTTCAATGAAATCAGGGAATGGCCGATCTGGAAACATATTGAAATTAGTAGAAGATTTAACTTATATTCTGTTACGTATTTACCTCATGGAAGGCATCGTTCTCTATACTGGATATGCCATTCTCACTAAAATCTAGACGTTTTAGTCCGCGTACATGTTTAAAGGCATGGGATTGTATGCCTGACAGACTGGCTCTTGTGATCTGCAAATCCTCAAGCTCCACACCAAAGTCCTTAAAGTCTTCTGATCCAATCGAGGATGAACCCATACGGGAAATTGATAGCGAGCGCATGTTCCGCATCCTGGTCATACTTTTTGAAAATAAATACAAAAATGTTTGTGGGGTAAGGGGTGTGTGTGTGTGGGATATACAGGATGTGCAAGGGATCACTTACTTTCGAAGCGTTTGCAGATTGGTTGGATCATTGCGATCACCGCTTAGGTCCAGCTTTAGCAATGTATAATGCACGGCATTAAAGGTCTCGGTGGGTTTCTGAATTTTGATCTTGTTGTCACGCATGCTGATGACCCTATTTTGGGGGGAAAAACAGAAGAAGAGGAAGAAAAATGGGGGTAGTTTGGGTTATTATGCGGCTTTTCTCTGTTCCTCACGTTCTGGGTAAGCAGGTCACATACATTGCTAAAGTGAAAGACGAAGCCCCACAGCAACGGGTGGTAACAATCGGATTAGTTTGGCCAGTTGTTGGCCCACCACTCACTCACCTCAAGACATCGAAATTGTTAAAGAGCTTGTGATGCAGCTTCGTTAGATTATTACCAGAGAGATCCAAAATCTGCAAACTATTAACCAGACTATCAAAAGCCACAGGCGAAATGTTAGTAAGTCCGCAATATCTCATGTAGATCTCACGTATACGAGCCGGCTTAAAAGCATCCTCCCTTAAAGTGTGTATGGGATTTCCATCGAAAAAGGTGCGATTTACAGTATCAAAGTATTTAAATGAATTTGGAGGCAAAACGTCAATGTGGTTGTATTCCAAATGCAAATTATCCAAATTCAGTTTGGTATTAGCCTTAATGTCGTAGGTTTCATTGCCGCTTAGCGACCAGATCACATTATGGGATATATCTAACGTCCTTAAGCTCTTCAAAGGACCCAATGCATCGTATGGTATCTCCGAGAGTATGTTGTCGGTAAGTAAAAGACGTGTCAGCCTCGGCATGCCGTCGACAAAGACATTTGGATCAATCTCAAACAGATTGTTGCCACTCAAATCAAGTGTCTCCAGAATCAGCAATCCGGTGAAACTATGTGACTGTAGCATTGAGATGCAATTATCTCTCAATATCAATGTCTGCAACGAATCCTCAAGGCCGCGGAACGAATCATGCTGTATGTGCGTTATATGATTATATCCCAAATCCAAATGACGAAGCTTTTGTAGATGTCGCAAAGATTTTGACGGTATCTCCACCAAATCATTCTGCGGCAGTATCAGCTCCCATAACGATCGCTCCAAACCAGTGAAGGCATCATCCGGTATTTCAGTTAGATGATTTCCAGATATCTTCAATCGATACATACCCGTCGATTGCAAGAAATAAGGCTCAATCTCGCGCAGACCTGTATTTTCCATGTGCAGCATGAAAACCTAACAATCAAAAAAAGGGAACAAGAAATAAAGGAATTGGAGTTTGGACGCTGACCATTACAAACTGAAAAAAAAGGAACTGGATTGGACTCACCTTTGATTGGTTTACCATGCGTGGCAGTGCTGGAAATGGAACATTCTTGCAATGCACAATGCCCAGATCCGTTGAAGATTTGGAGCAAGTGCACATTACATTATATGTGCAAGGCGGGTATCGTGTCTCCTCCATCTCGCGACTGAACATTGAGGCACGTGCCAGAGACATCCATATCATAATGATGAGTGTTATGGTGAGAAAGGCATAGCCAAATTTAAAAAAGAACTCTAGACCCTGAAAACGATAGACAAAATGCAGAAGATAAAAACCACAGAGAGCATTAAAAAACCATTTGGCTAGGATTACAAATGTTTTTCTCTTTGAGATTTTAGGGCTTCAAAAATTGCGAGTCCTAGTCACAGTTGCAAAACTGCACTTGAAAGGCTACCTGTGGCATATTAAATATCCTTTGTTTTACGCTTGCAAGGATTAAAATCTGTTACGGTTTCAGAAACATGCCATCACAATAAAGTATTCATATTCTTGATTAGCATTAACAGCCAAAATGACTTATGGTTAGTTATTACAGATAATATAAAAGCTATTGGTGCATTGAGTTCTTTGCAGTTGACCGTTTATATATTATATATTTTATAATATATAATAAAGTAGGTTTAGGAATATATTAATATATATATTATATAATTTCTAAATTGCTGCATCAATACAATAAAATTTCGCAACATCGAGAAGTAAATTTCCTCTACTTTTTTAAATACTATAAGTATTTAATGCAAATTAATCAAATTCGGTAGAATTGTTGCACAATGGGTCCTCACCATTTTAGTTAATTGGATTATAAACGCGCGATAATTGGCATTTAGAATGAACTTTATTTAATTTAACTGTAAGTCAATTATCCAAAATGTCCAACCGAACGTCTGGTTTTTCACAAAGGTTATCTTGTGGTGTTTGGGGCAGGACACTAGAGTCGACGACACCGAGTCAATATCACTGGCACTGCAGTATTTCTTATATCCTAGAGTATAACTTTGCCGTCGCCACAAAACACGTCCGAACCGTTGCGCCTTTCACGCACGTCTGAGGCTTGAGAAATGATAAATGTATCCAAAATGGTGAATGCTCCTCTAATTGGATTGTAACATATTGGCAATGTGCAACTATGGCGCCGACGTCTTCACTTAACCATTATTGAGTCCACATATGCTGCGGTTTCAATTCCATTCTATTTTATGCTTTTCCGTTGCATTACTTGGCCTTTTGTTTAGAATATGGTAAGCAAAACATACGAAAATGCGAGGGAGGAAAGATTTATAACGCCTTTTGGTTTAACCAAGGCAAATGCTTAGTCAATGCGCCGGATGTATTTCCACCTTCAGCCAACAAAAACAAAAAAAAACAAAACTTGTACGAATTCACCAACATGATTTCTGCTGTGAAAAGCTGCTTGTTCAACGCCAACAAATGTCAAAATAGAGAAGCTTCTCCCTGGTTAATCAAATAATCATATAATACAATTTATTTTTTCCAAAAAGTTTTTAAAACTTTTGACTTTACTTAAGTGTTTTAATCTTACGATACAGCCACGAATGGTACGTATGCTCCTCGATCATCTCCTTATCTGTAGAAATTATAGAAAGTATCTATTAATGTCAAGAGCTCATCCTAATCACATTACTTACCATCACATTGGAAACACTGAGCCAGATCAGGTGGGCAAATGTTCTCCGTATTAAAATAAAAAGTTGTTTTGACTTCCCGGAATTTATTTTTCGATTTCATAATTATACGCCTCGAATATGGTTCCTTGCCATCCAAATATTCGCGCACATAATGGGCCGGCAAATGGATATCTATTGGATCATTTAACTGATCATCGATGGCTTCCACCAATTTTGGTTTCTTTTGTAGTAACTTTGTACAGACATCGACATAAACTAAATATAGTGAAAATCATAAATTAAATTTTTAATTTTTAACACATTCCAACAAAAGTTAAATATCTGACCATTGGGTAGATTCAAATTGATCTGTATCATGAGCAGATGCTCCAAAGTGCAATGAATTTGAAATAGTTTGGAAAACTTGTCCAAGCTCTCCTGCTCATCGAAATGGCTATTTTTGAAGCCCATCTTATCATCCAAATCGTACTTATCCTTTTTGCTGGTAGTATTATGATGCAGCAGTGTTTTTCGCACAGCTGCAACTGGTGTTGGATCACCCCGCCCACCATTATGCATGGATTTCCGCGATTGAGGTTCCTCTCCATTGGTTCCATCTACACCGTGACAGCAATCCTTTAATAAACTCAAGCTGCAGACTTTGCTTTCTGTATAAATGAATTCGTAATCTTTGAAAACCTTTTCCAGGCCAATTTCAAAGAGCAATTCTAATGGCTCCGCACCGTTTAAACAAGGCATGGCTAAACGGCAATTGGCCAACTCTCTAATTATTTCAGCTAAACGATTCTTATTTTTTGGAGTATTCTAAAAAAAAAAAACAAGATTTGTGGAAAGTTTTGATTATATAAATAAATTACTTATACAAACCACAATATTACAGTGAGCAGCACATTGGAAAAGCATGCTGAAGGCCAACTTGAGATCCTTGTATGACGAACAACCTGTAAAATGAAACATGTAAAATTGTAAAATTTAACCTAATTTTGGTTTGATATTTACACAGATGCAAAAAGGTCAAATTACTCATAATTGATCTGCATTCTTCTTTATATTAAATATAATCTTTCTTACTTTTGAGTAATTCCCAAAGCTTATCTGTTAGATCAGTCATTTTTCTGTGCTTGGCCCGTTGAACAACCTCCTCGAAATCGAATTCACCGTGTCCGTTGCTAAAGCTATCGGCAAAGCCCACAACTTCATTCATAATCTGGTTAATTGATTCACGCATCTCATCCATATCAATACCTCTGCCACAGCGGTAGATGGGATCTCCGGTTACGCCCGAGCGTACATTATTATGATAATTGACAATGTCCTCGCGTATATATGCCAGGATGCGCAATTGGTTCATCAGATCTTGGGTCAATAAGCTGCAATCCCTCACTCGAAATGTTTGCTTCAGCGATACCTCGCAATCCTTGAGGTTGATTAAATCAGACACTGCGCTTGATTTTGACCAAACGCAAGTTAAAGTCATGTTGGAATTCACTTTGTAGTTGTTTTTTAAGCAGGTTTCCAGCGGTGTACCGCCGGCCATGGAATGCTGGCGAATCAAAGATTGTGCCGTGACGAGGCAGACCGGCAAGACACCCTGATAACTGAGAATGCCGCGCGAGAAGTGAGTTTTATTAAACTCGAACTGTAGAAACTGAGTATGTCCAAAGTCGCTGGCATCACAGAGAAACCATACAGAGCCTGATCCGTCACAATGCTGAAAGCTCTCGGTACATATGATCATACGAGTTGCATCCACTGGGAGACCGCGGTGATACTCTTCCTCCGGCTTCCACGGAGTAATTTGCTCCAACTGCAAATCCAAAGATAGATCGCCAATAGCGTCTACAATGCAGTCATCCTTAAGAGGGCTTCCAGTGAGATCCATGTTCACACCCGAGTTCCTCTCAGCTGACCTGGCGTCATATAATTTAGATGGCGTGGTTTTTACCCGTGACGCTATTGCCATACTCCGATCTTCCTTGTAAAACAATACAATCTTTATTAACGCCCCAGCCTCCTGGGAGCCGACTATGCTTTTTAAATAGGTAGGCGGGGCTCCATAAGTAATAGTATGTCGTTCGCCATATTTTCGTAGCAAATCTGCATATACATTAGCGAGATTGGCGGACATCTTTTAAATCTAACAATGAAACAATTAACAATTATAATTTGTTATCGATATGCAATAGTTTCTCACGACATCGGTTAAATCACAGTAGTAATATGTGATTAGTAACGAGTCGTTTAAGTAATCGTTTACCTGTACTCATATTGGGCTTGCAATATTTTGTCATCTCTAACAACATAGACGATAACTCTGGCCGCACGTGTTGAATTTGGTTTTTGTTTTATTTTGATTTGATTTAAGGATTTTAAAATGACAGACTTCGAAATGGAAGAAAGTGGCTCAGAATATGAATCAGAAGATAACTCCGATGCTGAGGTAAGTACACTAAAGCCAGCATAAAAGAGCAAAAAATGATATAGAATTTGTAATGATCCTGATGTTTTTCCTATAGCTGCAAGCGGCATTTGAACGTGGCGATCTGAAACCAGGACTTAATATAGAGTTTAATGGAGCACGCGAGAAAGTAAACGATATTGTAAGAGCCCATATATACACCCCTTTATTGTGATACAGTTAATTATTTGATTAATTCTGTTGTTCTAGGCAAGACTTATGGCCAAGGAAGAGGAACTCCGCTTGGACTTGCCTTGGCTGGAGCGCCTAGATATGATTAACACTCCAGCTGCCTTAGCACCAGAGCTAGCCGTTCAACTTGAAAAACATGAGCAGAAGCGCGCCAATCAGTTTAAGGGCAACGCAAAAATCCCATATATAAAACCCGAAGAAGATCCCGTGCTGAATGACTTTAAGCGGGAGATGCTATTCTATCGTCAGGCCCAGAGTGCCGTGCTCGAAGGAATTCCCCGACTACATGAGCTGGGCATTAAAACTCGCCGTCCTGACGACTATTTCGCCGAAATGGCTAAATCTGATGAACTGATGCAAAAGGTGCGTGCTAATCTAATGGCTAAGCAACAGGGTCAGGCCAAATCCGAACGCATCAAGCAAATCCGTGAACAGCGTAAAATGGGTAAAATGTTGGCTAAACAAACCAAAGTCCAACGAGAGGCTGAAAAGAAAGATATGCTGGATAAACTGAAAAAATTCCGTAAAGGCAAACTTAAAAACCTCGACTTCCTCGACGATGCCAAGGCATTGGAGGCCAAGCAAAAGCAATCGGCTCAGAATCGTAAATTGAGAAACAAGAAGTTTGGTTTCGGTGGCAAAAAGAAGGGTCTCAAACGGAATACCAAGGCCTCAGCGGCTGGCCTAGAGACGGAGGGCAAATCCTCACGCCGTCAACGTGGTGTGAAGGCTGGAGCGTCAGTAAACAAGCGAATGGGTAAATCGCGACGTATGAAAGCCAAAGGTAAAAAGTAACCTTGAACTCGGCATAAGCTAACTAGATTTATTTTGAACTAAAAAGAACTACAAAAAATATATAAAAATTAATCCTGTTATTTTACATCTTTAACTGGCTTTAAGTGGCATATGGGAGATACCGATAAATATTAAATATCGAGATCTTGCTTTATTCTTATCCAAAACTTCTATATCTGTGCTATATCAATTTATTGGCTAAAAGTTGATATAAAATAACTAATTTTTACAAATCTTTTTTTTAAGATAATTGAAACTAGTCATCAGACTTCTTTTTATTTTTCTTCTTTTTAGTTTTAACAGGTAGTACGTTTTCTTCAAGAGTTTCATTTGTATGCTTTCGTTTCTTTTTCTTTGATTTAATAGACATTTCAGGAGCTTCCTTCTCCTCTACTTGCAACTCGTCGCCTATTTTTTCTACTTTTTGCTTTTTCTTCTTTTTCATAGATTTCTCTTCCTGATTTTCGGACGCTATAGCTTGTTTTCCTTGCAGTTTTTCCAGCATTTCACGTTCTTGCTGCTCCAAACGAGCCAACTTGCCACTCAATTTTAGGCCATGACGGGCTCCTTTATGCGCAGTTCTTCCACCACAAGCTTTGAACAGCTCTTCATCGCTAAGAACACTGACTGCTGATACTGCAATGTCCTCCACGTTAATTCGGTCAGTATTTTCAACTTCACCGCCGTTTTGCGTTAGCAATGCAGTCTGTAGAAAGTTGTCGTAAGTGGTTCCACCGGCCTGCTCCTTGGCCTTCTTTAGTTTGCGAGCCGAGTAGCCCTTGGTAGATATTTCTACAGCCTCTTCACCCTGCTTCCGAGCTGTTTTCACCTGTCCGTCTGTCTGGACGTGGACTTCCACATTATTGGCAGCTTCATTAAAGCAACGCTCCCACCAATGGTCATTAAATTCCTTAGCACGATCTACACCCAAGCCGGCGTTGTCGAATTTAAGACTGGCTTTTAACGGAGCGGCAATGCCGGTGTTGTTCTTGCCCAGGCCGTCACCTTCCTTCCATCCATATTTATTAAGAATTTTTTTGGCAAAATCCATATAAAAAGCAACTTAAGAAAATATAAACAAACTCTGGCACGTGTGACAATCTAGTGATGTGCGCTCATTAGATATGGACATGTTTCATATAATAACACAAATCTCTGAAAAGGCAGAAAGTTTCTTCTCAATAATAATAGCTGTTTTAAAAGATCGATAAAAGTTTAAAAGTAGTTTTTGGCTTATTTTTCTTTTAATGTTTACGTTCCTAATGTATTTTCATCTTTAGTAACCGTTCCATTTCGCAGCGTATATCGGGCACATTGACGTCGTGTATTGAAATCATGAATGAATTCCCCATCACTGGCGTTCAGGTGTGAGTTATCAACTTAGGCCCAACCAATCGTTATCGAAACCTGCAACGGTTAGGTCATATGACAACCACCATGAACAATTCAAAAATAAAATTCGACAAGTTGACTTGTTTCTCTTATACATTCATGACTTTCTTTATTTAACATTTCAGCTGAGCATTTAATCTGCCGTTGATAAATCCTACTTTTCACTTCAATTACATCGTGTTGATACTAAGTGGCAATTATAATAAACAAAAATTATTAATTGCATATAATTAAGAAATATTATTCTCGAATTCAGTACACGCCACATAAAATAGTCGAATCGCCGCCGAAATACATGTCGCCACCACGCCCAATCATAAAAAGCCTACCCATCATATGTTGAAAGAAAGTTGCATCCGATGGCCTGCAAATTTGTTTTTCGGGTGGAGAGAGAGAGACTTATCAAACGGAATATGTAACTACTTCAATCAACTCTGAATGTTGGCTTTATGAGATGGTATGATGGCGCTAGTGTTCGTTGGAAGCGAGAATGGCAGGGTTTGCTTTAATTAAAATCTAATTTCAATTTTCACAATTCTCGCTTTTTTTTGTTTCGTTAAAAGATCGTCGATTCTGCTAAACTTTGATGCTGCTACTAAGTTTTCCAATAGTTGTTAATATGCTTTAACTTAATCCAAGTGTATGCTGTATGATCCTCCTTGCTCCGAGACGGTGTTTTTGGATGTTTTTTAAAAACAAAATTACATATATATTATGTTGTGGTTGTTGTTGTTATTCTTTTTATAATTAGATAGTACAGGATGTTCTTTGTTTTGCTATCAATCAATTGTTGTTTATCATTAATAATCGAAAAACGAACGCTGGTGTTGTTGGTTGTGTATTGGTTGGTTGGTTGGTTTTCTCTATTATCTCATTGTATCCAATTAAAGGACGACGAGTAGCGCGTTATACGCAATCGCTTAGAAAGCGAACAGCAACAGGAAGGCCATCATAAGACAGAACAGACCCATAGCCTCAGACAGGGCGAAACCCAAAATAGCGTATGAGAACAGCTGCTGTTTCAGTGATGGATTTCTGGCATAACCGATGATGAGGGAACCGAATACTGTTCCGATACCAGCACCTGTTGTATTGGTTGCATTTAGTTGTCCGCAAGAAGAAAGATAAAAGAAAAAATTAGTGAACTCATTAATTTAACTTACATTTATTGTTATGAAAAGAGATGAAAGTGATAAGTAGGGAGTCATAAACATCAAAAATTGTACAAAAATTGAGTTTTGAATTCAAAATAAGAATGACGATCCGCATCCCTATATTTGGAAATCTAATCGTGATTTTAGAGGATTGAAATATCCTGCCTAACTGTTTCTCAATCATTTTTCTTTAAAGTCAGTCAGTTGCAGATTAGTCTGAATTGAGTTCTGCTTTTCACTAACTTCTATTCGAAAATAAGGTTAGCTTCTAGCAGCAAGCACATCGCACTAAAACGGCTGGCCACAAAAGTTTTCAATGCAACCGTAAGGCGGCAATCAAAGACCGCAACAAGCCAAACAGCACAGTATTTCTGGTACTTTTGCCCTGCAATCACACAGGTTTCCTGCTAGGAAATGAAGCTTCGCTACACGCCAAACCCCTTTTGAGAGAATTCGCATGTTGTACAACTCACAAGGAAGCTTTGACCAATTCTCAGACCTTCCCGGGGCAAAAAGAGAGTAATCAGATACTCGTTATGTGTGCCCCAGATGCTAGATTGCAACTGACTGAAGAATAGTAATGAGAGAAATCAGTGTAGAAGGAAATGTTAGTAAATGCAGATGTAGGTAATGACAACATGAAAGAGACACATAAAAATTGCAACCAATACGAACCGGAACCAGCGACACCGACTGTTGCAGCACCAGCACCAATGAATTTGGCAGCCGAATCAATATCGCGGGTGACTGGCGAGGTCTGGAATGACCTGATTTGTGGCAGTAATGCAACTGGGGTTGTGTTCTGAGCGGCCAAAGTCTGGCTCTGGCTGATGACGGCGCTGCTCAATGGTCGCAAGTATTGCTTGGAGTTGGCGAGGATCTAAAAAGAAAAGATAGAACAATTAGAGAATTTAAAGTGGGCAATTGATGAGTTAGTTATATAAGTACAATTGAATTGTGTGACTTTGTGTGAGATAAAACTAGAATTCAGTTTGATAAGACACTTTCATTTAAGTTTCAGCTATAATATTAGCTTAGTATGTATGTCTTCTTCTACCCAAATATTTGCTTTGCTTTTCTCTTTTTGAAAAAGAGAGAACGTTTCTCACTTGCTCTCGATTTGGCTATTATGGTCAGGCCAAAAGTTATGCAATCGTTAAGTAATTTTTAGGTTTTCTTGACATTTTTAAAACAATTGGCTGCTTTCATTGTTGATCTAAATATATATATTATATATCACTGCCGGGATTTTACTTAATTTTATAAACAAATTTTTAATTAACCGATTACTATTAGCCTCCTCCATTTCTCTTTCTATTACTCTCTTCTGCTTCTCTCGCTCTCTCTCGATACACAAATGTCAAAAGCATTCACCTAACCTCAACATTGATTAAGGAACAAAGTCGGGGCCAATTTTGGTTACACAATAGGTAATAAGAAGATTTTACGATGAGAAATTCGATAACAATTTCAGTAAAACAATCTAGTTTTTTAATATTAATATTTAGTTCAATTAAAACTTTAGCTTTAGCCGTAATTACCGACATAACCTCAACTGAATCTTATGTAACTGTGTATGTGTGTATTTTTCCACCGCAGTCTATTGGAAGTCACCACACAAGCATTTGCGGCTAGCTGCAGGTAAACCAATGATGACTTCGGTAGGAAAAAAATCAATGGCCATGCAGTTAATTACATAATTACATCAATACTTTATCTCACACATGAACCACAATTGTTATAAATCGAATACTTACGGCGCTCCTGGCAATGGGGGCAAAGCGAGAGACTGTCGACACGAACATTTTCAGTTGATTTTTTTTTTTGGATTGGCTTACGACAAACTTGAAGCTAGCGCACGGAGCTCTGCAAAAAGATATAAATTGTTGATTGGGATTAACTTTAAAATTCGAATTCTGTACTGCAAAAAAATGTTAACCCGCAGCCGCCATGCGAAGTTACGTTACGTAATTCAGGGAAAAATTTCGACTTCTGGGCCAAATTTCACTTGAAATGATTGCACGCTGGTTCAATTTCATTAAATCTCACTTATATTCTAAATATTTTCTTGCAAATCGACAAAAAAAATTAAATTTCAAGACTTTTTCTTTGCTGTGACGCAACGACCCGATTCACGCATACATCTACAAATTGACAGTTCTCTTGCTACACGTGTGTGTGTGCCGCAAAATGGCGACATTATATCTAAACTACGTTTTTCACTGCATTAGTTTACACTTTTTCACTGAGATGCATTTAATTCATTAAGAATTTTTTTTTATTATTATTTAACCCATTGACAGGGGGTGCTCCGCTGGCAGCAGCTGACCAACATTATTTTCTCTTTTATTTCTCAAGCTAGAGCAGCGGCGAACTCACTTCGAACAAACCCTTAACAACAGTGGAATCGTATTGAACGCGATATGTAACTTTTACCCTATGTCGCTATGCAAAATCTTGTCTTCGTGGTGAACTGGAAGACGATGGCTGACTGGAAACAGTGCGCGCGCATGTTTGTTATCGATATTGTATCAAAATTACCAATTGTGAATTCTTTTAAGGTATTCAACCTGATTTAGCGCTAATATTGTGACTTAATTAATATTAATTTCTCAGTGAATGCTTAAGGTAGTCCGGCCCGGACTTTTGCAGTTGGCTGAGAGCGGGAAAATTCGATATTCGATATATGACTGGAAAGAAAGAGCTACCTTTTTACGCCGGTTTTGTAATATCTCAGTAAATCAACTGAGTCTCTTGTGAAATTCGATAGCTTTTAATTAATTAATTAGTTTCAAAGAGATTGCGAAGCTTAAACGTCAAAACTGTGTGACACAGCATATCGATGATTTCCGCATATCGATAGCTTACAGGGTTGCTTTGAGTACGCGTGAGTCGGTAGCCCATTTCTGGTCACTTATTCACCACATCGGGTCGTTGGGTGTCTACGTCACGTCGTTTCAAATATGTTTTGAATTCTTTTGCCAAACGCAATCGTAACAGAATGCTGTAAGTAATCTAGATCTCAATTGTAGTCTGTATCTTGCCGAAGTGAACCTCAAAAATAATTCTCACATTTCCCCTCACCCTTTTCCCTGAATTGCATAACAGCAGCGTTTGTGCATGAGTGTGTGTGTGTGGCACGCCAAGCGAGAGAGACAGAGAGCGATAAACTCACCACACCACGAAGCAGCAGCAGCCCAGCTACAACAACCACGACTGTGACAGTGACTGGAAGCCACGCGGTTAATAAATCATATACGAATTTCGCTGCATTTATTAGAAACCAGATGTTAGTTTAATACCATCTGGAAACAAGTAAATCACAACGAACTTCTAAGCGACAGAGCCGCCTAGCATCTTAAAAACCCATCAAAATATGCTACGCCGCTGACTATCGATAACACACACACACTCGATAGTCATCGCTACATATATCGCTACACACACAACAGTATTCGTTTCGAACAATTTTACATAACTACAAGCACATATAGGGGCAGTCACAGTGTACGACTCGAGTGATATGGCCGTGTTCCTGATCAACGTCTGCAAATATAATGGCTGCGGCATCACATTTCCAAGTTTAGGCGATCTAATATCACACATCGAGGACACCCACATAGGTGAGCATTCCCAACAACAGCAATTTACTGCAAATTTGAGACGATACCGTGGAATCATTAGTGTGTCGCGTGATACAATGCGACGCTAAACGAAGCGTCGTTGGGGCGGCGTATAAACGGTGTTTTGTTTATTTTAATATTTACTAAATGCATGTGTGCGTGTGTGTATATGTGTAAGTGTGGTGAATTAAATTTTGCCGCAAAAGCAAACAAAATTCAATTAGAATTGACGGGAAAATCAATACACATATAGATGACCCAGACCTACCTACCAACATACCTATAAAAATGCATGCCACATTCACATTATTTTAATGTAGTTTTACCTGTGCACGCCCAAGCGCACGGTACGTACAGCAGCTCTCCGCTCTCTTTTTTTGACGAAGATCGCCTTGAACTGTTATTGGTGTGAGCGAGAGCGAAAGAGTTGTATTTGCAACAAAACAAAGCCAACCAAAAAGCCGGTGGTGATCCATTCAAGAACAAGAACAAAAATCATTTATGTGCCTGTGTATTGTGTGTGTGTGTGTTTAGTGTTTTGTTGTATAAGTGAAGATGGCCAACACGGCAACAACAGCAGCATCACCGGCTAAATTGTGCGCCCTTTTTTATTATTGTGGCCGTGTGTTACCTGTTCTCGGCTTGGCTTGGCGTGGGTTTTTGGGTTTCTTTTTCAGTTGAATTTTAGCGCGAATTGGCCGACAGGTGGTGCAGATGCAGGTGCATCAATCGGCAATGAAGATTTTGAAGATATGCATGTTGTATTTTAACCTAAAACTGAAACCCAGTTAATCGGAAGTGATCTATAAATTGGCTGTGATTGATTAATTTGGTCGTATTTGGTCATTTCTTCAATTAGGATATCCATTTACTCGCGCTAACCCACAAAATGGTTCGTAATCAATTCATGTCAGTCAGATACACGTGACTGAGGTCCCAATTTCCCCCCATTAATCATGCGATGCCGGCTGTCAGAGCAGGCTCCACCCAAAAAAAGAAAAACAACTCCACCCACCGGCTGTATATTCTTACATGGTGTACTCAAAAAAACACACAATTTCTAATTTTAGCGTTGTTACTTTGCCCAGGTACTGACACTCGTGAAGGAGGCAGTATAAATCAATAAAATTAAGCTCGGTGTTGCCACTAGGCTTCAAATGCGCCGGGGTGTGGGGTTTTGGGGGTGTGTTGAGTGCGTTATGTGCGTTATATGCTCGTTCGTTTGAGGTCCAAAATGGGGTGGGTGAATAATGGCGGTTGTGGTGGTGATAGTGGTGTTGGTGATGGTGGTGCAGTAGCAGCACAATTTGTGTATGTGTGTGATTCAAGTGTGTATGTATCTATATAGGGGTGGCTACCCTTCAGGCTCAGCTGACTGTGTTACAGTTACGATGGCAGCTGTTTGATAACGGTCAACATACACATTTACACACATTTGCCCGGGTCACAAATATTACATAAAGTTTCCCTATACATACGTATGTATATACTTTTACGCCCACATGGCAACTGGATACCATTTCCATGCGTACATATACACATATCCATGTCAGCAAGCTTTGCGGATTATAAATGCCTATCATTTCATTATCTCGAAGGACATTTGTTGTGTAGATGGTACGGTTGCTGGTGGTTACGTCTTATCAAAGTAAATGTACGTTTGTGCGAGAGTAAGTTGAAAACTTTCAAAAGAAAGAAATAGGAAAGAATTGAATTTCTTTGAAAATAAATAAATGATCAAAATACATATTTTCAGAAATACTTTGAAGTAGTTTTTCATCTCAAAAATATACCTAGGATTTTATTTTGAATTTTAGTTATATTCTGTAACCATTAAACAAAACAAAAAAATGCAGTAACATTGTTTACGATTTAAACTTGTCTGTTTAAAAGAGCATTCTAATATTAACAAACTAGAGAAACTTGATATCATACGCTTTTAATTATAAACCACTTTCTGAAGCTTTGTTCTCTCAATGTTAATCATGTACATTTATACATGCACGCAACTTTTAAGAGCAACCCTCGAACATACATACTTACGTTTTGTATGTGCATGGGGCGTTGGCGCTGCTGCTTTGCCCGGACAGCAACAACGTTTGGTGAAGCCAGGGGTTCGGGAGAAGACCTTGAGCATTTGTCCTTTCTGCACAGTTGCCAGGCACCTGTTGTGCTCTAGTTAGCTTAACGCACCCGCGTCCCTCCCCATCCCTGTTATCGATAACTCGGTTTGTGCGCGCCATGTCTCAAATTTAAAACGTGGGCAGTAACATGATCCAGATTCCAATTCAATGCCAAATGTCAAATCAACAGGCTTCGTTCAAAAAGTGCAAATGCAAGACTCGAAAGTCATTGACTTTCGCTCAGTTTTTATCAAATTTCAGACGAATTCTTGTTTCAAATGAATTGGAAAGTTTTGCCCCTTTGGACAACCAAAACAAAAACAAAACAGTACAACTTGTACAAACAAATTGATACATATATACTAGATATATACATATATCTTTATATACATATGTATGTATACATAATGTAGTTGTATGTGTAATTATTATCTGTTAAAAATTTTGCAACAAGTGCATGACTCACTCACATTTCAAAGGCAGACAGACGACAGCGACTACGAAGCAGTACAATAATAACAAGAACATCGGACAACAGCGGCGGCATCTGCGTTTATTTTGTTTTTAAAATACACACAAATAAATATCTACGCATATGTATGTGTATATTAATATGTATATATATACATATATACCTATATCTACATATGCCAGTTCTAGATTGTATGTGTATTTAAAAGTAAAATGCGTTGCTGCATACACACACGTGTAGCAAGTCTCACCTAACCAAGAGGGGGGGATAAACTGCTTAAGGTTATCAACTAGGGAAAGCATACATATGTACATACATATGTATGTATGTTTGAAAATGTGATTTGAGATGACCAACGATGTATGACAAAAAAAAATTGCAACAATCAACATTTCATACGCTAAAGTTCAATCTCTTTCCCAGCGGCAATCCACTGTAGTGGGGCTTCTGTTAACTAAAATAATTGCATCAGCATATTGTTAATTATACTAAGCCGATTTCACTTACGCTAGACAAATTGTCAAATGCTGCAATTTGCCTACAAGTCGGTTTATTACGTCTTTTGAACTGCTATATATTTTCAAATGATACTAAAAATGAAATTTCTGATTCATATGATTGAAATTTAATCACTTTAGCTTTCTTTGTTTGAATCGGCTCTTAATGTCGTGTTCAATATCTTACATTTTAACGATCCTAATATACTCTTTAACTTTAATGTGACAGGGTATAACAACAACAACAACACACCAAAAATAGGGATGAAACACAATTATATTAGGCTGAACTAACTTTATGACAAGTACGTGAAATTATGTGTATTGCAATTTGCATATGTTCAATACTTTGTTTATATGATTGTAGGCGGGCCGAGTGGTGTGGTGACCTTTTCTAAAAATGATTCATTTTTATATTTTGAAATTGTTATCGGACTTTTTAACTAGTAGACATACTATAGTAAAATAATTTAACAAGTTAAATCTTTAAATCCTGTTTATGCATGAAGGGAAAGCCAAGTGCGTCATTGATTAATTGCAGGGCACGAGCACGTAGGCATCAACATCGTCATTATGATGATCATAATCATAGTTAGCATTCCGTCGAATGGTTTTAATCGGTATCTGATAAGAGAGACATATATATATGATTGTATATATGTACATACATATGTATTCGTATGTGTGTCATATTCAATATTTATACTTACAGCTAATTGATGGCATATGTTTTGTATTTGCACGCCAATTTTAGCTTTAATGAAAGTGTGGAACACATTATCGAACCCTTTATCTTAACCAAATTCAATATGGGTAGACATTGTGGCTAAAAATTGAATGCTATTCATATTTTTAAACATCTTTGAATGATCTCACATTTATCATTGTTTAACACCAATCACTGCTTTCAAATGTAATACATGATTCAAGCGATGTGACACAGTTACGCACTTAAATGATTTAATTGAGAAATAAAAAGTGGGCTGGCATGCACAATCACACACAGACACACACACAAGGGGACACTGCTCCACACATTATTTGATGGGATGGGAGGTTAGGTTACCCACATGTTCATACACATACAGATAAGTCACCTGTGCGCAGTTAGTATTATGCATTCATTTGTTGATTAAATAAACGTTGAGCTTATGCTTTAACTGTAGAGATAAGATAAGCATAACCCAATCGCAGCCAACCTTCTACACCCATGTGCAGCTTTGAGGGGCTTCTCTCCCAGAATCTTCTTTACACTGAACTCTTACCCCCTAGGTAACATTGAACTTCTACAATAATTGCCACAACAGCATCACTATTAATTAAAATTCATAATAAATTAGTAGATGTTATATACATACATATATACAAATATACATACATTTGATAATATAAACAATACTCTACAACAAAAATCGTCAACTATATCTTCGTATATTTGATATCACGAATATTATATCATAAAGATGTCTAAGAAATCATTAATAAAATTCTGTTGATTTTCATATATCGTATATAAATATTTATCTAAGATTAGTTGGTAAAAACCCATGTTATTGGTTTAAAGGGTATAAAGGTTAAAGGGTGTATAAACAAAGGTGTGCCGATTTAATTTTAAATTAACTCACAATATACATATTTATTTAATATATTTTTAACCTTCTTATAATAAATGATTTCGTTGACGGACGTCACACTGGCTTCAACTTGCTTCAATGCAAATAATGCTATAATTTATTAATTTTGAAATATATTCAAGTTAATTCATATTCGTTTAATGTATTATTCTTATGCTTTCAGACTATGATCCTAAGGTGGTTGAACAGAAAGAGCAGGCCCAGCCTGCTTGTTTGCCACTAAGCTATGTTCTACGTTTCATTTCGGAGGATACACGAAAAGAGGCTGCCACATTTCTGTCCAATGCAGCAACGGGAGCAACTGCCAATAATGCCACCAATAGTGGTGGCACTGGCCATGGTAATGGGCATGTGGAACTCAAGCGTAAGCTTGCCATTAAGCATCACAGCTATAGTATGTCCTCATCAAATCGCAGCAACACCCCCACAGGTAAATAATAATGATAACAATATAAATTTGATTGCTGATTGCTATTGCTTTAATTATCTATTGTGTAGGTAGCGAAATGGATGAGGATGAAATGGTGGTCACAGAATCAGAAGACAGCGATGATTCGTGGACCACTGAAGAGTTTAGCTCGGAGTTTATCATGCGTTATGGCAGCAGGTCAGTAAACTGCCATGCAGATAACGCAGTAATTTTTAAATATATATATTTTTTTTTTGAAAATAGGCATTCCGGTGGCGGCAGCAATGGCACACCAGGCAATGAGAAACCGTTTGCTTGCCCTGTGCCTGGCTGCAAGAAGCGTTACAAGAATGTGAATGGCATTAAATACCATTCAAAGAACGGCCATAAAAAGGATGGCAGGTGAGTGATGTCGACGATGGTCTTTTTTTTACTATTACCATAAATGTACTAACTGTATTAAAAATTTTTTTTTTTTTTTTTAAAGGGTACGCAAGGGCTATAAATGCCATTGCGGGAAGAGCTATAAGACGGCTCAGGGTCTGAAGAATCATGCCCTGCAAACCCATAATAGTCAGCCGGAAAGTGTGCTGACTACTCAGCAAGTCGCCAATGCGGCGGCTGCTGGTGTCATTGCCAATAGCTCTGCGCAACCAAATCCTCTTCCTCCGCTTGCTGCCACACAAACGACTACTCATATCCAGCGCAGTGCATCCCCATCACAGCAGTCTTTGGGGTCCCTCAGTCCATCGAGCATTAGCAACATGTCGAGCAGTGCGAGCAGTTGTCATGGTGGAAGCAGTTTGTCCAGCAATCACAACAATAATTTGCTCCAGCAGCTGACAGTGACAAATCTGCCGAATGTCCAATCGCAACAGCACCAGCAGCAGAATGGCAGCTCAGCAACAGGTAACAACAGCAACAACAACAATTTAATGCGCAGCACACTCGGTTTAGTATCAATTAAAACCACTAGCAACAATTGCAACAATAATCCAAAGTCTGTTAGCAATTTAATGGCTGCCAATGCAACTGCCAATAAGATACTCAAATTGGCCACAAATGTAGCAAATGGCGTTGTGGCTGCTCCCCCTCATGTTGTGGATATTGTTCAGCAGCACAAAATCATTGATAATGCGGTCAAAACGGGAGCAACAGCAACAATAACAAATAGCCAGACACTGGTTAATAATAATGGCAATAAAATGCCGTTACCAAATTTGGTTAATCTGGGCATCTTAACGCCAGCCACTTCACCCACCAAAAATACACAAACGCTGACCTTTACAACGACCAGCAATAACAATGGTCAACAACAGCAGCAACAGCAACATCAAATGCTAAAGCAGAAAACCAACATTTTGTTGCTCCAACAGGAAGTGAATAATGCGACAACTCAGGTTATACAGGTGCCGATACCAATGCAGGTGCAGCAGCAGCAACAGCAGCAGCAACAACAACAACAGCAGCTCCAGCAACAGCAACATGTCTTGCCTATTAGCCCAACAAGCAGCAAAAGTAGCTCGCCCACGCCGCAACAACAACAGCAACAAGTCAAGAAAATAACTCTTTTAGAGCCTATGGAAACAGATGATCCCCAAAATGTGGTCGCCGTTGCCACCGAGTCTAAAGAGGATGCTCTGGCGGTATCCTCAAATATTGAAATAATCGGAGCTAGTGTCATTAACGATACAACGTAGCCTATACTAAAGCAGCTACTAATGAATCGTAAATTGACTTTAGAAATTGGATCGTCGACCACCTAACCCAACCTAATTATGCCTAACTTAACAATGATTAATTATATCTAGTATACGATAAATCAGAGCACTTTCTCTTCTTCTAACTGACGTTCAAACAGAATTTCCATGTATTTGTATGTACATTATTCATTTATATAGTTTCGATACACTCAATCTCTAAACATTTTGAAATCACTTACCAAAAAACACAAAACATTGGAAACATTTCATAGACTGCTTTTGCGCTTAATGATTTTTAATTTAACACACAGGCACGAATCCCATAGATTATTGTGCAATATAATTTTGGTATAATTTAACTTTATAATTTTTACTGTTTATACAATAATATATGTACATATATGTGTATATATATATATATACTCTTCATATATATATATATATATATTTAAAGCTATTATGATTATCATCATTCTTGCATTATACTATATACAACGGCTGATCTCCTCCTTAATTTTATTTAGAACATAACAAAGCAATTCTCATAAAACAAAAGAAAAAAAAACAAATGACTACAAAAATTGTAATAAAATGAACGATTTGAATGATTCATTATTTCAAGAACAAGAATCAAGTATTATTAATATTTTAAGCTTTAGCAAAATGAATTTAATTTTATATACATAATGTATCGTTAAGTTAAGTCATCGACAACCGCTCATTACACACAGATATATATATATATATATATATATATATATATATTATAGACCCATATATATGTCTATATAATTTTAAACATTTCCATACCGAAACTTTAGTGCAATCTTTTTTTTATATCGGGGACCGACAGTACGAGAATCTTTATTTAAATATATGCAATCCCAAATGTAAAGATAATAATTTATCTCAATATTTCTTTGATTTTAAAAAGTTGATAATGTGAGACTTTGTTACAGTTCGCTTGGAATTGCGTCAACTGAAAACGAATGACAATTCTATAAATATTTCAAATTTGATATATATATTTTAAACATATTATTATATTCCATATTCACATTCCATGCGAGCTTTGACAAAGTCTTTTAGATTACAATTTGATTTATAAAAGTTCTTTTTATGACAGATCTTTAACGGTCCCTGTTTTAATTAACTTAATGAAATTTTATTTGAATTTTGTTTTTTTATTATTGGTTTAGGTTTTTTATTCACTTTCCCTTTTTTAGATTTTTTTGGTTGATTTTTTATTTTATGTTTTTTCGTTACTTCTTGTTTCCTTTTCTCTCTACTTATTGCAGAAACCTCTTACTCCTGCTTATACACCAACAACAACAGCAACCACAACAACAATAGCAACAACAGCAGCGACAGCATCAAGCAGCAAATTGTTGTAGCCAAAAGGTCAGCTACTGCCAGCAGCACCACAACCAAATCGTCACCCATGCAAACATCGCCCACCTTTATTGAGCACAGGTATTCAGCTTTGGCTATCAAAGAGAAATTCTTTTCCAATCTCCGTGCGGTCTCCTCCAAAGCAGCCGGCTCTGGCCAATGCAGCGATAATGTTGAGATGGGCTCGGCTGGTGGCGGCGGCGGAGTCGTCGTTGGCGCCGCTGGTCTGCGAGCTGTTGCTGCTGTGGGTCAAATGTGCGCACTGCAGAACGAGCACATACACCAAAATCTCTACAAGAAAACAATCAATTGAGTGAGCGAAGGAGAGAAGAGACAGAGAGCAAAAGCGAGAGCGAGTTGGCTGTGATGAATTATAAATATATATACTAACAAAAATGAAAAGGCAGAGCAAGAGGATTCGTCAATAAGGCAGATGAAAAGAGGAAAAGAGAAGCAATAGCAGAATACACTCTTCTGGCTAGGATGTCTAACCGTTTTAGAGAAGGTTTCATCTCTGGCTTCCACTTTGCAATTGTCATTAAATATATATATATATATAACTGTATATATATGAATCAATATAAATTCCATGCAATTTAATTTGCAAAATACAAAATATTACAGAATTAATCTCAAAAATCTTAAACAGAGACAGAAAAAAAATAAGAAACATAAACCATAAACCACCTATGAAAAAGCTTCTCTAACTGAATAATTCGTAGGATAATCGTACAAAAAAAAAAAAAAAATAAATAAATAACAAAAAACAAATTGTAAAAAAAGAAAGAAATTAACACAAAATTTAGTGAATATATTTGAAGAAACGCTTCTTCAACTAGTCATTACTGTAGTTAAATTAAATGTTTCGATTTTTTTCATTTTGATGATATACAACAAATACCAATCAAGCTGGGTAATTGATCAGCAGCAAGACGATACCATTAAGTCTATATCCATCCAATCCTCCTTTTCTATCCAATAATATTTATTGTAAAATTTTGAGGTTACAACTCTTTTATCAATTACCCATAAAAATTGCAAATTGGCAACACAACAATTGGAAAAATTTTCTTGATTATAAGATTTAGTAAAATTTTCAATAGCCACGATGTTTCCCTGTGAACATCGTCTAAAATTAATAAATATAATTATAATATTGGAAAAATGTTCGAATATTCAAAACAAAAATGGACGAAAAACAAAAAAAAAAACTCACAAAAAAAAAAAGAAAATGGAAAACTAGCTAGCAAAAACGTTTATGGAATTCCACAAAATGGAAATGGAAGCTGGGGGGGAAACTGCAATTGTTTACGGTCGATTAGAAGTCCCCTACCCTTCACCGCCCCCGATAAAAATAACTATTGTAGTTATAGTATTATGTAATTATTAATTATGATTAATTTATATGTATATGTGTGTGTAATAATGATGTATTGTAAATTTATAATTCAAAGTTTAATCGTCCTTAAATGTAAAAATTCATCAACCACAAAAGAAGAAACGAAAATATAATTATTCATGTTTTCATTGAAAGTATTTCAACATCCCACTTGAACTTTCTAATCATAAAACGTGAAAAGTAATTGGGTTCCTTACGCATCATCAGAATCAGATCAAAATAATTGAAATTTTTAAATATATACAACAAGAAAACCATAAAATAATAATAGTAATTATACATACCTACTGCATATATACATATTATTATTAAATTTAGTAAGCCTAAATATAAAAAGAAATGAAAATCCAACCGCCAGCCGCCAAAATAAACTTTAGAGCGCATTTTAATGGACGCTCAGCGTTCTGTTGCCCACACATGATAATACCCATAGATAACCATGAAGATAACTAAATTATATACATAAAACTTTGGGTACAATATGGTTATATCTAAAGCTTGGGCGACTTGAATGAGGGTTATATACACATATTTCTATATATATATATATAAAGCTAAACAACTTTTCTATTAAAGAGCAAAATAAATGAGGCAATTCGATCCCAAGACCGATCAATGTAGAGCTATGTCATTTCGGTGGCACTTTGATACACACAACAACTCAACAAACCCTCTAATGGAAACAATAAATTTAATATGTATGTGTATTTCTATGTATAATTAAATGTATGTCATCTTATATAAGACTGCTGTTATGTTCGTAAATATATTTAATATATGTATGTAAAATTAACGAAAAACAACAAGAAAATATAACAAAAAAAAAAAAACCAACCAACTATAAAACGTAATACCATGCTAAATGATTAGGCTTTACCTATATACTACTATGTACTATATATATAATGTATTGTAATTTACTAAAAACAAGAAATCATCAATATATGTAGAGAAATAACTAAAACGTAAATATATATCTATATATATATAAACATAAATCATCTGATTGACTAACATTTGTAGCAAGACGAAAAGTATTCGATACTTCTCAATAAACGGGTTTAACATCAAATAACCTATATTTAACAAAAGAAAAAAATACAAAAAAAAAAACATCATCAACCAGAAAAAAAAAAGAAAATATAAACAAAGTAGTAAAATATTCTCTTTTTGCTTTATGTGATCTATTACATACATACAACTACAAATACATATGTATAATAAAAATGTCCTTGAAAACACATCTATCTAATGATATGCAGTTTTATTTATGGTTAGATAAAAGTGAAAATAAACATTTCGCCTCTACTTAATTCATAATGACTATAAATTGTTGTTAAATATCACAACAAAATTTCTATCTGAAGTTTTATTTATGGTTAACTGAAAGGAAATAACTTTATTAAGAGAGGCCAACTTTCTAGAGAACTCATTTAGATTTTGTCATGAGTTAAAATCACAGGAAAGTTAAAATTAAAAGAATAGTAGATAATTATTAGTATTACCAAAGCTGCTCTCAAATGCACGTTAACTAAATGTATGTCAAGTGGCATTAATCTGATGATTAATTTTAATAGAGATATTATTTTTGCCAAATAAATCATTTATGGATTTTTAGTTTTTTTGATTATTTGTAGATATAATTTATTTATATTATAATGCATAATACATATATAGACACAGTTAATAGAATATGTAAGCTATATTCAGAATATGATAAGAATAAATATAGTAAGTTTGGTATCTATAACATTTATCCACAATTTGGTTTTTGGAATGTATATTTTACTTCCTAGATTCTAATTGAGCTATGCTTTTAAGAAGTTTATCGAGCATGGCATGATCATTGAGTATATTCTCCTTCTTTTTTAACTCATATAGACTTTGTAAATCTCTTTGTTCGTATGCGTAATCAATGGCTGACTCAAATAATCTGCAATTAAAATAAGTTTTAAATAAGGAAAAAATTAAATTGTGAAATAAACTTACTCCGCCTGTATGTACCAATGCACTCTGCGTGCCTCGCGGCAACGGGGTATGTATTTCAGTGCCTCCACTGTGTTTTTTTGCTTCAAGCAAACCTCAACGAATGGCTCATAACCAATGGGGCTTTTCTTGCTTTTAGCTAACTTCTCTAATTCCTGCCAATTCTGAAACTCGGACAGGGCAAGTATGCGAAGCCACCAAAATCTACGATCTGGCACCTTGTAATCATGCTTTATTTTTTCCGCCTCCTTAAGGTCACCAATTTTTAGTAGATTGCTAATGGTGTCGTGTATGGTTAGCCCATTCAAATCAAGATTGTGCTTGGCACTCAATGTCTTCTGTAACTTTAGTATGCGGCTTGTCTCCGCACATAGTTCGGCTTCAACAGGGCATCGACCCTGGGTATAACTATTGCCAATTAGGGACAAATTCGATTCGAGGCCTTCGCTTTGAATTGCATTTTCGAAATGATATTCAGCAATGGCCTTCTGGTCGTCTTCGGCGTTAAAGATGCCATACAGAGCAGCTCGATTTGATTCCCGCATTATTTTCTTGTACATATTTAATGCCAAAGGATGATCGCGGATAGTCATCTGATTGTAAAAACAAATATTCACAAATAATAAACCCCATAAACAATCGCAATTAAACTCACATGCAAATTGGAGAGCATCATATTCATTTTGATCTCTAGCAAAACTGTGGTTATTAATTCAGTATCTCCAGATTGTGCTGCACTGGCAACGGCTCGATCAAATTTACGCATTTTTAACAACAATGGAACCTGCAAAGAAGCTCGCGGCTCCAATTCAAGTAGCTTAATGGCCAACTCGTCACGTCCGTTTTGATGAGCCTTTTCGGCTATATTACAAAATGAAATGCCTTCGACAGATGGATTCTTGAATTTCTCTGTAATTTTGCGTGCCACCTCATTGTCATCTGAAAAAGTTATCAAAGCTATTAAAATGCAACTGAAGAATTTAAATATGCACTCACTATGATCATTCATCACTTTGTGATAAGCCCAGTGTTCCAAAATCCAAGATTCGGGCAAGTTTAGATGCTTTGCCACTTGTATGGCAATAGCATAGTGCTTGCGAAATACCAAACGACTAAGAATTACCTCTGCATTAAGATGGCTAAATCTAATAAGTTAAAAATAAACAAAAACTATTTAATAATACAAGACAGAATTTATCCTTAATTTCAACTTACTGCTTAAATGTTAGCGGCATGGCAATCCTCTCGTGACGCAATGTATTAAGGACTCGTAAAATTCTCATTATGCGCATATATTCATCTGGATTGTGGCCATGTATGAAACCCTTGCCAAAGTTGGCAGTCTGTGAATAAACCAAAATATTAGTTTTAATTATAATTTATCATCCTGTGGGAGTCTTTGGCTTACCCTTAGTAGACTCTTTTGGGTTTCTGCACAAAACTCAAAAGATGCCGCCTCAATGCATTCATTAACTGCCACTCCAATTTTATCCCGGCACATACTCAAATACTCATCCGATTTATAGGATTTCTCTTCAAATTTCTTTTGGGCCTCAAAGAGATAACTTGCCGGCTCTTGGCTGTTCACTGCAAAGATATTTTCCACACATTTTGGCAAACGTTGTATCATCTCATGCGAACTTTGAGTTATGATGCGAACTCCATCCATTTCGGCCACCAAGAGAAACATTGAAGAATCATATGTAAAGTCACTTCTATCGGCATTGCGATTAACAATAAGTAAAAATGATGGATAAGAGATAACAACCGCATCTGCTTCGCTATTGTGGGTGTTCATAATCCACTCAATTTGCTGGGGCAAATCCTTGCGTCCTGTATCGAATTCGCAATACTTTTGTCGCATATCGACACTCCCTAACCAAAGTAGTCCTGTGTCGGTGTACAATGCCAAATGTTGATGATTGTAAGAGACAGAGATCTTTATAATCCGCTCATGGGGCTTCTCGAAGAGATTATCTTTAATTGTGCCAACTGTTTCGCCTGGAAAGAGCTTAATAATCTCACGTTCCCGACCCAAAAGACAATAACTATTGCGTCCCTCGGCTACAATTTCCCAACAGGAGCAATCAATGTGGGAATCTATCCAATAAAGAAGTTATTATAAAAATTGTTTTGGACTAATCTTTAAAGAAATTACTTGGAATATCTGGAAGTTTGCGTTCCGTCTTGTTGCTATTGTGCTTTAGAAAAACTCGACCAGAAGTTGTTAGGACGGCCACTCCAGTACCTACAGAGGATTGGAATACCTTAGCCTCCAAAATCTTAGTGACACTGGCCTCATCTCCAAATGTATATGATTCCTTTTCAGTGCCAAACATGTCATAGACAAAAACTTTGGCATTTTCCTGTACACAGATCAATTCCTCGGTATCGGACCAGCCCATGGCAATGAGTTTACCATGATTCCACTGTAGCAATAATGTTTCGATTTATATTAAAGTGATTCTATTTTTTGGTGACGTTGACTTACTAGAATATGACCAGTTTCTCTGCCGGTAGTGTCAAATATGCGAATCATGGGTCGGGTAGATCCTTTCACGGGCACCAGTTTATAGGGATCCCTAATGGCTGCGAGTGGGCCGCCATACGGTGCAGCCACTGCCTGCATATACTCCAAATCCAAATCGATTGGCCAATCGGGTGCATCCAGTTCCACTTTTCTGCGATTGGAAATTTATAGAAAAGCAATTTATATTTATTATATACATATATTTATAAGAAGTCGCTAAAGTGTTGCCGAATTTGGAAGTAGTCTTGATTTGAATGAGTCAATAATTCGCATCATTAAAAGAAATGAATCTAAAATAGAAACTGCAGCAGCTATCGGGTCATCTAAGCCCACTAAATTAACAAATAGGACACGTGGTACTATATAAGAGAATATGGAAAGAGCACTTAGAATTTGTATTGATTATAACTGCAAAAACCGTGCCTCTTCCGGCACAGAATTTCTTGCTTGTAATGGACGATTGGAAAAATTTTATAAACGTTTCTCCATTCAGAACATAAAAATTAATGAACGCGGCATTGGCCGTTTATAAAGCTGCTATCATAAACCTTCAAAAAATTTAAGGATACATTGAAGAGGAAGAAAACTTGCCAGTTATATCCAGTGCCAGTTTTCTGGGGCGGATTTTTAACTGACTTTGAGCAACAATAAAAAAAATTCAACTGGAAGACTTACCTGTAGTAGTCCGGGCGCACCTTGAACCATTCTCCTGTATTATACATTATAGGCATTGTGCCGAAGTGTTTATTTATTAAATTATTAGCAAAAACAAAACAATTTAACACTTTTTACATTTTTCACTGCAACGCAACAGCTGTTTTTTTTTTTCTGTAGATTTTTCAATAAGCGTCACAAAGGCAGAAGGTAACGTAAGCAAGTGCGCAACTTTGCACATCTCTGAAACGTCACAAATTCGTTTAAGCTGTTAATCAAATTTGTGCGCACTTTTTGTACTGTTGGAATCCTTTTTAAAATTTAGATTCGTTTCGCCCACCTTCCAAGATATAAGTAGGTTTATTTTCGTATCCTTAGTGTGCCAGGTTTTATTTTATATATTTATTTAATATTTAGGGCATTATGTTAGGCCAGGAATTATTAAATTCCGTAAAATATGGTTGTAGGGGCCTTTCCCATAGCAAAACTTGGTATTTTGGCTATCAGGCAGATAAGCAAACCAATTGTTCTTCTAATAAAACGAGGAGCTAGGAGAAATAACTTCTTTAAATCCTATATAGTTGCCCCAACTGCTCAGCGTAAGGAAATTTTATTTATATATTTAAAAATTTTTTTAACTCTAGTTTTCCAAGTCTATAACACAATTGAAGTCCGTTCTAAACTGTGGATGATGAATATGGGTCAACCAAAACATATTCCTCCTCTTTCAAATGATATGGCAATAGAGATGGGTGGCGAGATTCTTGGCGAACTTTTAGTATTTACTGTCGGTGTTTCGTTGATCTTAAACGAATTTTTTAGGTAGAAGACATATCCAACTTTAACACAGTTTCTAATACAAATACTTAATTTCCGTAGGCAATCTCGCAAAGACGACCAAAGACACCAGAAACACAAGGCCCAGAGGGCTTTGCTAAGGGAAAGGATTGCGGAGTTAAGTGAACGTGTTAATGAGCAGGACAAGGAGCTTCAACAACTCAAATCTCAGTATTTCCAAACCATTGAACCTAAAGAAGAAGAATGTTATTAAAAACCAAATATGTCGTGACAATTGCTTTAGTAAACCTTTAAATCAAGATTTACATGGGAAAAGGCATCCACAAATCCAAGCGTCTTTTCTTAATTTTTCATTTTAAATTCAAAATGTCGCAACTTTTGGCTTTTAGATTTCCACTGGGAAAAATTATAGTTCACACTGTGAAGAACTTAAGCAAACCCATCAGCAGAATGGCAAAGAACATTGCCAAGGCCAATCCGTATTTCAGAAAATATGCATGTACAATTCCTGGCCAGTTGTACTACAACTTAGAGGTCAGGTCAAAAATGTTTATGCTGGGATTGAAGCAGCCCAAACGTGTGACTCCGCTCAAACCTGCCATGGCAACGGATATAGGAGCCAATCTTCTAAGTGAAGTTACGTTCTTGGCAATAGCAATATATCTAATTTATTTCGAGGTTTCACGGTAGGTGAACGGAATTAAGTTAAATTTCTTGGTTGTAATTTTAACTCAGACAAGCTCGCAAAGATCAAAAGAAACACGAGATGCATCGCCAACGACGGCAAGAGATCCAGGACGAAATCGATGACTTGGATAAGCACGTAAACGATTTGAATCGCCAACTAAAGCAACTGAAAGAATACCGGATTAAGGAGATGAGAGAAGGCATTTAAAACACAATTTCTTGCTATTCATCGCAAGTTAATCCGGGGATTATCAGGTCATAATTGGTTTGTTTAAAATCAAACGAAATCATTTATATATTTTTTTTTTGGAAATTCTACCACCATTTTACGTGTTTTTGGGTATAATTTAAAAGGCAGATATGTTTCATCATTTTTATCTGTTACTATAAAAAAGTTATAAATATACACATACCCACGTAACCGTTAGTTGCCCAGTTACTTACACGTTTTATTAGTTCCTAGATTGGTTTTATTTTCTGAACGACTTCTTTTTAACTTTCCACATAGTTTTCCATTTTTAATTTGCGGTTAACAGTCGACTTTGCAGGCCAATGTTCCTGTTAACCGATTTGACGGGTGCTCAGTAATCATTTGTTTGGGATTTTCAAATTTTCTGCCACCGGTCCCACTACCAAAACAGCTGTAGCTGCCTGCTGACATTTTGCAACCAAAATTTAGTTTTGTAATAATTTGACAATGGTCATTGGAGTTTTTCCGGCCGCCAAGTTGGGCGTTTTGGCCATCAAACAAATAAGCAAGCCCATTGCCAATGTACTTAAGGCAAATGCCAAGTCAAGTCCATTCTTCCGAAAATATGTGTGCATGCCACCGGCTCAGTGTAAGTGGTTGATAAAAATGGCTGTGATTAATGCTAAACTAATATAAGAAATTAATTTTTAGTCTACAATTGGGTGGAGGTCAAGACAAAGATGTGGGCTTTGAATTTAGGACGACCAGTCAATGTGCCTCCACTGAATGAGGCAATGGCCATCGAATTGGGAGCCAATTTGCTCGGAGAGTTTATCATTTTTAGCATTGGAGCCGGTCTTTTAATATTTGAGTACTCCCGGTAGGTATTTATGTATATATAGATACATGGAAGGTAGGGTCCCCGTATTTGCTGATTACGTCATTCTTTGTTTACCAGTCAATCCATAAAAGAAACTAAAAAAACAGAGGCCTTGCAGTTGGAGAAAATGCAACTGACCAATCAACTGACAGAACTAAATTTCCGCTTAGAACTTCACGATGCCCAAATGCGTGAAATGACCCGTGTTCTGGCAGATTTAGGTAAGTGTCCTTTTAATAGATAGATTTGAACATAAATTAAATGAAATCAAATCGTTTCAGACTCGCGATCCATATTTCGGTGGCACAAGGAACCGCTGCAAGAGTTTGTGCCATTTGATCCCAACACACCAGATCAGAGCGCAAGTGCCCGGAATGGCAAGAACTATGTGGGTATCTATGATCCCACGGGTGGCATGGCATTCCGAGCGCTCAACTTTCTTGAAACAGAAATATTTGTAGATGGCAGAGATAGAAAGGGCAAAGCCGAGTCTGCTTTGCTGCCAAACAAAAGAGAAGAATGACAAAGTGACAAGCTAGAGCAAGATTTGGCCCTGCTCATGTATGCTGTGGCCATGGAGGAGCAATAATGTGAAACGAAACATGTCACTGATTCTTGTTTTTACATTTACTCACCGCTGCTCGCTAGATAGCCCAAAATCAAATTGTATGGTATATTTTTAAACATAAGCAAAAAGTTATAGACACATGTATATATAAATAGGGATATTCCTGCAACAGTAGAGATTTGCATAAGTTAACTTTATTCGTGGGAACTCGATTTATCAAGTGGATTCATTATAAAGAATAACAGACGGATGGACAAGCAATTGACAGCTATCTCGTGTGGCAAGGATAAGGGATCGATTCAGAAATCAAAATTCTAGCTTTGGTGTACAAAGGTCGTCTTTTGGGGCAAAAAGTTGGACGTTTTATTTCTGTATCGGTCCGGTCACTTAATATTAATCTAAGCATACTGGCTTTTGTTTTCCTTATCCATTTGCTTGGTCGTCCGTTCCTCTTGCCCTGCTATTCAATCAATCAACTGCAATAATCGAGATGCTCAACGATTCAAAAATTTCACTCGTGTAAGCCTCAAATAATATAAATGACAAATTTAAAAATGTTTTAATTAATAATGATATATTAATAAGCAGAGAGAACATGAGTTGCATTTATATCCCTATTATTATACATTTTGTAGTTGTATTTATTAAATTCATTGTTATCCAAGGAAACAACTAAAACAAAGATGAAAGAAAACAAACGGTTGAACCAAAATGAATGAATGAAAATGATTGCTGCTATTCCTTGTGGATAAATGACTGAAGTAAGCGTAGCTCCTCACTGGAATCCACCAGATCCTCGAGATAATCATTAAAACACGTGCAAATATTGAAGAGACTCCGACGTGCAGCACCGCGCACTAAACTGAAACTTGATGTGGGTGTTCCCTTAAGATTTCCCACAACATTGCTTAGCTTATCAAGATTATCCTTTAGAAGGCTTAGAGCTTTTATGACGCCCGGCAAATCGTTCTGCACTACACCATAGCGATCCTCCTCAAGCGATGCCACACAGATCTGTGCAAGACCCTGACTTAGCCAAACAATTGGCAATGAATTGTTTAGAAGAAAAGTGGTTTTGGCTCCTTCAGGTTCACTAAACATATAAACAATTCCGGGTATGCGTTGGAAGAGACGTTTGATGGCCTGCTCCAGTTGCTGGGACACTCGATTACGCCAATTGGGCACATGTCGAATGCCACCTAGTACCGTCTGATCCGCAGAGAGCTCACGGCGTGGCGACACAATGGGACGAATGCCATGCATGTGGTTATATTGGCGTAGAAGCATCTTCTCGGTCATTAACATGGTACTCGCAGAGTCACTGATGGAAGAAAAAGGGCTCTGAGCCAACTTAAGCATGCTAATCTGTTGCATGGAGTCGCTTAGTTCATCGGTGAAGCTACCAATAATGCTCAGGGATTGATCACAAAAAGCGCGCCAATTAGCTGGACGATTCCCTGGCTCGGTTAGCTGAAAGATCTCTTGACGTTGCACAGAATCCTTCCGCTGGGACAATTTGTAAATGAAATTGGCAGAGAGGCACTGCACCAAATAAATATTAAAAGCACCCAGACCAGCCACTATGGTCATCTCCCGTTCTTGGGCAAAAGCGGCTCGGCTTTTACTCACCAAGAGAGGCAGGTCTTCCGACAACAATATGGCGTAGAAACATCGCATCAGATGCATATTACTTAGGATCTGGGCAGTGAGCAGCCAGGCATAGAAAAGCAGCCGGACACTGGTTACAGCACCAAAAAATCCTTCCAACCGATCATCTGTATCCACTCTAAGCATTTGGCTTAGTTTATGACCTATCAAAGGACCAACCAACCAAAATACAAATATATAGCCAACAGTGGGCAGGAGAGAACTGGTTAAAGATTTCACTAGCGTGCTATAGAGTAGTTCACGCATTTTGTGGCCACGTGATTGTTCCACTATAGGAAATTCGATGGAAACTTCTTGGTTTAGATACACCGAAACGAAGTAGTAGCAGCCAGCAGTTATGCCCATGCCAAGTAGGAAGATGTGGTACCCGCTAAGGCAGTCTTGGCCGTAACATTTGTACAACAGATGACTGGAAAAGATTTATAAGGATTGAGAAGGAGTTTGTTTTGAAATCCAATTGAATTACACTCACCTGTAGTCTGTGTGCAGATACCCCGTGTACAGCCATGCGGTAAGATAACCTACCAATAGATGTGCTCCAAGGAATAACAGCTTGCGTGGGCCGTGGTGTTGCAGCCAACGGTAGCGACTGGGATGGTACCGCTTCTTGACCAAGTGCTCTTGGCACAGAATTATTCCATACATCACAATGGCCACAATAAGGGGAATGCTGGCAAACCAAGTGTAGAGGCTGCATACCAAACTAAAGGTGTTGGCCAGCCAGGTCACTGGATGCAGGAATTGAAAATTAACAAACAATAGAAACACGGTCAGCAGCAGGAATTGAATTGCCACACTAAATAGAACGGCGCGTAGACAGCGGCCAAGCAACAGCAGATGGTACGCATCGCTGGAGGTGTTCACAGACATGGTTAAAAGTTCTATTTGTTTAAAGACGAGTTTTATGTTGTTTTAATTCAAAAATTCTATGCCAGAAATTCTGCACATTTGTGCGCGCGTTTTTCGTTGTGTTTAGTGGTGGGTCGACTGTGCTAGAGATGTGATTTATCGATTTTCTTGCACAATCGTTATCTATTTATAGGTATGTTAAAATAATGGGAAGTAGGGATTTCGCTTTACAGCTTTAAAAATGGGTATGTTAAAATATTAACAGCCTCAAATACTGGGTATGCAAAAATGTAGGTTTGAAATAGCGGGACGTAGGGGAAAAAACAATGGGATGTCGGGATTTTAGTTCGAAAAATAGCGCGCAAAAGTGAAAGAACTCCAATAAACGTCGATTTTTTTTCAGTGTTGTTTTTGTTTTTGAAGCGAGCGGTTGTGTCGTCGGTCGTTTGCCGTAAATTTCGTATCAAAGTAACTTGAAGTTAAAAAGAAACGCAAATGCGCGCAAGTAAATATAATAATATGTAAAAAAGTGATTACCTATGTAATTAAGTGACCTAATCAATAAAATTCAATGGCCAGCAATGAAATTGTGAATGAAAAAATGAAAAATTAAGAAAAAAATAAGTGAGAGAGAGAGCGCGCAAGAGAGCAATTGAGAGAGTGAGAGTGCGAGAGAGTGAGAGAGCGAGCGTGCATTGTCAAATGTTGCGTGTATAAAAAAAACGACACCAAAATTTGTGTAATTGATTCACATTTAATTGCTGAGCATAATCAAAAATCAAATATTATATTATTATATTAGAAGAAAAACGAGTGAAAATAAAAATCAAATAAGAATTTGTATTGTGTCCGCCGCTCATCCCCTGCTCTTCTGCCCATTCGTTGTTGTTGTTGCAGCAGTTTTGCAATGCGTATTGAGGTCACTTTGTATATATTAGAAAGAGCATAGGCACGCGTCCCCCCTACCCCCTTTCTGACATGTATCATTTACAAATACTAATACAAATCGCTTAACCCTCCGCCCCACCGAAATTCATTTTCATCCCACTCTGGCCCAAGGCAAACAGCTGCTGCTTACGTGTATATGTATTTGTGTGTGTGTGCGTGTATGTACGAGTGCTTCTCTTTTGTTGCTTGTGTGTTGTTGTTATTTGCATGTGTATGTGTTTGTGTCTGTGTGTGTTGATCATTAGAGCAGAACCCGAGGGCAGGTGGTGTCCACACACAAATAAATTCTGCATTAATTATAAAAAACACGCGTTGTTTTAAATGAGCTATTTAATACAAGCACACATACAAAGTCGTACATAGACACAGACCACATACACACGCTTACGCGTAGAAAAAATGTTCATCAATTTTCCATCTTAGCGGAATAAACGAATGAGTGCAGCCGTTCCCCCCTCCCCCACAATACATTCGCATTCATTTTGTGGGGTTCCTCTTGTTCTGCTGCTGCCAGAGTCTTCATGCTCCATTCACCTACTTTTACGCGTTGCTTGCTTTGACTCTTCGACCAAATCAACCAACCAAACAAACGACCAACAGACAGACCGTCAGAGAGACCAACAACAACAACTATAGGACGTTCGTTTGCTGAATTCCAAATGAAGTCATGGGGGCAACAACAACAGCAACAACAAAGAAGCAAAAAATGAAATAACAAAAATGAGAAAAAATAAAAACGTCTCGTTGTCGCATTTATTACAGCAAAGAAAAGTTGAATTCCCCAACAATATATAAATAAAATTAAAATTTACACACAAAAAAAAAAAGAAAAGAAGAAGAAAAAAGAGTGAAATTAAGTGCTTCAAAATCGCGCAACAGCAGCAATAACAGTTACAACAACAACAGTGCCAGCAGCAGCAGCAACAACAACAACAACAGCAGCAATAACATTAACATGACATGGCCGCGTCTCGTTTACACAATAATTTAAAATTAATTGAACATGCTGGCAAATGAGCAAAACGAAATTAGCATTAAAAGGTGAGCTAAATAATAACAAATAAAAAACACAAGATTGGCTAAAAATAATTATGACTTTTATAACCTTTAATATGTACATTTTATATACATACATGCATATCCTATTCTTTTTGATTGAAATTCGGCAATTTTAATTAGGATCAAATAAGATAAAAATTAGGAACTATGTAATCACAGAAAGTTTTGTTTCAATTTTTATTAAATGAATAATTTTGAGTTATATTTTGGAAAGGCAAAATCATTATTTTCTCTTCAAAATAATTCTTAAATTTGAATTTTGGTTTTTCCATAGGAATTTCAGTTTAATTTTTGTTTAATTTATTGATTAAGAAAAATATCAAATATACATATAACTAATTTTTATATTAATTGCTTGAATTTCATTGGATTTCGAGTCTTTTGTTCGATTAAAATATTTGATATTCACATAAAATTAAATTAAGCGAAAATTAGTAAAAAAATAAAACTGAAACCAGATAGTTTAATGGCTAATAATACTTAAATTTAGTGAAAATAAATCGAAATGTGAAAAGAAACTGAAGATTTATTGTATATAAAATAGCTATTAGACCTTTGGCTAGTTCAGTGACTATTAATTTTTATATAAAATCTATTTTTCTATAGCTAATAGTTAATTTTTTCCAATTTTTAAATGCAGCCCCTAAATCGAGGTGGTTTTTAACTTATCAACATGGCTGCCACATCAGCTGGCCAGCAGCAGCAACATAAATTGAATATTGTTGCCAATGCGGAGGCAATTGCTGGTGAAATGCAACATCAACAGCAACAGCAGCAGGCGCAGCAACAAATTCAGATGTTTAAGCAACAGCAGCAGCAGTTGTTGCAGCCACAGCAACAACAGCAACATCAGTTTTTTCAACAGCATCAAACGAAATTTGTATCGCGGGTCGTTACAAATCCAACAACCATGCAACCGCAGCAACAACAGCAGCAAATATTACCAGCTGGTTTGGTAAATGGCAATGGCAACATGGCAACAACAAATCTGCAACATCAACAGCAGCAGCAACTGCAACAGCGCCAGAGTCAGCACGTTTTTGTCTGCCCTACAAGCAGCCCGCAGCTACTTTTGCAGCAACAACAACAACAGCAGCAGCAGCAACAACAACAGCAACAACTGCAACAACATGCCAAACAGCGTCAAGCGCAAATAAAGTTGCCAGTAAAGTCAACAGCAGCGGCAGCAACAACAGTAACTGCAACAGCAACTGTTGCTCCTGCTGCAACGCAATGCCTGCCAACAACAATTGCAGCGCGTCAAATGAGTCAGAACAATCAGCTCTATGCCAAGAATGTTGCCAAAGCCAACAATAATGCCAACAGACGAAACATCAGCTACAATGGAAATTTGGCTCCAGGCTGGCGACGTCTAACCAACAACAATGAAGTGGCCTACATCAGGTGAGTGTATTTAAGTGTGTCTGTGTGCACATTTGTGGGTGGTTCTATAACCTTGTAGGCTATGTGCAATTTAAAGGAAATGTCTGATTAAAATTATTATAAATAATTTAAAACTCTGCTCTTAATTGCATAATTTAAGTTGAGCATATTTTAATCCAATTGGAAATGATTTTTATATCGCAAACGAATATTTCTTATCCCCTTCTTCAATGTCCAATATGAAAAAGAAAATCTTTATAAATCGATATTGATTTCGAGTGATAGTGTTCACCGAGTTACATGAATCAAATTCTGAGAATATTGCTTAATCAATGAGAATATTCCATTTTTGTTTCGAAAATAATAAAAAGAAAGAAATAATTCATTAAAATTGTTCTTATTTTTCGAAGGACTTGATGATAAAAATAATTAAATTAATTTGAAAATTGTAAACGGATTAGCTTCAAATTTTCAAATTCTACTTTCCTGTAACATATTTTTAAAAAAATGCCATGTATTAGCCCGTTTTAAAACGTCTTTTCCTGGCTAGCAAGATAAAAACGTTAAATTTTAAAAAATGCTTGTATGTATACCGTTTTTCTTGTGATTTTGAAATCTTTTGTTTTTAAACTTTATTTGTTTTTTTTCTGTTGTCTATCATTTGTTGTTCTTTGCTGTTGTTGTTATTGTTATTGCTGTTGCCACTGCGTATACATGACATTTACAGCACTTTGGGGTCTCCCCTGAAGCAAAAAGTCAATCTGGTTATTGTCTGGCAAACGGATTCAAGAAGCCATAAAAATGTTTTTGCCAGGAAATGCTTATGCCAGGTGAAAGGATGGATGACGGGTGTGTGGGTGTGTGTTGTGGTTGTCGTACGTACATACATACAAACATATACATACATATATAGATCTGTATGTACATAAGCAGTCATATTCATGTCAGAAATCACGAAATCCACAAACGAGTCGAAATAAATATTTACACCTTGCTTTATCTCTCTTTCTCTATGAGCTATCATCATCAAGAATACATACACAAATAAATATATATCTGTATGTAGAGTATACATAATTACAAACGCAAATTCAATATTTACTTAAATATGTTGAAAACGCAACAGCAACCAACATTTGCCTAGGCACTTTTAATTGTTCTCGTTCTCGTTGTTGGTCTTCCCAAACGCTTTAGGGTCTTGGGGCGCTACTACTTAGTCGTCCTCTCTTTGTCTCTGTTTCTCTTTATATCTATCTCATTTACTCTGCCACTGCCCGGGGTCTGAGCAAATAGTTTGCGGGCATTGTGGCTGCCTCTACCGTTGCCTTACTACTGATGTTGGGTAATTGTTGATTTTATAAGTGGCTTGGCACTTCTGAGTGGTTGACTGCGTTCTTTTGGGCTTTGGATTAGTATTTAGCTGTTGGCAGCTGTTGTTGCTATTGTTTTACCCTGTATTCAAATGATCAGTAAGGGTATATTTAATCCTTTGATAGGAATTTCCATTGGTGTATTCGTAATATAGACACATTATTATACTGCTAGTCGTTCAACTATTTTTTTCTTAGAAAATTTCAATTTGAATCTTGCCAAATTTGCTAAACGAATTTTTACTTCCTAGAGAAATATAGAAAAATATAAGAATATGATGTATATATTAATAATTTAAAATATAAACATTCATATAATCCTGATAATAATGTCTTTTGCAATCGTAAATATATATAGTTTAATTAATGAAAAAATGTACTTTTATACACTCCCGAGCAATCGATTAGAGCCATTAGCAGTTGTTCCACTTTAAGCTTGTTTTATTTATTTTTTCTAATACTACAAGTTATCACAGATGTTGTCAGAAAATTAAAAATTATTCTGAGAGAATTTTCCGATGTTAGAAACAATTAGGATCCAAGGACTCAGAGATTCATCGCATTTTTTTTTTATTTTTCAAAATAATTACTTAAAGTTACATCTCATAATATTAAAGTTTAATTGCCCTAACAAAATTAAACTTTAATAGGATTCTTAGATTATTTGGAAAATATTGTGGTTCAAATAGAGGAAATAGCTGGCAATCTGATCGATTGCCCGGGAGTGTACCGAAACGCCTTTTTTAAAACGCTTTTAATTTAATTTCCTTTCAATTTTAGGCCAAAAAAGGTTATTCATAGCTTGTTTTCTTGTTTGTAATTTATGTTCTTTTTTTTTTTTAAGTAAACTATATAAATTGTGTATTATTTTTAACAGGGTAACTTTAGAACGTTGCTCCGATTTCTGGTATAAAAAATGAGTCTACAAATCTCTAAACCTGCCTATTTAAAAGCAAAAATAGAATGAGCCTTCTGTATTGTGTTGTGTTTGTTGATTACTTTGTAATATTGCCTAAGGTTCTTATTGGATTATGATTGAAAAGTAAAAATACCATTCGTGATGTATGTATATTGAATATCTGTACGATTTTATAATACATAATGTGGTAGGTAAATTTCAGTAAATTATTATTTACATCGAAAAAGATTCGTTTAAGTTGCATTGACTATTTTAAATCTTTCCAGTGTCAACATTCACCAACTTGAGTGGTTAAACCTTTTACACTCCATTTCCTTTTACTTGACACCTTGTCCATTTGGCGCTTACATTCACCCGAAAGGAAAATGTCACATTTTACTTACAATTTGCTGGCCAGCATTACCAACCATTTGCCATGCCCAGGAGTCGTTGCCAATGCCGTCTGGTGGCAGCCTTTCATGGACCGCTGGCTATATGGACTTTCTGTTTGCTTGTGACCAACCATTGTCATTGTCCGCCATTAGCCACGAGCAGCGACAGCTGCTGCTGCTGTTTCTGTTGCTGCTATTGCTGCTGCTCATTTCCACGTTGCGTGCCTTTGATTGTTGTTGCTGTTGTGTGTTTGCTCAAAAGTTTTTGTGTGCCAAGCAGTCTTACTACTACGGCAACTACTTGCTGCTACTCGGATCACAGTTAACGATGGTGTGGCCCCTTCCCCCTATATATTTTTGTAAATTTTTGTCGTTGTTGTTGCTGTTGTTATTTGTTGCAAAAGATAACCAACATCGTTGGTCGGTTTGCATCGGTTTGGTGGGTAGTGGAGGGAAGTGGATGAACATGAATACAACTTTTTGTTTAGCTTCCGTCTCCATTGGCTGTGTGCAGTTTACTTAGTTTTTGGCTTTTTTTGCAATTTCTTGGAAAGAATTTTGCAATCGAAACTTAGTGAATTGGGAGGGGATAGGTGGTGGACGGAAGAGGTAGGTATAGCTCACAGTACGAGGCCGTTTGCCCAGTAAATCAATAATTGTTGCGCAAGCATTTTTCAGTTTGTTGTTTGCTCAAGTGCTAAATGGCTGCGCAACGTGACGTCAGAGCAAGAGAAATAGCGACAGAGAGCAAGAGAGGAAGAGGGAGATACAGGGGAACTGAGGCGACATAAATGTGACAGACGAGCAGGTCAAAAGTGATGTGTACCCGCCCGCCCACTGTGCAACAAGAGAAAACTCAGCAAAGGCTTCATAAATCATAAATCTGAAACGGCAGCTGGAGATCGAGTCCGAGTCCGAATCCAAGACCAAGTTGCGCAGTCCAGTTCCAGCAGCAAGTTGACACTGAGTATCCCGCCAGGCTGGCAAAGAATGCGGAATAGTTTTTCTTTTATTTTTTTTTTCTTTGCCAGCGATTGAAAATGTTTTCAGTTTTCCTTGATCTGGGGTATCTCCCTGACTTTCAGCACGTAGGTTGCATCATCAGTTGTCTCTATAACTGTCGGTCGGTCTATTTGCCGCTCTGTCTGTCTGTCTCTCTATTTGCCAAAGTGCTCTTTGGCCTTAGCAATGTGTTTATTATTTTAGTTAACTTAAAGATATTTTATGAACAATATTTGGGTAGTGAATTTTTCAATTAAAACTGACAAAAATAAATGAAGTTCCATTTAAATTTTAGTTTAAATCAGTAATATTATTTATTGCTAACTCTATTAATTCCCTTTGTTTCGCTAATAGCTTAATGTTTTGATAATACATTTCCCACATAATATATATTCACATGTTGACTGAGCCAATTTTTGTCTGATATATACATATATTGTTGTTGTTGTTTATAACAAGAAAATAATTTATCTTTTGGTTTAAAGTTGCTCTCACGATTTAACCTATTCGTATTCGTCTTCCTTTGCGTGATTAAAAAGTTCATTGTTATTCATTTTATTTTTTTTTTTAATTCATTTATGCATGAATTTTGAAATATGTTCACACTTGAAGGTTAAATATATAATTAACACACATTTCACATAAATCAAAACTAAAGAGAATGACATTTTGAAATTGATATCTATTATTAACTTTTCACTTTTGTTAAATAAAGAAAAAAATGCTCTAAAATACTATAAACTGCAAAATTGAGAAAAAAATCGCTTAAAATACTATAAACTGAATTTGATTAATAACTACATTAAACTAAATTTTATAATATATTATATGAATTATATCTATTTATGAATTATATATATCTATATTCTTTACTTCATTTTTATTTGTTTATTAATTAGATAGATTTCCATTTACGCTATTTATAAAAATAGCTTTTCTTTACTTTCATAAATTCATGAAAAGTCTTATTAATTGGTAATCAATTCTGAGAAAAAATTTCTTTTATTACTTTTTTTATATCTATTTATTTGTATAAAATCAATAAAAACAAAATTTGTCGGCGGGTAGCTATATACATTTATATACATATGTATATATTATATATGTATGTGCGTAGGTAGGGAAGGGCTAATATATAACCTTTTGATCAGCTGCTTTTTCTCTTATTCCTTTCAATGTCGTTGAGCAACGAAAAGGATTCCTCGGATTTCCTGGCATGTCCTTGTCTGCCTTTGTGTTATAATTCTTTACAGTATTCTGCGCCATAGAGACGAGTTTTTTTTTTCGGTTTTCAGTTTTTCTGTTTTTGGCTGAAGACAGACAAACCAACCTTTTGGTCTTATAGGCAACGTTGTTGCTCCAGTTGTTATTGTTGTTGTTGCTACTGCTGTTGTTTTGATTATTAATTTAGTAATAGGCTCAGTCAGCTGCTCTGTCTGCAGTCAGCTCTTTTGATAGCTCGAGGGTGCACTCAAGGTCACAGGGGCGTGAAACTTTTCTACCTTTTCACACAGTTCGCCCATAGCGAACCGAGTTTGCAGGCAATGAGTCTTAATGGGGAGTCAGTCAGAATGATGGCCACTCGACGGCAACACGACTCTTTGCCACTTGGCGTTTTGTGTGTAATTTATTAAATTATTTTAACTCGTTAGCTCAACGCCTTTCATGTGGCCAAAGGGGATGCTCGATAATAGGGGAAAAGGAAGATATAGAGTGAGTAAGAGGCTCTACTCTACGTTATTAGCGCATTTTATACAAATAAAATAAAAAAACAACAACAAAATTTAATGAGTTAGCGACTTTTTACCCGCCCAGGGCCCACTGCCCCTCCCTAACCTACCGCTCTTCACCAACACACCATCAACTTCATCTTTGTGGTTGGCTGTGTTTCGTGGTCGTAATCGTGAAGCTCTTAAGCTTACTTGCCACGCCAGTTGCATACAAATTGAGCCATAAGCTTTTGGCATTGATGATTTCCTTTACCCTATACCGCCTCCTTACGTCCCTCTGCCTTGTACTCTTCATTTCATTCTGTCTCTTTCTAATATTATGGTCGCCTCTCCCTTTCGTTTTGTGTCCGTCTGTTTGGGGCCAATTGACTTGCCATCGATTTTTCCAATCTCTAAACAAGACTCATTCGCTCATAGGCCTCTCGTAAGTAGTTAAAAATAATTAATAAAACAAACCAGAACCAGTTTTTTTTTTTTGCTGCCATTGAGCCATTGATGATACATAAGTTTTAGGGAGAAGGAGGAGGAGGAGGAAGAGGGAATGGCCCTGGACTCTACTGACTGGCTCTCATCTCCTGTTTGGCCAGCTGAAAAAAAAGGGCTACTCAATTGACAATTCGCATACTCGTTTAACCCGTAACATGATTGTTGCTGCTGTGGCTGCTGTTGCTGCTGCTGATTCTTGTTGCTTGTTGATGTCGCTCAATTATATTGTTGTCTTTGCTCTGTGCTCTCTGGCTCTTCCTCTTGTATATGCTCCTGCTTCGTTGGTCGTCGTCATCGTTTCATTTAATGCCCATCCCGCTTTCACACTTCATGCATTATTCAGATTTCCCATACGAGGGTCGTAGCAGCAGCAGCAACAACAACAACTCACATTTTGTCGTTGAGCTCTCAAGTGTGGCTCCGGTACTCCTTGCCTCTTCTCGTCTTGACTCGTCTCAACTCGTCATCGGCGTCATCATCAGCGCCCTTGATTCCCTTCAAAACGTGCTCACACTTTACAATTAATAAGCAGAGCCAATTTTTTTTTTTCTTAATTTTTTGTTTTTTCTTTTTTTGTTTAACCCCCAGCACACAAACGAAAAAACCTTGTTTTTTGTTTTTGCGACTGATTTGCGGTCATATGAAGGAAACCAGCTTAAAGGGGCTCGGCAGTTTCGGAACTTGCTTGTATTCATAATTTTTTTTGGCTTGAAATTTAAATCATTTCCCTTCATTTAAAAAGGGGTATATTTATTCTCATGAGAATATTGAAAGGACTAGAGTATTTCATTTACTGATAGAAATGGTAGCTTACCGTCTCAGATATCTATATTCAAATGTCATATGATGGCTTAAGGTAGTTCTGCTAATCATTAGCGAAAAAGGATCAGTTTCTATAAAAATAAGATAAGCGAAGTGGCATAGAATTAATAATACATTTGCATAATTCATCCTTTTTCTGATTTTCATTTTAAATAGGCGTGTTTCTCATATTCATTTTAAGTAAAACATTTATTTATTTAAACAATACACTATCCATATTATACTTCTGTCAAATATATGACAAATGGTAGAGTAAAAATATATCTAAATCCAAAAGGATTTAAAAGAAACAACAAATATTCCATTGAATCCCTTTTCTCAATATATTTCTTGATTTTAAAGTATTAGCAAAAGTTTAATTTGAAAATAAATCAGTCCCCATTAAAGAACATAGTTAACCAAATTCCATTACTAAATCAGACAACATTTTGGTTGATTTACTCTACATACAGAAGATAACTTACGATCTCTAGGCTAAAACAATTCCATGGCGAACAATAAATTCATAAACCAGTTTGAGTTATGCGCACTACATCGACTACAACTACAACGCATATGCATACATATAGACATAAGTGTGTATGTAGATATAAATATGTATGTATTTGACATACGATCAAAAATCAAGCCCAGCTATAATACTGATTACGATTAATTTATGCGAGAGAACTTAAAAACAGAATGGAACAGAGCAGAGCACCGTACGATAGAACAGAAACCACCAAACGAGTCCATTAACATTGTCATGTTAATGCCCATTATGGTAATGAGCTGTTAATCAAACAGTTGCCTATTCACTGGTTTGGCCTTTTTTGCTCATTGTACTTGGGGGTTAGATCTGTTAGGGACTAATTGCAGGCAACGGGATTGTGGGGTGCGACAATAAGCGCTTACAAGTAGGTATCTAATTGCAATTTACATAACTCGAGAACGACAAATTGTGCGTTAAACTGGTGAATAATGAATAGTTAAAATATATATTTTCCGCTGTTGTTGCTGCTGTTGCCGCTGTTTAGTTGCCCTTACACATTATTTATATGTTTCGCTTTCAATTACAGTCCCACTGGCAAAACGCTGCGCACGCAATATCAAATCAAGGACTATTTGCTAACACAGGGTACCTGTAAATGCGGTCTACCATGTCCATTGCGACCGGAATATATATTCGATTTCAATGCTCAGGTAAGTGTTGTTTAAGTATATATACATACATATATTGATATTAATGATTCTCTATAATTGCAATAAAAACAAAGATATTGTATTGAATTAATTGTATCTAAAGGAATCTTAAAAAAATATAGACAGCAATTATTTATTATTCTATTGAGAACAAAACAGTATTAATTTATGTGGATGATGAATATATCTCTGTGTAAACTAAAATCATGAAAATTTAACATCAAAAGCGCCTCGCTGACTTCAATAAATTGAGGATTTTTAACTGTTACATAAATTTATTTAAAATATAGGCAAATTAAGTTTTTCTTAGCTTCCACTTACTTACATAAATCGGCTTGTTGATATATAATTTAGTTTCATTTTCTTGAACATAAAAAAAACATGTAAAAATCAATTGGAAAAAAGTCTTTAAACTTGTTTCCCCCATTGACACTTCTTCCATAATAGATGGCATCATAAAATCCAAATCGATTTATGGCGCATTTGTCGCCTAATAGTTGTAGAGTATCACGCGTCCATCTCTATGTTAAGTTTTAAGCTCTTAACTTGTTTGTCTCATAATTGGCTGTAAATACCAACCGATGAATGAGCCGAGGGAAGCCAAAGCTAAAGTTAAAGCCAGAGCTAAATCTAATTGAATGTGCACTGAGCTAACCTATAACAGGCAGACAAAGACCAAGCGACTGTCGAGAGAGAGAGAGAGAGAGAGAGAGACGTAGACGAAAAGCCGTGCACAGCATTCAACAGACTTTCACTGAGCAATGCAGCCCAATAATGTAAGCTCCGACAGCAGTGCTCATACCTTTCCTCCCCCTTCAACTTCTCCGCTTGTCATTATCCAAGCTTTCTGGGCTTCCAGATTAACGCAAAATATTTGTAAAACCAGTTTGACAACAAATCGACTGTGACGACGATGTCGACGTTGACTGCGACTGAAACTTTGACTGCGACTTCGATGCAAGCTGCATAATCACAGAGTTTCCAGTGTGTCCCCTCATTCGGTGACCATCTGCCGTTTTACTCCAGAGCAAGCTCCAATTTGTATATTTGTATGTATGTATATACATATACATATATGTTTGTATGTATGCATAGTGAAAATCGCAGAGAAATCGCCTGCAATAAGATTAATTTTCAACAACGAAAACTGTTAACGGTAAATCACACCCAGACATGACCATGTGCCGTTGTTATTCTGCTTCTGCTTCTCTGCTTTTGCATCGGCGTTTGCCTCTTTGTCTTTTTTGCTCTTATTGGCTTCTGTCTCGCCTTTCAGCGTTCATCTGTTTGCTGCCATTGGCTGCCGCTGCCGTTGCTGCTGCCTTTGCCTTTCCTGGTGGCTGAGGTCATTAATTTAAGTTTATGGTTTCTCTTTGGTTTCTGCGTGACGTTGATGCCAAAACGTCAAGGCAAGCGCCAACGCCCCCGCCGCACACATTCAATGTCCTTTTAATATGATCTCAATTCTCATGCTTGCACCGAGAGAAATTAATGTGTAAATATTTATTTAAATTTTTAATTTTAACATCAACAAAGAAATAAACAACAATAAGAAAATTTTATTAATATATTTAACAGAGATGTTTTTGTATTTAATATAATTAAGAGAAATGAAAATCACAATTTGCAGTGGAACTTTTGGGATTGTTTTAAAGAGAAATGCCTGAAATTTCGAATTTGACTGTGCAATTATAAAATTTAGCCTCTAAGAATAGAAGAATGTTTTTAATGCAATATGCAAATGTACGTAGTTTACGCAAAAGTCCTTTATACGATTTTAACTTTTTATTACCTTCTTCTGGTTTTGTTAATAGTGTTTTTTTTCTGCCAGTGTACACACACGCTTTGCAAGTTGAATGTCTGAACTCTGTTGTCAGCCTTGATTGTCCTTGTCGTCGCCACCGTCGCCACCGTAGCCACCGTCGTAGTCGTCGTCGATGTCGCCTTTTGTTGCTGCTTCTGTTGCTGGTTGGTTTGGCACTCATCAATCGATATTTCGGTGCAATGTACTTATAACTCCTACTCCTTAGCCAGCTACAGTTAAAGTTACAGTTTCAACGCCAACTACAGCATCTTCCATTGGATGAATACAGCACTGAATTGCGTATTAACTAAAAGGAGGCAACCTCAAATTTGTTTACTAAACACTTCATTGTGCCACAGATAGCCCAGTCGCCGCATGTGTTCATTCTTGTCCCGCCACTCCCCTTTATGGTCACAGCATAGCTGACCACAAGTCGATGACTGTCTTGTACGCTTTTGTTTGGGGTAACGAGCTTAAGGATTGAGTTTGAGATTTTCATGGCAACTGTTTCTTGTCCCTTCCTTCGCTGTCTCTTACCCTGTCTTTGAGCACATTCAACTCATGACCCTCCGCTCGATTCAACTCCCTGGTTGCTGGCTCGCGAAACGTTTTGGCAATGATTGATGTGGCAACATAATAAAGTCGTTGTTGGTTTGTTCGTTCGTTTCTTCGTTTATTTGTTCACATTTCTGTTTTGATTATGGCCATTTTATGCTGTCACTTAACTGCCTGCCTCTCTCTATCGGCCAGCAATAGCCCCAGCAGCAGCAGCAGCAGCTTATTTAGGTGTGGTAGGTTAGGGATTTCTTTCTTTCTTTCTTACTTTTTTTTTTCTTGTTACTTACTTACTTTCTTTCAGTTTGAGCTCTGTGTATTTGTGTGCAGGTTTTGGTGAAAGTCGTAGACAAAGCGATCTGTCAGTCAGTCGATGATTGAAGCAACGTCATGCACTAAGGTTGGGTCTGCAAATTATGATGTTACCCTTGTCAGTGGGAAGAGCCAAGCAATTGGATTTTAGTGGCTAAAATTTTGGAAAGTTGAAAATGCAAAACGAAAATTGAAAAAGCTACTATAATATTATTATAGCAGATATTGTTACCAGTTTTAAACGTTGTAGCTATAAATAAAATTTATTATTGATAATTTTTAATGATGTATTTTCAAGTTTTTTTTTTTATTAAAATCAGCAGATGGTTTATTTGTTGTCATTTTTAAATATCGAACATGAATTTTTTATACTATGCCATGACATTTTTTTACCACACGTGCGTATACGTAATTTTGATTGCGTATACGTTTTTAATCTTCAAGTCATTTAAGTCACGGGCATGAGCATGAAAATACATTTGATAATTAAGTATAACAAATTTGGCATTTGTGATACGAAATGCACGAATACATAAATATTTTCCATTTTTAAAATTTTATGACTCAGAGAAATCGTTTTACAGCCTTTCAATGAGTACATACTCATTGATATATACATACATATATGTACATATATGTATATATATACATTGTATGACGCAGCTAAACTAAACGATTGCTTTGTTGTCTGATCTCTGCCCTTCCCCCTTCCCTTATACGTTACAGTCGGTTTATTTCTCTCCAGTCAGTCAGTCAGTCATTCGACTGCAATTGTCGATAATTAAACAATTATTTACAATTGAAATTTCCAATTGCAAAGTGCAAATGAAAAACCGAAAACAAACAAAGCAAAATGCTTCATTTTGATATTTTTCAGTCGATAAGTGTGAGACAATTGAAATTGATTTTCCACATGCAGAAGCTAACTTTGTCTCGAGTTTTATTCGAGGGTCTACAATAGATAGAAAGAGACCCCATAAAGAGAGAAAGAGAATCACAAGAGTCACAAAGATTGAGAGAATGAGATATATGTACATATAGAAACATAGACCCAGTCAAGTTTAGCAAACAAATAAAACTTTTGGTCCCAGTTAGCTGGCTCGCATTGTTGCTGTCTGTCTTTCTGACTGTCGTTTCGTTGTTTCTCAGTTTGTTGTTGGGGTTTTTTTTTTTGTTGTGCTGTTTGGTTTTACTACAACAACAACAGTAATACACTTTTAAAGGCAACCAAACAAACAAACTTGAGAAGGTCAGCGTCGTCATTGTCGGCAGCTCGTTTCAAAATTTACAGCTTACAATAAAAATAAAACTGAAATGAAAACGCACTGTGTATTCTTGTTGTTGTTGTTGTTATTGCTGCCACTGATGATATGACTTCCAATGAGCCTACAAGTCGACAGCTCTTGGGTATTTGCTTGTTGTTGTTGGTTTTTTTTTTTTTTTTTTGAATATGCGTGAAGGTTGCTTACGCCAATCAGAGTACAAGTGTCGGTGGCCAGTTTAGCGGGCGGAATGGAGAGAGAACAGTTAAAGCAACAAACGAAAATGAAAGTGTAAAGCCAAACAGATGTCTGTATGTTTGTGTGTGTGTGTGTCAGTGTGACCGTTGCTGTCATTCATTCATGGCAATCTCGTTGATCTTCTGCCTTCTGCTCCTTTTGCACACCAAAAATGCAACGAAGCATATCCACCGTCCTCATCCTTATCCTACACATTGCTGCCGCACTTTTCGGCCAATTTGCATTTATAAACATTTACAGAGCGAGGCCAGCGATACAGACGATTGCAGCAGACAATTTAGCATATTCATGGAACAACAACTAAAACAATTAGGCTGATGTCGGCGGCAGGTGGGCTGAGGCTCTTGTATATTATATATCTTCCTTTTTTTCCCCATTCTCTTCCTACTTCTCCTTACATTTTTTTTTTTTTTTTTGGTGGTGGGGTAATTTGCACGTCACTTGATTGTGAGCAGGAAGACTTCACTTCAGTTGGCAAAAATTGAATTTTGTAGTCTCAGAAAATTCGGTAGGGGAACGTTTTACTGTTCGCACTCTTTGCTTACTGCATTCCTTTTCTTTTTATGTATATATATTTTTTTTTTGTCCAGTCATTTGTTCGCCTGGTTTTTATAGAAACTTCATTAGTCCAAATTAAATGTTGTACGCGCCATGAGCAGACAGCGTGGCATTGGCAGCACCACCATCAGAAGAATGAAAGAGCAGACACATCAAGGGCCGTTGTAGGAAACGAAGTAACAAAAAAAAAAAAAATTAAAAAAAAGAAAAGAAAAGAGAAACTGTCGGCTGCATAAGTGCAATGCCATGTTACTGTGAGTAAGGGGGAATCGGTTGTAGGGGGAAAAACGGAGATGGTGCGGTTAAAATGGGGAAACTAAGCTGTCTATCTGATGTCTCCAGAAGCCAAGTGCAGCGTAAACGTTGACTGACATCCAGCTAAAAAGCAACCAAAGGAACTCCAATGTAATAAAACTTTAAATGGCTAAAGACAAAAAAAAAAAACAAAAAAAAAAAAAGAATATTTGCTGGTATTAAATGAAAGGTAGCCCCAAAGACTTTTGAATGTGACACATTTTTCATTCCTACTCTCTAAACGTTTCATCTAGCCGAAATAATGATGTGAAAGGGAACAAAATATTTATTGCAAATGTAATGAACATATTAATTAAATATTTAATGGAAATATTTGAAATGTTAGACATGCTAAAAATAAAAAAAAACTTTCCCAAAGCGAATGTACAGAAGTAATATAAATATTATAAAAATATAATCGTAAACTGTAAACGATTATAACTGGCATCTTGTTTTTAATTAAGGTTAAATTTAAATAAAAAATATATCGTTTGATATGTCATCAATAAGTTTACTGTGACTTTGTTTGCTGTGGTTTTAGGAGCTTAGGGATTGAGCCCTCCTCCATCAATTGAGATGCTGCATGACAGATAGATAGATGGAATTCCCACCTTACAAAAGATACATTCTGTGTGTTCTTATCCAAATGCCAAATACCTTTTACCTACAAGGATATCAAAGTATTTGAAATTCCTGTCCATTGCTCAAGTAAATTCCATCTACTATTCTCCTTCTCCATATTTTGTCTTTGAATACACCACCGAAATCTTTTCAATCCGAAGCCATTTCATGTAATAAGCTTGCATTTATTTGGCTTCATTATAGATTGTGTGCAATGTGGCATTGGGAATCTTAAGTATGTATGTATATGGCAAGAAACTTTCGTGTCGATGCAATTTTCATTGAATTTCCGTTTAATAAGTATAAGAATACAAAAAAAAAACACACACACACACACACGAAATGAAATGTAGAAAACTTTGCTGCTTCTTTTAACCCCTGGCAACTGCAACGATATTTGTAGAATATATTCCTTCAAGGTTTCTTCTTGCATTTCAATTTAGTTTAAATGGCATCGACAAGCAACCTCCTTCCTGCCATCGCCTTTACATCCTGGCCAGTACCCTACTCTCTTACCCTACCATAGTTGGTCTTGGCTTGGCTTTTTCCTAGCATTAAACAGGGAACGTTGAGCGATTTCCGTTGTGGGTTACGTCATGCATTACAGAGTGGTCTCTAAGAGTGTGCGTGTGTGTGTGCACGAAATGGGGATTCTTACAGGACCTACAGGACTTTGATGCAGAGCCTGGCATTGGCGTTGGCGACGTCGACGTGACTGAGCGATTACTCATATCCGGCAGCGGTACCAAGTTCCTGACTGGTGAGTGTGCACAATTGCCTGTAGAAGATCCGACTTGGTATTGGTTGCCCACCCTTTGCCCATTGTGTTACGCTGGCCAGGATTAAAGCTTTCGCTCGACGGTCATTATGACGTTAATGAAATCCAACACCATAGACCAGTCAAGGCACCTGTGCATGCTTAACACCTGCCGCCCGTCGACCACCACCACCAACACTGCCACTGCCGCCACTAGTTAGACTACCGCCTGGCTCGTTTGCATGTCGCCTACATTTGCCACGCCCCATGCATCCACCCTCAAATGTTGTTGTTGTTGCTGTTGTTAGTAGTTGTTGTTGTAGGCAGCAGTAGTCAGTTGGTTTTTGTTGGGCTGTTGGGATGGATGCCTGGGCCACCAGTTCGTTTTAATTTTCACAATTATGCATGCAAAAGTGCAATGTTTGTTGGTATTTCGCTGGTATTTTCGTTGGGCATTTTGTTGCGTGTTGAATGGACAGACGGTACGTAATGTCTGTTCTACCCCTTCCAATGCTCACTGCCTCCTCCCCTCCACCACATTCTTGGCTTTACTACTATTTCTTTTTTTTTTTTCATTTTTTGAACTGTGTGCGGCGGTTCTGTCGAAAACAGGAACAGTTAATACGTCAAATATGCAAAATGCATGTTTTACTCTATGAATACATATATATATATATATGTATGTATATATATGTATATCTGGACATACATATATGTTTATGTCGAAAAATTGTATGCATATTGTACATGTTGCAACAATGCACATACATATTTATATATGTATTTATGTACATATGTTTATGCATGTATATAAAAATGTAATATTTGTATTCATTAGCGGCACGCTTTGGTCGAGTGTCAACGCCAAACGATGTCGCTTTGGTTGCTTTTAATGCCAATAACCACTTTGAATAAGCCCACTGGATGCACAAGAGTTTATTGGGCTATACTAAATTGAAAAAAAAAGAAATATAAAATACTTCAAGGAATGATTCCCTGATAAATGGGTCTCTGCTTTGTTGGAATGATAGCGGAATGTTCCCCGACAATTCCAAGAAAAGTACAACAAAATTTATTTCTTTTTGTAAGACTCATTCCTCTACCTTTTTGTGTTCAAGTTTTCATCAAGTATGCCAAATAATAAATAACCCAAATAATTATATATAAATATATATATTTCTTAATTATATTTATTTTTAAAAATAAAACTGTAAAGATGCACTTTACACACAGCTGTATGACCTAATATTCATGTTTAAAGAAATATAATTTTAATCTTTTAATATGTATATAGAAATTTCTTCAAGTGACTAACAAAATAATTTTTCCTATTAAAAATAAAACTATTTGAAAGTTTATTGCTATTTACGTTTCATTTTCTTTAAAATTACAAATACACAAACTACATAAAACTTTAACTATTTAAACATTTCATTTACATTAAATATATTTATTTTAATTAATTCTTTTATTAGTTGTTATTACACCAAAATTGGGTATTAAATAGTTGACTAAAATGTTTCAATTTATTGCAATTATTCTTGTTGTTATTGCTGCTGTCACCAGCACGGTTTTTGCTTAATTATTTTTCCATTAAATGGCAATTAAATTTCGGTATTATATTTTAAAAATTCTACCCGGTTCCATATGCCATATATACCACAAATATACATAGATACATACATTTGTATATATCTATATAATATGAAAAATTATATTTAATTTGGCTGCCAATTCGTAAAAGGTTCTTCTTCGCCATGGCAACAGCATTTGAATTGCAGTTGCATTTATTATGTATATACTTTGATAAATACTATATGTATATATATCCTTATGTATATGTATAAACAAGCAGACAGATGAAGAAGACACAAATGTGTCCCTGTCCTTTGCTCATTCTTCTTCCCTTTCTATGGTGTTGGCGTTGCAAAAATATTGTGCATACATTTAGCTGATTTTCATCCTGGCAACTAACTTTTTGGGGAATGATGAGAATGCGGTTACAAAAGTTGAAATTATATTTGCATTTTGTGGCCAAGGCAGCAGTCATCGCCTTTTTGGCCAAGTGGCAATAACAAAAAAGGAGCAACAGAATAAGAACAAGCACTTGAAAAACTTTCTACAAAGGCAACTGCAAATAGCAAGAACAACAAATCAAAAGCTTATGCGTTTATATTGTTGCTCCTTCAATCTGTTGCCGTTGTAAAGTCATTAAATTTGGGATTAGACGAAAGCAAGAGGACTGCAACTTCAGATAGAATGGTCTGATGGCTTTAGGGGGCGTGGCAAGTGGTGAATGCGTTAAAACTGCAAACAGGGTTTTGTGATAGCATAATGGAACTTGAGCATTATAAATTGAAAGGTTTCATTGAAATTTATTGTACAATTTAGAGAGAAATGTTGCAATAAGGAAGCCAACTTCAGATTGCCTTAAGCTTGTCAAACACTTCAAGAGGCATCCAAATGCTCCTACAGACAGATTTTGAGTATCCAATTGAAATAGAAATGTGCAAAGTACCAAATATAATTGAAGTAGGAGAGTGTGAGCAGGTTGAGTTTTTTTTTTTTTGTTCATTGAAAATGTCGAAATAAAGACTAATAAGAATTTTATAACAAATAATAAAACGAAAATCCTATTAAATACGAGACACAAACATAATTTTGGCTGTTTTAACGGCTTTTGAATATCTTGAACTAAAGTATTTACCAACATTTAGTAAAATAATTTTAGACAGTTTCAAGTAATAACATTTTTTTAATCTCAATAATTTATTATATTTCAGTTTATTTTCATGACAGTTTAAAAACCATTTTGCTATAATTATGGGAAAGTTATTGATGTTTTTACTGCATTTAACTGAAACTCAATATATTTATATATTAACCTTTTTTTTTAATTTTGACTTTAAATCAATAATTAAGAGGCAACTGGATATCAATTTACACAGAAAAGCGGATTATAAGCGGTTGCTTTATTTTTTCTTACAGTTTTTATGTATTTTGTTTATATTATTATTTAAAATTTTTTGTTATATTTTTTTTAATGCTTTTGCATTATTTTAAATTAAGTATTTTTAAAATTAATTGAGGCTACTCAATTTCATGATTGCCGTCTGAAGCCTTTTTTAGCTTCTGTTTCAGCATTAATTTTATATCCAATTATGCGTTTAATTTCACAATTTTCCGCTACCTCCCCACAGGATTCATTTTTTTTTAAAAAGTAAAGTAAAATTCTTTCTAGAGACGATTTAATTGCGTCTTCCCCTTTGCATCGCAGTTAGTACAAGTTATGGCCTGGTCTTGGTCGATTGGTCACTCAACGCTTGAATAACAGCAACAGCAACAACAACAAAAGCAACAACACTTTAATGTTTAATAACCAACTTTGGTCAGCGGAATGTTTACATGGTCGCTTCTGAAAAGGTTCGCCATATGAGCGGAGTGTGTTTTGTACAAATTGTTGACCCAAAATGGAAGCAACACATTTTTAACTCACTTGATCGGCCGGTCGGTCGGTCGGTCTGACTTTTGTGTTTGTATTTTATCTTTGTCTCAGCCTTAGCCAATGAAGCAATTGTGCCATCCACTGATTGAATTGGCAAAATAGCAGCAACTCCCAAAAGGGTCGACATCTGTCTGTCTTTCTGTCTATCTATCTGTCTTTCTGTCTGTCTGTCGTTCGGTCGGTCTGGTTCTCTATCGGCTTGGGTAAATTGAAACCTCTGCCCGGGGGTAAAACTTATTTGCATAAATTCCATCTGATGCTATGGTGCACCTGCTGTTGCCATAGCTTTTTTGCCTAATGTGGGAGGGTCTGGCCATTGGTTTTAGGAGCGGCATTCAGGGTTTATGTTGTGGTTGCTATGACATTATTTTAGCGATTCTTTTGATGTAAATTCCATTCAATACAATCGTTGATTTACTGCATTTGATCATTGGATTACATGTGTAAATACACACTCATTTGAGTTTCATTCGTTTCGTTCTGGGTATTCATTTACCAAATGCTAATTGGACTGTAACAACTTAGCTCCCAGCCAAGGTCGCCCTAATCCAAACAAAATAAAACAGCAAAAACAAAAAATAATAAAAAATTGTTTTTCAATCAATCACGAAATAATGAAAACAAACAAGTTTTTAACGAAAATCAAATGAAATTTGTTATACACTTTGACTGAAATACTGAAATAGTAAAACGTAATGATTAGATAAATATAAATTTATAAAGCAAATTGTTGTTATATGTTGAAGAACATATAAAAATATAAATTTATTATGGTTTAAGACTGAAGGATTTTTATTTAATCAGTCATTTAAACGTTTTTTCATTTGAAAAGCATTTCACTAGAAATGCAATAATTTCTTTAAAAAAATGTTTATTATTGCAGCTAGCTTTACAATATATATTGATAATATATTGATAAATAAATATTTATATAATTGACTTCCGGATATTGTCATTAGGTAAACCTAACCTATCCAATTTGAAGAGTATATGGCAAAAATTCAACGTCTTTGACGCCAAGGGCGCTTATCTTAAATATTTTAGTATGCGACTCACGTTTTCCTATGCAAATTAATTTAATGCCAACAACACCCCATATGTATGTACATAAAATATATATATATTTATCTATGTATAAAGATATATATGTGTGCGATTGTTTGGCATTTTAGCTTGGTAAAAAAAAAAAAAATTCGATTTCAAATTGTCAGCAAATGGGACGGAAAGTCGTTGTCTTTGTTGTTGTTGTTTTTTTTTTCTTTTCATTTGTATGTTGTTGTTGTCGTCGTCATCACCTTTGTCGTTTGTAGTTAGTATTTGGCATCGATTGTGTTGAATGGCGGCGCCTAATTTGATTGCTATGCCGCATTTATACTAATTATGGCAATTTGTTTACTTTATGCAAATTGCAGGTACCCAACATGCCATTGCGAATCCCAACAGAAATGCCAGCGTCAACGGCTTCAACACCTTGTCTACACCAGAGGCGATTTCTTGAATCTCAACAGCAGCAATTGCGACAGCAGCCACACATCAAGGATACGTCTGAGGTAACAATAGGTGCTCCTGTATCGCCAATGGCAACAGCTGTCAGTGATGTCTTTTCAACTTTGATGACAACGAGAACAACAGCAGCAACATCATCAGCATCAGCATCATCACCAGCAGCAGCAGCAACAACAACAACAATGCCACCTCAGCAACAAACACCAATAGCAGTAGCATCGGTGGCAACAACAGCAACAGCAACAACAACAACAACAGCAGCAGCAACAACAAGAGCAACATTAACAACAACAACATTCGATATGGCCAATAAAGGTAAGTTTTAAATATATTAAACAAAAATTTCGTGCAAGAGTGCGAGTTTTATGTGTAGCCAGGATTGACAGACCCTCAAACTAGTATACACTTTTTGCAGTTTAAATTCTTAAAAGGACTTCAATTAAATTGATATCCCAAAATATTATATATATTTTTTAATAGGATTTATCTTGAAACTATAGACTACAGTGATTCAATTTGAAATCAATATAGCTCTAATAATCCCAGCGTAATTGGAACTTGTTCAATGAATTTATTCCCATACACACACATACAACTGAACTGAGAGAACCATGGCAACTCTGGAATGCTTTGCTGTGCACAGAAGTATGCTATATGAAATGGTTAAGGCTGCATTTTTGCGCAACTGCAAATAAAAAAAAATGAAGAAAACAAGAGACCAAAGAGTAAAGAAAAAATAAAAAAAAGGGAAAAAGAAAACATACGACGGACGATAGCTACGAAAACGACAGCGACGATGACGACGACGACTGACTGTTGTGATGGCAACGAGTAAGAACGAACAAATCGCAGAAACAGATTCACGAAAGGCGCCCCAGGTGGTGGCGGTGGATTGCGGGGGGGGAGGTATAATAGTGTAGATACGTGCGATAAGTGCAAGAGGGGGAGGGTAGGAAAAAGAAAAGCAAAGCAAATGGCAAAATGGAGCAAACAGCAGGAGACGAACAAACACAGATCCTTGGCAAAAGGTGCTTGAAGTTGGCATCGGCTTCGGTTAGCACTACTATACTACTGATGATGCTGCTCCAGCAGTAGCTGCTGTTCCTGCTGCTGTTGGCAAGTGAAAAACGATGCCTAGACAATGATAAAGTGAAAATGCACACAAAGACAGAGACAAACAGCAATACAGAAAACGCAGAAAGGATAAAAACTCAGGCAAGCGCAAACAAAAACAACAACAGATGCAGCGAGTTCAACAAGCTTTCAACGGGGATGAGCTTGTAATATCAGAGGATGGGATGATGGGGATGGAGGGGAATGCATGCACTTTGTATGTTGTTCCGTTTGTTTATTTTAACCCCCATACCTCCCTCATCCGACATGTTGTCCCCTGCCTGCTGTGATTTTGTCTTTCTTTGCCGTCAAAGGAATTTAACGCATTTCTTCTCCTTCCCTCGTCACACCAAAATGCATCATCTAAAGCTAAAGCAAAGATTGTTGGAATGTCATCTGGTTCACCCTAAACATCATTCTATTTAAAATATGTATACAAAAGCTTATGTTTATTAAATGGCCACGACCATTTGCCACTTGAGAAGGCCTCGAGACATTTTGGTCAGTGAGAAATTTGAAAAGTTGTTTGTAGGCCAAATTGCTGAAATATGAATAAGTTGTCCCTGTCTCTTGTAATGTTTAAGTACACTGAAAGAATTTGGATTTGCATGGCTAGAACTAGTTGAGAATTACAAATAAAAACAAGCGAAAGAAGGAAAGGAAAGAAGGACTTATGTGACAGAAGTCCTAAATATAAATAAATTCTCATTCAAAAGTCACATAATCATACAAAATATTCATGGATATTCCAAGAAAATGTTTTATGTTAGGATCACCTTTTAGTAAATTCCTTTGCTCCATTTATTGATATATATACAAATATATACATTTTCTCCATGTTTATATAGATTTGTATGGCAAAAGATTCTGTTCATTTCATTCATCGGAGGCTTTCACTCAACATCCGTTTCCTCTTTCCCCATTGACGGCGAAAGATACATCCGTTTGCTGCCTCCTTCTTTTTTTTTTCTTTTTTCTTTTTTTGCTTCTCTTTTCTTTGAAAAGGTTCTTCACTCAGGCAATTCAAAGCAATTTGATTTCCATTTGAGATACTGTTTGCACAGAGTGCAAGGAAACAAAACAAAAAAAAGGACAACAAATGCAAAAGCTGTTGCCAATTTTCAATCTCAAATTCCGTCCACACGCAGCGGACAGTGGGCGGTGAGGTGTGTCTGGTATAGGGCAAACATTTGGCAAACATTGTTAAAAACTTTCAAATGAAAAGGTTAATTGAAACAAAAGGGACTTGACGGTAAAAGTTTAGCCAAGCGCGTCCATTGCAAACCGCCTACCCTACACGCCCACAGACGCCACACCAACGTCATTCCACACCGATGCCATGCAGGCATTTGCACTGCCAAAAGTATTTTGGAAGGGCAATAGTGGCGGGTAGGTGGAAGGCCAATCAACGTCGCATTAAAAACGCCACACAAAGCAAAAGTTTTGCGCGTTTTAGAATTTTTCACGTGGTGGATGGAGATTTGCCTAAAAACTTTTGTGGTCCAGAGTGTTCTGTGGGTGGGGACGGACAGAGTGAAGTGCCACCAAGAGTACGGGGTGTACCAAACATTTTCTCGCAGGTTTTGCAGCTTAAATGCCAAATGAATTTTATCTAAAAAAAAAAAACACAAACCCTTTCCAAATAAATAGTGCAGTTTTATTCATTGTTTGCGGTTTTGCCTTCAAGCGATTCGCATTAGGAACGCAGACATTGAACCGGCAAGGGATTGCCCTTTTTTAGGGTTTTAATTTTATTCTTTTTTTTTTCTCTCGTACTTTAATTAAGTCTGCCGTTTTGGGTTGCCTGCTGCCACCCACTTTTTCCGCCATGTTTTTGATTTCATTTGTCGCCATTTGTTGTTGACCTTTTTTTTCGTTTGGCGCACACTTTGTAGGGCACAATTGGGGGCACTTAAAGGACGTCGCGACACTCTTTGCATTGATAACATATATATATATATATACTTGACCTTTCACTGACTTTGCCGTTTCAACATTTGTTGTTCCATTTGCAGATGCTGATTGCCACAAATATGGCAATAATAAATTGCCAGCTACACCCACGGGCACGACTGTCATGCAAACTAGTCAAGCATTAATTGGACCAGGAGGCGGAGGTCCTGGAGGGGGACCAGCAGTAGTTGGAGTAGGAGCGAAACGTATTTCAGTTCCCATATCCGCCCCAGGACATGTGATAAAGCAGCCAACGATGACAATGGCAACAGCAGCAGCAATTCCTTCATTGCCACCGCCACCGCCGCCTGCACAGCAACCCAATTTCAAGGATGATCCCACTGGCTATCTGCAGCAACAGACGACTCTGCTGCATAATACCTTGGGCGGAGGATTGGATACAGGCAACAAACCTATTACGGCAACAGCAAGAGCATTGTCACAGGATCCCATTGTGCACAGTTCGCAACAGCAGCAACAACAGCAGCAGCAGCAACAACAACAGCAGCAGCATCTGGAACGTCAAAGGATACGCCGCCTATCGCTTTTTGGCAAATGGGAGCAGGAGCCCACAGCAACATCTTTGCCCATCCCATCTGCCTCTGTGGTAAATGCCGCCGCTGCACGTTCCCTACAGGTTGATACTGCATTTGCTCGTCCTCAAAAGCCACAAATTACCAGCGTAACTGTTGTGCCAGCACCTCAGGAGTCGCCAGTATCAAGTAGTCCTCCGGAACAGGTGGGTGCCATATCCACAAGTCACGAGAGTCCACGACAAAGTCTCTCCTCACCAACGGATTCATTGGACTCTGCCAAGAGCACACCATCACCATCGCCCAAACTGCAGATTCAACAGTCGCAGCCGCCGGCACAGCCCCAACTATTGCAGATGCGTCCCCAAATGAATCCGACGACCCAACTACGGTTAATGCGACAACAAAACCATGCGATTCCCGGACAGCGATTACCAGCAACCAGTACCAACAATGCAGCTGCTGCCATATCAAGGAGCATTGTGACTACTTCAGCGGGAGCCTTGGGTCGTCCGATATCCACACAGAGTACCAATTCGTTGGGCATGGCCCAACTACAGACAATGACTGGAACGCTGGGAGGTCCCAATGGTGGCAGTCAATTGATAATGACTTCTTCTGGCCAATTGTTGGTTATACCAACACCAAATAAGCATCAGGCAACGCAGCAACAGCACCAACATCGTCCTGGTCAGACGCAAACGGCGAATATGCTGATTCAACAGCAACACCAGCAACAGGCAGCAGAACTGCATCCGCATCCAGGTGGTGGCTATATTGTTAGTCAGGGTACAACTGGTGGAGCAACTGTGGCATCCAATAGCAGCAGTAGCAGCAGCAGCAGCACTGTTATACTTAATTCTGGTGGGGCAAAGTTATTGCATCATCAGATAATCACCTCGCAGGCTGGACAGATAAATCACACGGCACCGGGTGCCAGTGCATCAGCTCAGACTGTTCTATTAAATACGCTATCCAATGGCGGCTATATTGTCCAGCAGCCTCACCAGCAGCAACAGCAAACGGAACAACTTTTGGCAATGCCGCAACCAGCAGCGCCTCCTCCATCAACTCAAACACTGATAATTGGTTCGCCGGAGGGTAAACGGAGGACACGAAAGCGAAAAGTCTCTATATGCCATACGCCACCGCCATCCTCCTCACCTATAAAGACACACTCACCACAGATCTCGCCGAGTATTCCTAGCCAGGCGCCGGCACTGCTGCAACAGGCAGCATCTGCTGCAGCAGCAGCAGCAGCTGTTACAGCACCACAGCAGGCACAGTTCCCCCATCAGTTCCAATTGAGTCCGGGCATTCAAGGGATTGTTGTTAACAAACCAGCTGCTCAGTCTGCTCCACAAACGCAACAATTGTTGCTCCAAAATGGCCAAATTCTACAGCATGTGAATCTCATCGGGCAGCAGTTACTAATGCCGGCTGGACTTGTTATGGCACCTGATGCCACCCTGTTACAGATACAGAATATGCCCACCACAAGTCTATTGACACCACAGGGACCAGTTATGCTGCGTACACCGTCGCCACAAAGCAAACCTTCCTTCATTTCGCCCACTGCTGGCGGTCAACAATATATTGTGGGTGCCAATGGGCAATTAAGTCCCATTGGACAGATCTATTCAACTTCCATGGGTTTGATGATGCCAACAGGACAACAGGGTGGCACCTCATTTGTCCAGGCCAGTCCAACAACGGCAACCATACAGATACAGGCCCAGCAGCCATCCCAACAGGCAGCCCAGATTAGTCTGCAGCCGCCACAGGCAACCAGCTATATGACGGAATCCCTTAGTCGTCATGGAACGGCTGCCAGTCCCCCGGATACGACAACGTGTAGTCCACGCAGTCCGGAGCGACCGCCTAGTCATCGTAGCAGTGGCAGCGATATGGTAACTATGATCCAAGTCAATTGATATCCATTTCCTCTAATCCATTTAATCTTTCTCAATTAGGTACAGTGCGTTTCTAGCTCGGAACCGGATGGCGCCGTTTCTCCGCAAAGTGTCGAGAGTCGCCAGTCTCCCTCATCCACTGACTGCGAGCGCAGTAAGTAAAGTAGTCGATTAAATGCTGATACATATATAAAAGGAAATTCTCATTTGATTAATGTTTAATTCCCTTCATCGAACAGGTTCAATTGGATCTACTAGTAATCTATTTAGCCAGCCCAGCAGCGTTGGGGGAATGTATAAGCCAACGGAACCAAAGATTCGACGTATACATATTACATCACAGGCAACCAATGAGAATGGACGAGGTCTTATGGGGCAAGGTATGCGCCTGGTCAACTCTACATCCACATCCATGTCCATTAGTTCATCTGCTACATTAACCACTGCGTCTAATCGCCCACTAATGCACCATCATTTAAACACGGCCACTGCTAATAGCCATAACAACGCCATGGTTCATAAACATAAAGTAGTTAGCGTTGATTATAATCCGGGTAAGGTCACACTAATCCACTATAACCAATTGTTATCACTAAATTGCCACTAACTGCACCAGCACCCGCACGCATACTAAACCATCTAAAATCACTTAAATGAACCAATTAATGCATGTCCAAGCACATCCCTTCCATTTGTTACCCATTCTCGTTTGTGTCCATTCTCTGCCGAATACGGTGTTGGAAGTGTCCCCAATTAATCCCATGTGACGCAAAAAAAAAAAAGTCTCCATGTCTCAATGTGAGTCGCCTTCCGTAGAGTCGCCCACAACTACACAGCAGATAATTTCGGATGCCCCGATACCAGAAGCGGGAAAGGCAAACATAAGAACACCACCAAAACGTCCACGTCGTCCCCAGCGTGGTGTAATGGCTCGTGCCACAGCGAATATAACAGCAGGAGCCATGCTGCCGCCTCGTTCATTTGCCATTGGTGAACTGATCTGGGGACCGGCACGTGGTCATCCCGCTTGGCCCGGTAAAATTGTTAAGATGCCAGATGGCGTATGCACCCCATCACAGCAATTTGATCATGTCTGGGTACAGTGGTTCGGTGGCGGCGGACGTTCAACTTCTGAATTAATACCAGTCAACTCGCTGCAAAGTCTATCCGAAGGTTTGGAGGCGCATCACAAGGCCCAAAAGGATACCAGAAAGTGAGCAACGTAATTGTGAAGTTGGGTAATTGGGAAGATACAAATAGGATAACTAGGAGCGGGTCAATTTATATAGAGCTCAGAAGAGGGGGGAGATTAGGGACTCTTCTATACCCTTGATAGATATATGTTTAGAGCAGATGGAAATGTTCATCATATATAGCCAAACCGATCTGAAGATTTATTTTATATTTAGCCTAAAGTTTCTGTATATAGAAATAAAAGTTTCCATCCCTTGTTGGTAGGATCGAAGCCAGGAAGAATGGAACCACTTGGGTCAGAGTCCACTCAAATGTAGTTAAATAGACAAATTTTTCTCTTATTTTTTAGCAAGTTGATTTTTTTTTCTGTTTATTTTTAATCTTTATGGTCCTCCCCTTGTTCAGGGGGGATTCAAGTAATTAAATCAATTATTTTTATTAGCATTTCAGATATTGTTGCAATTTTGTTGCCTTTAAATAGTAATTATGATTAGTATAATTAAGTAATTTTTCTCTTTTTTTTTCTATTCAATAATTATATTTTGATTTTGCATTTATTAGATGTGCAATGTAGCAACAAATATTATATGTAAAATTGGCATTTAAATGCATTGTTAATTAATTTAATTATGATTTTCTATTTGACTTTTAATTTGCTAATTAATATTCTTGTTTCTACTTTATTTTTTTTGAAATATGTGCGCTGAACAAAAACAAAAACCATGTCCCTGCCCACACCTACATGTGTAACACTCTCTTTTTCTGTGTGTTTGTGTGTGTGTGCATAATCATCATCATCATTATGACAAACCCGAAACCCTCAAAAACCAACCAACCACACACACAACCAACCAACCAACCAACCCACCCACCCACTTACCATCAAACCACAAAGGAGCCGCAAACTGAACTCGCAACTCGAGCGGGCTATACAAGAAGCAATGACTGAGTTGGATAACATTTCAGCCTCCTCGTCACCCGTTGCCACCACCACCGGCGCCGCTGCCGTTACCGTGACAACAACTGCTCTTCCGTCAGCAGCAACCGCAACTGGAGCTTCAGTAATTGGTGGACAGCAGCAGCAGCATCATCATCAGCAACAACAGCAGCAGCAGCAGCCATCCTCAACCAACAACAACAACAGCAGTACCAACAATGGTAAGGCAAACGGAGTGGCGCGAGTTAAACGTCAGTCTACAAGCACAAGTAGCGGTGTTGGTGGCGGTGCCAGCATGATGCTGACCGCCAGCACGGCGGCCACATTAAGTGGTCTCTTCAGTCAGCAACGGGCCAAACCCATACGGATTGCTCCTGCTCCTCCTGCCGCTGCTGTTATGCCAGCACCACCAATTGCAGCAACATCTCTAGCACCAACAGGCGGCAGCATCCTCTCACACGGCAAATCAGATATCTTGAAACTGGCCAAATGACCGGAACTGTCGACGTTGTCGCCGACGTCGACTTTAACTACCACCACAGCAAACTATACGCTCATCATTGGGCATAAGTAGAGGCAATTGGCCGGCCATATAGACACATACATACCATACCCTAACATAAGAGTACGCGTGTAGACCTTTAGTTAGACAGTTGCTTTAGACCATGTTGTGTTTACCCCAATACTTCAATTCTGCATTGTCCTCCTCTGCTTGGTTGCGGTGGGGCATTGCAATCCTCCCCCACTCTTGAAATAGACAATAAAATAAACAACAACTACATGTTACAAAAAAAAGAAGTTGTTCTAACCATAAGCCAACAATAGTTTTTGTTGCTTCTGCGCAGAACTTTATGTTGTTTTGTATATATAAATTATATATATATATATATTACATATAAATATATATAAAAGAGAAAGAACAAACACACCACAAGCTATAATACACATATGATTATTAATATATTATTATATAAATTATGAACAGATGATGTAAACGTAAAGTATTTATTTATTGAGTATAAATCCTAGTTTTCCATAGGTTTTTTTGTTTCTGTTGCAATCTGTAGAATTAACAATTATTTTTATAACTAGTTAGTATAAGCCAATCTTTAGCTATTAAGTTCAATGCTCTTAAACCAACAAAGGATGACCGATCAATGCAACATTGAAAGATTTCAACTGTTAATAACGTTGACCTTATGCAACAATCCAATAATTAAAGAAATTCATTCAAATCAAAAGAACCTCTCCCAAAACAAATGTTATTTAAAAAGTCAAGAAGCAACAAATTATTTATGTCAAATCATATTCAATGAGATAAAAGAGGAAAAGCAAAATAAAGAGAAATTATATTTATAAATTGTTATTATTTATTTAGTTAAAACTATGGTAAAATTATAATTAGAAAACAAAAAACACACACACACATAATAACAGATGAAATCACACGTAGCGAAACCCCACAAAAATTAAAAACAAAACATACAAAAAACAGAAAAAGAAATAAATGGTAAATTATTCACAAACTATTAATATATATTTTTTCATATATGGAATTTAACAATTAATTCATGTACTCTTTTTCTATTCAATAAATCTTGAGAAAAATTTTGGGGGCCTCCATGAGAAGAAACATCGATCTACATTCATGAATTTTCCAAATTATATGGAAAATTTTGCTGAAATTTCTGTAAGGGGTTTAGTCGTCAAAAGTGTTTAAAAAATACAAAATTCCTTATAACTCGGCCATTTGAAGGACTACCGGGATGTCCTTTGGCCAGATGATGGTCCTTGTCCATTACCGTTATTTGACATATATAGATATTTGGTAGTCCTTTAAACAGCTGAGAAAAAAGGACTTTTTTCGGTAGAGAAAATCGGCTATAACTCGTAAATCCTTTGAAGGATCAGGATCAAACTGATGGCAGAATAATCTTATAAAAAAGGACTATCTTCGGGCTAAAGGACATTGCGATGATCCTTCCAGGAGCTGAGATATCAAGGATTTTATGATTTTGCCCAAATTTTTGAGCCTAAAGGAAGAACAATTTTCTTAGCATGCTTTTTGGGGCTTCGTGCAACTCAATATATTAGAAACTCAAATCGCGTCGACTTCGATCCGAATACAAATTTGACCAATTCAATAGTACCACCTGCTATAGTTTTTTTCAGCTGTTCAATAAAAATATTCAAAAATGTTCTTGTTTTGTTTTCTATAGATTTATTTCATTTTTTAATAACTTGACGATAATTTTTTTATATACCTTATATGCTGGTTGATCGGGTTAAATTGCAAATAATGTAATTAAAATATTTATGTAATAATAAACTAACTCACAATCATTTGAATTAAGTATGTTAAGTATATGTATTTATATACCTTCTCTCAATTTTTATAGCGTTGCTGATGCCACAGTTGTGCATACAGGCTTAGAATCTTCAATACTTGACACGACAAAAACAAAAGTTTTAAAAATGAACAAGCACAGCCCGAAGAGACGGGTTTTCTGCTTCTAATTGAATTTTTGTAATCTAGAGAAATGATTCTGGGGGCTGTCATGTATTGATAATAAACACAAAATGCGCTGTGGTTACTGTGATTCTGCTCGTAGTTGTACACACAGGGCGATTGTTAACAATTCTTCTTTACATTTACAATTACATATATTTTTTTTTATGTATAGGTTTAGGTATATGTGTGTACGCTTCTTGAAAATGGTGTAATTAATTACAATTTAGTCGCAATTCTCTTAATGCAGTCAGTCTGCATTCACATAAATCTACTGGCGACTTTCATTTACTATATAGTACATTACTTTACAATTTGTAGGTAGGTATCTTTAAACGTTGCAGTCGTTTTGTTCTTGTTGAACAGTATAAAACTGTACACACTTCAATTACATTCACATAAATATGTTTCTTTTTGTTTGAGTTGTCTGAATGGACGCACTCTTCTATATATATATATAATTATATATATATATCAATATTATACACGATTTGGTTATCATCACAAAACAAAACACAATTGGGGGGAGTGTGTGGGAGGATAATGTCACAGGACAGCTTAAATGACGAACAGCAACACGAGCAATGAGATGATCCTAATAAGTATCATTTGTGTGTGTGTATAAGTAATATATATCTATACAAGTCAAGTTTAAAAATTTCCAAGTTGTAAAAACTTCAGCACTTAATTTACTGTTCGCCGTTGTAATTGTAGTTGTAATATTTGCCGCTGTTGCTGTATGAAGGATATGAAGCTGGCGCGGCAGGACGTGATACAGCAACCACTGCCGCTGAAGCTGCAGGTGCGCGTATATGTTTGTTATATGGATGTCTATTCAACGCCGTCTGTCAACAATAACCAAATCGCTGTAATTCTCATCTGGACAGACTATGAGAACGCTCGCGGCTACTGCTACCTGATGAGAGTGGCTGCTTGTTAATCATTTCGCCAACGCGGTGGTGTGGTGGTAGTCTATCAAAGAATGGATGACGCAGTGCCTCACCTGTTAGATGAAATTAATTTAATATTTTAGTTACCCATTGGATACCAATGCAAAAGTAAACTCACCTAACGTAATGCGAGATGAGGGCTCGTATTCCAGCATCTTTTTAATTAAACTGAAGAGTTCACAGTGATCCTCGCTATCGCTCAATTGGCACAGGAACAACGGTTTGCAATGATCGCGCACATATCGACCAACACTAGACTTTTCATCCCAATCCAACTTACCATGATAGAAGTACTTTGTTTTGGTTTTGCTGTAAAGAGTATGATTGCTACACATTAAACGATTTCGGTGAAGGGAACTGCGCCGTAGTTATTGAAAGCTTGAGCTGCATTGTATTACCGTGCCATGCGATATGGTATTTGTCCCAAGATTCGTTCCATCATGGCCAGATGTTCGCGATTGTCGTGCGTTTGGAACAGTGTGATACCCAGATACAGTTCGAAAAGAATGCAGCTGGAAATTATAAAAAATAAAAGTTTAGTTAAATTTATTATTAAAATTAATTATATTTCAAAAATAAATGCTTACCCAATGGACCAAACATCACAGGGTTGTGACCATCCCAGCTCCAGTATGACCTCCGGGGCGCGATAATGTCGCGTCGAGACAATTGTGCTGTGATGTTCATGATCGAAAGTGGCCGAGCCAAAGTCAATCAAACGGACGTCTGTATTTTTGACACGGCGTACTTCTCGGTTCTAAAAGAGAGAGAAGAAAAAACATAATGGTTAAAAATAAAATATCGTGCAGATTAATTTATTTTCTACTTACAATTTTATGATTATAATGAGCCGAATAATCCGAATCAACAAATAGAATATTCTCCGGCTTGAGATCAGTGTGCGTTAAACGATTGTCATGTAAAAATTTCACAGAGTAGCATAATTGATACGCCATATGTCGCACTTGATCCAGCGGATACGGCTCATAGTTGTTCTCGCGCTGCAATTAAATGAAAATAATACTCATTAAATTAGTCATTCTCCTGATTCAAGATTTTCTTTTTGGATGTTCCCGTTTGGCTTACCAAAAAATCGAAAACACTTAGTCCCAGCATTTCAAAGACTATGCACATGTGTCCATGATAGTCAAACCAGTCAATCATTTTTACGCACAAACTGCAATTGGTAATTAATTTTTAAGTTAAATATTTAAGTAAAGAGAATCATCAGAGGGATCAATTTGAACTTACTGATCACCATGCGGATCTTTTTGTGCAATTTTCTCCAAGGCATTAATTTCGAGCTTAGCTGCCTCTCGATATTTTTCCACATTCTTGATGATTTTAAGTGCCATACAGTAGTCACTAAAGAGAAATAACAAAAGTATATATTAAGTATTTAATTGTTTAATTTAAGAAAAAGAAAATATCTCTTATTACTTACCGCTCCATGTCTTTCACTTTGACCACACGTCCAAAAGTGCCTTCGCCCAATGTGGCCATGATTTTATCTGAAATTTGGCAAAAGGAAGGCAAATTGTAATAATATTTTCTTAATTCATTTTCATTTAATTTTAAAAGTTCTTATCTTTTTGTTTTATAGCTAAACCTGTAACTTTAACTGATTAATTTAATGGGAGATTTTTTTTGGTTTGTTTTTTTTTTAGCAAAAGGAACCCAAACACGAGTAATCAAAGTGGACTTTAGATAATGTGTACGGAATTAAGTGTATTATCATATAATATAAATGCATTATTTTTAAATTAATTAATTATTATATAAATGCCGAAGATCATCCACAGTAGACGAAATATCCAAGTCAATTTCAATATTAATTGTTCAATTGAAAATAGGGAAAAGGTTTTGACGAAAGACAAAAGTGTCATTAAAACAAAGTTTTCGGAAGATTTGAGACTTGAACTTGATGGAAAATTGTGTGAAACAATATATATATTTATATATTTTCCGCGTTGATTTCTCTATTATGTTTCACAAAGCACGCGACGCGATTTTGGTTTCAATTGTGTGAAATAATAATTAAGGAAAATATAAGTTAAAACTTGGAAAGTACAAATTATATAAAAAAAAATAAAAAACAGAGATTTTATATAAGAAGGAAGATAGATAGATTTATGCCAATTTGGCATTAATTTTCGTTTATCTATGTATTAGGTATGTGTGTGTGCCTGAGTGGATGTGTGTATGTATAAGTATGAGTGTGTGTTGTGTTTTAGGGCATTTCTGTTTTCTTCTGTTTCTAAACATAATAAAATATGGCAAAAAAAAAAATTAAAAACAAAAAATTGTCACGAACATCTGTGATGGAGAATGTCTCCGGTGTGGTAAATTAAGTGACCATCAGCATCATCTTGAATGACGGGTTTTGCTGTCTGTTTTGGGCAATTGTTGTCGATGTTGGAGAATTGTTGTTGTTGTCGAACGATCGGGTGGTGGTCGTGTTGCAATTGCGGGTGGTGCGTATGAATTTTGAGTTTGTATTGATCCATCCAAGTTGATTGAGTTGCAAGCGAAACGATGAACGGCGGCGAGATACATTTGGTAGTGGGTTGCAAGGCGTAGTTGAAGAAGTAGTAGTAGGGGGGCGTGGTGGTTGTTGATGGCAGATACAGACGTACACATAAGGTGCGTGTGTGCGTGTGTGGTAAAAGTATGTAATTTGAAATAGAGAGAAAAGAAACATAAAAAGAAAGAGAAAAAAGAAAAAAAAATACACATAAACGTATATATATATATATATATATATAAGCATATATATAAATATATATATATATGTATATATGTATAATTGAATGGGACATCGCCATCGTGTTGATTCCGGTAGTAGTCATCATTGTCCATCCACATCAGGTGTAAAGTAATTCATTAAATCCGCAAGATGTTCCCACGTTGGCACCATCGCAATCAATTTCCGTATTCAATTAAATTCCATCGTAAACCAACCCATATTATCATCATTTCATCATCATCATCATCAAGTTGTATGTACATCATCATCAACCCATCATCATCATCATCATCATCATTGTGATTTTCATCATCATATTCAGAAAAAACACGAGAAAAATACGTTTCGTTTGTTCGATAAGAAAATTAGTTCGGACAAATTTTTGAGATTTGTGTTTACAAAATTGGTTAATAATTGTTTATAAATATATATATTAAAAATATATATACATATATATATATATATTGGGTATATAAATAAAGGAAAACATGTACAACAAATATCAATATTATAATATCAAATATAGATATACATATATAACGTATCATATATATAGAAGATGCACCGATATTTTGTGATCTTTTTCTCTATGGTGTTCTTGTTGTTGCTGGGCAATAATATAAGAAAAGAAAATCAACAAAAAAAAAAAAACAAAAAGAAAAACAATAACATAGAACAAGGGGCATTAGCATATAATATTTACTAATTATCTTGTTTTTTTTATAGTTCATTTTTCATTGGTAAAAGATAAGTTAAATGTGTTTAATTGGTTAAATCAAAGGTCACTGTTCTTACATTTTGTTCAATCTGCAGAGGCATCTGCCGTTGATTTGTGGTCAGTCGTTGTCTTTTGCATGCAAAAAAAAAAGCTTTGGAATAACATTTCTCTGTTAGTTAACATTTGCCATGCTGTTAGCTCTACACTGCATTTTATTATTAATTGGCTTCTTGTGGGCAAATGTGTAAAAGGAGGGGAGTAGGCAGGAGGAATTATGGATTAGATTATGAATCAGCCGGCAAAAAAAAAAAAAAACGATGCTCAATCAAAGCCCAGCTCAAAATATAGGCAATAATACCAGAGTCAGAGTGGCTTACAAATGTCGAGAGTGTCTTTGGAATGCGTGACCTGTGGAACAGAGCCGACGATGTGGCGCTCTTCGATAGCAGATAATGATCGTGCTGCTGCTGTTGCAGATAGTGCGACGATGACTGTTGCTGAGGCTGCTGGTGTTGCTGCTGATGACGCTGGTATAGAGAACTGCTTAAACCACCAGCAACATTTGAGCGACGACTACTACTGCTGCCGGTGCTGCTATAAGGATCGTGTAAATAGCTTTGACCCGAACTGGGCTTATATCGATCAAATTCGCTAAGAACGGCAGCAGTTCGAGAGCTTGCACCCTGATATCGCAACTGTTGCTGGCGGCGTGTTGTATCTGCCAATGCCAGACGTGCCCCAATGCCACCAAAGGCCAATGCACCCGAACTGGATGAGTGCAATAAATTTCCGGGCTTGTATTTGGATAGGTCATTGTTATTGCGATCTGAGTGGAGCAAAAAACGGCTCTTGTTGGTAGTGTTGTTGTTGTTGTTCAAGGAGGTGGTGGTGATGGTGGTTGCTGCTGCTGCTGCTGTTGTCGCGTGGTTAGAAAGAGCAGAGGTGCTAGTAGATGTATATGAAGATGTAGAGGAGGTGGTGGTGGTGGTGGTAGTGCTAGTGATTGGTGTACTACCATTGAGAGTGGGAGTGTTGGCATTGTCTGCGATTGTTGTTCTTGTGCTTGGGATTATGTTTTTTGTTGTTGTTGTTGTGTGGGTTAGTTTTACACCAATTGCAGTTTCGTTTTCATTTTCATCATCATCATCATCATCGTCAGAGCTACTCTCTGACGAACTGGCATCACTATCATCATCGCTAGTTACTTTTTTGCTACGTGATTTCTTCTTTGGCACTTCTTTGGACGCCTCTTCCTCCTCTGCCTTCTGTTTGGCCTTTGCCTTGGCCGCTTCAGCTGCTGCCTCTTCAGTCTTCTTAGCCTCTGCCGCTGCTTCAGCGGCGGCAACAGCTGCCACAGCCGCTGCCGTTGCCTCATCTTCCTCACGCTTGACACGTTCTCTAAGCTCACGCCTTTTCCGCATACGCTCTTCAAATTTCTTAGCTTCGATATATTGATTATCCTCACGCAGTAACATTAAAATGGCTGCATTATCCTCTGAGGACCGATCATCGGCTAGAATTTCACGTTCCTCTGCTGTTAGCTCTGGTGGTGGTGGTGCCTGTTCCTTGCGGCGGTAGGCAAAACGATTTCTTGAATTCAAAGGTCGTTCTTCGTTCCGTGGAGAGGAATCTACAATGTCGTTTGATAATAAACTCTCGCCAGTTTTTGTCCGTCCATAGGCTCTAGTCGATCGCTGTGCAGGTGACAAAGCGGCGACATCTTCGTCAACACCTCGCCGTGGATAACGATGTGATGGATAGCCTGTTGCACCACCTGCACGCAGGGCATCGTGATAGTCATAGCGAGAGCTATAATCAACGGGATAGTTTTCGTCCAGTAGACGATTGCCGCTGGTCAGGTAACCACTGTCATTCGAATCACCCATATAACGTTGTCTTTGCGCCCGAGTTCTGTATGGCGTGCGTTCCTTACGATCGGCGGCATTAAACGAACTCGATGACAATTTTGATTTGGCCAATTGATGTGATGTGGCTGAACGTAAAAGACCACTGGTAGGTCCATAATCATCCGGCTCCAGTGTCTTATCTCGATCTTCCTCATGACGTCTACGACCAGCCGCCCTTTCCAATATGTCCGAATATTTGTTTTCCAGTCGTGAGATGGCTGACTGCTTGCTAGCGCCACCAGTGGATGTGGTTGGTGTTTTGTCTTTATCCAAGATTATATCGCGACGCGGCTATATGCGTCACAAAGAGAAACCAGACGTTTGAATTGCATTGTACTTTGGAGGGGTTAATGAAGAAGGAAAGTGAGTGCTTAAAAGCTGCGCTCGTGTGAAACCAACGGTAACGATGGACGACGCGTCGCCGAACTGCTGTTTACGCTCCAGAAGAAGCAGAGAGAAGTCACTCTGTCTCCGTCTTTAAATTCGAGTGTGTGAGTCAGAGAGTCAGTCGGTTATGCCAGACATAGACCCATTTAAATGGCCTTTTCGGCAATGGCTAATTATGGTGCTTGAAGCTTTTCATTTCGCACAATTTCACTGCCATTAAAAACCAACTATCTAAACTTTCACCCAAAAAAAAAGCAACATTATTTCAATTTTGTTTGTTTATTGTTGTTGCTGTTGTTGTTTTTCTTTCCGTGTATGTGTGTGTGATTTTAGGTTCTTCTGGAGAGAGAATCATAGCCCATAGAGAGATATATACATACATATGTAAAAATTTTGTGTGTGTTTTTATTTAGAATATGCGCCTAGCGAAATCTAAACAAAAATGTCCACGGCACAACGCCGACCTTCAAAGTCTATATATATATATATATATTTATATGTATATAAAACGCTAGAAAAATTGTGAATAGGTTTTTCTCTATATACATACATGCATATAAAGATCGAGGAATATAGAGAAAACTGAGAAAAAGAATGGGCAATAGCAGCCGAAAATGTTGGAATCGAAAATAAACGCACACGTTAAGAATGAAAAGAGAGATATATGTATAAAAAAGAAACGAAGCTAAAAACAACAACAACAACAACTACAAGAAAAAAATATAAAATTGCTATAAAATGTTTTCCCCGTGTGGGCACACACTTTAATACAGAGACGATATATACATTAGCTACTCATTTGCAATATATATGGATATATATATGGAATATAATAGGAAGGGAGAGGGGATGATGATATATATACTCCCCCTCTCCTCGTATACCCAATTAACTGGCCTCATGTGGCAACAACAATCCGCAATTATGACAGATTTAGGGCAGTGACTTTTATCGGGTGACAGGAGGTTAAGTGACAGGTGAAAATTGTTGAGAAAATTTTGAAAATATCATTCAAAAAAATGGCCAAAATAAATGAGTCACATGTCTGAGATTGGAATCACGTCGGTCCATCCCATTGGTTTGCACACAGCTCGCTCTTCAAATATATATATATATATATATAATACTAACATCATCGAAATCCCTTCGGCCACCGCCCAAACCACGAATTAGTGGCTTATAATAATTCCCTACAGGACTGAGATGCGTACGCAATCTGTCCAGCGCGTTAGCCGTTGTGGAGCTCTTCTGGTAGCGTCCCATGGCACCATTGCTGCTACTGGGATGATATTGCGAATAGCCCAATCCCAATCCTGCAGTGCTTGTGCCGCTACTTCCAAGACCTCCAGCATAATAACGCCGATGACGATCGCTCATTGTGTTAGTCTGTTCCGTTTCCGGGTGTCTCCGATGGGAAGACAATTTTTCCGAGCTCCGTCGACGTTTGTTTTGCTTTTGCAACAGCAATTGATCCGTTGAGCTGATGCCTTTGCTTTTGTTTTTGTTATTATTGGCCTTCTTATTGTTGTTGGTGTCATTCGTTGGGGTTTTGGAACTGCTGCGTTGACTCTCCTTCTCCCCTTGATCGTCGTGACTATTTTCTTTGGTATCCTCGATTATGGCTGTCCCCGTCCCCGCCGCCGACGTACTATATGTACATATATATATATATATTAATATAAAAAGAACCCAATTAAACAAGAATTTCTACTAAAACTACTTTCGAGATCTTTTTGAGGATGGATGTTTTTCGTAAGTTATTCGGTTTCTCGCGGTTCGCGACGATCGGACGCGCTACCGCAACACGGACCAAAAATTAACTGAGGAAAATTTTTTCAAAAAATTATTCTGAAATTCATCGACGACGACGACGACGAAAATACGGAACGACGAACCAGAAGCAGCAGTAGTAGAAATGATGATGATGCCTCCGCGCCGGCCATACAAAATATTGAGGAATCGTTTTTATTTTTGTGAAAAGTGTGAAAATATTGCGCACTTGCCAGAGTGAGAGAGCAAACATGACGGGGGGAAAAACGAGAGAGAGAGAGAGAGAGAGAGAGAGAGACCCCACATACACAATATATATGCATGGGGGCTTCTGCTATATAGACGAGTGGGTGGATAAGATTGGATAAATTGGTATGGAATTGGAATTGTTCCTTTGTCTGAGCGATCTCATTTAAATGCATTTCTTTTATAAATTGTTGTACCTTGTATCGGGGCACACAATCATTTCCGTCAGGTTAACCAAAACTGGGAAGTAACTGAAATGTTACAACAATGGGCAATTCCTTGAACTCTGCACAAAATATGCGTACAACATTTTCAGATTTTGCGTAGCAGAAGAAAAAAAAATAAGAAGGAAGACAAAGCAAAATTATTTACGTTTTACTTTAAATATAAAATCGAGTAACAATAATAATAAAACAAAAGACGCAAAAAAGGGGGAAGAAAAAACTAGAGAGAATTGAGATGAATGGAGGGTTACTTACACGGACTTCAAAACATGGTCTAGAATTGAGAAAGCAATCTTATTTGACCGTTTGAGAGAATAAGAGAGAAAAAGATGTGTGCCAGACGGATTGTCAGGAACAGTAAGTAACAATAACAACAATAATGCTTCGGATTAGAGCTTTATTTTTCGAAACGAAAAGCTTTCCTCCATTAAATTACATATATTATTTTTCTTGATCAGAAAGTTTGCGCACTGTCGATCGAAACTTTTTACATGAACGAAAAATGAAGGCGTTGCTCGCTCTTCTGCATATGAATTTTCCAAATGAAAATTTTTCAGTTTTTTCATTGCTATTTTGCGGGAAATTAACATGTTAAACTTTCGCCACGAAAATTGCCAATTATTGCCATTGACGTGATGGAAAATGCAAAACTTGTCGATGAGCCACCACTTCACCACTCAAAATTTGATTTATGATCGCAATAATGATAAATCAAAATGATTCGAATGCAAATTAAGGAATGAATATAAATGTATTTGCATGTATGTACATATGGCTGCAATTTGTTCACTTTTTTTTTTTTTTCATTTAAAGTTCGACAACGCTCGAAAACGCACTCGACGAGATGTTTACATAATTGGCCTTCCTCCTACTGGGTCTGAGTAAAAAAAAAACCCCAAAAAGATGCAAATTTTTTGAAAAGAAAAAAAAACTATATTATAATTATAAACACGCACGACAATTCTGCTAAAAGGAGCGAGGCAGAGCAGCGCGTTGCTGCGCTGCAACTAAAAACTCGTAATTACGCGGCGATCACTTTTGCTTAAATTAAAGAACGACCGAAACAAAATTTAAATGAAAATAGCAACAAAATAAATGATGAGTTCTCCCTCCTCTATCTACTATTGCTGCTGCTGAGTGGCGACGCATTGTGGCAACATTTTGACCGACTTTTCTTCTGTTTAACGATGGTAAAAAAAAAAAAACAGAATAGCGACAAATAAAAGCCCAAAATTAAAAATAAATTATAAATCTTTTGGTTCATTTCTTTTGCATCGATTACCGATTGCGTAGCTGCTGTTGTTGTTGTTCCTGTTGCTGCAGTTGCTGCTGTTGTTTTTGTTGCTGCTGCTGCTGCTGTTTATTATCAGGTCGTTCGCTCGGATTTCGTCGAAATCTTTGCAGTAAACTGTTGCAGCTCTCTGAGAGCAGTTGTGTTACGCTAGCCGCCGTTGCGCTGCGCATGTAGCGTCGTTGTGGACGCGGCTGAGTAGCAGCTGACGACGTTGCCGCCTCTGTCTCGGTCTCAGCTGTTTTTTTGCTGTTGTTGTTATTTTCACTATTTGCATTTGGTAAAATCTTTTCGCTTTTATCCCGATGAAAACGATTTAAAAATGTGGCCATTTTTTCAAATTTGTTTGTTTCCACGGTAACAAAACAGATGATGACGACAATTTGTCGATGGTGCCTTTGGCTATGATGATCTCTTTGCTGCTGATGGGATCCGGACAGGGACTGTTTCTTTCTTTTGCGGGCGGATGATTGTTTCTTACTCTGTGACTTGGTCTATTTCATTAATTGTACTAATTTTTAGATTTTGCTGTTTTATATGTAGCGAGTGGGAATTTCATTGAAATGTTTTCTGTTGTCTGCATAAACGTATTGTAGGTATGTACATCATATATCTGGCATGTATGTATATATAAGATATATATTGTTTAGAGCGTATTTTGTGTACATAAGTGTTATGTGTAAAAATAATTGAAATTGTAAAAAGATTTGGCAGCTCCGACCGAAATAGACACAAAACACACACAACAGAAGAAGCAGCCACCGCCTTTTAACGCGCTCAGCGAACGAATTTAAATTCCATTAAGGATTCAAATACAAATTTTTGAATTTCAATAATTTTTTCTTTCTTTTATTTGATATTCCATATTCCAACAAACATATGGTTTTATAAAAACGCACATTGATGCATATTCCGTTTCCGATATCGACTCCAAAAACTCCGATTCCCTGCACATTTGTTGAAACAAACAAATAAACCGAAATCAGTTCAACATTTACGAAAGCGCACGCCACAAATACTAATTATAAAAATTGAAAATATCGCAATGCTGTCGACGGCGTCGACTACTGCGGCAACGACCACAACGACGACGACGACGACAACAACAAAAACAACAGAGTTCCTAAAGTAGCAGGCGAGTGGTATGTTCTCAGAAATAGTGAGAATCCAAGAGACATGGTCTTGGTTAACGGCGGTGCGGGAGATCTGATGTGATCTGGCTACGTAGAGCTCTGTGTGTATACTTCCTCCTCCTGTTCGTTTGTTCTATTATTGTTTGCCACTAAACCACAAAAAGCAAGCAGCAGACATCAAAATAGGTATGAGAGGTGGTACAATCTCAACCATTTAGATATATATACCCTATCCAATTTGAGGTATAGACAATTTGTCAGACAGTTTTACTATCTCAAATTGGCAAAGATTTAGATGATTACTAATTTATCTTATTTAAATATACAAAAAAATGTTTACCAAATGATATAAATTCTATTTTTAGAATTTTATTAATTAGTGTATTTTTGTAGTCTCATTGATTTTTCTCAATTTTCTTGTAGAGAAAATGAGAATTTAGAGAATGACGAGAGCAACATACATTTGTTATTCCACATATTTTTAGATGGCCAATATTATTTTGCTTAACGCGCCACATCCCCCGCATTCGTTTTTAGTGTTTTTTAATTATTCGAAAAATTACAACAAATCAAACATTATTTTGTGCAAAAAGAAAATTATTTTTAACAAAATAACAAACAGGCTGAGGTGTTTCGATCCAAAATAAATACAAATTAGTTTAAATACAAAATAAGTTAAAATAAACAAATAATAAATTAAATGTTGGCGAAAGCTATTTATAGAGAGAGCCCACGAAAAAAAAAAAAAAACAAGAAATTGACATTGAATACATTTCCTTTTTTTTTTTTTGTGTAGTTTTGTTGTCGATTGTGCAACCGCGCAAGTGCAAGAGAAAGAGTCAGAGAGTGAGAACAACCAACAAAATGATCGGTAGTGGAAAAGAGACACAGCATAGTGTTCTTCCTTGAGGGTAATTTTCACACTTAAAGCGCCGTAAAAACAAGAAAAAAAAAAGAAACTATACAGGAAGTTGTTGGCAAAACAGTGCGCCAAAATGTACGCTCGGGGTTAGGGGCAACAACGCGTCATTCAGCATCATTCGTCTAAGGCCTTTTTGGAGCACGGCGAGAAGAATGAGTCAGGCGCGAAGCTATTTTTGGACAAGCTTGTGGTATGATTGGAGCATTGTTAGTTAGTGTTGGCTAAGGCTGGGCAAACGAGCAGGCAGGCAGGCAGGCGGCACAAACAAATAGATGATATTGGGAATAGAATCTACCTCGATGAAATGTAGTCCCAATGCGGACTTGGACATTTCATTTTGTTGGTGTTGGTTTGAATGATTGAATATGACAGAGTTGCTTTGTTGCAGTGGTTGTTGTTGTTGCTGCTGCTGCTGGTGTGATTGTTGTTGTAGCTGCTGCTGCTGTTGGTGTGGTATCTGTTGTGGTTGCTGCGGTTGCATACCCGTCGCTGACGACGACGCATAATACAATTGCGTATTTGTATTTGGTTCATATTGAAGTCCCGCCGCCACAGTTGATCCCCCTCCTCCTCCTCCTCCTCCTCCTCCTCCCATTCCCATACCCAAACCCAATCCCACTGATGCACCCGGCGGCGGCCCCGTTATTGGATTGTGAAACTGCGTATGCGGATGCGTTTGTTGTTGCTGGTACTTGATTTGATTTGGCTTGGGATAGGCATACGGATCAAATGTTTGTAACGGTTTTCGCTCCGTTTGTTGTTGCTGTTGTTTGGGTAAATTATAATAGTTCCGACTCATCATTCCCAGTCCAAAGTTGGGATATTGTTGTTGCTGTTGCTGCTGTTGTTGCTGTTGTTGCTGGAACTGCAAAGCTGTTGGTCTTTGGGTAGAACTAAATGACACAGAATGAGTGAGTGGACCACCTGATCGAGAATAGTTTGGCTTGGAATTAATTGCCGGCTGATATCCATACATTTGTGGCAACATGCCGGTAGATGGCGGCAGGTGTTGCTGCTGTTGTTGTTGCTGCTGCTGTTGTTGTTGCTGCTGCTGTTGTTGTTGTTGTTGTGTTATATTCTGTCCAAATTTATTCTCCTTGTTGTTCTTTTGCAGAAACATGGCTAAACCGGATTTGGGTTGCTGCTTAGCCACATGGGAAGATGAATAGGATTGTTGCAATTTGTGTGGATGGGGATGAACTTGTTGGTGCTGCTGCTGCTGCTGTTGCATAAAGGGATCACTGGCTCCATTCATGGCCGAGCATGCAAAACTATTCCAATTCAGAAATGGTCGTTTATGTTGAGGATAATGCTGTGATTGCTGTTGTTCTTGTTGTTGTTGTTGTTGCTGCTGCTGATGTTGTTGCTGCTGCTGAAGTTGTTGTTGTTGCTGGTGCTGTTGTTGTTGCAATTGCAACAACCGCTGATATCCTGCCATTGGCAATTGTGATGTAGAATTTGACTTGCCTATGGGATAACAAATCCTTGCCTGCTGTTGTTGTTGTTGTTGCTGCTGCTGCTGCTGCAATAATGGTTTCTGTGGATCGTACAATTGCACTGGTACGGGTATCTGTGATTCACCCGAATATTTGTTGCTATTAATTGTTGTCGTGGGTGGTTCGACTGGTACTGTTGCTGCAATTGTAGTTGTTGCTCCCGTTGTAGCGGTTGCCGTCTCTTTGTGCTCGCCTGTCAGCAGCGATTGTGACATTATGGGGGTATTGCTGCTGTTGCTCTTCAACTTTAGCATGTCGGTTAAGCATTTTTCTAGCTTGTTGTCCACATCTTTTTGGCGCTTTGTGGCCGCTGATGATGACGACGACGACGATGTTGATGATGTTGGCATCTCAGATGCATTAATGATTTGCTGTTGCTGTTGTTGGACTTGCTGCAGTTGTTGTTGATGCTGTGAGGCTTTGTTGCTTTGTTCATTTGGCTGATGTGATGATGTTGTGGTCGTTGTTGTTGTTGTGGTTGCTGCTGCGGCTGCTGTTGCTGTGGCCGCGGGAGCAATGTGAAACGATGAGGTAAACTTGGATAACTGAGGCAAATGTGTTGTACAACAATTGGTTACAGTGAAACTACTTGTGCTTATGGTGCTATTACTCTTCTCAGATTTGCGATCTAGAGAGGGACAATCTGCAGCCGTTTCAATAATGGGCGTTGTTGTTGGCGTTGTCGTTGTGTTTGTTGTCTCTGTAGGCCGACGAAAGAGTGCGGCAGCACAGCGAGGCGAGGGAACACAGGAACTACTCGAGCTTTTAAGGACTCCGCTTGATTTGCCCGAAGTAGTCATTGAAGTTGTTTGTTTCACTGGTTCCTTGGGCGGTTCTTTGGCTGGTTCTTTGCGTGGTTGTGCCAACAAAATCGCCGAATTCGAAGTACTACGACTAAGTGCTGGTAAATTTTTCATATAGCAAGGTATATGCGTTCGACTGGATGTACGGATTAGGGCTGAACCGGGTGGTATTTGTCCACCACCTGGTACATGTGACATCGAGACACTTTTTGGCAGCGGTGCTTGCTGCTTGACGGGTACCCGACTAACAAATTGGGTAACTGTTGTTGGCGTCGTTGTTGGTGACTGCTCATTGCAGATAAGTTTGTAGAGATCATCCTTGGTCACAGCCTGCCTCACCTTGAGATCAAGATGGGAAAGAGATGCATTCTTCTGTAATTTATGTGGTTGAGTCTGCGGTTGTTGTTCCCTCAGTAGCTCTTTCTGTGCAGCCTCTGCCACAGTGGGATCAAATATGGCCAGTTTTTTGGCTGTCTTTGCATCTACCTTAAATGGTTGACCAGCATCACCCAATTGGGCACCGCAAATCTTTTCATAGTTCCAAAATGTTCTTTTCGGTGTCTGACGCTTCTGAGAACTATTTAAATTCTCGCTCCAAAAATCATTCATGATTTGTTTATTCAACGAGAGATTTGAACCGCTTTGTTGACTGTTCTTCTGTGGCAACGCTCGAAAGGGAATCGGTGTTGTTAATGGCATGTTGGAACTGGATATGCTACGCTGAAGTTTAGGCTCTCCTCCCGTCTGAGCGAAAATCGATGGATAAGCCATGCGAGAAGTCGCCGTTGGTGCCGCCGGACGATTATTTTGAAAGTTAATGGAAGATGACTTTGACAATCCAAGGCCAGTGGCAGGAGTTACCGATTGGTGTGAGTTTGACTTGACCAATGGTTGTTGCTGCTGTCGCTTCAGTCGATCGTATAGATCCTCACATTCTTGGAACTCCTGATGCAACTTACGATCCAGTTCACTATAGTCGGGCAGGCTCTTTAAATACTTGTTCATCATCTCGATCTCTGCATCATAGAAATTGGCATCCATTTTGGCATTGTTGGTAGCTGCTGCAGATTTCTCTTCCAATTCTTGTTGCTGCTGAAGCAATTTGTCAAGATTTATCTCACCAGGAATAGAGGCAGAAGTTGCTGGCAAAGCACCCGATTTTCCATTCTTTTTGGGTGCCCGACAAGGCACAGGCGGTGGTGGCGACGATGACGGTGAGCTGGATGAAGACAACGATATGCTGGATGCGGGACTGGATGCAATGGTTGCCATTAATCGTGCCGGCAATGCAGTAGCCGATCCCCCGGCACTGGTTATGGTTCCAGTTGCAGCATTATAGGCCAACGGAGGATGTTTACGTGGCAATGGCGGTGTTGACTTCGGACTAGAAGGCAACATTGGTCGATTCTTGCGCAGAGCCAGTGGCGAGGAGATGGGCGAACGTAAAGCACATTTACTCTCTGGCATACTTGAGTTTAGAACGGAGGCAAATTGTGGTGTAACAACTTGAAAGAATTGTTGACCGCTTCCTGGCGGTGGTGTCGGTTTTTGCATGGCGGGAACAGTTTCTTCCTTTGTTCTCATAGTGTTGGTAGTGACAGCGGCAGCAACCACTGTTTGTGGTTGAGATTGAGATGTTGCAATTGCGGTCTTGCTAACATCTTCACTCATTTAGATACTAGATAAGATTCGCGTTAATTAAAATGGGAATAACGTCGATTGAATACCACTTGCGTGTGTGTGTGTGTTCGTTTGTACGAGTATGTGTGTGTGTGTGTGTGTACTATGCGTGTGTAAGTTTACTAATATTATAATTTAAAACACAAAAGATCGAGGCAAATTCTACAAGACTTTTGAACAGAACACAGGGGGAATGCAACCAAAGGGAAGACGACACTTGACGACTGACTGGACACCACAGACGAGCGATCACGGGGATCACCACCAACCTGCAGATACTGTTCCGGTATCTTGCTGTTCTTTGGCACAATAATCTTTTTGATGATAATAATCTTATCACCTTCAATTTTCGTTATGGTTATGGGCACACCAGGTAGAGGTCGTTGCGGTTTAAGTGCCACCGGCTGTCTGGGCTGTGGATTCACTGTACGTATAACCTGTGGCCCGGTTAATATTCCACCCGGACTCGGTTTTACGGCAGGCGGTTTTGGTTTTGGTTTCTGCGCCGGCGCATGCTCTTTGTTATCGCTGCGGACTATGGAGAAGTGATAGAGTGGCTTATCATCGTCCAGAATACTCTTTTGCTGCACAGTTTTCTTTTCGACTTTGCGAAGAACAACTCCCAGCATTGGCGCCTCCTTGGGCTTGATGGTAATCGAACCACTTGGTGCAGTCACACGTTTCAGGCATACACCAAGATTGGCACCCACTGGAGGAGGGGTTTTAGTGCGATGTATCATTTTACCGCTTGGTATTTCACGGTAACCATCCTCCTGACGACCCGGACGCGGTTCTATCTCGGGAAGGGCTGTGGGATTGGTGTGAAGAGACGGTTCGGGTGCCACCAATGGTGATGGACCCGGAAAAAGGGATATTAGACTGCTGCGTCTGTTATTCATATTGGGTGCCGAAACCGTTTTACATAGAGGAAATTTTGGTGGAACTTGTGGCTCAACAGTTGGTTCATTTACTGCACTTGTGGTACTGCCCCGACGGCTAGTTGCCTTGCTGGGATGACGTGAGGTCGATGCCGATGCCGAGATACTAGCAGAGTCCATGCTACTCATACTGGAGCTATCTAAACAGCCGGGAGCAGCGCTTCTTTCATGATTACGATTTGCCGGCGACATGGAACGTTCTCGATTCTGGGAGCGTGCATCACGTGCCATCCGTTGCATTCGCAACAACTCAATAGAGTCAACCAGATGGGAATCGGATTTGATTGGCGAAGGTTCCTTCTCCTCTTTAGAAGATGCTTTGGCATTACTGGCATTCATCAAATGTATTTCCATGGCATCGTCCAGAATATTGGGCAGTAAATTTAAATCATTTAATTGTCCCTTTATAGTAATATGATTCTGCCGCTCCTCCTCTTCTTGTTTTCGTTTGTTCTCTATTTCAATGGCACGTCGCAGTTGGGCTTCCGCTTCTAGAGCAGCTCGTGCTCTTGCATTGGCCTCGGCCGCATTGGCCAGACGCATCTGCTCCGCGGCTATGGCTTTTGCCTCTGCTTCGGCTAACGCTCGAGCCTGTGCCTCCGCTTCGGCAGCGGCTGCTGCACGTAAATTGACCAAATCTGTGGCCGTCATTTGTTTAATACTCAATCTCCGCTCTGCACTAACAATTATATCAATCTGCTGGCCACCTTTTGTCTGGGTACTCAAGTCCGGACAACCGAGAGCAATTAATTCACTTAGTTCATTTGACATTGCTGGAGAGGGATGTCTTTTTTCGCGCGACAAAAAAATATATATATATAAAAATAAATAAATAAATTGAATACTAAACTAAAACGGATTTTTGTTATCTAATATTTAGATTGAGATTTCTGTTGAGACGAATTCCCTCTAATTGCGTTGGGTTTGGTGTGCTTAACGAGACTCGCGTCGGTTCTAATCGTCTGTAAGAAAGAAACCTGCGCCAGTTGTATTGTCATTAACCATGTGAAGAATCGGGGAACCCGATGCGATCGCGCCGATCGTGCGCTCAATGTCAATGTCTCATTGGCATTTTGGCAAATGCATTCCGATTAATTGATCGACAAAAGACTTTTGCTTCCTTTCCGTTTGATTGTTTCAATGACGCCAATTTATATCTTATAGATTGTATATTTACAACTTATATGAACTGATGATATTGGTCGCATTTGTTTTGGTATATAGCCATATATAAATATGTACATATATATATATGTATATAAAAATTTCTGTATATACATATATATATTACAAATCGTAAACAGCAATGAGCTCATTGATAGCGTCGGCGCCGCTGCCCGTTTAAAATGATTTCTTCCACTAAACTTCCACCCACCACCTACACCTAACTTGTCCTATATATTTTATGGTTGCAGAGGTTTTGGAACGGCATCCAGAATGACTGACAGCCCTGCCTGACTGTGCGATATCTGGCCATACATATAGACATACATATGTTGCGATCGCGATCGGTGGGGGTCGTCGTAGCCGTTTGTAGTTGTTATTGCTCCTGTGTGTTCTGTTCAAAATTTTGTATTTTTATTTTTAACAAATACACAACGCACGTAAATTTGGCGCAGTCGGCCATTATATGTACACAGTATATAGTACGTGGTGTGACGCTAATGCCAGTGGACTACAGTGAAATCAGCTAACCAGTTAGTAAATCTTTAATAAAACATTTCTTATAATTGCATTAAACAAAAATTATAGTTAATTGGATTTTGTTTCTTGATTATGTTTATATCCTCGTTCATTTTGCATATTATTAACTTTACTGATCTTGCACGTTCTGTTTGTGTTAAGAGCTTTCACTGTACTCGCACATTTTTCGATCTTTTGTGCTTGTCAAATAGGGAAAGAGAGAGAGAGACAGAGAAGAGTGTGGTAAAGAAAATGGAAAACTTTTCCACCCTATTTCTTTGACTTCTTTTAATGTGTGTGTGTCCATGTATGTGTGTATTGAAAAATTCGCTATAATTTTTCGTACACTAAATATAAATACAAAACATTACAAAAATAACCCAAAAAGGAAAATGCAAACATGAAGGCAAACTAGGGAGGAAAGGGAGAGATAGAGAGAAGGAGAGGTAGCAGCAGCAGCAGCACCATCAAAGATCAACATGATGATGATGTGGCAGCCTGATGAATAATCCCCACAACTATATAATTATATATATATGTATATATAGATATATATACAAAAACGATAGATGTAAGTGCCTGTGTGTGTATGTGGTCCAAATGTAGCTGTAGTTGTTGTTGTTGCTGTTGCGGCTGTTTGTTAGTTTTGAGTTTTTGTTTTGATTCACTTGGCCGCTTCTCTCTAAATCTTTTTCCTCCACTCTCTTTTACGCTTTCCTCCCTCCACCTTGTACACATTTTCTTGTACAAACGTTTTTCCCAATTTGAAAATTGTAAATTGCAATTCGTCGAGGTAAGTGCAAAGTTCAGAAATCAATTTCAATTTTTACAGCTGCCATTTCACAAAAACTATTAATGCATTTTCTTTTGTAATTATTTACTCGTGTAGTTCATGTTTTTGTTTTCGTTTCAATTTGTTTGGGTTTTTTTTTTTTTTTTTTTTTTGATTAAATAAATAAAAGACAAAAGGGAGCAATGATATGGCCAGCCACTGTTGAATTTTGCGTACTTTCTTTCTATGTTTTCTTAAGAGCTATTGTTGTTGCTGGTGTTTTCTGGTTTTATTTTTAAAACATTTAAATTTGCTTAGTTTTTTCTTTTTTTTTATTTTGTTGCCTCTCTGGTGATTATGTCACGGTTTCCTTTTGATTTCTAACAATTGTTTAACTCTATATATAACTCTTGCTTTTTAGTTACTAAGCATAATTAACTTTTAATAGTTATCCCTTTTAGTTACTATATAGATTGTTGTGTATATCAACTTTTACTAAACTAAACACACACACACAACACACGCACACACTGAGAAAATGAATAAACAAATTGCGTGTAAGGAGACGAGCGGTAATATCGTCAATAGAGAGAGGTGAGGGCGAGATCAAGTACCGTTACACGACGACAACGACACACAACCGACAAACGTAGATTTGAATCTGTTTCTGTTTTTCGAGCAACTGAAAAGATTTCCTCTAAAAAAAAAACAAGAAAAAAGAAATAACCTGGCCGACGAAGACTTGCTGAGTGAACTTTCTGCGGCGCGTGTATTTTTAATTTTCCAATAGCGCGAGAAAGGAGACACAGTCAAAGAACGCTGTAGACGCGCGCTCACAAGGTGCGCGCGCAGTCCTCCCATCATCCACTATAGACATGCGCAGGGCCAAAAGAGACCATCAGAGAGATTTAGAGAGAGAGAGAGATAGAGAGGGAGAAGACATGTGTTGTATATGTGTTGGGGTTTGTGGAAGGGCCATGCAAAACACAACAAGAAAAGAATAAGACATCATCCATCCGTCACTCCTTCACTCACTCACTACTGTGATTCACCGACTCACTAGATAGTCATCATTATGATCAATAAAGTACTCCTCAACAATCCAATTATCGCCGGCATATTTGTCCACTGGTATATCGCATAGGGCAACCAAGTCAAAGTGATTGCGTTGCCTTTTCAATAGAAGACATCGTGTGATAGGGATCTCATCCTCGCCATATTCATTATAATATTCATCATTATTATGATTCCCATTACCATTTGGTATTGACGATGCCGCTTGCGCCGCATGCTTTAGATATTGTTGCTCTAATTGCTGAAAGTACTGAATCTTGACGAAGGAATATTGTACGCGCGTTTCTCAGCCACCACTTAATTGGCGGCGAAATGGGCAACTGACTGATTGACAATGCTGCCACAGTCACTACTCTTCTGTACACACAGTCAACCGAATTAATGTCAAATGATCAATTGCATGAAAATACGATAAATAAAAAATAAAAAACTGGGACAGCAGCAGGCAAACAAAATAAAAAGATCGCCAAAAGTATAAGAAAAGAAAAAACTAGAGAAAATTAAGGCATAGGAAAAACTATACCCTTTATGATAAAGTGTTCTATTGATATCTATCGTGGATATATTCAAATTCAGGGTTAATCAGATGGATTCGAATTAGGTTAAAGTACTGAAACCACTTGAGATATGTTGCAAGTACAAAATTAGCACAATGCCGATATAGATAAGAGAATCCAAAGGGGAGAAGGAATTGAATCGACGACATCGATCGATAGATTCAAATCCACTCGAGTTGCATTTGAGCATCGAGTACACAAAATACAATGTATGTATAAACATATGGGCGAGCGATTAGCTAAATAAAGAAGCATGCAAAGACTTGTGGCGGCACAATGTTGTTGTTGCAATCGATAACAAATCAAGCGACATGTAAGACATTCGCTGGAAACGTATGGGGGAGAGGGAATGGGAGCAGGAAGGCTTACAAGATAGTCACTATCGTGATCGGCAAAATACTCAATCACAATCCAATCCTCTGTATATGGCCGAAAGCACAACAGTGAGCTTTGCCACAACAGATCAGCAAATTGATCGCGACGCGGCGGTGCAGGCAATTCACGCATTTTAATATAACATGGAATCTGGGCGTTCTCAAAGTGTTCGGCAACCAGTTGGGATTTTTCCAGATATCGTTTGAAGAACAGCATGATGAGAAAGTAGCAAAACGGCCAGTCAGGCCGACGGGTATTTTTTGTCAACTAATTGGGAAACGGATTTGGCAAGCGAAAAAGTATTAGCAGGCAGAGGAGTGGCAGGGTTTTGAACGCAACAGTCAGTCAGTATGTACCGAATTTACAATGTATGTATCAAGTGTTGTGTATATTTTATAGTTCTGTATAAAACACTTAACTTATCTTTTACCATTTTGTTGTGATTTTCTTTCGTTCATTGAGATATTTCTTTTTTTGTTTTTTTTTTCTTTTCTTTTTTTTTAATTTCTTTTTTTCTTTTTGCCCTACCTAAATTTTTTTTTCGTTCAATTGAACGTGTGTTTTTTTTTCTTATTTTTTTTGTCTTTTGTTGTATGAATATAAATTGAAAAGATTTTACCTTAGATTGCGATTGGCGATTGTTGCGTCCACTGTCGCGCTCATCCTTGGCGCGATCACGGTGACGGCGACGAGAGCTCGAATGTGAGGTCTCGTCCCTGTAACGGTACTTGTGTTGCCTCCTGCTCGAGGCAGGCGATTTTCGATGCGAACGCTTTGAGCGTTCCTTACGACGGCGGGTAGAGATACTGTCATCAAAACTGCAAAAATAGATTGAAAAGAAAAAGAATAAGAAAAACAAAAGATAGATTAATTGATGCTCGAGAATTACTATTACTTAACAGTTTCAGATGAATGGCCGTCCTTGGAACAACGCCCAGCAACTGTCGAATTAAGAGAATTGGACTTAGAGTCGACATGGAAAGCTACTTAACAGCACTAAGCTGCTGCACGCTGCTCAACCCTGCCCCCCCGCTTGGATTCTTAAGCCCAGACCGCTCAGAGACTTGTGTGTGTGTGTTGGCGAATAAGTTTTGCGTTACCAATCAAGTTAAGCAACTTGGCCGGATACCTGGCTGTTGGCTATCTCTCTTACTACCTGCCCACCATTAGCGAAATGCCTTTCTGAGTGCCTCATTGTGTGACATGGCATAAAGTACACTCTAAACCATATCCACTACTACCAACCAACAGCAGCAATGAACCCAAAGACAAGCGAGGCCAGAAACTGTGTCAGTAGCAGGCAGTAGCTCATGTTCATGTACATGTTACATCTATCCAAGTACACACACAACACACACGCACACACACACATTGATATCTAGTTACTATGATCACTGTGAGTGTGCGACGTCTTCTGTATGCGGGTGAGGTACTCTGGGGATAATCTTGGCATGAATCAGCTGTTGTTTACTGATCTCTCAGATAACTGACCTATGTATTATAAGTATGTGTCGCCGTTAACTCCAAGAAGTCAACCAACCATATGCTAATAAGGCAAACACACAACCTCCTCCTCCTCTCTCATTGAGCTAGACGATTACGAAAATTTTGTCGGTTTGATCTGCCCACGTGGCCGCCAAAAAAAAGAAAAAACACAACACAAACTGTCTAAATTTGGGCACATAAAAATTATGAGAAACAGAACCGACCGCAACGACTTTGACTATCAGTATAAATATATATACATACATACATATATACAATATATATATGTATATATAAGTAAATATGAACATGCAAACTGCAATTCAAAGCTCTCGTTGTACTCGACTCGAACGCCTGCGCACACTTTAAAAAATCAACTTGAACACACGCTAAGCAGAGGCTTTTTTTTTTGGCGGAGGTGGCTCTTGGCCAAAAAGATCTTTGACTGGCGTTTATCTTACGGTAGTTCAAACATACTTATATTACAGTATGTGTGATGAAGGAAGGAATTGTACGACATTGTACTTTAGCATTTTGATTAATGACGCGCTACGCGCAAATTGGAACAACTTTTATGGAAAAATCTAATTGGTTATTAATGATTCGTCAAATTTTCGAGCAAACATATATGTACATATATATATGTATGATATATATACATATATATATGTATATATGTTCACACTTACGGCTAAGCAAGTTCTATAATAGCTTCCAAATTTGGCTTATTTGTTGTGTAAGGTAAATTGGCTTAATATTTCATTCAAGGCAACTGATTTTGGACCTGAGACAATAAAAAATGCCTGAACCTGACAGGCTGACTAATAATATAACCTGAATTTGTAAATTCAATATGATCGCAAGGTAGGTTAAAGGGACGTAGGTGGTAAAAAAAATTGTAAAAAGAAGGAGGTTAAAGTAAATTAGGTTATCAAAATTTTATCTATCTATCAAACAAACAAAGACTTTATTATAAAAGGGTTTCTTCTTACATGGAACTTAAAACTGTTTAAAGAATTTTGATAAGATAAACATCGAAACATACTCATTGAATAAACACATACGTACATTGTGTTGAAATACTTCTCTTAAGTGACGAGATAATCTTTAGACATTACGCAATGAATATTTGCTATTGTGACTATCAATTGAAAATGTTGATAAGAATTATTTAGTGTAACTTTGCAATAAGTTCATCATATTGCTCATAGAAACGCACCCATATTTACTATTAATAGGGTTCAATGTTTTCATGAAGGTTAAATATTTTATTGTTTTATGCTATTTTCACTGTTAGCCTCGACTTTTCGCAGGTCAGTCACCATGTGTTTATCATTGTATATATGTATGTATGCACATAAATAATCAATATAGACATTGTTCAAGGTTAACCTTAGCTTATTATTATTATGTACAATACATAGAACCAACTTCCCCAATTCTTAGAAACCTTCATTACTGCCCCCGACTTCCTCTTGCCGCTAATTTTTTTTCTCTTTTACCTATAGTTCCATTTATGGCAAATATTTTAAAACAAATCAGAGATAACTAACTAATAAAAAGCTTGACCGACCGACCAAACGATTATCAAGTCAAACAGTAGTTACGAAAAAAAAAAAAAATATCGAAAGAAAATAAAACCTGAGAGCCAAAGTATTGTTAGTTAAATTCTCCCAGGCGAATGCCTTTTTAGAGAATAGAACATCTATGAAATTAGTTTCTTATATCGATTTAGCCATGTTATTGAGTTATGAAATTAATCATTTGAGAAACCAGTTTTTAGCTGGATTTACATACATACATTGAGAGCAAAGCAGCAGCAGCTGAAACACTTTAAACCCACCAGAGTTTTGTTGTCGACAAACATTTGTTGCGGCGGCTCGTCGAGAGACAATTTTTTCTCTTCTTTTTTTTTTTTTGACCCTGAAATTGCCATAAATACATTAAGCAAAAGCGTAGCGCACATATGCTTTTTTAAACCTTACCCCCTCCCACCCTTCATAAACAGTCTATGTTTGTGTTTATACAAATTAAACAAGAAAAAATATATACAAATATAATAAAAATACAAAAAAATATAAAAAAAACACGTTAATACAAATGAATTGTTATTGTTTTTTTCTTCTTTTTCTGCTTCCATTGAACTGCAGAAGTTATGCGTCATGTGAAATCTTTCAGAAATAAAAACCCACCAAAAAAAAAATGTTGAATGGTCAAAAAAAATAAACCAGGGATGGCTATCAGATGAGATCGTTTAGTTGGGGCAACAAAATCTTATAGTTCTTAATTAGAAACCGGAAGCGAGGCGGAAATTCAAGAAGTTTCGCCGAAGTTCTTATGCTCTTCATTGAAATTAGCTTAATAGTTACTAATAAATTTCTTTGCCTAAATAAATATTAACATTTCGAAACGATTTCTATGAAAAATATGTATAAATAAAGAAAGATTTGTGCGAAATTTGCTTTGAATGATGCTTTATGATAAAGTGCTCTGATTTAAATACTTAGAAAGAATTTTTGACCTTCTATTAGTTACCTAATTCGAGGTAAACACTTATAAAGAGCTACCGTTTCGATTGTTTTCCAAATCCTATCAAATTGGGAAACTATCTTATCACATCTAATATTCCTTTTTTAATAAATGCAAAAAATAAGTTACTATTATTCCAACCCTGAGCAGCTTATATATATACACATTAATCATATTCCTATACACTTCAATTTGATTAAGGCAGAGGTCAGTATAATGAGAAACTGGAATTTGTGGCTAAGCCCAGTCTAAAAGCAATCCGGCCTACTATTGTCATGGAATTAGGAATGATGGCGAATGGAAGGGGGAATATGAAAATTGTTGTAGTGGCGCGCACCTTAAATGACAAAAGAAATGCCGTTACAAATATTGTTAAGTAAATGGAAATTATGAATAAAGAATGAGTAACCGGCAAAGTATGTTAACAGCCCAAACACATTGACAACTGGAGTTGAGCAGCTGGCGGATTATGCAAATCCATTTGGGTGGCTGGCTCTTGAAATGAGGGCAAGAGAGGCTGCTGCCCTGACGCATCGGCGACAGTTGAAATGTTGGCCCGGCCAATTGCAAGGTCATTGGTTGCGTCTGCGCAAACAGAAGATAGAGAGACAAACAGACAGTAATAAGTGGCAAAAAAAAAATTAAACCAAAAACTTGATGCGTCAGTTGAAGGCGATGGCGGCGGCATCTTGACATGACTTCCACTCCTTGACTGTCGGTCATTTTTGGTTCAAGCAGCACCCACTGAATTAAAGTCATGTCCGTCTGCAGGTCGTTTAGTAAGAGAGTGAGAGAGATCACATACGGTTCAATGAACGTAATGTAATGTGCGGTAAATGCTCTGAGGGGGAATGAATGATTATTTTTATATATTTTTTTTCCACTGTCCATTACTGTTAACGAAAACAAACAACAGTTAAGCAGCAATCCAAATAAAATATGCCAAATGTACGCCTCAAGCCCCCACCTCCTCGATTTCATCAACTCAAACGAAAAAGGAAGCAGCCAGTATTGCGTATGTGTGTTTTTTTTTTTTTTTTTGATGCGTATGTGTGTGTGTGTGTTTTGTATGTGATTTAAAGCAACTCTAGAAGATCTCCAGATATTGCATTGTTGTTTTATTTCAAAACGTAGTCAATCACCTTTTCCTTGTTCTTTCTGGTGTTTTTTTTTTTTTTTATAGGAAGTCAATAAAACATATAAAAATCATTTCATTTAAACATTAACTGAGGCGACAGCAGCAGCCGCTGAAAGTTGCATGTGTAAATACAACAAAAATAAATAAATAAATAAAAATATATTATATATATAATTTAATTCTTTTTGTTTTGGCCTGCGCCTTGTGGCTGTCGGAACTGATCGTGAACTGTAAACTCAAAAGCTAAGCTTTATTGTCAGAGTCAGCTTCATATTTTATTGTTGTTGTTATTTGTCAGGTAGTCAGTCAGTCAGTTGGTTCGATTATGAGCGTATATGGTCTATGGGAGACAGGTCCGGTTTTTGTGTTTGGCTTTGGTGCGATAAACGTCAGATAAATGAACCCAAAAGCTAAGCTGAACAGAAGCAAATACAATACAATACAATACAATAAGAAAAAAAAACCACATTAAGATCCTCATAAAACCAACAAAAGGTGTCTCCGTCCACTGCTCTTCCTGACATCATTGCAGGGATAGATAGATATTTCGAAATGTCATAAAAAGCAGTCTTTACTATATATAATTAACAGATTTGGGATAAAAATGACAATAAGAATAAATGGCTGTCATAATGTTAATTTGTACTACAATTTCAAATTAAATAATAAACAGTGGCGGATTTCGGAAAGCTAAAAAACCATAAAACAAGTTTAAAATATAAATTTCGAAAGGAGATTTCTGATTTTAAAAAATGCGTACCCCTAAAATTCCCCACTGTTAGTAGAAGGACTAAAAATAACTAATTTGTCAACATTTCAGGATTAATCTCTATATATACATCACAATATGTTCTCTTCTGATTCACATATTGTGTAAAACTGATTATTTTCTTTCTCATAAGCAATAATTAATATTTACCCAATCTGGGCAGTTCCGAAATCCATGAATATTGGAAGCCAAGAGAAACAAAAGAAATAAACCCACATGATAATATCAACACAGCTGGACTGAGTTAAACAAATAAATATATACTTCATATACATATGTACATATGTATGTATTATTAAACTAGTTGAAAACATTTCCTCTTTACTTTATTCCAAAAATTTCTGGTTAAAATTTTACAAATTGTTTATAAACGAAAGACAAATATAGATATAGATCTCATCCCTGTTTATGATGACGATGATGACGGGACATAATAATTAAACCTATATAAATTATAATTTAATGGAAAAGAACGTCAACTAATTAAATAAGCAGAACTTTCCTGTAGATATGACGAAATAAGTTTGCTATTTGCCCATTTAAATTTGAAGATCACAATTTATTTATTATAATCTTAAATGGTTAACATTAAAGAAGAGATATGGTTAAAAAGTGTTAATTGATCTGGTAATTGAACTTGGAATAATTCATTTGACAAAACTATTGGCTTGAAAGTCTGAGTGAGTAACTCTAATGAGGCCAAAACACTTGGGATAGCCCTAAGTCAACACTAGCCTAAATGAAGTGGACGCAGCACTGATAATGATGATGATGTGCAGCACTTCATACACAAAGAGAGGAAAAAAAATCTCACAACAGAACGTTAAAAGCTTTTGAGCCGGCGCTTGGCTGGCTTAATGAGCTCGGACATGGACCTGACCATATTTGGCAGAGGGGCTGCTCCCATCTTGAAGCAAAAATATAGCGGCACAGAATACATAAAAAAAAAACACCATGAGAGCGGGGAAGAGAGAGGGTGAGCGGTTTCGAGTATTCTTTAAATGAAGTGTGCGAACAGAACGCTTAGTCAGCTAGTTCCAGTTTCCGCATGTTAAAGAGTCAAGACACTTACTTATACTCACACGTCGTGGACACCAAGTGCTCGGGCCGACGGCGTTGCTGTTGCTTGTTATTGTTGCTATCCGCAGTAGATGGCAACAGCACGCGATCGGGATAGAGCGGCTTGGGTGCCCACGATGCTGCTGCTACATAGATATCCGTCCTATGTTTGGCCGCCGGCGGTGTACCACCATGGTTAGGTTCAGGTGTACCGGCTGCATAACTGTAATAGCCATCCTCCGGCTCATCTACCACAGATAAGCGATGCTTTGCATTGGACTTCTCATTATCATCGCTGTAGAGATATTCATGCATGGAGCGGAAACTTTTACGTCGTTGTTGGGCTTGGGTTAGTTGACTAGTTGGCAGCTTCTTGCGTGGCAGGAGCTCATCGGGTGAGGCACGTATCCAGGAGCTGGCCGGAACAAACTGTTGCTGACTGACCACCTTGGAAAAGTCCACATATAGGGATTCATCTGTGGCAGGTTTGCGTTGGAACTCATCATACTCGACATCATTGCCCACATCATTATCATAATCATTTTCGTTGTCATCGTCATTCTGGTTGGTGGGTGCTCCCACAGAGCTGTAGAAACTATAATTGCTGGAGGATTGCGAGAAGGAGCGATTGCGTCCATAGAACTCCTCTTCAAAGGGCAAACCTTGTGGGAACTTGTTGGAGAAGGCTTTTTTTAAGCGCGGCGAATCATGCGAATCACTGGAGCCTGTTGAGGACTCACCACCTCCTCCTCCTGTTGCTCTTCCTCCGCCATTACGCTGTTTGAGATTCAGCTTGGGCGTGGCCGGTAACTGCCTACGCTGTACCAGAGGAGTGGCTTTGGTTGTGAGATCATTGTTCGGCTTGCGTGTTGCTGTTGCTGCTGTTGCCGTTGGTGGCAGCGGAGCCGGATAATTCTTGCTGGAACGTTGATTGAGACGCGTGGGGCAATTCTCTTTGGTGGATTTACCCGCTGGATAGGTGCGTTTCTGTGAGAAATTACTACCACTGGATAATGGTTGATATTGTTTACGGGCAGTGTTAGGCGTAGGTGCTGCCGTCGTGACATTTGCTGATGTTGCTGTTGCTGCTGTGGGGGGAGCTGGTGCTCTGGCCTTGCCATGGCCATGGCGTGCTGCTGATGATGAACATGTTGTCTCAATGCGACGGATTAGTTTGGGTGTCAGCGGTTTAACAGTGTTATTGACCACCAATCGTTGCAGGGGTTGTTGTTGCTGTTGCCGGTGATCCCCTGGCAATTTGTGACGATTACTGCTACAGTAGCTGCTCCGCCAAGGTTGCTGACGACTGAAATTGCTACCCACTCCTCCTCCTCCTCCTTGCTGATTAATCGATGAATTCGATGAAGCTGCTGAGGATGATGATGTGCTACAGTTGTTGTTGTTATTGGTACGACTGCCTGGCATAGACTTGACCATTGTTCTATTAGATCCATTACTGCTCAAAGGTTGGTCAGTTGAATCCACTGCTACTGTTGTTGTTGCCGCTCCATTGTGACTTAAACAACTGCCTCGTGGCACTCGAAAGGAGCTATATGGCCTAAAGCCATTTCCATATTGCTGTCCAACGATGGGCATTTTGTTAGATTTTATTTCTTATTTTTTATGTTTTTTTTTCTCGTTGTTGATTTGTTTGTTAATTAATTATTCGCAATTCTTTTCGTTTGAAAATTAAACGGCGGAACATTTACTTTAAACGCGTTCACTTTGTAGATCGCTTATCTTATTAGATCGTTGGTTGCCTAAATGATGAGATATTTATTGAATTTTCAATGCTGGGCACACACACACACGCCACTCGATAACAGAGACCCGTCCTCCGCTCGACACTGAATGACTGGCAAGTACACACCCCAACTAAAACGAGAGTACTCCGAGCGAGCCTAGCCTCTCTTTATTTCAATAAATTAAACAGTCCAACATAATTCTACACTGTTTTATTATTATTCTAGAATATGTGAATATAAATTGAAAATAATTTTAGGCAAATTTAATTTCCAATTCGAAACTAAATTGAAATTGTATGTAATAATAAAATGTTTTTCTAATAAATATTATTTTTTAAAACTTTGCCAGAAAAACACATCATTGCAGATTATAATTCAATTTAAAAATTCAGATTTGTTGGACTTATCAATTTAATTTAATTATAATTACATTTCTTAAGGAAATGGCATAATCGCAAATAAATTAATTAAAATTTTCATTGCTATAGTTTATGTAAAAAAGAAATTTAACTAAAGCCAATTAAATATGTCTAAGGTTGAAAGAAATGCCATTATAATCAGTCTGTAGGTTGCGTGATAAAATCTTGTCGGCCAGTGTTATCGGACATTTCGCTGTCTTTGCAATTAACACATTCCCATTAGCGTTCTTTTGTGTGGGGCGGTGGAGGGGCTGCTAGTTGGTACTTGCCACTGATGTTTCTATTGATGGCCCGCTATTGCATTTATGCGACTTCTCGCATTTGGCCGTATTTGCTGCTGTCAGCAAAAATTAAATTAGCCATTGAAAGGAAAAACGAAAAAAAAAAAAACCCTGAACCTTGGCTATAATGATTTTGGTCAAAACAAATCCAATTGGCAAGTTCATTGATAAGACCTTTTGGTAACCAGTTAAATACGTTTTTATGCAATTTAAAGAAACCAAATTCAAGTTGGATAGAAAGTGCTTGCTAACTGAAAACTGCAAACAGCCACCAACAGGTCCTCCTTTTTAGAGACCAGTTTTCACCAGTTTTACTTTTTTTTTTTTTTTTGCTTTTAACCTGAATCGACGGCACAGGCCGCCGCCATTTGTTGCCAAAGCCATGGATAGCTCTAAAGCAGCTGCTGACTCAAACTACGGCAAGCAGCAGCACTATATGAGTAATCATCTATCATCGTATCGGAAATGCGTGCAAAACCCTTGCAATAAAAATACACAAATATACAATCAACACGTCCGGTTTCTGTTTGTTAGTTGTTGTGTTTCAACTGCAACCGAGTTGCTGTTAGTAGTAGTAGTAGTCGTTGTAGGCAACGATAAGATGTAGGCGTCTGTCGTCTTCGTCATATCTTATCACAAAAGTTAGTTAACCCGAATTGGCCAAATATGTATCTACATATATAAGGTATATAGTCAAGGGCTCTTTCGTTAATGTGGTGTGCACCCCCTTGAACATTGAAACATATGTGTGTGTGTGTGTTTGTTAAAAATTAAAATTCCACTGTTAAAGCATCTCAGGATGCATAAACAAATCTCAGAGAAATCAGAAATGCATGGCACACACACAAAATTTACACATAAATAATTGCACAATTGACAGCTGCATTTGTTATAAACTTATAAACAATAAATTCGCTCGATTTACATTTCTTTTATACAAAAAACACTTGGTTATTTGAGGCTCTCTTGTTGTTGTTATTAATATTATTATTGTACTGGCTGCACGACAACGGCGACGGCGACCGAAGAAGAAGGCAGCACCTCCATTCGCTTGCAAGTTGTCGTTGCGACTGAGCTTTGGAGCGGCATGTTCGTAGCGAACAAGTGTCGGTCGACGGTTTGTTGCTTAAATTGTTGTCGGTTCCAGTTTACAGTGAATGAGTGTTGTTGTTGTTTCTGCTACTGCTGCTGCTGCTGATCGTTCGCACCAGCAGCGCAGCACATTGTGCGTGGAATTCGCCGCAGCGAATTGATGACTCTCGGTGCGTGCGTATGGACCACCCCGCCCGCCCAATCGAAGGAATATGTTTATACATTTATTATATTAATTTACATGATCAATTTGTACAAATTGAATGTAAAAAATCGAAAACAATAAAAAGCGGAAATCGTTAAAGATCGAAGCGTCACATTCAAGACTAGTTTGATGCACACATAAATTCTGTTTGCATATACGTTTTTCGTCAAATTTTGTTTTGTTTTGGACACTTCCGCGTTGCAAGATGCCGCACTGTCGCTGCCGTCGTTTTCGACGCGCCGTTGTAGTCGCATAATGAATAATGACCCGAGCTGGAAGCTGCTTTGGCAATTAATCTGCCGCTGCTGCTGCGGTTCATGAACACTTAGCAAGCGTGTTTTATTGCAATATTCGTAAAGGTTAATAAACAAAGCGAGTGCTGCACATGAAAACGTCATTTTAATGACAAAGAAAGCGCAGTTTTGCGACTGATTAAACAAAACTCTGGTCGGGGTGGAGTGGATGCCGTTGCCTAAAAAGGCCAAGTCAAGCTTATAAAACAATAATAAATGCGCGACAGCCAACAACGTTGCGCCTCAGCAGTTGTCTTGCTTTGAGTAATATGCAAATACCTCTTTTTAAATACGCAAGTGCATAAATTAAGGCAAGGAAATGCAATCAGGCCAAGCCAGGATACATTTCTTGCCCCCGCCCACGCTTTCCATTGTCGGGTGCATATCCATGGACAGACAGCACAAAGAGATTTGCTGGTAAATTTACAGTAATCTGACTAAGGATGACTCGTGACAGTGAATTGTGACATATCCAGGGTATCCACACACACACACAGACACTCACACAAATTTCACTTGCCATTTTTGGGCAATCATTAATTTTTTTTCTCTGGCTGCCGCTTTACTGCATTTGCCATTAAAGACACGACTGTTTACAAGTCCATTCAGATGAAGAAAGCGACAGGAGCGTTCAAAAGAAAGCTGCGTGGGTAGCGACATGGCAAAGATAAGCAAAATAAAAAAACCCGAGACTCAGTCACTGAATCAAGCCTGCTAAAGTCAGTACCAATAATATAAATAGGGATGCTCAGTTGGTTCAGGAAAAGGAACTACCTTTAGTGTACAATAAATAAATAGATAAATTTCTAAATAGACTTACATTTAGTTTTTTATTAAGGAAGCTAGCCAATGTGCGAAAACTATATTTATTTTCGACAATAGTTTATCACAAAACTGTTGCTCATAGAAGTTCGCCTTTAGTTATACTTTTTACCTGAGAACTTTGAATAGCCATATCAGAAAAAAATTAATTGTAAATTGGCTTAAAAAGCAAACTTATAAACGCGCCTGATTGTTTACTAACTGTTGGCTTTGTTTTAGGAACCTATTGTTAAAGAAAATTGCGTTCTCTAATATAAGTTTCAAAGTAATACCAATTGTATTACGTCGTCAAGCAGTTCATCGAATTTCTTCTCCTCTCCCGAATAATACATCTGAATTTTAATACATTTAGCCCATTTTTTTTTTTTTTGTTATTTGTGATATTACATAAATTCGTAACTATACTGATTCGGTATAATACAATAGAAATACGGTCGTAGAATGTGTTTACAAATAGGACGAGGGTTCAAACAAAACATTATCGACCGATAAATAATAAAGGAAATAAGACGAATTATGTAGAAACTCCCTTTAAGCCAAACCAATAAAGTTTTCTTATTTACTTAAACGATTGGACTTCCGAGATTAAATACGCTTGTAAAATCTTTAAAAAGGGACTGAAATTTTAGTAAGAAATCAGAGGTAGTTGTTCGGTTAGAATCCCAGTAACTCCATATAACTTAATGGTTTAAAATAATGGTTTTCAATCTAAGTTTGCAGTTTGTAGTACCTCCACATAAATTACATAATAATAATTAATAATTTAATAATTTACCTGACTTAGCCGCACCCATTTAGTCAGGTTTATAATAGCCAAATTTATAACTTATCGTCTAGTCTTAGTTATAGTAAACACTCACGTGGGTTCCTTGGTTATATGTGACGAGGTATTTGCATCAAGTTCATGCCGCCGTCGTTTGGCTGCCGATCTGGTGTGATGTGTCTTTGTAATGCGCGGCCTATTTATATATATGTATATATAAAATATGCATAAACACAAAAAGAACAAAATAATAAATACATATATTTGAGAATAATGCAGCAAATATGAATATCTTTCTATGCTTATCCCCTATATCTGAGAGAAGAACCCACGATCGAGACCCGGTATCGGGATGGCACAGAGAGAGAGTGAGAGATTGGAAACACTTACGGCGACGGTGCTTCCGGTATTAAGTGTGGCGAATGATCGCCAGTATCAAGTCGTCTACGTTTGTCTCGTGTGGCCACCGAGGAGCGATCCCTAGAATTGTAGCGTCTCCGTGTTCGTGGCATCTATGAAGAATATTTACATATAATTATAAATTTATTTAGATATACATATATAGATGTATATATATTTGTCAGTTTTTGTTTAAGATTCTACGTCATACTAGAAGCAAAGCAATCTAGTGTTTTACCCCATTCACCCAACAACTGTGAGCAAAGGTGAGCAGCAGCTGGGAAACATTATACAGTGAAACCTCGATATAACGAATCTGAGGGGGATCGCAAAATTATTCGTTATATCTATTGATTCGCTATAGGTACTGAAATGTAAAACCTTAGTATAACGAAGGGACTTAACAAAAAATTCGTTATATTGGGTTTTTCGTTATAACGAAGTTCGTTATATCGAGGTTTCACTGTACTTGTATTGTGTGCATGTGAGTACGCACACATACATATATGAATAAATGCATGCATATGTGTGCATATACATACATACATAAAAATATTTTAAATTGCAATGCCAATGGGTTAAAAATTGGACATTAAAAATAAGAAAAGCTAAATTTAATGCATCAATTTCATTTGATCTAGATTAGACAGCTACCTTTATAAATATCGCTTTGCAGTTGATTTGCTTTTCAAAGACACCGTGAAATTGATTTTTTGTTTTATTGTATTTGTGTTTGTTGTTGCTGCTGGTTTGCTTTGCTTTAAAGCGTCGCTCTCGCGTCGCTATTTAAAATATTCTTAATGGTCCCGTCTCCTGACGTCTTTTGCATGTAATGGCAGTTTTAGAGTGGATAATAAACAATCCCAAGTTGACTAGAGCACTTTGTTGATAATTTTTTTTTTGTTATATTGCGGAAAATCGTGTTTTTTTAATTCCATTAATTCACGTCACTTGGCTTTGTAAACTCACCACGACTGTATCGAAGAACTGCCATCTTGGCGTACGTTTAGGTGGTTGCCAACTCGGGCGAAAATTAAAAATTATATCAAATGCTATATATGTATTAATTATTGTAAACTGCGCGCAAATTTATGAAACACGTTTAGCTTTTTGACATTGAAAAAAATTAGTAAAATAACTTTTTGACTTTTCGGTTCACTATATTTTTTTGAATGAATTGGCAACTCTATGTTTAAGTGCTCACATGCTCTAAGTTTGATGGTATTTGTATTTGTATCGCTTGGATATCAATGTTGTCTGCAGGTAGTCAGCGAATTTCGGTTCTATGATGAATGAAAATGGATGGCTCTTGCTATCTTACCTCTTCTTTTTGCGTTGTTTTCCCCTCAGGTGTGGTTGTTATTTTTATGGGAGGCGCCGGAAGAGCTAGCAATGGCGTTCGGGGAGAATATAAACGTTTCCAAATACCGCCAACCAGTTGGACGAGTGTTTGCCAAGTAAGATTTGGTTGGGTAATAGTTGAGAACATTAGTTTTGTCGAAATTTGAAAATTTTTTATGGGATATTGCTGCATTTAGTTCCGGTTTAAATTTTCACTTTTTTGGCGCAATTTCCATGCCTGTCATCTATGGGGTTAACTTTTGTAATTATTGGAGCACATACTGGACATTACCGTTGCCATTACAAAGCCCTGTATACGATCAAATGCCGTTGATGTAATCTAAAACGTTTTGTTTTGCGTCAACAATGAAAAATAAAGGCAAATTCAATTACAACGAAGCCAAGCGCGTCGGCAGCTGATTAGGGTTAGCGCTGCCAACTAATGTTGCAAAAGGGCTGCCAACTGATATTCCTATCGGCAGTGTTAGTAAATTCTTCAGATGTAACAGCATTGTTATTTTTTGAATTCAAATTAAAACGGTCAATTTCAAAATAATTTTTTTTCTGCATTTGTTTATATATAACAAACTTAACGTTTGCTCGGGAATTTTCACGGACTTTGAAAACAGAAGAGCTGCATCTAAGGACTTTCCGCGCCTGCGCTGATTTACGCTTTGGCGCCCAATGATAAAATACCGGCCATTCAATTGCATAACATTAAACGGAATAACGGTATCGTTTATCGTGCCCACGCTCAGTAATATATTGACGTGCTTGCCGTAACCGTCGTGTAGGCGCGCGGAAGATTTGTCCTGGCCTTTGGTTTTCTTTCGTCTTATAGGAAAAGAAATTGAATTATTCAAAATTAAATCGACATCAGTCGTACGTCAAATGATTGAATAACTAAATAATTGATTGCGTGCTTCAGCACGGCATGTCTTGCCCACGTCATAGCTGCAACAGAAATTGTAATTTTAGTCCGGGAAACCGTAGCTCAGTAGCAGTTATCCAAAATTCATTTACCCCGCCCAATTTCGCACAGAAATCCGTTAATCTTCCATACTGTTTTTAAGTTTTTAATTTTTGGTGGGAAGACATTTTGCATACATTCAGGCGCATTCCATGGCAGAAGTGAGTATAGTTTATCGATTTTTTGCTGGGCTCCAGCCTAGTCTTGGGATTTTGTCTGGGTTTGGGGCTAATCCAAAAGTCGCGTGATTCACATGAAATATTCAATTTCGACTCAATGCTCCGCACAGTCACACACACACACACACACATGCATACACAAACATACACGGAGAGGCATTTTTTTTTTTTTTGGGTCACGAGGCAGCTGCGGCTCTGTGTATGTTGACATTGTCCTGGTCTCGTTTTTCGTCCGTTAGCACGTGCTTTGTACGTATACGTAACGAATAACGGTTCTCTGACTATGCGTCTTTGCTTGTGTGTGTGTGTGTACTTTTTTATATATTTTTTCATTGTTCTCTGTGCTCTGGCCTAAAATTTGATGACGAAGGACTTTCGCTTTCAGCTATAGTTGCCGCCATTTCAGAGACCAGACTTTATACGCAAATTATCGGAAAGGCATGGACACCGCTGCTGCCGCCGCCGCTGCTGTTGTCGTTGACCTGAGCTCAGAGAGCAGCACCGGGAAATCCAAGCTCAGTAAGAAGCTAAATAGCAATCCCAGCCCAAATCGAACCTTTAAGCCAGCGGCAAAACAGTCGACCATCTACACGACCGTATCAACTGATCACGATCACGTAGAGTCCATGTCCGCCACACCGCCTCCAACGCCGGCCACGGCACGTGTACACTGTACTAGTAATGAGATCGATTTAGATTCTGCCAATGGTGATGGTCATAGCCTTAATTGCAAGGACACATCATTGGAACATGGTCAAACGGATTTGGCTACATCAACGTCTTCCACAAACACAAGCACTTCCATAACGCTTCCAACGTCTGCCTTGCTTGCAACGACTCCAACTGTATCGTCTACGGCAGTGGTAGTAGTCGCAACTTCAACCACAACAACAACAGAGACTGCAATTGGGACATCGGCCCAATTAAACAGTGTCTCAAACTCCAGCGTGCGGCAGTTGTTGCACTGGCAGGATATGCCTCAATATTTGCAATTCAATCCCTATGTGCTCAATGGCTACCGTCCGCTCCAAACCTTCAAGGGCTGCCTGCTCAGTCTCTTTTATTGGCACAACGAGACCATCAATATACTAACACACGGTAAGTGGTAACTACTTTCACTGTCACTGTCATCTCCCCCACACCATCACCAACAAACGAAAATGAAAAAAAAAAAAATATATAAAAACCTTACATTCTTAGTTGCTCATTTATCGATCGAAAAGAATATGCCGTCGAGTCGTAACAATCACGGTCAAAGCCAAGTGCAGGCGACATAAATAGATTAGGTCGGCATATTATTTCTAATGCACCTGTCTAGGTTGGGTTGGGTTAGGTTGGGTCTGGGGTTATGGCTAGATGGTTGGTTATTTTAAGTACACTGTGCTGCAATAAACCAAACAATTTACTATAACTTTATATACTAAAATTTTTGATGAAAATATATTAACAAAAAATCTTTCTTTTAAAAGTGAAATAAATGTGTATATACATTAGTATATAAATAAATAATTGGTAAATTTATCAGCAGCATTTCTAAGAAAAAAAATTTAATACAAACAAAGTATATATGTATGTATGTAAGTACATATTTTCATAATCTAACAAATTCAATTAATATATATAGCTATCTGGAATTACCAAAAAACAGGGAGAAACACAACTTATTATACCCTAATAAATATAATAAAACTTTAAACAAAATTCATATAATAAATAATAAAATTTACTAAATTAGAAATTCCCATTAAATATTTAAAATAAGAATAATCTATTATATGATGACATTTCAAAAAAGAAATTAATTAAAAACATTTATTCGTTTGGAGAGTGTCACAAAAAGTCGGCTAGTACATTTTACATTTGTTATGGGGATTCATGTGTGTGCCGGCTGCACATTGGAACTCTTTGGCAAATTCTTCAAAATTGGATAGTGGGCCAATTACTCGAAATTTGCCTGGTACATGCTGATCTGTTTCCAGTTGTATTTGACGGATGCGTGAATGTGCATCGTTACACCAGACCTGAGCATAGCTAATGAAAAATAATTGATTGCTAGTGTAATTAAGATTGGGCAGAGTTTCTTTAACCAATTGGGGTAGAGTTTGGGTGTTCGATACGAGGGTATTGTACCAATTGCGATAGGCACTGTAGGCTAGACGTACACCACCATTGTCTGCAATATTCTCTGATTGTGAGATGGACTCCTTGAGGCGAATATTATTGTACACATATTTGGCATATTGAGCGGTGAAACATTTTTGCCTGTCCAGGAAATTTAATGTGGACTTTTCGTCCCACCAATCATTTGAGTTGCCGTGAAGATCAAACTTTCTACCCATATCATCGAAAGTATGCATGATTTCATGTCCAATGAGTGATGCCAAGGTTCCATATAAAATGGCATTGGGATATACTTCGCTCCATAACTGGAAGGGCTGCAGCAGTGCCACTGGTACTTTGATGGTGTTCTCAATAAGAATGTTTGCTGGAGTAAAACTGAGTAATTGGCCATCTTCTAGTGGCTTAGCCGGCTTATGCATATCCTCACGCATTTGCCGCATAAGCAAATGACGTAGTTGTCGAAGATTCTCCACATAGTCATCATCCTGTAGGTCGAGATCGGAAAATTCGGCGGTAAAGTTATAGTCTGTGTAGGAATTAATCTGAAGTGTTAGAGCCGCCAGTTTTTGAATGGAAAGTTTTCGCGTTTGCGGCTCAATCCAGTTCAACAGTGGGCTGGAACTTAAGGTTTCATTAAATGTGGCCTTAAGTTGGTGCCAGAGCAGTTCAATATCGTTAGATGTCTCATTGGTGTTACCAAAATAACGATATACCATGTTATCCAGATTTTTGGCAAAGTGCTTTTTGGTTAACTCGATGCAGGATGCTTTCAGCTTTTTCGGTCTCTTTTCCGGAACTTCAGCAAAATCCCGAATAAGTTGATAGAATATATAATTAGCCACTGTTCTTACAGGAGTACGCTGTAAAACCTGAACAAGATTTTGCTGATAGAGTGAGTTGTATTCGTATACTGGATCTGTTAAATTCTCTCCAAGACTTAAATAAACAAATTTCTCAATGTCAATTGTAGGGGAATAGCGTTTATGTATCTCAGCCACTGGTAATAGTTCCGCAATTTGACTTAAATCCTGACCATCGCCTTCATCAAGAAGACCGTTTGCCAAATCCACCTCAAAGTCCAATAATTCTTTAGCAGTTTCCTTGGCCAGGTTTGATTTGACACTCAGAAATTTCTCCAGAGTGCTTTGAATCCTTTCCCGATAGGCGATTCGATAGAGTTCGGTCGCCTGGTTCAAATACATGCTTCGGGATTCCAGGGGAAAATCCTGTTGACCTAAATAAGCCCTATTTACTTGATTATCAGCAAAATCCTTTGTCATCTCAATTGCAAGTATTGGCATTGCACCATAGCGATAAGACATACGGGCGGTTGTCTCCACCCAATTGAATTGTGACTCATCCCAAGCATCGCCTTCCAACAAAGGCATTTTACCAAATTCCGATATCAATTGTCTCAGTTTTTCCTCATATTTCCGACCGAGCTTAAGCTTTGTACACGATTGGTAAAAAATTTTCACTTGCTTGTCGACTAACGTATCTTTATCTTTACTATCGTTTCCATTGGCATTTAGCATAATTGAAAATTTCCGATTAAGGGATTTAGTCAGATGCTCGAATAGTCCTGTAGCAGATATTGCCATTGCATCCGCAGAATTGATGCGTGCATAGTTTCCGCAGGCAAATTCATAGAAATCTGAGCACGGATCCACTAATTCGTTCATGTAACTTTTTATTTCCGCCGCCTTAGCGACTTTCATTATGGCAGCGTCCAGGGGATTCGCAGGATTTATTTTACCAGATAAAGGTATGGCCAGAAGAAAAGGATCTAGGAACTGGACTAGCACTAATCCCCACACCACGTGGACCAAAAAATTACACTGAAGCGTTCCCAGATTCATAGTTGTGTTCTGTTGACTCTACTATTCTAGACTCAAGAACGAGAATTATGAACAAGCTTGCCTTAAATCAACTATGAGTTTTGTCGCCTCTGCGAAGAAAAAGCTCGAACCTCGGGGTTATCTCCCTGCATCTCATATAAATATGTACATATGGACAAACATACAATTACGCCGACCTATTTAGTATATGTATGTACATACATACATACATACATATGTACATATGTATGTATATGCTATAGAGATGCCGCCGTGAAGTGCAATCACTTGTCCAAAACAATTAAAAACAATCAAGTGTCTATGTACATAATCGTATATTTTACATTCACTTACCAAAATGTCCCACACAGTTAAACACCAATCAATGAATAGAAGCAGCATATTAGCCAAATTATTAAATTACAAAACACTAAAAACGAAATCAATTTAAAATCACGTGTTTTCCCTTAAACAAAAATTAGTATGTAAACACTGTTGTAGTGGTGTTGCCACACAAAGGGCTTCCTTTTTCTAATAATAAACAATGTGTACACACTTTTGGCGCACTAAGCTTCTTTTAAATTTGTAAAAATATTTTAAATTATTTCCAAGTTAATCTCTATTTTGTTTAATTAATTTAGATTATTTTAAAATGTTTATGCAGTAAATTTTCGTTTAGAGAGGTGGAAATTATGTTTCAAAAAATTCAATTTTATATTCAATCAAAAATTGTCATTTTAAATTTAAATAACGGTCAATCAAGTCAAAAATACCATAAATAAAAGTGATAAAAAGATTAAATGATTGCATATATATAAACATAAATAATAAAGCTACTATGCTTGAGACTTTATATTAATATTCAATTGCCCATTCAATTTCAATGCCCATTAATGAATAAAGCAAATGTGAATATTAATTGTTTGGAATGCGCCATTTCGACCCTCCTTTTAAGTTATTGAAGCGTGAGATGTGATCCAAGCACGCAATCGGCACTATGTATAAGTGAGTTCAACGAAACGAGACCCCTTCCATCTCATCCCAACTCCCGCTCATTGGAAGTGATAAGCCTTGTAGGCGAGATTGTCGCTCTGATCTCGGAAGTGCGTTGCCTCTATAAGTTTTAGTTGCCCGCTGAGTTTTAACTATGAAGCACATTGAATTCGTGTTGCTCTTGCTGTGGAATGCGAGTCTCTGTGTCCAGGGTCACCTGCTCTCTCAGCCCGATCTTGAACTACTTCACATTCAGGCTCAGGAGCAGTTAATCGCTCATCACAATGATAGCGTGTATGTGCAGCGGGTTATGCGATTGGCCAAATCTGCAGAAATGCGAAACTATATGAATGATGAAGTGGATGCCTGTGAAAATTTCTACGAGTATAGCTGCGGTAATTGGCCTAAAATTCATCCGGCCAATGATGCCTATCCGCGGGAGACAAACTACGAGCAGCTGCTAATCAAAGCGTATAGACATAAACAGCAACGTTTACTGGAACGGCCTGCCAATCCAAAATCCGATGATGCTGCTGTGGTCAAGGTAAAACAATTTTATGCCAGCTGCCTTCATTTCCGCCAGACACCAGCAGGTCTCTATCGTCAACAACTGTTGGAAATATTGGGAGAGTTTGGCCGTATGCCCGTTTTGTCTCTGCCTGGGCAAGATTGGCCCGCATATGAATTTGATTGGCTGGAAACTGTGGCTCTAATCAAACGCAAATATGGCCTAAATATAATATTGAATTTGCAGTTGGTTGCAGATAAAATATATGTGGGTCAACCCCAGCGTCTTCAGCCAGAGCCAAATCTTCAAGGTCAAGGGCTGTTAATGTTAATAACCAAACAACTGGAGCAACATTTGGATGTGGCACAAGAATTGGCCCAAGCAACGGCTGTGGATATAGCAGAACTGGATAAACTTTTAGCCAAGGGCATGATGGATCGTAAAGTTGGGGTATTGGCCAAATTACGGACCGCTGATGAATTGGATGCCGCTTATTCAACTGATTTAAATCTTACCCGTTATATTGAACTTGTTTTGGAACGTCCACTAAATTCAAATGACACTTTGTACGAACATGTACCCAGTTATATGGCACACATATTACCCATATTGAGAGATACACCCAAAAATGTATTGGCCAATTATATTTTTCATCAGTTGCTATTGCATTTCTACTATGATCTTCAATCTTCGTTTAGTGTGGAACCGTGCATGTCCAGTGCAAGGGAACATTTTCCCGAGCTACTCGATAAGATGGTCTATGAACATTATGGAGATTCGGCCACGCTTAGTGATATTGAATCAGTTTGGGAGCAAATAAAACTAAGTTTTAGTGCAATACTAGAATCTAATAGCTCCAATTGGTTAACCGTATTGACTCGTCGTCAATTGCTAGAGCAGATCAATGGCACTCGATTAGATATTAATGGTTATGCGGATGTGAATTTCAGTCAAAGATACCAAATGCTGGAATTTAAAGATCAGGATTATCTTTTTAACTTACGTTCAATTCTCAGCCATAATAGATTTGAGCAGAAAGCATTTAGCCAACTATCTTCACCTTCCTATGATCCCATAAAAAATGCTGTTCTCCTCCCTGTAGCACTGATGCAGCCGAACTTCCTGTGGTCTCGTTATTATTCCCGTGCTTTACGATATGGGAGCCTTGGAACTTTATTAGCCCATTCTCTGGCACAGAGTTTTAACGACCAATCCGATTGGGATAGTCAATCTCAGGAGGAATTTGAGAAGCGTAAAGAATGCTTCAAATATCAATATGGACGCTTGAGGATTGGTGGACAATATCTAGCAGAAACCGAGATGCAGGCGGAGAATATGGCCGACAATATGGCCATTCAGGTGGCATATTTAGCTTATAATTCATATCTACAAAAGTTGGCCAAGTCAGCCATTGGCACGGAATCCTTACCTCTGCTGAATCATAGCCCACAGCAATTGTTTTTCCTTAGCTATGGACAACTCTGGTGCAACGATGCCAATGAACAGTTCCGGGACAAGCAATCACTTCTCAATATCCGGACACCAAATCCATTAAGAGTAATTGGATCCCTTAGCAATTTTGAGGATTTTGCTAGAACTTTTAAATGTGCGAAAAATGCATCAATGAATCCCTCGCATAAATGTCAATTATATTAATTAAGGATAAAAGAATCAATTACAAATTATAAAATATACAAAACATTATTTTAATTATGTTTAAAGAGAATTTGTATTTCGTTGAAGTGGGATTTGACAAAGAGAGATTTAATTACTATAATTAATTACATTTAATATGAATATTCCAACTGAATTGCCTAGTAGATAGCACACTTGTACTCTGGATCCATGGGTGCCGATTGTGAGCAATTGAATACCCAAGAGAATTCCTGAAAATTAGAGAGCGAACCAATCACCCGATACATACCAGGAGCATGATTGTCTCCCGAGGCTATAGATGATTTAAATAGTGATTGAACATCATCACACCACAGTTGGGCAAAGGCCACAAAGAACAATTGATTACCATTAAATTCCAAGCCATTTAGAGTCTCCTTTTGTAGTATTTCCGGTGTCTGCTGATCTAACCATCGTTTGTAAGCACCATAGGCCAATTTAATACCCGCATTATCTGCAATATTTTCCGATTGCAGTATGCTTTCCGGTAACTTTGTACCCCCGTATTTATAGGAATGATATTGAGCCTGGAAGCACTTACGTCTCTCTTCAAATTCATATTTCGACTTGAAGTCCCACCAGGAAACTAGATTGCCATATGCATCGTAGTTTCGTCCGTCGTCATCAAAACCGTGGATCATTTCATGTGCAAGTAGATAACCTAAAGTTGCATAGGTAAATGCTTGAGGATAGTCCACATTCCAGAAATATCGCGGTTGCAATAATGCCACCGGAATGCTAATATTGTTCTCCAATATATTGTAGGCTGGTGTAAAGCTTAAAATTTCTGTGGCCTCCAATGAGGTTGGTGCTCCATGAAGTTTGACATGAGTTCTTTTAGCCTCAGCTGCACGTAATTTCTGGACATTAGCCACATAGTTAACACGATCGATGGCAACACCCTCGTACAATGATTCAAAATTTTCTCCCTCATAGTTATTTATATAGAGTTGCATGCGATCCAGTTTCTCGATGGCCAACTGACGTGTAGAGTTAGCAATCCAATCCAATTTATCACCCGACAACTGTTGACGGAACACACTTCGTATCTGATCCCATACACGAAAAACTTCCGCCTCAGTCTCCTGATTACGATAGCTGTCATAGACTAATCGGTCAACTAACTTGGGAAAATACTTTTTTGTCTTCTCGATGCACCATTTGGGCAATTCATCGGATCCAGCATCTAAAAGGTATTCTTGCATCAATTCCCAGAGCACATAGTTCGCTTGAATTGTTTTGGATGTGGATCGCAGTAAGGTTAAAGTGTTCTCCAAATATTCCTCATCGTAAATATAAATTACTTCCGGCACATTCTCCGGTCCAATCACTAAGCCTAAAAATTCAGTAAAATTAATATCTGAACCAAATTTTTCTTGCAACTCAATTATGGAATATAGTGTCAATTGATCTTCTAGAGATTCTTCTTGATCACCAGAACCGCCGTTCATTAAACTGTTTTCCAGGGCACGTATCTGCTTAGATGTTTCCTTGGCCTGTTGGGAACTAATCCCAAGATATTGCTCCATATCGCGGGCGGTACTCGCCTCCTCCAACACATTCAAGATCCGTGAGTTGCTTAACTTAACAAAGTCTGGTGGACCCACATAGATCATATTTTCCGTATTGTTTTTAATATCTCTCATTATGTCCACGGCCAGGATTATTTGTTTGCCATACTTGTGCTGGATTTGACCCACCGATTGCCACCAAACAAACTGCGAGTTATTCCAACTATTGCCAGCAAGAACTGGCAATTCCCCGTACTCCCGATAAACATTTTCCAGTGCCCACTTATAGTGTACATCATCCCGATGCACTAATCTACAGGATTGATAGAAATTCTTTAATTTAGTCTTTAGTTCAGATCCGGTGTCTGTTGAAATCAAAATGTTCTTAAGGCGCCTATCGAAACCCTTTGCAATTAGTTGAAATGTATCTGTCATTATATTGCTTAGCAGCTGGGCAGGATTATTGCGATGCCAGTTGCCACAGGAAAATGTATAAAAATCTTCACACGGTTGAATCTTTGTATTCAACATGGCTTTAATATCGGCCACCTTTGATTGCCGTATAATAGTTTTTGCATATTCCGTCTTTAGATCATCATTTGGTATGCCTTTGACAACGGATATGGCCGCCACTGCCAGACAAAGCATCAAATAAAACCGTCTTAACATAATCTCGCGCTTACTTAAACTGAGCGAAACAAAATTACTTGTTTTGTGTGGAGGCCAAGCTTATCAGTCCGATTTTGTTTATTATATGTATGTATGTATGTATGTATGTATACAATGCTGTGGGATAGGTCATTCTGTTATCGCACTGAGAGCAGACGGTCACTCATACTCTTATACAAACCTCGTATAGTGAGCTAACTTATAATGTTAGGGAGTGATTAGACATTGATATACATAATACATCTATATAAGTATAACTTATAATTTAATTATCCCGACTTTATATAATTTTCCCATTTTCTTGTTTTCTATTTTCAGCAATTCCCATTTTCTATATACTAGCAATTGTGCCTGGACTGATGCCCTGGGACAGTGGGTACAAATTTCTTTCGTTCTGTCATGTCTTTGGATCTGTTGCTCCATGGTGTGGCAGTTTCGTCTACCATCTGTTCATGAACATAGAGAAGGGTGAAAATGTTTATTATACGCTACTCAAGCTTGACATGGTCGGCATATGGGTGAGCCAGAGCTTTGGTAAGTGTGATCTGGCGATAATGTCTCTCTATAGAATATATAAATAGATTCGGATGTCAGTGAAACGCAAATATTACACGGAAGCGGAAACTGTTTATTCTCAATTGAAGTGAACTTCAGACTTTTAGTTTTAGTAGATCAAACATTTGTGCTGTGAATTCATTTTACTTTCCTTACTACATACAAAGGCCTGGGAAAATTCCTCTGAATTGACCATAATAGAATAGATGCGCAATTCATCCGGTGGATGAATGTTGGAGATTAAATGGGATTGCCTTCGCTCATCAAAAATATCCGAGCACATTGTCTGCGCCAGACCGAGAAAGAATAATTGTTGTTGGGTTTCTAACAATTGTGGCAATAATTCTGTATCCATTGATTTGGCTAGTGTAGCCTGTTCCAGCCACTTTTTATAAGCGGCATGGGCAATACGAAAACCGACATTATCAGCTATAATTTCGCCCTGCATTTCCATGTGGGGAAGTTTGGCGCCATTGTAACGTAAATTGCTAAACTGTTGCTCCAAGCAAATTTTGCGTGTATTGAATTCCGTTGCAGCGGAACTTGTCCACCAATCCCGAAGATTGCCCTTGCCGTCATACATGCGATTGAGATCGTCAAAACCGTGTGCCATCTCATGGGCTAGACTGAATCCCCATGTGGCATAGTTCAATGCTGTTGGATAGACTTCGTGCCAAAAAAAGAAACGTTGCATATAACTAGCGGGTAATATGACCAAATTCATCTCAGTCATATAAATGGGAGAACGAATCTGATAATCATAATAGTTGGGATTCCAGGTCCTTTGCAGATTCTCACGAAGATTGAGGGCCCTCATCTCCAATAAGCGTTGAATGTTGCCAAAATAGTCAGCTGAACTGATAATCAGTGATCCATAACGTTCATCAAAATCCACTGGTTCGGCTCCGGCAATTTGAAAGCTCATATCTCTTAGTTTTTCCAGCAGTCCTTTACGTGTATCATCTTCTAGCCAATCCATGTCTGGTTGACGAACCAAATCTGCAAAGGCGGATTTCAAATCTTTCCACAAGGCTCTTAAGTTACTGGGAATATGTGGATTACGTTGCTCCAGTTGGTGATATACCAAATGATCCACCACATCAGGCAAAAGGCGAGCAGTTTGTTTTACACAGAAATCCTGCGACTTGCCTACCTCGAAATCTGTCAGTAGACTGGACAACATGTAATTGGCCAGGACGCGTTTTGAAGTCTTGGCCAGAACTTTCTTTACCTGCCACAGATAACTGGCAACATTCTCATAGACAGGCAATTTATATTCGTAACCCAACCAGATTCGGGCAAAATGGGTTAAATTGAGAGATGATCCATAGGTCTCAGTTAAGGCATCCAGCATGGTAAGACGATTTCTGGCCCGAGGATCACGTTCCACTTGCTGATCAAGACTACCCCTAGCCAATTCCTTTTCAACTTCTATAATCTCTTGAGCCGTTTTATGGGCACGTTCCGGCAATAGACCCAAGATATCCATCAATCGCTGCTCCAATTGAAGTTCACGCACTAAATAAGCGGACTCATCTTTGATGTTAATCAAATCGTTCCGTTGACCCAAATACAAGCGATTAATCTGTGAGTTAAGAAAGTCCGGGGCAACCTCCACACCCAATAGGGTAATCTTTCCATAGTGCCGCAATAAATTTGCCATCATGTTGATGGCATCGAATTCCGTTTCCTGCCATGCAGATCCTTCAAGAGCTGGCATTCCACCAAATTCCTTTAAAACTTTCAGTAGGTTAGCCCGCTGATCCAGACGAGTTGTTGTATTAAGACACGACTCATGAAAATATTTGATACATGTCTCCGTGGATCTATCAGTACTCAGTTTAGGTTGATCCAGTAACTGCTTAACCCGACGCAGATATCCGGAATGCAGAGCCTGATGAAGATTACGATCAGATTCCATTGTGGCTGGTGTGATTGCAGCATAATTACCACAGGCATACTTATAGAAATCATCGCAAGGTTCCACCGAATTGTTCATATAGCTCCGGATCTCAGCAGACTTCATGTGACGCATAATGTCATGGGCCAGCGGTGTGGTTAATTCATCAAATAGTCCAGCTTGAATACCGGCTGGTATGGATGCCAAAGAGAATAATAATTTGATAATAAAATCAACATTGGCGAATAATTTTTTTCCACCCATCTCAACCAAATCTCGTTTTAAAACTAAACACAAAACCCGAAATTATCGCTAGCTTATCACAAAAGCTCCATCACAATCAAACTGTTCCCATCCTGCTCTTGCTCGCCCTCTCTCTATCGCTCTCTTTACAGGTGCCCTGCCCTTGGTGACGGCCACAACGCTCTGTTTTACACCCATTCTAAAATGGCTCATCATTATCTCCTACTGCTTGCTCTCTCTATGGGGTCTATACAAGGTAAGAATTCATTCAGAAATATTTTTTAAGAGTATTAAATTTTAAAGTTTGAAAAGTTTTCACATTGAAGTTGAAATGATTGCATAGAAAAATACTTAAAATAAATAATATAACATTTTGTTAAAACATTTTTTGTACAATTTCTTAAATCTATTTTATACTACATTATTCCTTCTTCTATGATCTTTTCCTTCCATTAAGCTTGTAAAAACAAAGATATAGTTTTTCTACATCAATGAAAATTTAAATAATTTGGCTTGTAAAGTTGCTTCGAAGGATTTGTCCGATATTCTATAGACCCTAAATTGTCCATCTTTTGTTCGATTTCAAAAAGTTCCATATCAAATTAAAACTTGAAAAATTAATTTCTTTTACCAAATATTTGGAAATTTGTAAAGTTTTAATATCGTTAAAATTGCAAAAATTTGTTCAAAAACAAGCTTTCCCTATTTTTCTGCCAGTGAATGCTATTTCAAGAACAAAACAAAGATATAATTTTTTAAATAATATTATTATATTATTAATCATTGACTGAATTAAAGCCTTCTAAAGTTGAGGTTCCTTAGAGGAATCTGCCCGACGTCCTTTGGGCTCTAAGTTTCAAAAACCAAATTAAAACTATCAAAAACAGAAATTTGAATTAGATTATTAGGGGTAATAATCCAACTTTTTTTTCTTTTAAACATTTAAACAGTTTTGAATTTATATAATAAATGTGTAATTAATCCGACTGATTAAATTTATATTTGTTAACGATCCTTTAACAGGCTCTCACCGCAGGATCGCCTTGGCAGCGTCGTCTTTGCTTTGCTCTTCCCTTTGGCATGCGATCCATTTTGACTTTTATGCGCATACGTGGAATGGTCGGCGGCAGTCACATGGCCCTTTCCCATGTCTACCTGCAGGTGCGTATGTCCGGGCATTCCAATTGACTAACTTGCTATTTTTACTAAACGTTTTTGGCTGGCCCTTTTATTGTCTGTGCGCGTGCTTATGTGCATAGGTTGAAGTTGTAAGTCGCATTTTCATACATACATACATAGAAATAAACATACATACGTATAAATTATGTACTAAATGGAGAAAGTCGATTACGGCTTATACACAAAAAATTATGGCCATTACCCGCGCTAATTGTTCACTTTTTGCTGTTCATTTGGTTTTTATAGGATGGCGTTTCCATATTAGGTGGCGCTATTGGAGCTATGAAAATACCAGAAAAATGGTTTCCCGGTGTAGTGGACTTTTATTTGAACTCTCATAATATAATGCATGTGCTAGTTGTGGTGGCTGTCTACTCCATGCACAAGGTAAAACCACTCATATGAAATCCTGAATGATACAACTAGAAAAATTCTAATCTAATTCCATTTTTTATAGGCTACTATCAAGGACTTTGAGTGGATGTCGACACAGACATGTAATTCTATTGGCAATGCCACCGAGCATACATTGGGACAACATGTGGAGCTATGACCCGTTTACTGGCTGCTGCTATTGCTGCTGCCGCTGATGCTGTTGGCTCGTCGTCAAGGGGCCATGCTTGTAGGAAGAAGGAGGAGACTCTGTGTCCCAAATTTTGGGTGAAATGGCGCTTATGCGTGATGTTAATGTTGACGTTGACTCTATACCGTGTATATTCAATTAGAGAGCATGCTGTAACAGTAATAAGTATATACATGCATATAGATCTAGGACATACATACATACATATATACATACATACATACATAGATCTATGTATGAGTACATACGAGTACTTCGACTGTGGTATTAAGCATTAAGGTTATATGTATAAACACAATACAACATCAGTATCAGTATCAGTCAGAATTATTAATGCAACATACTTACATACATATATCCGTATACCTTCTATACAGATATTGTTAACGGATAATGATGTTGATCCACCACATGTACCTCATTATACTTACATTCATTTAAACTCTTGCATACAAAAAATATGTATAACTTTGTACCTCGTCGAAAATTTAACAATAAGTAAAAAGAAAAAAAAAGAAGCAAAACTCACTCTTTAAAAAGGTAACAACTCTTCCTAGTCGAACTCTTTAGTTCCATAGATAATACAATTTGTTGATTTTTGCAAGCATAGTGTAATTATAACAAACAAATAAAAAAAAAAATAAGTTGTAGCTGTTGTGCCCTGTAGTTAGGTGTATTCAAAGTTGGACAAGTGTGAAAAATCAACAGTAACCAAAGAAATCTTCTTCTACAACGAATTATACATGCAGAAAAAGTAGTAAAGTGCTTCTAAATTAGCAACCAAATTATATATACATATATATATATATTGAGTTAATCTGATTTTGTGTCAATTGTATTTGAATTAATTGCATAATTTAGGTATATATTTGCTTTAGGTTTAACTAGGGCAAATATAATATGTACGACGAATGTATTTTAATCCACTAAGTAGTGTCAATAATTTACACCCAAGCCTATAAAATGGAAACTAAAGCTAACAGAAAATATATGCAAATAAGCAATAGGAGACAAATATGCTTGTAATGTTTAAAAGTTGCAATTAAATTGTAAGTGACAATTATACCATACAATATAAATGATTTTCGGAAAAAGTTAATAAACCCTAATCCAGAAGACAATATTTTGAATGCCCGCCAAATGCGGTGTCCGGTTATTTTCTTAATAAACACATTTTCCAACACTGGGTAGTGCTGCCAGATGATTGATTTATGAACTTCCGGCAACGTTGTCAAACGTCGTCAGTCGGCGTTTTATTTTCTTAGTAATATTTTAATTGTTTAAGGTTCACTTGCAATTGCAATGAGTACAACAATAACAGAAATTGCCGAAAGGGCATCACCGCCCGAATCTGCAAATTTTTTTGGCCTGCAGGCGGCCTTTGAAAAGGCCCTAGCGGAAGCTATTAAGGAAAATAACGTGGAGATCCTGGTGAATGAATATAAGAGATTCAGCGCCAACTCAGAGCACGATAAACGCTCGCCCATGGACCAGGCGTTCCGTGAGCTGTTAATGAAACATCTCAACGATGATGTGGAGAAAATTGGAGCACTGGTGAAACTCTCAGTGGACGCTACTCGGGTGGAAATCGTATCCAACACAATTCCGGTTGTGCTACTGGGTGACACCTTCGATGTGGTTACATTAGACAAATGCCAGGAACTATTTCAATTTGTTGAGCAAATGGTGGAAGTGTGGAAGGAGGATATTATATTTGCATCATGCAAGAACAACATCCTACGAATGTGCAACGATCTGTTGCGCCGCTTGTCGCGGACACAGAACACGGTCTTCTGTGGACGCATACTGCTCTTCCTCTCAAAATTCTTTCCATTTTCTGAACGCTCCGGCTTAAATATTGTATCAGAATTTAATTTAGATAATTTTACTGAATACGGTTTAGACAGTAAGGATAACGATGAAAACGATAGCAAAGAATTGGAAGATCTCGCAGAAGATATTCCCTTGAAAATTGACTATGATTTGTATTGCAAATTTTGGTCTCTTCAGGATTTCTTTCGCAATCCGAATCAATGTTACAGTAAGGCCCAATGGAAGATGTTCCAGACGGTAAGTCCATTGTTTCAGATTTTAATCTTTTTTATTATTTATCCTCTATTCTATTTTAGCATGCGGAGACCATTTTGCAATCCTTTGTCAGCTTTAAGTTGGAGGATATACGTCAAAGCGGTGACAGCAGCAGCGAGAGTGCTCAGGCCATGGAGGTAGATGAGGCTGTTGTGGTTGCCGCTGCTACCTCCACTGTGAATAGAGCGAATCACTTTTTTGCCAAATTCTTGACCAATCCAAAGCTGTTGGCCCTTCAGCTATCTGATTCAAATTTCCGACGTGCAGTTTTAGTCCAGTTCCTTATACTCTTTCAATACCTGCAAGTAAGCGTCAAGTTCAAGATGTAAGTCGCTCCAAATTGTTGAGTCCGCTCTCGAATAATTTTAATGTTTGCTTGTTAATTAGGGAATCATATATATTGACTCCTGCCCAGGCGGAATTCATCAAGGAAACGGAACCGCGTGTATACAAATTGCTTGAGGAGACGCCACCATATGGTCGTCGGTTTGCTCGAACAGTGCAACATATGTTAATACGCGAGGAAATGTGGAATAATTGGAAGAACGATGGTTGCAAAGAGTTTAAAAAACCGGAAAATCCACCGGTTACTGAAGAGGAAATGAAACCACCGCCAGCAAAGCGACCGAAGCGTCCACTGGGTGATGCTCTACGCGATGCCTCGCGCAATGGCAAGTTTTACCTGGGCAAGTAAGTGAACCGTGAAATTCCCTCCATTGGAGATTTTAATGCCGTTCTCTACTGTAGTGACAATCTTACACGCCTGTGGAACTACTCGCCGGACAATTTACAAGCTTGCAAAAGCGAACAGAGAAATTTTTTGCCTCAGCTGGAAACCTATTTGGAAACGCCACACGAAAAGGTTGATCCGCCATTCGAGTGGCGTGCTCTGCGTTTGCTAGCCCGTCAGACGCCACATTTCTTTACTTCTGTGTCACAGCCATCGAGTAAGATTTCCGATTATTTGGAACAAGTGCGCAAGCGTCTCCTTCGTGATAGGGAACCCAAGGCATCTCTTTCCGCGGCCACTAATGCCCTGGAATCTAACAATGCTACCGTGGCGAATTCAGCACCTGTTGAGAATGAACAGGAGACTGTGGCATTGCAAGATCCCGAACCAGAACAAGATCTTGAAGTGGAAGACACCGAACCTGTCGTAGAGGAGGCCGATGAGATGCCAGCCCATGAAAAGCCGCTGATGGTTACAAAAGCGCACATAGAAGAGATTACACCACTGATTGGCGAACCCTGGATGAAGTTGGGCAAAAAGATTGGCTTCACCAACGACGAGTTACTTTACTTTCAAATGGAATATCCCTCAGCCGGGGTATGTTGCATTCAAATGCTAACTAATTGGATCTCAGACGACGATGATGCTACACTGGACAACTGGGCATATATGTTGGAGGGATTGGAGATGAACAAAGCAGCGGAGGCAGTAAAGGTTATCATTGAGCGGGAGAGAGCAGCTCAGTCCGCATCGATTTCTATGAGCAATGATATCGAAGTACTATCCGACTAAGACAACCAATCCCATACCCACCCGAAGTTCAATTAAGTTTAGTTTATATGTATTAAATTCCTTTATCACAAGTAAAAAACAGGAAGAAGGGCATTACTTCTTCCATTGTCTAACCAAAATCCAGATCAGCGTTTCTTCGATTGCATCGGCCCATCACGACGTGGCTTATTGTGTATCATCGTGGCACATTTTGGAATATGTCGTTCAGCAGCTTGCTGATTAAATCGCCTGCCACAATGTGGACACTTAATGTAATCTGGATTCTCCGATGGCGGAGGTGGTGGCAAATCGCTAACCTTACCCCCACGAGCCAAATGGAGCTTCAACTGTTTGGCCGCACGTATCGTTTGGATGAACTCTTCATGTTTCTTTCGCCAGTTGCCCTGCTTTACACCTGTGCTTAGACCTTGTTGTTGGGCGGCACTACTATATGTGGACTGGGAACGACCGCCTTTCGGTTTTTTTGTATACCTTTCATTTTCAGTGCCCACATTGCGTTGTTTGGAGGCATCAAAAATCTTGCGCTTGGTATTGATGGTGCGCTGACACACCGTTTCATGTTTGGCCAAGCGTTCAGTGAGGAAATGGCGTCCACAAAACCGGCAACTCCCAGTGCCTGCAGGAGCTTGATGGTCTTGCTAAAAACAAAAAAAAAAAGAGTTCTCATTATTAAAATAATCAATTAATCAATCATTCTTTGTGATCTTACCACATTCATTTTGGTTACTGGAGATTTGGGTTCGGTCTGTGGCAAATTGGACATCAAAACGGGGGAACAAAAATTAAACAAAACATTTTGAATTTGATTATTAAATCTAAGTTAATGATGTTTTATACACCCACACACTAACCATTTTAGCCGGCTTCTTAACTTGTGGTTGTAGATGCGACTTTCCTTTTTGAGGCATCCCTCCTAACTGCTGTAATGATTCAGTCTGACGACCATAAGATGGCTTAATCGTTGCTTTTGTTGCTGGCATTGGTATCGGACTTTTCGGCGGTGTGGAGACATAACGATTCTGACTTTCCTTTTCCGGTACAGGTGGTGTCTTTCGGGTGACCACAGGCTTTAGACGATTTACGGACGGAGTTGCATTATATTTAGTATTATTCATATTGATATCACTAGTCTGGCGACGTTTTGTTGTAACCGAGGAGGCACTCTCCTTCAGACTCATGGCGCTAATGCCCTTAATTAGCTTCTGTTCTATATGCTGTGAATGTTTAGGTGATGTGACCATACTTGGTATGGGCTTGAGAGGATTACTGCGATCAATGCCAGCTCCACGACGACGTTCATCAAACATTTGACGAACTTTTCCTGGATGAGTGGCCGGATTCAAGGCACTGCCACTGCTCTTTGCCGTTATAAGCTCGGTTCGACGTTGCTCCTTCTCCTGCAGTGTTTTCTGTTGGAAGCGCATCTATAAAAGAGAAAGAAAAAAGATGTTTAAAATGGTTTATATATTTATATAAGATTTAATCGCCTTACTGGCGCCGATTGGCTATTATTGCTATTATTGGGAGGCAGATGACTTAGGGCCTCTACTAATCTTCTGGCCGCCCAGGATTCGTTTAATTTTAGAGGCAATATTTGATCATCAGCACTTTGAATAATATCAGTCTCATTGTTAGAGAACAGAGGATATCCCTCATTGTCATTCTCATCCGCTTGCCACATGTTCGTGCTCGTGTGATGTGCGCGTGTCAACTAAACCAAGACTGGACATTAGCATGCCCATTTCCCCCGAGTGGTGTAATTAAGTATATATGTAACGGTAACGGTAAATGTATGTATGTATGTGTGTTAATATGTGTCTCTTTCTAACTCCTCTGGTATAAAGCAAACGATGAGCTGTCAATTCAACTTCTGCCCCCTCCCGCTGATTGTAATTCTACAAATCCGTGTCCACTTACGTGCCGCCAGTACATAAAACCTCGAGCAACTCGACCCGCCTGGGCAAAGCTAACTTTGTCCGTTAAAAAATAGTTGGTACGGGTGGTGGATGAGGTGGAGGAGGGCATACTCTATCGTCTAGTATGTGAATTAGAATATTCTGAGTATTGGTCTCTTTCGTCCTGGTAGTGGCCTTCGTACCGGCCATGGCCACTTAACGTGGTGGGGATATGAAACGGAGGCAATTGACAAAAGGAATCAAAGAATGTGGAAAATCTTTTGTATGTCAAACACTTGAGTAAATCCAAGCACTGCTGCCCTTTTGTTTGCCTGGAAAATGCTTTTCTTTTGTTGTTGCATACCAATAACAACAACAACAATCAAAAAAAAAAATCAATGGTTGCACCAGACGTTGCCACGGGAGCACCACAACAACAACAACAACAAAAACAACGGCATTTAGTATTAACAGGGTTGGCACATAAAAAAAATCACAAGTGAAAGAAAGAGCCAAAAGAATGGCATTTGTTGAATGCACCGACAGAAGCTTGCCCACATCGCAGGTGACACCATATACCTTGTCCTTTCTATTGAAAGATTGGAGCTACCTAAAATAACCCTCACTTCTTCCCTCCCTTGCCCTTCGACGTCACAATCGGCAATGAAAATCGCGCGCCACAATTTTCCCCCCTTCATATTTAATTGATGGATTGGTTTTGGATTTGAATTTGCTTGAATTTGTGTGATGGCTTGAATGTCAATCAAAGGCGGATACGAAGTGGCCTATAATAACTGCCTAATTCCCCATTGTATTTTTCTCACGACTCTAATCCGGAAACTGTTCTATATAAATCAAATGTTTTAATAATTATTAAATCTTTGAATATCAATATTTATGTAAAATACATATAAAATATTTAATTACACTATTAATAGATTGAAAAATGAAATTTTCTATTATTCTTCTATTTTAAGTAAAAGTTTTCCTTTTTGTCTTAATTATTAATATTTTTTATAAAATTAAACTTTTCTAACAAGACCTTTTTATTTGGTAAATTTATTTACTTTGGAAAAAATATAAATTGAAATAAAAAAGAAAACCAATATGGGATTTGAACAGAATTTACAATTTTTTTTAAATTTACTAAATTCACTCAGTCGATCAAAGCCATTTTCAATAAGTTTTCTGTTCAATAAATCTATTAAAACAACCATTTCAAAATTCATTTAAGCCAATCCTATGATTTAATTGTAAACTCATTGCCCACGCTTTTTTTTTTTTTATTTGCGACTATCAACATCTTGAACCGGTAGGCGTTAAGACCTCTCCTAATACCAAATATGGTCATCAGGCACAAATTAATTAGTTCATATTACTCTGGGAAACTTTAGAACAAAGTTAAAAAAATTCTAACCATTTTTGGATCGTCACGGAAACAGAAGGCAACGATGTGCATGAGATAATGGCTAAGCTAATTGTGGTAGCAAATTATATATATATATATGGCTATTGGTTAGATTAGACAGCCTGCTTCCTGTACCATAAGCCAGATATAAGACTCTCTTACCTGTATTTGCTGCAGCCTTGAGGTACGCGGCTCTCCGTCACCTTGTGACGCCATTTCCATATAAAGTCAGCAGTTCCGTCTCTCTCTCTCTTTAAGTCTCAATCTCTATATAAACGAGTGTGGGCAAACAGAAAACAGAAAACCACAGCCAACGCGATGACGCTATGGGGTCTGAGTCTCGTTTTTTGGTATGTGTCAGAGTCTATAGACTCGTCTTAGACTTAACTTTGTTGACTCATGCACCACCAACCGTTGCGAGATTTGCCCTGCAAAACGGAAAAAAACCAACATTGGTAACAAAAAAAAAAAAATTAAGCAAATTATGATCGGCAATATTGTAAATGTCGCCAAGAGGCGTCAAATAAACAAAAAAACATGGGAGGGGGCGCAGACTGTTGTCATTTCAATTCCAACTTGTCAATTCGGCGTGGGCGTTCCATCGGCTGCTATAACCAGACGGGACAAGGCTCTGTAGTCTCTCGTGGGTTGAGTAACAGATCCAAAATTGAATTATTTTTTTTAATTTTCTTTTTTTTTCGTTATTACCTTACTACTTACCAAAATATAACGAAACTTGTAACTGATTAAAAATCAACTGCATTTAAATATGTTTCAATCCAAACAAAAATAATTAACTTTCTAAATTTTAGCGTATTCTTTTCTATTATCAAAATATTGAACCCTAATTATTATACATTTAGTTGTATTTGTATATGCAGCTACAAATTTAAATAACATTTTATTTCTGAATATGATTTAAAATTCTAAGGTGTTTGGAGAATGTCAACTGGTTGCTAGTCAGAGCCAACTTTTGTTAGGCGAAAATCATTTGTCAAATTTTTTTTTTGAAAAATTGCATAGTTTTGAATAAAAAGTCGAATTTCGAATACTCTAAATGAAGTTTGAAACAGTGCAGTAGTCATAAATATGTGCTTTAGTTTTATGGGAAGATTTAGAAATTAATCTTTTTTTGTTTGCAAAACTTATTAGAGAAAAATTCTACACTAAAAAATACCGAAAATAAACTGATTAAAGATGATCATAGGAATTGTAATACTATTGACTATTTATACTATTCAAATAGGAAATGCATAACCCAACGACTCAGATTATAACTTTGAAATAATTATTATTATATTATATTATATTATATTTATTTTAAACTTTGTTAGAGTATTCGCCGTTCCATATTGCTGCCCACACATCAAACACAATTAATTTATGTTTATTGTCATTTTTTTTGTTGTTTATTCTTTTTATTTTTTGGCACACTTTTTTGTTTTGCTGACTAATTTAACTTTCTGGTGAGTTTCAAGCCGAGATTTGCATAATTTTTATATTAAGACAAAGTCAACTAACTTACCCAGACCATGAGGATGACAAGTATAAAAAGGACGAAAATAGGAATAGTTAGAAGTAAAATGACCACCAACAAGTTTACTTCAATGCAAATGGCATGCGAGTTTATTGACACTCAACGAGGACACTTTAACGACAATTGAACTTTAGAATAGTTGGTGTAGAACAAAATGTGGGTCACCACCGACAAACAGGACAAAATTGTTTAAATAACGTATACGCAATGTTGACCGGTCGCTCAACCCTCAAGTACAATTGAACGAAACGATATGATGACGTTTCTAAATTTTTAATATCAAAAAATCTGAGACACGACGCCGCCGGCGTTGACATTCGACTGTTTGCTTAGAAGTTTGCTCACCAACTGAGACAAGATTGCGGCCAGCGGGCCCGAACAAGTTGCGAAGTTGGCCAGACATCGATGTCGATAGCGGTGTCAGTGGCAATGCCGGTGCCGGTGCCGGTGGCGGAGCTGGAGCTGACGTTGGAGCTTGCAACGTTAACTGATCGATCTAGCGTGCCAAAAGGGAAGTTCTATAATTTGAGAAAACACTGCCACTGCCCCATTCCGCCCGTTTTTGAAACAATAAACGATACATATGTGCGTGCTTTGTACCACACAAAAAAAAACATATATTTATCGCTCAATTGTTGTTGTTGTTTGACTCTGATGTTGTTGTTAATTGTTCATAGCTTTCTTGTTGTTCGCTTTGTGTTTTGTGTTTTTTTTTTACAATTTATCAACGCTGACGCTTGGCAGATGGTTTGTCTTTTTCTTTTTTTTTTACTCTTAATCAAACTTTGTCGCTCATTCGTATGTATATAAACATAAGTATATATGTATACATATACATATATGTATATATATATATATATAGATATGCATATGTATGTATATGCTTGTGCCTTTCAAAGCCATCAAATCGAAATACAATTTTAGCAGTCTCAACGAATCTTTTTATAAATAATTAATCATAATTCACCCTTGCAGAAGTTGCAAATGTTTTTGCCACAGTCCAATTATGGACTATATGATACCCATTGAAATATATATATATTTTTTAAGTTTTTAATATGATTATTATACATCAAACTATCTACGAAAGAGATTCGAGTTTTCAAAATTTTAGGAATCCGAGAATAATAATACTTTTTGGTCTCCAAAAATATAAAAAACGCTTTGAAATGTTATAACCTAAAAATGTAACCTCTTTTGGCCATATTCAAAAATCTTACAATGCGTAAAACATTTTTTTTTAAGCTTTGGTCCATATATTATATAAATATCCAATTGTTTTCGTTAACTTTGATATATCGGATTTATCGATTGAACGATTCAAATTGTATAGGAATTTACTATATTGAATTAAAACATTTACAATTATCTGCAAGGGTATGTTTAGTTCGATCCCACATGCATTATCTGATGGCTTCCACTTTTGGCTGTTTACTTGGCGTTTATTTGCTCATCGTTTTATAATAATGATTATTATTCATTTTTTAATGTGCTTTTTTGCTGCGGTTTTGAAACCTTATAAAAAGAGAGAGAAAGAGAGTGAGGGAGTGTGAGTAAAAAGAGCGTACAATTTGCGTTATTTTGTTATTACATTTCCATTGGTTGATTATATCATGTCTAAACATTTGAGCTCTTTTCTTTTGTTTTTTCTTTTTTTGAGTTTGTTGTTGAAATCTTTTCATAATATTTATTTTTGCTGCACTTTGTTCCAAATTTTCTTAGGGCTTTAATACAATTGCACATATGTATGCAAGTATGTATCTATATATGTATGTATGTATGTCTCTATGACTGTCAAGTCGATAAATATTTAATATACTTACATATATTGACATATATTTGCATTCACATTCATATTGGCATTGTATGTATGTATGTAGTAGTTATTCTGTACTGTTAATTACAGTTCTTAGGAATGAACTTTGCCTTGTATAAGTGTGTGTATTAGGGTGACTCAAATTTATACAAGAAAAACATATTGAAAATTTATATCATAAATCATATATTATGATTGGAAAAAAAAGAGACTTCTAAAAATAATCCTTTATCAATATCTTCACTTACAGAAATAAAACGCAAAAGAACATTTATTGTTTTTAAAATGTTTAAAATTTAAGGAATCTAAACTCTTCATTGGGGTAAATATTATACATATGCATCTGTAACATAGATAGAGCAAAAATCTGTGCTCAATATATTAAGCCTCTGTTAACTAACAGCTCAGTTAAATTGTAACCAAGAGAAATGTTAACAAACTTTCAAAAATTGACATGGCGGATATGGAATAATATGGGAACAATATAAAACATAGAGATATTGTCCCTCAATATTTATTATTTTAATTTTGTTTAGTGGAAATACCTTTGGCAGTGCGAAGGTTCCTTTTAAAGGACTAAATTTCATTATTTAATTGAGCCACCCTTTACCGATTTGTTTATTCTGTTTGCTGATTGAATCTTTTTGACTTTAGTCAATGAATAAGTTGTTAAAACGTTCTTATAATTTATCATTTCAAAGCATTGTCTTTCTTTATATATTTTTCGTTTTTTTCTTTTTATGTTATGTAAATGCATGTATATATATATATTTAGTATGGCCCTTTCTTTTTTTTCTGTATGTATGTATGTGAATGTGTGTAGGTGTGTATAAATTGTTTGTATAATTCTGCTGCTTAGAAATTAATTCATGCTTGTTGCATATATTTCCATAAAATTGCCACATTCGAAGCCGTTGCAAATACAAATACATTACAATACAAGTTACAATTACAATGTCTTTTTTTTTGGTTTGGTTTTTTTCTTTTCTTTTTTTTTTGGTATACATTTAACAATGACACGGCAACACATCAAACGACACTGACGACAACTGGATTATAACAAACAACGAGAACTTACTAGTCTAATTGTAAGTAATGTATATAAACATTCATTCAATTGCATGAATATATGTTTAATATACATTCCAAATACACTTACACATACATATAAATGAGTATGTATGTGATTAGAGCGAACCGCCTTAGGTTACGCCCTTTTTTCTCAATATGTTCTCACCGATCAATTAATCGTTTTGTTTTTCTAACCACATTTTTTTAAGAGCGGCTTACAAATATCTCGATTCTGTTTCGATTCCATCTATACCTAGGGTACTATACACAATTTTAACAATTTTTTTTCGAGATTTTGAATAAAAACATAATCATTATAAATTACATTTTTCTTTTACTTTTTTCGGGGTTTTCTTTTGTCTTTTTTTTTTTGGTTTTCTGTTTCAGCTAACATTTGGAAATGCATTTCACGTGTACAATTATTCTACAAAAAATTGCATCTAAAGTATACTTTTCTTTAAACATTTATATATATATATACGTTTTCTTTTTTCTTTTTCTGTGTAAGTATGTATGTATGTATGTGTGTGTTTTGTTTTCTTCTTTTTATTTAATAAATTTTATAAAAATACTTTGTTTTTTTTTTCGAGGTTTAACTCAAGAGCAGGGATTGACCTTACGAATTGAAGCTTCATTCAAAATACATAGATACATAAATGTTTTATGGAGTTACTCAAAAGTTACTCCATTTGGACGTGCTAAGACTAATCCATACAACACCATTTCCCATTTTCGATATTTGTTTTTATTGTGTTGCATTTGCCTTCTTTATTCGTTTTTGTTTTTAATGTCTTTTTTTTTTATATATGCTTCATTTCATCCAGTTTCGTGATTGTCCAAGGTATTTATTTCATTTTAACGATTTTCTTTTTTTGTTTTCTTTTTTTATTTTATTTTCTTTGTATTCTTTAATGATGTTTATGTTTTCTTTTTTTTTGCGTTCGTCTTTCAACTGGATCCTGTCGCTCCCATTTGCTTTGGCTAAACAACAATTCGACTAGACTTTTCAGATAACAACAATAGTACATATAATAAGTTAATACAAGTACACTCATAGTTACGGATTCGCTAACGCTTGCTTCATTATCTACATACACGGGGATCTCTATAAGCCAACATTCAATGCGCTCTAAAATTTAACGTCTAAACGACAATTGCTTAAGTCTTTTAGTCTACATTTCGTTATCCGATTTTGGTTACTATAACATACATTCATACAGTTTGCCTTCTCTATATAAACCTCTCTACAATACAATTCATTATATGTATGTATATAGTATATATAGATTTGAACCATACACACTTACAGAGCGATTAGTATTAGTATGCAGTTTAGTGTAGTTAGTGTATGTATTTTGGGGGAATTTATATTTCATTCGCTTAGGTAGCTCGGTGTTAGAGTATTATGTTGGTGAGTTTCTCAAGATAGCTTAGCTTTCAGAAAAGGCGGCAAGGTTCAGGTTATTTAAATTTTTTGTTTCATTAAAGATTAACTCACTCACTCATCCCATCGAAGTGCATCCCAAATCAATTTGATTCGGGAAAGGATTTGGAGTGAGAAACATTCTGTTTCTGTTATTTATCTTTTTTTTTTTGGTACACTTAAATAATTACTATTTTATATTTAAATATATATATATATATATATATAGATTGATATTGATATATCAATATAGTTAGTTATATTGTGTGTGCTCTGTTATCCAATTGATTTTTTTTTATTTTAAGCAGTTATTTGTTATCTATTACCCGTATTTCTATATATATATATTATTTTCCTGGTTAATATTACTTGGCTATTTTCTTTTTTAATTGTTAGTAGTTTCTTGCACTTTTTGGTTGTTGTTTTGTCTGTTTTGAAAACCTGCACATTATTACAATATCAATACATATAAATACATACATAGATACATATACATATATATATATATTGTATATGTATATCTTAATCGCTCGATTTTTATACATTTACTATTTTTTTTCTATTTTTTAGTTTACTTAATATTTCTATAACTAAACTTACGTAGTTCTTGTAAGGTGTCCGTAGCGGCGTTCATTTCTCATTTCATTTGGCGCATTTTTCAGCACTCAAAAATGGTTGAAAATTTATTTGGCTATTTTCCAAATAATTATAAATTAATATTTTAATTTGAAATAAGAGTTTGATATTTTTGTTTTTCAATTGTGATGAGAATGAGAATGCGATGGTAAAGATGCCCTGATGCCTGATTCGGATGACTTTTTTGATCTTATATACTAAATATATGTACATACAAACAAGCATATATATAATATGTATGTATGTATGTAAGTATGTATGTATGTATGTGTGCATGTGATTTTTCCTGGGTTGCTAACTTGTTTTTCTGTTTTATAAACTTTTACAATCAGTACGGGTGGGTATGCTGTACTTATGCATAATTATATACATATGTATATATATGTATGTATATATATATGTATATGTATATTTATTTGTATATTTATGTCATTTGCATGTTGCTTGTGTAATTTTGCATTTTGTAAACTTTACTGACTTATTACTATTCTGGGGGCTGGGAGGAGGGAGGCGTTTTTCTATTTTCATTTAACGGTTTTTCTTTGGTTTTCTTTGGCTTTTAAAACTAGTTTTTATTTTTATTTTTAAATACTCGTAATTTACCTGGTTTTCCTATTTGAATTTTTAACATCAGCTATCAAAATTCTATGCTTCAAATGTTACACAAATTTTTTGTTTCTTTTTTTTATGTTTTACTAAATTTCATTGATTTCTTTCTTTTGTTTTGTTGTTTGTTTTTTTTTGGCCGCGCCATATAAATATTTCAAAAATTGCACAAAATAATGGAAGGAGGGCATGGGGAGCATTTGGTGGTGGTTTAATTGCCGATTAATTTTACAATAAAATTGCATTCTATTTTGTTTATTTATTTGTTATTTTTGTTCTCATTGTTGTTGTTATTATTGTTTCGCATAATGCGTAAATATTACAAATGTATTACAAAATACGAAAAATGTGTTTTTACGTCAATATTCTGTTGCCTACTTCTAAGCGCTCGCTGTTCAAAATTCTCATTCAATTTTCTGCCCGCAATTGCAATGCTTAATCTTAATCCATTATGTGAAATATATGGGCGTGGTATACACGTGGCACACACACACACACACACACATGGGAATACTTTTGCTGCAACAGACAGCCATTCGAAAGTCTCTCAATTTGATAGAAATTCCAACTTTTTCTTTACTCTTTCAACTTCAATTGCAGCAACTGCCATTTATTTTATGTGTCTCTCAAAGGATTTTAAATGTAATTGAGTTTAAAGGATTCTTTTCTTGCTACTTTTGGTATACAGTTGGGATTAACAATTGAACAACATGAAAATAAATTGCTTTGTCCCTATAAAAATGAATTATATAAAAAATAAAAAGTTTTTAAATTTTAAAATCTCTCTTTCAAACGATAAGAAGATTTTTTTGTTTGTTTAGAAACTTGAATGGTAATTAAATGTTGAAAATAATAATATATAATCTTTTAAAATCCTCCACTTTGTTTTCTATTGACTGGCAACGAAACTTTTTACAATGAAGGGAAGAGAAAAAGCCAAAATTATGTTTATATCGGAAAGTCATAGTTAGTTTTTTTTTATAAAATTCTTCTAAGGCAACCATTGCCAACGTCAAACACACACAAACGCACACGCATACACCTACACAGAGACAGAGATAAAAATAAACATCGACAGAAACAGAGATGAGCGCAATCTGTAAAAATTGGAATGATTGAGAGCGGACTTCAGTTGTTTGTCCTAACTGTAATGTTGTTTAACTGTTTTAGTTTTAAACCAAATTGCCAAACAGACAAACGAAAATAGACAACTCATAACCGTAAAATTGGTTTCGGTTTCGGTGGCGTATACTTAACGTTGTTTTCTTTTTAACTTAACTATTTGCCATTGCTATCCCTTGCCCTTGTCCCACTTAACCCCAATGCATGAATCTTACCAAACTAACATAAATTTGGAGAGGTGGAGGGGGAGTGTATGGGTGTATGTGTAGAAGCATATAGAAATACTACCAAGCAATTGGTTTTCTTTTCTTTTCCTTATCTTTTTCCTTTCTTGTTTGGGTGGGTTGGATTGACTAAATGTGTATGTTTTCTTTTTTTTTGTGTTTTTGTTTTTCGATTTTAAAATATGAAATCACCGCAGTCCATGGCATAATCAAAGTCCTCGCCACCAATATCATCCACGCCCGATGAATGAAAATCAAAGCCACCAATATCGGTATGATAGACAGCACCGCTACATGAAGTATCAATTAGATTTGTGCAATGGGTGGTGGGCAGTGCGTGCAGAGTAAAGGTGTCCTCACACTGTGACCAAGTTAAACCGCCGCTCCAGACGCCATTCGGTAAAGTTGCCCATCCCCAGCCATGTCCCCAGGGTAAGGCACAAGCCAGCGAGGCCTTCGAATCGGGCCTTTTGCTAAGTATGGCAACTGCTGCATCGCTCTTGATCAACGGATTCTGATTGTAATTATATAATGTCCTTTGGGTTGTTAGGGCCGCTGAGGAGCAACGATGATGGCGACTGTTACTATGGGCCGCTGCCTTTCGTTGCTTCACCTCCGATTGGGTGGCCGCTAAACAAAATTCCCCAACGGGATTAACATGGTCTGATAATGGGGGACACAATGTCTTCACCATATACTTACGTCTAATGCGCACCAGTGGACGACGCAGTACGTTCATTAATTGTGGCTTATCCACCACAAGTTCAATCTGTGGTGGCGGTGGCAGCGTTTTGGTTATGGCATCAATCCAATCACTAACTTCCTGCTCAGATTTGGCCAGCATCCAATAGACTTTTGAACGCTTTCGTTGCGAACCCAAGGCAATCAATTGAGAGACATTAACACCAGCTGGTAAAGGAGGACGTCGTGGTATCTGGCCAGTCCAATGGGCAATGGCTAACATTTCGGGTGCCTCTTTAACCAAGATTTTACCCGATGGAGAGGAACGACCTGGCTCAGTAAACCAAGCCATAGTTGAATCATCATATAGAACAACCCATTCCTCTGCCCAGCGACTCCATAACATTTGTTCTATAAAAAAAAAAAAAATTACATTTAAAAGCCATTAAGCAAATATTTCATAATACATAAATATAAAAGTCTAATCATCAGGATCAAGTAAGAGCTAAATCCTTTTAGTTTAAGCAATAATTTGAAATATTTTACATTGCTTAACTTATGTAAGAAAGAATCACTAGCTAAAGCTAGACAATTATATGACAATGACACATTCGCAGCCTTGGCCAAATCATGAGTAATTACACTTGAATGTGGCCCCCAAAAGAGATCTGTAGTCACTTCCTATCCTTTTCCATGCCGAAGGACTGCTGTGTCATATCGTTGAGTCTGCTAGTGCATTTGTATATAAATATTTTTTGCTGACTGGACAAATTGTCACAAGAATTTTATTCAACCTTCCTCCCACTCTTTGTTCTTGCATTGTTATAGCTAACGTTGATAAGGGTAACCATATATGTATATATATATATATAACAGTTATTCAGATATATATTCGTTTGGTCAACTTTTTGTGTGTATATTTGTATATGGTAAGCATCTGTTACCTCGACAACAAATCCAAAAACTTGGAATTTTATTAATAATTTCATCTTTTATATATTTTGTTGTACTTACTTTTGTAGCGCAGCAGGTAGCCACCTTTGATTTGCTTTCCACCAGTGCCAGGGCCACAACTGGATCCTGAAGATACAAAAAAAAAAAAATAGAGAAGAAAAAAATTTAAAGGATATAGGTGAAACTATGCAGACCCATTCGTAAAGCTCATTTAATCCGCATCCGGTTGCCACTATTCAATGTCCACTGGCCAATGTCATACGATGCCACTAATTGGAAAGGTATGTATGTATGTATGTATGTGAGCTCTAACCATTCCCTTTTTGGTACCATGGCTACAGAATTTCTCTCTGTAATCCGACTGAAAACTGAGATTACTGTCCACGCACTGGAGCAGCCAGTTGCCAATCCAAATGCAAACCAACACTAACTAAACCAAACCAAACTAAACCCAACCAGACCAGTGGAGGAGAAACAAAAATTCGTAACCCAACCCAAAACTAAAGGCATACACATACACTCGAGTGCAAAATGGTGTGAAACATGAAATTCTAATATGCATTTGCTTTTCTGGTTTTGGTTATTTTGACAGCTGGATAAAAATTGCAGTACAGCAACTCAATTTGTCAGTGAAATCCTCCATACTCTGCCCCTTGTTCATGCAACTTCGTATCTGGCTCTCATTTCAAATTCATTACCGTCTGGCATCCCATTTATTTGGTCGAGTCCTGAAACTGATTAAAGGGCAGAGAGCAAGTGGAAGAGCGGGTGGGATTGGGGGTATTTGTAACATGAAGCTGCGGTCGACTGAATTAATTATTTTAATAAAGTTGCTCGGGTTTTTGCAAATGCATTGCATATATGCATATATACATATATACACACATATCGTATATATATTCATGATACTAAAATCTGTTGTGATATAATTAAATGCACTTTTCAAGATTCAAATTGTCCATGAAATGTTAGTGCAAATAAAATCCATCAATCGATATTAAAAATGCATATAAATATATACGAGTAAAAGCCACAGCGAAAATGTAAAATTATTTGTTATCATATTTTATATAGAGTATATAAATAAATGGGGAATTTCGAATTGGCATTCACATTAGTAAGATAAAAGATACATAATTAGACACAATAACAAAACTTTAAACTTTTAATGAATCTTTTAATAAGTTAATTATATTAGTCTAGACTCTAGACCATATTAACGTAAAGATATTAAAAGTGAAAGTAATTATAAGCTAAGCATTTTAATAAAAAATTGTTAAATATAACCAAAAGATCATTATATTTAATTAATATTTAGCAGCTTTTGTTAATTCAACTTTTAAACTATTAATTTATCCTTTTAATAGATTATTATTTGCCAGTATACCGTTCTTTGATTCTCTGTCCGAATACTATTAAAAGTATTATTAAGCAGCCAATTTTCTCTAAATGTCCCCAATTGACTTTTTTGTTATATTTGTTGTAAGGACAGACAAAGGATATATGTACATACATACAAACTTTTGTGCCTTCTCGGAATATGGTTAAAAGGTTATACGTAGATATATATTCATTTGTTACAGAACAAAGATATTCGAGACATGTTCAAACATTTTATTTCTTATTACAAAAACATTTCACTGTCACAATGCCTGGGATCATCTAGTTTCAATTTGAAGGTAAAAACAATTTCCATATATATATATATATATATATATACATATATATATATATATATATGTATGTGTATATATATGTATTTATAAATTCAATTGCTGGAATCCAAAGAAAAGCAAAGTGTTGTGAAAAGATTCTTGAATTCAAATTGCAAATTCTTTACTCAATTGATTTGCCAACCTTAAGGGCTGGCCCACCCCTTGGGCAGAGTTGGAGACGATTGGGCAGGAGCAGTTGAAACGAAGAAGAACTGATTATGCTGTGAGTAGCCAGGCGACAATTTCATTTGGCCAACGTTAACGATAAACTTGCACAGCAATTGAAAAGCGCTCTGGGCATGGTAGAGAAGGGAAGGAAGGTTTTACAAAAAAGGTTACTTTCCCAACGCTCATTTTTTTTTTCTTCTTTGCCTCTTTTCGTGTCGAAAACGAAAACGAAATGCAGACGAAAGCGATAGATTTATACACAGTGGCAAAGTGCCGACAGAGAGACGATGACGTTGTGGATTATGGGTAGAATGAGGTCGTCGAAGGATACTGCATTGCTTGTATAAGATGCATGCGGACAACGTATGAGTATGCATGCATGTATGTGTGGATGTGTCAGTGTGTGTGTGTGTGTACGTGTTGGCCACTTCAGTGCATACATTTACATTCACATGACAAAGCTGAAATTGCAAGTAGCTGCAACAGACAACGTTCTTCCATAGACTAAATCCATATTCCACAGACGAAATACACTCACAGGAAAAAAAGGAAATTATTTTAAAAATAAAAATTGATTAATTTACTTGATTAAATATTTTTTTTCTAAATACAAAATAAAGGAATTAAGAAAAATATTTTAATAAAAAAAAAGGAACTGGTTCAGAATTTCTTTATGTAAATGTAAAAACATAAAACCTTGAACCAGTTCCATTTCAATTAAAAGTATTCCAAATTTCTTCATTTTGTATATGAATTTAAATAAAATTAAAATGAAATTAACTGTAAATGTTAAAAAAAAATAATTAATTGTATAATAGTTTTAATTCAGTTTTCTTAATATAAAGTAATTGATTATGATATAAAAAATGTTAGATTTTGAATTGAAATTGTGGAAAAAGAAAATGCAATTTTTCTATGTATACATTTTATATAGGTGAGTGGGGGAAACCTTTACATGATTTATGTATATGTATATATGTATGTGGATATATATTTCTATGTATATATGCACATGCCTTCTAACTGGAGAACTGCAAGCTGAAACTTGTGACCTGACGAGGACTAAGCATCTCCTTCTCCTATGTTCTCGTCTCCGTTTTTCGCCTGTCATCGTTGTCGTTGCCTTTAATTCACTTTCAGCGACATACACACACACACACACACACACACACACACACACAGAGACATAGACTTACAGACTGTCAAGTGTGAGGGGGGGGTGGGTGATGTGTTGTCTCTATTTAATGATTTAATGCAATGTACGTGTGGTCTGGGGCGTGGCACGAAGGCGCTATTTGAAACAATTGCAAGCATAATGAAACCGCATTCTGAATTCCGCTTGATAAGTTGAGCCCAGGGTGTAGATGTCGATTGCTTGAGGGTATGGTGGGAGAAGTGGTTAGGGGGGTGGGAGATGACACATAACGAGGAGCAGGTCAACATTACGACCACAATGACAAAACATCACGAGAGAGAGAGAGAGAGAGAGAGAGAGGGAATGGAATACAGTTGGAGAAAGTGAAAAGTGAGAGTGAGAAACAGAGAAAAAGAGCGATAGGTAGATAGAGAGAGAGAGAGAGAGAGAACAAGGGGCAGACAGATACTTTGGCTATGGCTATGTCGGCTGCTGCGCCTGTGTGTGAATTCATTGAGAAAAATAGGCAAAGGCAAAAAACGAGTTCAAGGGTTTTCCGCCAAATGAGGACACGCCGCCTGCCAGCGTTTCAGTATATTTTTTTGTTGTTTTTTTTTTTTTTTTTTTTTTTTTTTAGGGCTGTGGCTCTCGGCTCGGCACAGTTTTCATTACACTTACCCGAGGCCTGAGGCTGCTGCAATTGCATTTGTTGTGGATGCTGCATAAAGGAGAACTCCGTATCGTTGCTTCTCGACTTCACTTTGGTGCACATGGAGAACATATTTGTTATAATTTCGCTTACTTTTGGCTAAATTGCTGAATTGTTAAAGATTTTAATTGGCTTTTGGTATGAATTGGCAGCTTCTTGTTTATGGCGTCTGGCAAAGTTGTCAGTTCATTAATGAAAGGAGAGTGATGTCAGCTTCAGTATCAACATTTGGGGGCGACTTATCAATATATAAAGCACTAACTCATACACTTATACACGCGCAAAAACGCACACACACACACAAACACACACGGACTAACACACTGACACACGAGTGTTAAATGCTTTCGCTTTCCTTTGGCCGCCAGAGATTTCCTTTTATTAATTTTTCTTTGTATTTTTTGTTTTTTTTTTTTTTTTTTTTTGGATTTCTCTCTCTGTTAGCAACGCCTTTTTTTGTGATTTCTTTTTGGTATGATGGATGCTTCAATCTTAATGAATTAGTGAAGATGGAAGTAAAACTGGTCTGTGGCTGACATTGACGTTGCTAATTAGATTTCCAATTGTTCCCGGCAGATCTGCCTACATTGATGATGGGCCCACATCCATATTCTGTCCGGTACATGGACTGCACATGAAGCTTAATGGAAATGTAAATTAATATGGATGGATTTGAACCTGAACCTGAAGCCTGGCACTGAATCTGCTTTTGTCCTGCGCTGCCACTCAATCACAATTGGACAGTTGGATAATGAATCGAATTCGGTTACAGTTGTTGTTGCTATCTCAATTATTCCTTCTATTTTTTTTCTTTTTTTTTTTGTAAATCTCTTTTTTTTTTTTTTTTGTGGATTGCTGCTCCTGTGGATGTATGTGAATTGTGGATTTTTGGATGAAATGGATAGCAGTTGTTGTCCGTTGGCACACCTCTGATTGGATAGACGGCCGAAACTCGACTGAAATGATGGCAGCCGAGAGGATGCCATTTTCGTATGGAATTTGTTCGGCTTGGTTGCCCCCAGCCGAAGCTTCAAAAATGCCGAAAGCTTTTCGCTTAGGACTAGGACAACTTATTGGCGGCAGACACAGACGGTTGCTGGTGGCGGGCGGCATCTGTCGCTGCTGTCGCTGCTGCTGCTGCTGATGATGCTGCTGTTTGTGTCCTTCAATGTCCTGGCGGCAAACAACCCGCCAACAGATGACAGGCTGCGACGACAACGTTTCTTACTTTCGTTTGAGCTTTTTTTTTACAATCTTTTTTTTTGCTTTTTTCCTTCTTTTTTTGGTGTGTTTTTGGATCCCTGAATGTGGGGACCTGGTTTGGGTTTGTCTTCAGTTTTGTCGGTTCATGTTTATACTACTACTCCAATGAATGTGTGTGTGTGTGTGTGTGTGTGTGCGAGCGGTTTGGGTATATCGGAGGCGGGAAAAGCTGCTGGCAACATCTGCTCAGCCCAGTGATAATCGGTTATAATGCCTTGTACCACTATTCAAATGGGCGTCAAGTAAATAAACAGTACTTAGTACAGTTTGAACACTTGCCGAACTTAATTTTTTGGGTCGAACCGCAGCTGTCACTGGATAAATTTTCAACGTGTCTGTATATAAATTGTCTCACACAAGTAAATATATATGACCCAAATTAAGAGATTCTTAGCACACGACTCGAAAGTGAATTAATTATCTTAATTTGATTCTAACTAGACCCAAAAAGTTATTTAAGTTGTTTTATCCTAAATGGCAAAAGGGAATATGCATTAAAATCGTTGACGTTAGATTTAAAGGACAAAGGAAATGCAAATCGAGTTAATTTTTTTAGGTATTCTTTTATAATTAAAATGTTAAGAGAAAAATCTACTATATAGGTTTTATTGATAATAAATAAATAGCAACAAAATATTGTAGATAGGGCTTTAGTTTAACTAACTTTCAAACTAATATAAAACTAAATTTCATGAAAAATATTCGAGAAAATATTTCAACAAAACAACACAAGAAAAATCATAAACGAGTAAAAAATAAAATTGTAACTACAAAAGATTGAGCGTTATTTAATTAACAAAATTTTCGCATTTAAATGATGGAGTACTCCAATTAAAAATTAAATTTTAAATGCAACCTCACGCAGGACAATAACAATAGTTTTTGTCAACAGGATTTGCCATTGTTGTTTGTTTTCTGATTTATTCAATTTATTTGTTGACAATAAATTGATAAGCAGCTTAAGAAAACTATCAATTGGTAATTGGCTTCTTTTTTTTACTTTTATACTCTTCATTTAAAACGAATGTGACCGAATATGTAAAGGCTATACAACATTTTTAGTCTTTTAAAGCAGAGAAATATAATTATATATATCTAATTTAAATAATTAAAATATATAATATATAATATTACATAAATTAAACAGTTTTAACTCATATAAAAGAAAATTGGGTTTAGTTACAAAATGAGTAAAAAACTGGTAAAAATCTTTAAGCTTTAAAAGTTCCTATAAAAACAAATAGATATACAGATATATTATATATTAATTCCCATACCTCAGAATTACGCTCATATTTGCACCTTCTTAAAATATATAAAAATATCTAATATCTGAAAACATACATATTTGTTTTTTTTAAATATTTTTAAGCCGATTTTCCCACCTATTAAAAACAAATTTCTGTGCCTTTAGTTAAAATGATCAATTAGATTATTTTAATATTTGGTAAGAGTATAAAAAATGAGGCGCAAAGACAATATTGTGGTATTCATAAAAAGGGACATAAAGAAGGATCTCACAATAAACAAGCAGGCACTATCAAAGCTTCACCTGAAAGCACTTAGCATACCCCAAACCCCATTTCCATGTCCCAACATGGTAGTAGTCATCTGGCAAGTTCACATGATGCTGCCACTGCCACTGCCACTGGCACTGCTGTTGATGTTGACGTTGGTTTAGTTTTCGTTCGTGCTTTTGCATGTAAAACCAACCTGAAATCACTTAATCAGTTTATGCAGCAAAAATGCTGATAAAAGGTGGGCAAGTGAGGAGAGGGCAACAGCCAACAACACAAAGCAATGTATGCCTGGTGCTTGGTCCCTGGATGCCTGTTGGTGCCTGCTACCAGCTCTATTGAAACGTAATGCCTTTGTAAGTGGCATTAATTTGATGCCACTGCCACTGCTGTTGCTTGGCCTGGCTTCTGATTTTCTTTACTGCAATAATAAATCAATTTTAAGTTCATTTCTTATATAGTATGACAGAGAGTATAGTATGTCGCGGTACAAGCTTCAAGGTCTGGGCGTTTTCACTTTCGGTTTCCAATTACACACCCACACACACACATACATACATATATCTTGCTATCTCTCATGTTGGGTCTCTCTCTCTTTCTCTCACGCATTCGAGAAATTTAAAGTGCGGCCTGGTTTTAGGGTTTGAGTTTCTAATATTAGGACACCACGGGTCCATGTCCACGCCCATACTCCTGACCGTGACACAATTCTCTATTGTTGGGCCAAAACACAGCAACAGCGTCCAGCATAAACTACTTCCACTTTCTGGATACATAACTGCGACCTGCTCTATATTCTTTAATCCAATTCGAGCAAAAAAAAAAAAAAAAAAAGAATGGGGAAAAAAAAACAACAGAAAACCCATCAAATATTTTTCCAAGGGTAAAGATATTCGGGTCAACATATTTTTGTCTTTTATCTTCTTTAGTTTACAATTCAATTTCATTCTTACAAGTGATTATCAGAGGATTTATTATCTTTTTTTTCTTGTGAGTTTTATTTTTTTTTTTTTTTGATTTAAGGCTCTACCTTGTACAATATAATAAAATACAATGATATATTACATTTACATCTGTGTTATATCGGTTTGAGAATATAACAACAGATTGCCTTGTTGTAGCCTTGTCAAAGTTTCCTTAACTTTCACCCAGTTTGGTAATTAACATTTTGATGAACAAATTTATGCACCGTGAAAGCGACTTACAAAACTTTATTAGCCCTTTTTCTAAGATGTGAAAATTAATAATACAACAAAAAAAGAAAAAACAAGAAAACTGGAAACCTCAATTTATGGGTGTGGCTTACACTGAGAAACATACACATACTCATATACATATATATATTTTTTTTAGGGCATATGTTTAAATTGAATCTATGAATTTACTCACAATAAAAAGGGCGAATGTTTTCGGAACAATTGTACATACATTGACATACATATATACTATATGCATATATATATATATATATACATATATATATGCATTCTAAAGGCCATAATTACATACAAATGTGTTGCTTAGTTTAATAAAAATTAGGTACATACATATACACTGCATTACAATAACATGATACAAAGTTTTCTTTTGTTTTTGTTTTCTTTTTTTTTTTTGCATTTTTCTAGAGAAGATGTTGCATCTCCTCATTTTCTTTAATTCTTTTTCGTGTTGCATGGAAACAACACGGCTCAACTAACATTCGCTAAAAGCCGAAAATTATACTACTTGTTTTCATTTTTGTTTTTTTTTTTTCGATTTCTTTTGGTTGTTCAATCGCGTAATACTTAAAAAGCGTGTGTGTGTGTGTGAATTTTTAACAACTAGGTTTGGGGGGATTGAGGAGTGTGGTGAGGGTGTAGGGTTTTCGTTTTCACTAAGGACACAAAGTGCATAACATTGAAAAACGTTGAATGTGGAAAGCAACGTTGTGGAAACGACATACTAAAAAGTAAATTAAAAGAGAAAATGGAGAATAAAGTAAAACTAGATGACGAGTAATGTAAAATCGTGGTGGCTTCCACTTCCGGTTCCGTTTAGTTTTGCAAAGCGGCGCGCAGCAGGCTGTCTAATGTAAACTGAATTGTGCCACTGGCAGTTGCCTGTAAAACGGATGGCGGCTTGGGCAATGCCGGAAACATAGTGGGTGGTCCTGTCGCCTCAGTGATGTTGCTGGTACTGCTAAGGCATTCTCTGCTCCCAATGCCCAGCAGTGACGACGACGACGACGACGACGGCGGTGTAGGCGTCGACAGCTGTGGTGGCGCCTGTGATGGGTCTAGCTCCGGCTCCGGCTCCGGCTCACGCTTACGCACCGTCACCGGCGTTGAGGACGAAGTGGGAAGAGGGCTCTGCTTACCATTGGGCGATAACTGGGTCTGTGTCTTTTCTTTGGATTCCTCGGACCCTTGCTTTTGTTGTTGCTGCTGCTGTGCAATCGCTGTATTGACCTTGTTCAACAGGTTGCTGATGACTGCCGTATCCTTGCCAGCGGCTGCCGTTCTTTTAGCAATCTTTTCAATAAAACTTTCTGGCTCTGAACTTGTCCCAGTATCCACCACATTTGGATTCGATTGTTGACCACTTTCGGCACGTGTGTAGGATGTGAGACGTGGGCGTATTTGAGGACGCTCTGCTGGTAGCTCTGGCAATGTTGCCGAAACTGCGCGTCCTTGACTAACCAGCTCCAGCATAATACGACGTGTAATGCCCTTTACTAGATGTTTCTTCTCTTCCGTTATGTAGGCCTCCCACTGCTTTGGCTTGTTCTCATCATTTCCGGGCTGGCGACGTAGCTTAGCCCTCATGGAGTCAACAGCTGGAGCAGCTGGACCAGCATCAACAGGCTGCTGCTGTCCACCAGTGCCATCTGCCTTAAAGCTTATCATATCGTAGACAAAATCCTTGTTTACGGCTTTTACACGCCTGCGAGTAGGTCGTTTCTCTGCAGTGTGCTCACCGGATTCTGGAGAGATCTGAGAACGCGATTTGCGACGCCTTTTACTTGGTGTGGACTCAACGGGTTCCGAATCGGGTTCCTCTTTGATAACAACAGACTCTGGAATGGGTCCAGGCTCTGGCATTGGTTTAGAACGTCTTAATCTCTTCTCTGTTGCTTTTGATGCTGACTTGCCTTCAGTCGACGGCAAACTCTTCTCATCATCCAGTAAAATAATATCACCATCTACATCGTCTCGTGAATACTCGCACTCATGCGTGGACACATATTTCTCTGTGAGCATTTCGCGATCTCCATCAATTTTATGGGTGAAACCTAAATGATTGATTATGTCATAACGGCGAAAGGCACGATAGTCACAGAGAGTGCATCCAAATCGACGGGCACGATAGTGAAACATGGATATATGCCGACGTAGGTTTCCAAGGGCATTGAACTGCTTGTCACAGATTTTGCAACGGCAACGCATCTGTTTCTCTATTGGTACAGTGCGTTTCTTTTTACCTTTGACTTTGCTGCTGGTCTCGTCGGCAAGTGGCTCGGGATCGGGCTCTCGGTCATCATCATCGCTATTAGAGGAGTCATCGCTGGCCGAATCGGATTCGTTTTGTAATTGCAACTTGTCCAACGAGACAGTCTGCAGTCCAGCTGCATAGGGTTCACTTTGTTCGGCAAGATCAGCAAACATTTCATTCAAAGCATTCGTATCCGATTCACCAGTCTGGTCCAGCGATTGGTCAACCTCCACTTTGACATTAGTATTAGCTGGATCTTCATCGGTGGCATCGATACTCGAGGCATTACTGCTATTATGCTTCAATTTCAATCCTTTCACATTAGGAGCTGGCTTGGCCAGTGCCTCCTGTTTGGCCCGACAATTGAGTAAATGGGTAGACAGAGCAGCCCGTCTTTCAAACGATTTTTCACAGTAAATGCACAACGACATGATTTTCCGCTGTTCTCCACTGTTATTTTTCTGCTCTGGCAAATAACCAACCACATCGTCCGATAACTGAAGACGTTTTAGCTCACGACTTGGACCCTTGGGCTGAATATCGCCCTGTTGCACACGACGCTTGAGGATCGTATTGCGCATCATTCGTATGCGTCTCGTGGGTTTCCTGCATAAAAAGAGAGAAAAATAAATTAGTCGGACAAAAGTGGAGACGTAAATTGAAATGGTGGGTAAACAATGTAAAAACGAAATCAGATTACCCAGACGGATCAAATGCTACTTAAAAAATATAAAACAATCGAACAATAAGAGAGAATGAATAAACTTTATAACCTATCTCGATAAAATATTATACATAATTTGTTACAATAGTTTTGATGTTTGATTGTTTGAGAATTCTCTAGGGAATTTTCAAATGCAATCAATCAATTTTAAAACAAATCTTTACTACTTTTAAGCTTAAGAATAATAGATGAAACCAAGTACAGACTTTGCTATATACTTATTATTACATTTGAAAGTTATTTATGAATATATTTCGTTTTCAGACAGGGACACTTTTTAGAAAAGATAATTGTAATCACCTCAAAATGAATTTAGATCTAAATTTCGCTCTCAGATTCGCTCTCCCATTATTATTTTATAAGTTTTAAAAGATTTCTAAAAAACAAAGCTCCTTGAAGTTGATTAATAATAATCAAAATATTATCTTACAATTGTAATTAATTTAGGTTACCAGAAAAAATAATTTAGTAAAATTTTTGCAATAACGTACCATTCGGGAATTAAGAGAATATACATTTTAACATATCAGAGATGATTAATTATAGTCTTTTTCTAAAGAGTAATTTCTATTCTAAAAATTGATGTATTTTATTTTGTCTATCATTATTTAAAACAAAAATAATATTTAAATATATTTCTATACACATTCTATTCCTGGTCTATAATTTTACATACTTGTGATCCTTTGAAAGATGCCGGATAACGGCGGCCGCCTGCATAAAAGTCAGTGAACAGGCTGGACACTGAAACACAAAAGCCGATGATGAATGATGCTTTTGGATATGCAACTCGAGAGTTTTATGCGTCTGAAATGTTAGATTGCCTGTAATGAGAGTTAAGTCGTTTTAGCAATTTTCAGGGCCTACTCCTTGAAAGATATTTCCTTACAAATCTCACAGAGAATACTAGTTTCAGCATCATCGCTGATTGACTGTTCCCCAGTTTCGCCCGAATCACTGCCACTCCGACGTTCTATTTTATGTGTGGAATGACTGATTACGGCTTTGCCGTCTGGTCCGACAACTGTATCTGTGGGATTAAGCATGTGGTGTACTTCATTGACTTCGGTCTTGATACTATCATCGTGATCGATTTTAATAGTCTGATAAACAGCCTGGCTGGATGTGGGCACTGGCTCCAAATGAAGAACTGTGGGCGATTGCCGCATTGCTGTGGTAGCTTTCTCCCGCCGCAAACGTTCAATGACGCCGCTCAAATCACGTATGCCACCGCGTATAGGTCTCACCTCACGTGGTACTGGAGAACAGCCAGTGCTGCGACTACGCAACATGTGCTCAATATCCTGAGCCGATGGGCCATTCCCGCTTTGTATAATCATTGTGGAGTTTTGATCCTGAAATATAGAAAAAGGAATTCATAAGTATAATTCGGTACAATAATAATTTGATATTTTTTTGCTTTACTGATCCACACTCACTGTGTATCCGTTCTGATTGGCTGAGCGGGCGCTGACGCAGCAAAAGACACGCTTGTGACTGATGAAATTTGCCAGACTGCGGAACATATTCCGACACACATTGCATTCATAGATAAGGCTACATTCTTGGCTGAGCAATCGTCGCACCTAAAGGAAAAGAAGATGAGTAAGAAAACCCCACCAAATGGACGATGTTGATATTAATTCGGAATTAGTTTTATAACCATGATGATAATGGGTATGTATCCAGAAATCTACACACATACACACCCACATACATACATATATGCATATACATACATATGTACATACATAGTTCATACGTAGTTAGCTTTTAATAAGCTAGGTAAGAACTAATAAAGTGCATCTAGGAAACTAGCTTCGATGCCGCCATTTACTGGCAAATATGCGTCACGTAGGCACACCAATACATCATCATCATCATCATTAGGCACAAATAATATATCGATTCCTTACCTCATTAGTGCCATCCTCGTAAGCTCGACGCGCCTCCTCGAATCCAGAATAGGCCGTTGTCAGCGGGCGCTGGAGCAAACTGATGTCACTATTGTCAACATTGGTCTTATCTGTCCTAGTTCCCGTGCCCTGCATCTGGTTCGTTATGGCGAGTTTGAATGTGTCCGAGTTGCAACGTGAGGTGCGTTTTTTCATGATTTCTAGTAGTTTCTTTTTGTCGCCAACTGGCGAGTTGTTGTTATGCCACAGGCAACTTTAATTTGCACTGTTGTTTACCTGTTTTGCACCTTGTTTCCAATTATTTATTGCAGAATGTTTGTCTTTCAATTGGAACTCACGCCTACATCTTGCGATTTCATATTCCTATTCCCGGATACTTCCCCCATATTAACGGATAAATTCACCCGCTATAACCGGATAACGCGGCAAAAATTATGAAAGTGGAAAAATACTAAAATCGCCTATTTCGTAGATAAATCTTGACACAGTTGTGGTTCTTAGATTCTTTGATTTGCTGTAAGCCGTCTAATCTTTGGCAAGTTATTAATTCCTTAATTCTACATCAATTCAAATTAACGCTGTGGGAATTGGTTTATTTACGTCTTTTTTGACATTTACATGTATAAACGCTTGCAGAAGATATGAAAGGCTATTTGTCTCTTTCTAACACATATAAATGCAATGTAAAAACAAATTTAAAAAGGGGGCTAACCGTTTTTCGTTTGCTACGTTTACACGCTTGCGCATATTGTGATGTTTAGAAACTGTTGCATGCTACCGGATAGAATATGAAATTTTAACGGTGATGAATATATGCATATGCATTTACGTAAACATAGTATTTATTTATGCAAATTGTTATTTTCCATTTTTTTTAGATTGGATGTATTACCATTTACTTACATGTTGAAGTACAAATCCTATTAGATATAACACCATCGAAACTACTAAAATAGCTTTAATATACATACATAAATGTAATTACTTCACAAGATTAAATTGGTTAATTCTTTATATAATTTTTGGTCTGTTAATTTCAGATAAATTTAGACTAAAGTGGGGAATCCTGCATAAAAATACAACAATCTGTAATTGGATATATTTTTCATATACGTATTTTTGAAATTTTTATTTTACGCTTAAGCTTGCAGAAGATTTCTTGGTTTGACATTCTGGGTTTCTTTTTTCTGTTTTGTTCTAGAACAATGTTTTTAATAATTGGTTTAACTAATTCTAAATACAATTTCATTTAGAGAATTTGCAAATGGAATTGATTTATTTTTTGTTTAATCGTAAAAAGCGCTTCTCATAAAATAAAATGGAATAATATTTTTTGTTTGCACTGCTGTTTACCATAGTTTATCTGTTTTGGTTTCAATGTTATGTATATCTCTATTCCGGTTTCAAAACTCAATTATTAAATATTCATACATTGAGATATATATTTAAATATATATATATATATAGTATTCTCATTGATTTATGGTATTTCTTCTTTGGAATTTTACAGTAAATAAACTACATATACATACATAGTACATTTATATTGACATTTAATTAAAGTTATGAAAAATATTTAATATTATATCTCTTTCTGTGTATCGGATGTTAGTGTAAATAGCGTGTAGCTTAAATGTTGTTCGTTTTGTATTATATATGTATAGATTTTATATATTTGCATATTATATAGTTATGTATGTATGTTCTTTGAAGCAGAAACTATATTGGATTTCGATTGGCTTGATTACTTATATATGATGCTTTATAAATATATTCTCTTGCATTTCCATATGTTTTTATTTTTTAAATTTTAACTTTACTTTACTTGTCTTTCGGTATTGTATGCAGTTCACAAATCTACGCAGCTGAAGCGCTTCTGATAAACGTCCGGCATTTGCACTTTTCGTTAGTGTTTCCATTTTCTTTTATTGTTATAATTTTTATAGGTAATAATTCATTTATTACGAGTAAATTTGTATAAAGGTTAAGGTAATGCGTTTATCTTTAGTAAGGCACTAGTTACACGTACCGCACACATCTTAAGGCTTCTTAATGTTGCCCCAAGTTGCTGCTTAACGTGCAACTACTGACTACGACATACAAATACAATGCTCTTTTACATAATTCCTTGTTGCTGAAACACACACTTAATCCTCGACGTGTCCTTCAAACATTTTATCTGTATTCCAAACAATTTCTTAAAGCTTACGTGCACATTTTATTTTTTTTTTCATTATTTTTTTTAGCGTACAATTTGTTTCTTTTCAATCTCTTTACGTTACTTTTACTCTTAATAGCGCTCTACTATTCAACTAAACTTTGCCGCCTACTAAAGATACTAGTAGATAGAATTATATTGTGGGTCTGATGGGGTTGGAGGACAGCCATTGTACTTAACGAAGCAACTGCGACAAATTAACAGAGTCTGGCTACGATTCAAATATATGTGGGATGGTTGTTGTAGTTGTAGGTTGGTAGGTTGTGTAGTTCTTGTTGGACAATAGTGTGTGTCAATGTATACATAATTGTTTGTTCTTTTTTTTTTTGGTTTTGTTTTGTCTCGCGTTGTTACAATGTCTAACCTATAAATACAATCAATTTAATATTTATGTATATAGCATAATGGGAGGGGAGGAGAGAGACAGAGAAATAGAAAAAGAGTTTTTATGGTTAGCGCTTGGGTTGTTCTAAGTAGTCAGACTATAAACTAGTTTTTATTATTTTTTTTTTTAACATTTACATGACAACTACGTACATACATACAAAGTTTAAAATGCAACTGTACAGCCCCAATACTTAGGGGCTGACGGGGAGAAATTTTCGTTATATGTATGTTAAAATTTTATATCAAAAAACTTTTTCTTGTTTTCTTGTAACTTGTTTTAAAAAGTGAGTATGTCAACATGTCTCGTTTTGGGTGTGTGTGTACAATGGGAAATCGGTATGGGAATGGGGAGAGGAAGGCAGTATTGTTTGTAGCCTATATATTGCAGTTGCTTGATTCCTTGCTGCACCGTGTTTTTGTATAGGCGTGTCTGTGTGGCAGGGATTCATGCATAGCAGGTCTAGAAACTAAGTGCAGGATGTCATTTCATATTAATTTCTTTTGCATTTCTCTCAATATATATTTATGCCTAAAAATAATTGGGGCATACATTCTGTTACTGATTAGACAATTAGAGGATGCTTCGCTTAAGATTTACAAAAATTTGTTTTTATCATACACTCCAAATGATAATGAAAATAAAACTTTCACTTTATTATAAAATAGGTCCACATAGTTTAAAAATTTTACAATGACTTTTGTTTGGTTTCCAGTTTAGGTTAATGTATATATAGTAAATGTTTATTTCGTATGAATGCATGTAAATGTTTCAATTATGAGAAGAGATTCTGTGATGCGCTTTTTGCGTTTTCATTCTTTGAAATGTACTATGTGATTCGTCGACATTCTACCTAAGGTTAACTCATTCAAATCATATAATTATTATGGATGTTCGTTCCATAAACTAAAACAAAAATAATTGACAATAAAATGTACACTTAAAATCATAGAGAATATATGTATATATGTAGTAAGTATGTTTTGTATGAATTGAACTTAAAACTTAGCGAACAAAAAGAAAGGAGGGATTTTCAATGTGAACGTAAATTACAAATATGTATGTCGAACATAGGGATTAATTTAATAGAAAATAAGACATAATAGTTTATATATTTCATATGATACATAAGGCCTTAGCACGGGGCAATAGTGTTTAATTCAAATGCTTAAAAATTAAGGGGGCTCATCGTCATACAAAAAGCTGCCAATGTTAAAGCCAAACTAGCTGAGATTAGGATTTTTCATTTCGAGCTGTGTGTATGTGTGTATGGGTAAGTGTGAGCGTGCCTCTCAATCTGAAGGTGGTTCGAGGCGTGTTTTTTTTTTGTGACGCAATATAATACAGACATAATTTTGTCTTCTTTTTTGTTTTTTTTTTTTTTTTGTGGAAGGGATATAAACAATATATTAATCTGATTCAAATGTTTGTTCTTAATGTTTTTGTTTTTTTTTGTTCTGTAGAGGACTGTTGTTGTTGCTGTGTTGGTTTGTTGTTGATTCTTGTTGTTGATTTCGATTTACATTAATGAATGTGTTTAGTTTAGTTCAAGAACTTTGCTAATGTTATCATTATGAGGTTGGCCAAGATGATGGAAATGCTTGATTCTGTCAGATAGCTACCTCCGCTCACAACCACATCCTTCTCCTCCAGCAGCGGATAATCGATAACATGAATGATACCATTAGTGCATTCCACATCGGGCCGATAAACATTGATCGTCTTATAGTTCCATGTGATCACATATCCTATAAAATAAAACCAAACAATTGATAAGTATTTTCACGTTAAATAAACAATTTCTTATCTTAATGTGGTGTGACAGTTGATTTGTGGCATGAGCTGTGCAATGGATTTTGATTAACTACTGCACTTACCAGTCCATTCGTTACTAACATACTCATCGTGTAGATCTTTTAATTTTTTAGTTAGTAGTTTTTGGTTAGGCGCATGATAGGAAATTTGGATAAAGCGTTAATAAAATGGTATAGTTAAGCCAATACTCGCAGAATCGGATCAAAATTGAAAGCATTTGGAAGAGAAAAACAAAACCTCAACCCGAATAATAGGCCAAATACTTACGACCAGCCTCCTCATCCACTCTTAACTGAAGCGAGTCACGGAAAGTGGGTAAAATAATTTTGTCCAACTGTTGGGACATTTGCACCAGATCCTTCATAGTGTATACATGATCCGCAATAACCAAATGACGCTCTAAAATGGCCCTCGACTATGGGAAAGAGAAAAACAATAAAGCAAGTAAGTAAAAATATATAGTTGAGATATGGAGATGCTGTCAACTAACATGATAGGCAAAGTCACGCATAAAGAGCTTCTTGTGAGCTGAAGGTGAATCCAATTCAGTCTTCTGCCAGCCCTTGTCCCGGGGCACAAAGTAAGTAAAACGGCGCTGAGTATTGTTAAGCTGTTTATTAAATGATGAAAACTGGCCCATTTTGAAAGTGTCACTGCATTTGGAAGAGTAAACAAATTTTCTTAGTAACAGAAAGTATAAAATTGAAAAATGTTTCACTTACCTCATCATTGGGTCAGATTCCAGTTTACCCAACACTGTGGTATGGGGTACGCCCAAAACACGATCAATAATATGAACATAACCATTTGTCTGGGCCACATCAGCTTGGACAACTGTGGCATTAACACCGCCACCTTCAACGGTTATACGGGCATCCGCACCCTCACCTTGAACATTGAAATATAGGAACGTATGATTGTTGAGAGTGGGCACTTGAGAAATCTGTAAATAAAAGTATTCATTGTTTAGAAAATATTTGAAATTTGTAAATAAAACACACTTACTATATTGGCATTCTTTTGTCTGATTTTCTCGACATTTAAGCGATCTTTAATGATGTGCATATTCAAAATCTCAGTCATCTTCTTACGATCTCTGTGAAGGGGGGCGAAAAAACAATTAAATTGATTAAGAAGTATATTTAATTATGTGAACTTACCTAAGGATATTGTTAATAGAAGCAGCATTCCAGGCTGCATTGCTTGGTGCCAAAATAGTGACCTCAGAAAGTTTATTAATATCATCGAGAGCTGCTCCTCCATTGTCCATAATAGCTTCATAGAATTTGCGCAAGGCTCCATTCTTAGAATTCTCCTTCAAACAAGAAAACATAAATATTTCAATTATGCTACCAATAATAGAAATTTTTCTGTACTCAATCAAAAAAACACAAAATATTTATATGGGAAACGCTGAAGCAATGTTTTTGGATAGTATTTCTTGTTAGACGAGTACATACATTTATTGTACATACAAATACATATATTTTTTATTTTCCAGTCGAGAAGGACAAACATTTAACAGCGAAAAAAAAATAAACGAAAAATATAATTAACCAATCGATTTAAGGTTTGCAAACAATAAGCTGATGGGGATGAATAATGTAAAATGTTGTGGATGGACAACAGCACACTTGAAACGATTGACTTGTAACCAACTATATAATTGGAATCCATCATCATGATTATCTACTATTGAGATGATTGCAACTTTGGGACAGAGGCGGTGGTGATTGTGCGATGAGAGCGAAATGTTTAAACATTTTACTTACGTTTAAAAACTAAACCGTTATATGTTGTTGTAGTAGAAGAAGAACAATAGGAAGTGTGGAGAGAAATAGACAACAATTGGAACAATATGTTGTTTTGTTTGTTTTATAATTTATAATAGTTTTTGTTTGTTATTTATTTATGTAGTTCCGCGCAGACAGCGCAAATTCCGCCAGAGGTTGGTCAAAACACGTTTGAAACGAGGCACAAGGGAAAATAAAATTTATATTTTTGATTTTTTGTTGGTGTTTCCTTTTTTTCTTTTTGTATGCATTATTAATATAACAAATTTCTATTTACAGAACTTCTTTTGATGCAATCTTACGTTATTTTATTCTGGCGTGCACTTTTTTCGTAATAAAATTAAAAATTAACTACAATAAATTACTTGTGTAATCTCAGAATCGATAAAAATGCATAAAAAAACAACAAACAATTTAAAGAAAAGCTCTACAAAATGCCAACAAAAATTTCAATTAATTATATCTCAATTGGTTTTGGCTTGAAAGGACATTTGATTTAGTTGTGATTGCACATTCATGCTTATACATATATGTACATATATATGTATTATCTTGGATAACATCCATGCACATAATAAGAATGAACAAGATCTTTAAAGAATTTAATATAATGTGTTTGTTGTTACCTTGAACGACTGGTTTTAGGTTAAGTTGGTTTGACCAATTTCAGTTCAGGTGCATCGTATAAATATTTTATTTCAGCAGGTACAAAAACAAAAAAAGATAATACAAAATGATCAGTCAAGAGAGTCACTGTATGTATGTGAGAGATAGTAATAGATAATAAGTAAAAGTTCAAATAAAACACAAAAGGTACAACAAAATTCTACAAAAAAAAAGAAAAAAAACACAAGAACACTTAAGAGCTATTTCGAAAAATGATAATTGAGATGAGCGACCGAGAGTCAATTAAATGTATGTGTGTGTCGGTATATGTATGTATGCCCATGAGGATAGGAAGAATGGGGAAAAAGGATATGAGCATAAAGCTACAGTTACAATCAGATCAAAGCATGCCGACGACTGAGCGAGCGAGCGAGCGAGAGTGAACGATCTGGCGACTTGTTTGATGAAAGAGAAATTAGTGGGGTGGGGAAGAAGGAATAGCTTTTGCCAATTTTTTAATAATGACTAATTTCGATTAGTTGCTTCTTCTCCTTCTTTTTTTCTTTTTGGTGAACATAAAATTACCAATGTACATACATTCAATATACACTCATATGAATTTATTTTTTTTTATAGACATGGTGAATGAAGTTTTTGATTCTCATATGACTTGACATAATCTGCGAACAGAATGAATGACTAAGCAAATATAGCGCGCAAATTGTGCATTTTTTTTTTTTTTTTAATTTTTTGCAACCAATTTCGTAGATGATATCAAATTTTGTTGATCGAATTCGAGCGCGTTGCCCTCATTATGCCCACAGACGAAAACTGTGTCACAAACATTCACAGAGAGGAAGAGAGGGGAGAGCGTTTTCGGAGATAGCTTCATGAAGAAATTCGATTTGGTAGATAAATTTACATAAAACACATTGCTTTTTTTTTATAATTGGTTTTTTTCATGGTTTTGGCAATACTTACATTACACCCAAAATTTTTTTAAAATAAAATTTATATTTTAAAAATTATTTTAAAATAAAATTTTGCTTTTGATTTTACATGGAACCGAATTAATAAAATTGTTTCTGTGTTTTGTGTTTGTGTAAAAGTGTTTTGGGCCTTAATTTTTGGCATCAATCACAAGATTATTCTTATGCTTATTCAGTTCTAAGTAAAATCAGACTTTGGGCTTTAATTTGCAAAGATTTGTTTTTTTTGTTTTTTTTTATAGTATAGCATTATTTTTTTCGAATATTTGTTTTGTTTTCTTTTTGTATATTGTATATAGTGCAATTTTTTTATAGGCTTTGCAATCATTTGAGCAAACTGGGAAACTTTTGCAATAGTTTTTTTTTTTGTTTATACTTTTGCATTTTCATTAATAAAAGTAACTCAGCTGAATGCAAAGTAAATAGTGATAATATGTTTATTTGTAGCTTATATGTATGTATATGTGTGTGTGTGTTTATTTTCTGATGAGTGCCTAGCCAATCAGAATGCCAAGTCTTATCGCAAGCAAAAGGCACTATCTGTCCCGATGTCTGTATGTGTGCGTGTGGGTGTGAGTAAGTGTGTATGTAGCATGGCCACTACCCATTTGTGGGGTATCTGTATTTACCTGCAGAAATTCTGTAACTGTATTATCGATGATCACCAGTGGTCGGGAAATTAAATGCACGACACCATTCTTAACGGGAATATTTGCTTTCACAATTTCGGCCATAACAGCGCCATCTGCATGCTTGGCATCTCCAACTAACGTATTCGATTTAAAATACACTAAAAATTGAGTAAAGCATTAGATTAGTTTAGAATTAATTTGATTTATATTTTATTAATTTACTTTTGCCATCCTTTTCCTTGAAAAAGCTAACAGTAACCTTTAGCAAATCCTCAAAAGCAGCCGATGTCTTGGGACTATCATGCTGCGAGGCGGCAGTGAAGATAACGGTGTTTGGTACAACATGTCCATCAATAACCTTGGCATCCACCAGACTGCTGCGAGCAGTTGCCTTAAACCCTTCATCTATGGGTATCAGGAATGTGTGTGCGCCGGCCGCTTGATATAAGGATTCCTTTTTGGCCACTAAGACTTGGTTGCGATAGACACGTACATGGTTTGAATCCAAATTAAGAAGATCAGCCTTTTGCATAAATTCAAAGGCATCCGGATTGTTAATTTGAGCCTGGCTATTTGTGCTATTTGCGGTAAGTGGTTCCAGCACTTCATCAATGATGTGCATAACCTGGAATAAATAGCAATATATAAATATATATTATATGTATATATAATAACAATTTAAATCTATTAACTGACCTGACGTTTACCCATACGATTGGTCAGCTCCACGCTGAGCGAGGGAATTATACGTGCATTATTCACAAAAATGTCACCATTACGATTCTTGGTGATATATAGCGGTGGATTGCCTTCCATATCCGATGACACACTGCTTGGCAGTTGATCTTTGTTATATGCCGCGGTAGCTGTAAATAAAAATAGTTGAATAAATATACATTGTATATTTAATTAGTATATATCATTCCCTATTAACTTCAATTGAATGACAGGGATCTTTATTAAACTGTGTTTATTATTATATAGATATAACGATATATTTTATAAATTTATACATATATATATATATGTATATATCTCTATAAAGAAATCGATTCTATTTGATACAAATGATACTTACTAATGTGATAGAGAACTTGGGCGGTTGGTTTATAGTGCTGGAAGGCTTCATTGGTGGGCACAAAGATTGTGCAGGAGCGTAGCGCTAATGTTGAATTGGCAATGGGTGTCTGCTCCAATAGACTATAAAACTGCAAAGAGAAAAATATAAGAGAAATGCGTTAGAATTTTCTTTTATCTTTTATTTGGGGGAGTAGAGCTGAGAGGGGATGGTGTATGGAATTGTTAGATTTGGATGGGTGGTTGGTGTTGGTTGCTTGGCATTTTTGGCAATATTGCGATATTGTGACTCAGGAATTACCATGACAACACAACTGAAACAACTAATAAAACGGAACACATTATGCATGGCTGGCAAAAACAGAAAAAAAAGAAAGGTTTATTGAACCAATTACGTAAGCAAAAAGAAAGAGGAGGAGAATCAGGGTTGATACACACATTTCCTCCTCCTCCTCCTTCTTCTCGTTCGTCGACACTCCTCTGTTGTCCGTTAGCTTGGTTCAATGGTTTTTATATGTCATTGATTGAGGCTCTTTCTCTGTATCTGTCAGGGACATGGAAATGCATTTTCCAGCTACCCTAAATATCAGACGCTGACCCCGGTGATTCGATTCTGTCCGGCCACCTGCCTGGCAACAAGAGTACAGGGGATAGAACAAGACAGGACATGACATGCAACCACATACATTTTGCGGCTTCCCACCTTACGCCGCCACGCCCTGCTGCACATTCTCAGTTCAGTTTATGAGTGGTGTATGTGAATACGAAAATACCAACTAGTGCATAGAGTAAGATGGAGTGTGTGTGTGTGTGTAGATCCTGGCATGGACAACACCTTTTTCGGTGCCCACTATTAGAGTATGAATACTCATGGCCCTTGGTCGTGTGTGACTCATGGCAATTTGAATTTAAAAAAGTTGTAGTTGTCCCTTTTTTCCACTTTTCTTGTTTCCCTTCTACTTTAACGTATCTGCACTTTGGCATCAATATATACATACACACACACACACACACACATACTACAGCATTTTTATGTCCTTTTTTTTTTTTGTTTTTTGGTAATTGGAGACGTCAGTTGTCGTTGTCGTTTTCATTCTTGTCCTAGTCCCGGTCCTGTTTTGAACTTCTGTTTTACCAACTGGTCTAACCTAAGCTGGTTTCAATTTCATTTCAGTTAATGTTTGAGCTTATCTTTTGGCAAATGGAGAGACAGTAATAGGGTATAAAAGAGAGAGCGAGAGAGAGAGAGAGTGCTTAATGGGATAAGTGGAGTTGAAGGAGTGCATTGTGCCATATGAGACAGTAGACAAGGAGATAAAAGTAAAGGCAAGGCGCACAATTGATCTACAATATGTCACTCTAAGAGCAATCGATATGGAAACATGGAACCATTAAAAATATATAAAATACATAATTCGAAATATCTAGATTATTTCGTCTTCTGATTATTCGAATTTGTTTCAAATATATAATTATTTATAATTTTGAAAGAAAAAAATGTCTACCATTTAAACAGTTATGATTCTCAGTTATTTTTGTTTTATGTACTTTAACACAATTTTAAATTATTAGAAGAGGAAAAATCATAATTGAAAGTAATTTTCTCAGAGTGTACACATTTGCCATAGCTAGACTGAAGCTACCCTTATGGAAACGACCTTCTGTCATCACTTTTCATTATGTCATCTACTTTTAGATCTTCATCACACATACATACATATATATCTGTCCATATCTGTATGTCAAGGGGACAATTAGATGCAATTACTTTCATAAATTTCCATTATCAAATGTTCCTTTTTTTTCCATTTGATGAAAGCCCAAATCAATCTTAATGAGTTTCCGCCCCTGTTTTGGTTTATCTAAGATCTTAGATAGATATGGAAATGCTCAGCCAGATGGCCTCTCCAGGGAGTCCTTGGTAACAATTTGCCACAATTGTTAGAGCATTATCCTGTCGTTCAACATTTTTCGCTTCTCTCTCTCCTCCCCCTTTCGTTTTGGAGAGATAAATCTGCTACATTTACTATATGCAAACTGAAAGTTTTTCCTTAACGGTGGCAATGACCCCAACAAAAACGTTTGCATTTCATCTAGACCAACAGAGGCAACCCCCGCAAAATGTTTAAAAGAAAGATAGAAGGGGAGAGGGAGACCGTTAGATAGAGAAAGAGAGAGAGAGAGTCAAGGGCATGAGTCAGAGTTGCCAGACGGCGGTGCAAACAATATTTTTGGCGAGTCCAAGCCCAAGACCCCTGTACCCCCCCAACCACTTATTATTCTCCCTTATCACGACAGGACACTACGCACGCACACATAGAAGCAACCCCTTTATTGGTAAATTATCAACAAGAAAAGAAAATTAAGTTTATTAGAAAACGAGATATGTACTTTTTTTTTTGGATTTAGTTTTTTTTTATGTTGTGTGTGTTGTTCTTGTTATTGCAGCTTACCCTAACTGGCATTAGACGCCTGAAGGAATTGGCAGTGCTCTGAAAGAGAGAAAAATAACCGCCAGGAGTTCAAAAAATTTTGCAATATTTTGAAATATTTTTCTTTGTTTTTTTAGCCAAATTAGTTAACTGTTTAACTGCACGTAGACCAACAAAACACGAAAATGAAAGTAAATAAAAGGGAATAAAATAAAGTAAAGTAAAGAAAATCTACAATAAAATTCACAACAAATACAACATTTAAGAGCTTTTGTACACTATGTGTGCGTGTATGTGTGTCTGTTTGTGTCTCAGTGAAAATTCAATTTTCGGCATCTATTCGGAGGCGGCATCAAAATTAATTAGCAGATCGAGGGGGGCGGTAACTGAATATGGGTAGGTAGCCTTTATGGGCTATATTACATTTACATTTGTACATATATATTTATGTTTATGTGTTTGTATGCATGTTTGTATAAATAAATTTAATTGGTAGAAATTATGCATATGTGAGTGTATGGTAAAGTTTTCTTTTTTTTTTTTTTTGTATAATTGCAGCAACCGCCGGAGCAACCCTTGAGCCAGCGGAACATTTCTTTTAATTGGTGTCATTGGAGGGAAAAATAGGCAGTGCAGGAAAATTAATAGGAGGGGGAGGACAACGACGACGCGAGGCCATTTTCTCGCCCACACGCGCCGCACAGTTCGTGAGATTCGTTGTCTAATGGATAAAGTCTTTTCTCAATGAGCATGTGTTTTACTTATGGCTCCATTAAGGTCATTCATGACGTGGAATTGGAATGGGAGGAACATCACATCTCATCATAATGTATATCATAGCATAGCTAGCCCCCAAACAATATGTATATATGTATATGTATATATAGATATGTATGTGTACACAATACGCGGATCTTGGTTTTGGTATTGTAATCTTAAATTAAATTCAATTGAATTCGATGCTGACTGATTGTCTGCCTGCTTGTCCCTCCCCCCCCCTCCCTTCGTTTCATGTTTGTATTCTCTCTATCTCACTCCCACACCTTATCTTGGTTTCCCTCTCTTACATCAAGTGGAGAGATGTGTGTCTAGGCGTGTCCGCCTTCAATACCAATTTTCAGTTGCAGTTGCAGTCAGTCAAAGGTTACAAAAATTTAAATTAATAATAATAATAAAAAAAAAAACAAGATATTGCCAGGCGACCATGCAACATCTCAACTGCAGGAAGTTGGGGGTCAGTGCAGCAGGTCGCCGCCCGCACATGTCCAGCGGAAGATCAAGCAACTCTCTTATTGCATATTTTAATGACATTTCGTATGAAATTATCAATTATGCTGTGTGTGTAATTTAATTCTTTAAAACTTTTTTCCCCCTTTTTTTATATATGGTTATGAGAAAAACCCCTTCAGTTGTTCTTTGAGTAGTAAAAACTACTTTATTTTTTATTTTGATCTACCCAAGCAAAACCACAAGTTGCTCCCCTTTTTTTCCTTCTCTCTTTTCTATGTATAACAAAACCTTAAAGCTCTCTTTGTGTGTGTGTGTGTATATGTGTCATTATCTTCTACTCCATCAGCATATAATGAGAATCGCAACAGTAATGAGCAAAGCCAATTTTAAAATGGAATATAATTAATATATGTATATGTATGTAAACAGGTTGGTGGTGAGTAATAAAAACTATAAAAATTACTATATATACATATAATATATAAATACGTAAAAAGATAGTCAAAAATGGAACTATTGAAACCCATATGCAAATCACTTTATTATATTATTCATTTTTATTTCAAATCTTTCTAAGTCAGGCATATTATTTTAACAAGAGATTGAAAAGGGAAAAGATTGAATGATTAACAAAAAATATTAACAAAAAAGGTTGTATTTATCAGAATAAGAGTTAAATAAAAATTTCTGAAAATTCGAAACTATTGTTAAAATGTAAGTTCTAGAATTTTTAATGCAAAGAGTTAATTGTTGCCATTAGGGAAAATCATAATGTGTTTGGCTGAGATCTTCCAGAGAATTTGAATAGTTTTTTATACTTAATTTTATTACAGTGCGTCTAATAAGTTGACCAGGGACTGCTTGAATAGAACATTGAATGGATTTCTGAGACATAACTATGTTTATAACTATTTCTATTATCGTAGTCAATATTAATTCTTTGTCCTAGACGGTTCTTCTGATAAACTCTGCATTTAAACCCGGACATATAAATAAACATACTTTGTTTTATACCAATGTCGGTTTCTTAGGTATCGCTATTGGGCCTGGCGACAGTTGCACCAAGAAATTATGGCTAAGTCTGTCGCACGCTTTCTTTTCAATTGTGAAATTTTCTTTGCTTTAGTTTGCTTGGCAACATTTTGGTTATTAAATGTGTAGCAGAGTAGAACGTCAGTATATATATATATATATATACATACATATATGTATACATACATATGTATATAGTTATGTATTATGGTGTTTCTGTTGTTTTTTTAGCTGGTTACCTTTGTTGGCTTCTGACTTTTTACACTTTTATGTGTTTTTCAATGTATATTTTGTTATTGTGTGTGTGTTTGTGAGTTTGAGTGTGAAGGTGTAAAAAGGTAAACTAAATAGAAAACTGTTATGCTCAGTCAACGTCAACGGCCGGCCGGGCGGTACTTGTCTGTTTTATGCTTAATTTATGTAGTTTTGGCTATAGTTATTTTTCCCCTGCTTTACATAATAGAATCCACCATGCATACCAAATGTGGTTAAGTCAAGTTGAGTGGACTTTAAAACTGGAGTATATGTATATACATATGTACATATGTATGCACATATACATACATATATGCATCTCAATTGATTTTTCTTACAGCAGCACAGGTGCCTGGCAGGCAACAACTACAACAAGTGAAAAGGCAAAAGGTCAAGGACAAGGATATAAAGATATATGTACAGGCATCATTTTTCGTGGCTACCTGTGCATTCTATTGGCATCTCTTTTGCGCAGACTCTAGGTTTCCATTTCCGTCTCTTTCTATCAAGGTTTTTCATTTCAAGGGCGGCCGCTGCTAGGCATAGCCAAAATGTTGTCACATTTTGTCTACTGATGACGATGATAAAGTCGGTTGGGTTATAGGGGGTGGGGGGCGTGAAGGTAAAAATTAAAGTGGGTGTAGGTAGCAAAGCAAATTGCTACTCACCTATGAAAATATTTATTTTAACGGTTCCACATTTATTTTTCTCACACTGACTCACCTCTGAAAGGTCCGGATCATCGCGTAATTTGTCTGTCAACTCGGCAGCAGCTGCATACGTTGCATAGCCTAGTAGTAGCATTAGCAAAGGTGCTGCTGCACTCCGCAGCCCACGGCAAGTCAACATTTTCCTTTATTTTCTTCTTTTCTTTCTTTTTCCAATAGCAATTCACACGAATTGGCGGCGCGCACTTGCTTTAAACTTGCAACAATGAAGACCACGACGACGACAATAGCGACGATGACTTTTAAGGGTGGTGTGGTGGCAGTATTATGTTATTCTAGGATAAAGATCTGCAAGTTAAAGGCAAATACCCACATAAATTATGCATTCAGCAACAATCATCCCTTTCCCTCTTCTCCCACTCTTGAGACGACCCGAATGTCCCAACTCTCGATATTTTGTTACTATAAACAAGCGTCTAAAAGAAAACAGCGAATTCGGCGAAGTGATAGAAGCAGCATCGCAGTAGCAGAGAACAAAAAAAAAATAAGCAAAAAAGCATCACAACTTCCTGCCGGCTTACCATGGGAAGCGTAGGTTTAAAAAGATTTCGCTTAAAATGCCAAATATGTATATATGTATGTATATTCTTCCATTTTCGAACTTTCTTAACTCTCAAACTTACATAATCATTTTGCTTATCTAAAGTATCAGAAATTATTGGTAAGTTTAAAAATTTAATGTTTTTAATCAATAATTTGCAAATATAACTTTTTTAATCAATTGAGTTTTAGCTTTCTTTAGTTATCATTTTATCGAACATAAATCAATTCCACTGTGCGATGGCGACTCAAAGCCGCTGCTGCTGCTCGAAAGTTGCTGTTTTTCTTTTAGATTTTTTTTTTATAATTCTGCACACTAAGCATCTCTCTCGCTCACACACATCCAGTAAAATGCCGTTATGTCACAAGCGGAGGCACCAAAAGCGCTTATTATATATTATTTTTGTCTGTTGTTTTTCCCCTATTGTTTTCGCACAATCTTCTTTTGTATTTTAATTATTCTGCGCATTCCAATTCTATATGATCATTGCTTTCCTGCTGTTCTGCGCTCTTTTTTTCCTTAAAGTCAAACCGCATTTTTTTTTTTCTTAAGTTCGATTTCAACCGAAAATCTATTCTCAGAATCCAAGCCCAAAAAGACAAAACAAAAAAGGAAGAAAGTCGAACTTAGCAACAACAAAATTATGCAATGCCACCACGGTAACGGTAGCGGTTGCTGACGCGTAACACTTTTTATTGTGTTGTTGCAAGACGAAAAGACGGTCACCACACACCACAGATTAAGCCCGACTAGAAATCAATAAACAAAAGAGCATTTCGCATGCTTACACCACCTGAGAACTTCTATTTTTTTTTTGTTGTTTAAGCACAGAAAAATCTATATTTAGCACTTTCGTAGCAGCTCAGTCAAAGATACAATTGTAGATAGAAATCTACCAAATACAATTTACACCTGCATTGCAGATCCCGTTGGATTTTTGAAACGAGCGCGCAACTTGATCAAATTAAAATACAATTTATTTTTTGACTTTTTCAAATTTTTTTCTACTGCATCATAATTTAATCACTCACCAACCAAATTGTGGCGACCGCGAAACACACCCGCACACTTGGAAAACAAAAACAACACTGAAAAAAATTATAAAATATCCAAGAGAACATTTTGTGTAGTAAACATTTTTCAACCAACTATCGAATCGTAGCCCAGCAGTCATTTCATGTGGTACCATACGTATTTATTGGACATAGCGCATAATTTTTTGGCGGGTAATTTAAATTACTGTTGACCGTTTACCTTTTATAATTAATTCTCATGTGGTATTCTTCGTTTACCAATCATTCAACTTATTTAGTGCTTTTATCCAAGATTTAAGAAAAAAAGCAAACAAACAATAAAAAATTAAAAATCGTCCCGTTTCCGAATTAATTCTTGATGGACCTTTTAAAATAAGTTAGCTACGCATTTAAAAAGAAACCAAAAAATAGTTCCAGCAGCGCAGCAGAGGAGAAATTTGAAAAGTTGATGTAAGATTTGAAAGCTGTAAAGAAAACGATCCAGATTTTAGTTATCTTTAATTAAGTCGAATCAACAAACATACCACTTTAGAATCCTTCGACCCTGGTCATAGGACTCTGTAGTTGGTGTTTCCTTTCCCAAATAGAGTCTCATGCCGCGTAGGGCACTGTTAAAGTATTCGTTCCAATCCAATTGCTTAATATCGAAATTATAGAGCTTTTTATCTTCCAGTGACATTCCCGAAAACAATCCATTTAAGTTGTCCATTTCAAAGTGCCATGTTTTAAGGGCAAACGGTCCCAAGGCTATAATTGTTTTGTGTATTTTTTGATAGACTTTAACCAATCTTGGTTTTTTTCCCATAACCCGAAGTCCCAGATCAGCAATATACCCGGGTAGTGTGTGATAGAAAAAGGCAGCTAACGGAAAAAGCCATATCGTTGAGATACAATGAAGGAAGGGATACCATAACATCTTTGTTACAGGATACTTAGCACCATGTATCATTGCTAAATCTCTAAAATCACCATAAGTTAATACATTTTCAGGGCTACTAGCAAAGTTATAAATGGTTGGAGTTTTCTGGGATTTTGTTTCTGTTTTGGGTGCATCTATAGATGTCTTCCAGGCGGCTGAAAGTGTGACATTTGCACAATAATCAACAGGGACGACTGGGCAATGGGCTTTGGTATCAAGCAAAGCCAGACGTAAAACTCCATAGGCAACGCCATATGTTATGGCAATAGGTCCATATAAATTGTCAATCCAACCTGAGACTGGCTCCTTGGCGGTGGCAATAACTATGATTACAAAAAACAATTAAAAATATCAAGAGACTCTTTGGGCGATAACTTACTGACGCCAGGACGAAATATGCAGATGGGTAAGTTTCCTGACTCCCTTAGAATAACATCTTCTGCCAATGCCTTTGAATATGTGTAAGTATTGGGAAATTTTTCCGCTAAAACAGGTGCAAATTTGTCCAAAAGTTCAGCGCTTATCTGCTCACTTAAATGAAGAACTTTCTCAGAATCGCAATCCAATTCTTCCGGATGAAATGCCTCATTTATGTCTTTAATCATACAATTGGAGAACGCTGTGGAAACATGCACAAAAGATACCAATTGACGCATCTGTTTGGCCAGTTGTAACATAAGACGAGTGCCACGAGTGTTTATGGCCAATGCCACATGAAGTGGCTCATTAAAGCGTACAGTAGCCGCTCCATGAAGAAGAATTTGCACTTCGTTAACTAGAAGTTTGCGATTCGATTCACTTATACCCAGATCCGGCTCCTGACAATCACCAGCAATGGGTATCAGAATATCCAATGCCTCGGGTTTGCAGCTTAATAGCGTTTCGAAAATCTTATGTGATTAGAAGATTTAAGTATGTATATATTTATATATATATAGTAAAATGTTACAGCCTACCGAATCCTGTCGCCAGGATGCGAAGCGTTCCTCTACGCCCTTACCACGCTTCGTCCTGATCATCATATATATACGAGACACTGCCGTTGTACGCAATAGTTTTTCAATAATAACTGAAATAAATTTGAAGTTTGGACTTTAAATTCGAAATGAAATTATTGAATTCAAACCTTTGCCCAAAAATCCGGAGCCACCAGTTATAAAAACTGTCTTGTTTGCATAAAAATTTTGTATATCGCTTTCCATTTTATTTTTTTTAAATAGCACAAGTTGGAAAAAAAAGTATTTGAAAACTCTACTTTGCTTTCCTCTACAAGACGTTTTTCAAATGAAAACTGTTTTTGATTTAGTTTCAGTATTTATAAAGAACCCGACACCATAGGCAATGTTAAAAGGGTCAGTGTGTATGGAGAGCAAATTGAAATATGTACATACAACACATACACAAATTTGACATATATAATGGATTATACCCTAAAACCAATAAAATAAAAGGGTATATTAATTTGCTCACTCTTGCAGATATGTTTAAAAGATTGAAATGATGGATTGAAACTGGAACTATATTGTTTATGAGTCTGCAAAGCATATACGACAATTATTTCCTCTCTCGAACTGGGATTGACTTACTTTTAATTTAAAGTTAATTACAATTCTCATACACATGACGAGAACATAATTTACCCTACAGGGTATGTTATAAATTTTCAACTTGTAAATGCAAATATTTAAATTATTCACATCGGTCTATTATATAATCTTTTTAATCATTTCTACTATTTGATAATATTACCAATTTCGAGGTCATCATAAATATTTTTATTTTGTTGGGTGAAACATTAATTTAAATTCCGATACACAACATATGTTCGCCACTTATATTTATATCGATAGTTATCTATTGACGGTCATACTATTCATTTTAAGATATTAAATCTGAATTCCGCTTACTTGTGAAATTGCATATTCAGGTAATTACGAGATATTACATTGATATTATTTCCGAATCTATTAGAGTTCAAACGTGCAATTCAAAAGTATCATTTATTCCAGCAAGTCATGGCTCTGCCGGGAACGAGAGCCGTAACATCAACGACGACCCACGCCGTTGTCCAGGTTGTGGAGTCATATATACAGAATCAAAATCTTTTAGGCGAAATCGCCGAGCTTGATGATATGCTATGTGATTTAGTGGATATGCACAAAAATAATATTTCGGCACTTAAGCGTGTTGTACAGTGCATTTTCAACTTGCTCCAAAGTAATAGCAGGTGGAATGTTAAATTTGGACAAAAACTATTCCACAAACTAATTTCGGTGGTAATTGCGGATAGCAGAGATGATTCTGGGCCACGACGGCAACTGGTGGCTAATGTCCTAATGTGTGTTCATATGCATGCACAGAAGTTTCGAAGCATGGATGGTAAATTTCTGCTGTATCAACTCTGGTCTCTTAGTCAAAGCAGTGAAGAGCAACCACATGCTGCCCAAATTCTTGTTCATCTTTTCGATGACTTTGTGCAGGAATTTGGACTGGAATGTTATGGACAACTTGTCATCATAATACAAAATCTATTGCAGTCGGCAGAGATTGAGAAAAGAAAGTCGGCATATTTCCTAATGACTAAACTTCTTGGCATTATTGAAAAGGAAAGGGAAAATAAATCAGGCCACGATAAAAATATACTAGAGATTTTGGAGTGTAGCGAATCTCAATGGTCGGCCTATGTGACCATAATGGAAAATCTTGAGGAACAGCAATCACATCTAGTTTTACCCTCTGTGATTTCTCTAATCCCCCGCTTGCACGCTGGAGACTTTTCCAAAGAGAATTGGCTAGTTTGTCTACGTATTCTCTATGCCAAACTGCTGGCGAATAATAATATATTGGTGCTACGATGGACTCTTTTGTATTTCCTTACCCACTTTGATTTAAAAGATGTGGTACGCCTTAATTTGCTAGACGAGTTTTTGCAGGCCACCAATAGGACACAACTTTATAATGTTGAAGGCGATAAATCCCTTTTAGAATTTCAAATGGATTCATTTTTAACAGATAATAGTATGGATTTGTTGTTAAATAGTTTGGCAAAAGTTCCATGGCATTCTGTTCCATTGGTCTACTGGCTGCGCCAAATAAATCCGGAGAAAGTACCCTTGATTCCGAAAATTGTGCTTTTCGAAATTAGTTCGCGTGTCCGAGCATTGCAAAATCCGGAACTCCGACAATTAGCTTGCAAACAAGTTATGCATTTGTTTAAGGTGAGTTAAATGATGTCTTAATACTGCTATTAGTAAGTAGAGATTTTTAAACACATTATCTTATTATTATAGATCATATTAGATGGATTATCGCTTAGCGATTATATGATGTTTATAGAGACTTTATACAATCCCGGTGATAGTTATAATGACTATGAAAGACTGATTAACAAAATGAAAAATTGCGATAATATGGCAAATGATATTGCTCGTTTTAACCAACGTTGCTACGAAATTATTGGCCAAAATTCTAACGTATTCATAGAGTTTATAAAGAAATGTGAAAATGTACCACCAACTCAGCTTGGATGGTGGCGACTTGGAGCTGTTTTTAAAGAGGAAATGTGCAGCATAAATGTACATAATAATCCACTTATTCAGGATTTCTACTGGAATAAATATAATTTAGATATATCGTCGCTAAATAATTTCACAGATTTAAAGAGTTTACAATTGCATTTGCTTCTTAAGCTCAATTGTGAATCAAAAGAAGAGAAATCATTCATTCTAAAGCTCGGTGTTGATTACTTTACTGAACGCGTTGATAAATGGAAGGTTATTCCAAATCCCATAGATCTGTTAGAGCAAGGCACAGAGCGGACACTTTATTATTTAGTTCAACTTTTAGTTGAACACAATAAAAAATTGGAGGATGGCAATGTGCTGGCTGCCCTTATAGCCAAACTGAGCGCTAAATCATCTTCAGGTTTTGCGTAAGTATTATATGTATAAAGGAAAATTTTATTAAAAATTATGAATTATTTTGAATTTTCTTTTACAGAGCTCATGTATTTTTGGAGTATGCAAAGAAATTTATGACACCTTCAGAATTATCTGTTTTGGTCTCTGATTTGATTGATAATCGTATAGACATTAACTCGAATGTGTCCACTACGATGACTATTAGAGGATTACTTCAAGGTGAAACTACTACCGGCAACGCACGGTAAGAAATTCTGGATGAATGGACTATTTTAAACTTTATTTAAGAACTTTCTGTCACTTTATAGAATCGAAGCTGCATATGTACATGCTATAAATAATGATTGTTACTCAGATGTGCGTCGGCGCGATATGAAGGTTCACTACTACTACTATAATTTGAAAAATGAACATAAGGATATTGTTGACGAATTACTACACATGAACAATGAATTGTCAAAGAAGAAGCCACGTTCTTTTGAAAATTCCAAGGAGCACAGATTGAAAATCCGTATTGCCAGGGCTCTGTTAGCATTGAATCAAAAGATAAAATCCCCGTGGTCAAATAATTTGTGGGAGGCCTTATTAGAGACAAATAATCAACTTAACATTAGCTATATGTACGAGTGTCTTGTTGGATATCTGTTACCCAGCGATGATATACTTTTCGAAAAACTGGAAACCCTATCTAGTCTTAAGCCAAGCCAACAAGTCTCGCTTATTTCCGTAGTGCATATATATTTTATGCTGCATACGGAAAATCTTAGTAATAGAATAGAAGACATCATTACCGTGCTTTTGCCGCACACAATGGGTCCTCACTTCCAAACCCGTTTACTAGCTCAGTTGGTTTTACACAAATTGGCGTCTAAAAGGTATAATTGTTTTGTTTTATGTTACTGAAGTTTAATCTTATAATGTTTCTTATTTTATTGTAGAGCTGATTTGCCTTTAGCTAATGCTGTAATTGAATCCATTAAAGTAACTTTGGGTGAAAAATTCGATGAGCTTCAAAACGAGCCTCGACTGTTGCTATCCGAGATTATGTTAGATGTGGAGCCCAATAATAAAATACTTCATATTACTAATACTCCGTTTGATGAATATTTTTGCTATTGCGCGGCGAATGATAAGATGGAAATGGCTCGAGCTGCCTTTATAGCAAAACGGAAAGGTCAGAACATTGAGTTCAGGTCATTGACATCAACAACAAATGGCAATGTTCAAAGGAAGATGAATCCATACAGTGACATATATCCTAAAGATGATTTGTCAATAAGTAGTAAACCGACGTCCAACGATTATGAGCTTATAGTTGTGGCCAGTCTAATTGATAAATTACCAAATCTGGGTGGATTGGCTCGTACTTGTGAGGTATTTGGTGTGAACACATTGATAATGGCCACAATATCAGATGTGGATAAAAGCGATTTTGCAAACATAAGGTTGTTCCCTAGAAATTTTCTATCTGAAAGAATTTATTTACATTATACTTTTTATGTTTTACAGCATGACTGCAGAGAAAAGTTTAAACATTGAGGAGGTCAAACCCTTGGCTCTTGGTGAATTTTTACTTGGTAAGCAAATGGCAGGCTATAAAATTGTTGGAGCTGAACAAACAGCCCATAGTACTAGTTTTGCAGACTTTCGTTTTCCAAAGAAATGTGTTTTATTGCTCGGGTAAGTTCCAATTGTTCAATTATTATATTCACATTCTATAATTAAATTATAATATTTATTGGAACAGTCATGAAAAACATGGTATACCTATAGACCTGATTGGATTCTTGGATCATGCTGTCGAAATACCACAATTTGGATTGGTTCGATCACTAAATGTGCATGTAACTGGATCGCTTTTCATATGGGAGTTTTGCAAACAAAAAGTGGTTAAGAAATGAGCTTATATTGAATTTTTGTATCTTGTATTATAATTCACCCATTACTCCATTGTTTTATGAGTATAGTAGTCTGATTCAAAAAATATGTATATTAACAACAATGATAAAGAGTTTCATCCCCTTGCTAAATTATACTGTTTATTCTTAAAAGAAAACGGTTATACATTTAAGCAAACGAGAGACTCAAATAAATACCTAACAACTAAGAATTTTCAAGTTATTACATTTTTATTCGATTAGTACACCAATTGCCATTGAAATGGGATTCAAATATTTCAACCATATAAACCACTTTTGGCTGTGTCTTAAGTCGTTTTTGTTAGATGGAGCCACTGTGAACAAAAACAAGCCAAATTTGGCCGAATTATAGTGAAAATGTCATCACTAATGTCAAGTTGTGTAATTTGTGTTGATTTTTGGAAATAAATGGCAATGGCATGCGCTCGTAGTAAGTCCAAATTATTTTTTCATATTTTGCAAACGAGCCAAACAATTGGAAAACGCTGCATTACCATGTCAGCTGCGCGACGGGCCGAGGAGGCCGTCGATCTACTTAAGGAGCAAAATCCTTTCTACTCGAAATATGCGGACAAGATTGCCAAAATGCAACAGACCTCGGCGGAGGAGTTCTTGGATCGGGTCGAACGTGTCCTAAATCCCATCAAGGATGGCAAGAGTCAGTCCAGGTGAGGAAATAATAGCTCAATTCAATTACTGTGTCATTCTGTGTATATTTTTTACAGATCATACTCTGAGCTGCTTAATCCCAAAGAGAAGCTGAAAGAGGAGGCTGCCGAACTGCCACACAAGAAGCTAACAGATATTATGAAGTTGGAGTTACTGGCTGACAAGAATGCCGAAGAGATATCACAGATCTGGATGGAATACCACAAGACCAAGGATGTTTTGGCCGCTACACTGACCACAGCCCAGTACGACACATTGATGGGTCGTGCCAAGGAGCATCCGATATTTCTGTTACCACTGCCACGTAGTGAGGGTTTTGAATTTATAATGCTGCAATTTGCAGCCAACACGGTACATTTCACACCATTGCTGGCATACCAAGTGCATCATGAGAATGCACCTGAGTGTCTAACCCTTGTCCACTACACAGAGATGCAGGATAAGGGTATTGTGCTGCTGCGGGGCGAATATGATAGCAAAGTGCTGACTGCCCAGGAGGCCCAGTGTTTGGCCAATGAACTTCAGATGTTTTATTACAAGACAGATGAGAGCAAATTAAAACTGTTGGAGACATTTACAAAGCGACCGGATGAATTCAAGCTCATGGACTTGATTAAGGAAGTGGAGAACATCCAATTGGGTTAAACTAATCTGGGAGATTATTGTCAGTTATATATAGTAAACAATTATATTAAATATAACATGAACAAGTAGTAATTGCAGAAAAATTAATTAGTGTTTTGCACATGCCCAAGATGACTTCCAATCGGCCTGAGTTTGACATTGTGATGGAACAGATTGGTAAACGACAGACAGCATGCCCACTAATCCAATAAGCATTTATAGATAATTGTATTCAGGTTTCGGTAGGGTACACCTCTATGCCATGGTTACGCTCGGTCTGCTCCAAATGTTGACCATTCATGAGACGATGGGTATGGGGATTGTTGGACCCGCATCGGTGTGTGATATGCGAATGAATTTAATGCAACTTTCGGCGATAACGGCAGCCTCCTTTGTCGGCATTATTTGCTCCTCCTATTTCTGGGGCTACATTACCGATAAAATGGGTCGTCGGTGGATTCTGTTACGGACGATATCAATAAGTAATATTTGTTCGGTGATATCCATGTTTATGCTTAGTTTCACGGGTTTTTTTGTAATGCGCTTCCTAACGGGCATCTTGTAAGTGGCTTATTTGTTTATCAAACATCTAACCAATTATAAGATTTAACAACAGTGTTGCAGGGCCGAGCTTTGTGGCCGTCACATATCTTAGCGAATTTTGTAACAAAGAAATTCTGGCCCGAGTTGTTACCTATATGTACGTGTTCACTGGCTTTGCCATGATTTACTCCCCTTTGCTGGCTACGTTTTTTCTTACCAGCAGCGTTATGGAATTTGAAGTGGAGGTGATCGGTCAGCTAACGTTGAGATCTTGGCGCCTGCTCGGCTGCACCCTTATGTTGCCTGGAGTATTGGCCTTCTTCCTTTTATTAGGTATGCCTGAGAGCCCAAAATTTCTTTTTATGATTGGCGAAAAGGAGCGTGGAATGGCTATAATGGAATGGATATGCAAGAAGAATACTGGCAGTTCATTAAGCCCCGAACAGGTGGAAAAATTGCATAAATTTCATGAGTCGACTGGATTGAAGCGCCAAAAGTATACCGTTAATATTATACAAACAATGCTCAATGATGCCATGCCATTATTTCGCAAACCTTATTTGGGTTTCTATGTGGGCAGCTGTGCGGTTATGTTTGCTCTTGGATTTCAGTAAGTACAAGTACAGCATCTTTCAATATTTATATTTATTCAATTTATATTTATATAATTCTTTTCACAGAGCAAATGGGCTGGGAATCTGGTTTACAGCAATGAGAAATCGTATCAATATGCGTCCTGGTGTTAAGACTGGGATGACATTCTGCAACAAACTCTTTAAACCATTTAAGGATATGTTCGAAGAAAGCGAGGAGGATTTGATGGTGGTGTGCAATGATAGCTTTAAAGGATTTAACGATTCACTCATTTTGGGTCTAGCTTATATTGTTCTGTATAATTGTTGTTGGCTGTTACTTTTGTTTGTGCCACGAAAAGTCTTGTTTATTGTCGCCTTGGTCGTATCCTCCACCTGTGGATTCGCTTTAGTTTTTGTCACCAATCATTGGTGGCAGCTTTTTTTGCATATTTTCTTTTTAGCTCTTCCCGGGGTAATTGTTAGTTTATTGGGAGGTGCTCTACTGGGATTTATGCCCACCTATATACGAGCCAAGGCCCTGTGTATTAGTTTAATGTGGTGTCGGTGGGGTGCTGTGGTTGGCACCACTATCGTTGGAGCCTTTGTGGATCAGAATTGTGAGTTGACCTTAATGTCAGCTGCCGTACTTCCATTGTGTAAGTTTATACATTGCTCTTCTACCTATATATTTAATTCTTATCTGTTTTATTTTCGTATCTCTAGTATCTGCAAGCATTGAGGGATTTTTGCCATTGTAGTGTAAAAAAAGAAATTAAACATTTAAATGGATTATTTTTATACTTTTCGATTATATTTATTATAAATGTAGGCAATACTACAAATCATTGATTTTAAATGATATTTTTATATCTGTCATTAAATTAAGCAATCAAGTTGTCCCTGCTAATATTGAGTTTAGTCTGTACTAAGTAGAGATACTTAATAAAGTCGAAAACGCTCGAAATCGTCATCAATTTATTGTCTATTAATCCCCTCTGTGTAATTTAAATATACCCTATGGAAGGGTATAAATATAGGGTAAATTAAAGATTCCCATTCTAAATTCTAATGGAAAAATGGAAATAACAGAGTACCAGATGCTAAATCGGTTACAACTAATAGATTATAATAGATTTAGGAATTCAAAATGATATTTGAAAAAGTAAATTTAAAACAATAATTGAGAGATTTCATTTAAAAAATCTTTTAAGCATTTCTAGGAATCCCAATTATTGGAAGCTCATTCTTACCTTTTTTATATTCAATAAAAATGTTGCAATTTATATTTGCATTTTTTGCATGGAATAATAATTTACATCAATTTATTCATTCATTGTATTAACACTGTGACTATGGAATAAGCTAATCTTCTGATAATTTATTCAATGGTTGGACAAAGATGGACTTCCATTTTGTACGTTAAACTATTGCTCCAAATCAAATGCAATGGGTAGAAGATCAAAATGTTGTCAACTTTTGGTATATCTTTTTTGATTCAGAATCCCTCTTCCTCGCCCAGAGCATGTACCACCTGGTATATATATTAAATTATATTTATATAAGGAATAAAATTAAATTAAACTAAAATTACCAATTCGCTAGGATTTGGATTGGCTCCATTCAAATTGCTGCTCTCAAGCATCCGATTACGAAATATTTGTGCCATTGGATTCCGTTTACCAAAACGAACACGCGCCCTATCCCCATAATAGGTATCCAGATCCTGAAGAAATTTATATGCATCCGCCATGGTATTTATTTCATTATTCCTTGGTGGCCTTGAATTCGATGCCTCAACACTGCAACAGGCGCCAAGAAGAGCAAATGCCACACAAACAATCAAAATGCAACGCATTGTATTGGACATGGTTAGAGATGAAATCGGCTATTGGAATAGAGAACAATGTTTAACATTTGAACCTTCATCCTTGTGATTATAATTTAAACACTATAATATTAGTTTAAATAACTAGCAACTAATTGTCAAGCTATTTGTTGTTATAGTTGTTGTTTTCCTCATTCTCATTAAGGCGGCAGGGGGTTCTCTTTAGAACCACTTTGGCTTTCTAATAGCAACCAATTTATCTTGAATATTTTATGATGGGCGTCCAGGCGACACTGGAATGACTGGGCTAAGTAAATCTAACAAATAGACTGTGAAGGCTCGTTCAGTGATCTACTGTCTGGATTGACGTAAATGGGTAATTTTTTTTTTTTCTTACAGCTTGTTGTATTTAAAACTATTAAGTTAATAATAGACTCGCCTCTGAGCAACTCTGTCAATATACTCTCAATGTATAGGAAGGAATTGTAATGATATATATGTAAATATGCTATATGAGTCATCTGAGGATTTACAAAATATTTAACAGTTTTTAAAACAAAATACATTTCTTTAAGAGTTTTTTAAATAGTTTAAATTTCCATTAGCCAATGTTATTAAAAATTTATTTTATTTATTACCAAAATGCATCATAATAAAGAATAGATCTTGAAATGATTCGTAAAGATTTTTGTTTTTTGAATAGTTTAATTTAATTTATATTCAAAAATTGAAGGATAATTAATCATTTTTGAAAATGAAAGAAAAATTAATCAATTAATTTAATACACTTTTCTCTTTTAGGATTTTCTTTTTATCAGTACAGTGTTTCCTTTCACTGTTGAAATTATAAAAATTAGATTAAACTTTTTTTTATTTCTTTAACTGCTAAAATATATTTTCACGTTTATATAAATTTTATATTTTAAACTGTTTGAATTGCAATTCCTAGTATTTTTTATCACATTACTTTTATTTATTAGTTGATATCTTACCTGTTTTTGGGCACTGACTGCAAATTTGATGAGTATTCTTTGTTTTGAGTTAAAATCACAGCTCTTAGACGAAACGGATGCCAATGCAGTCGTTTAAGGATTGCACAATACAGGCGAAGCTGATGCGAACAACTGTTGGCCAAATGCTGCTGGCAACAGGTATTTATAGGTAGCTAGCTAAAGGATATGGCCGACTGATACCAACACCCCCACATTGTTCTTGTTGTTGGCCGAAAACCAAAGCAACAGAAAAGCTGTGCGTGATTGGATTGAGTTATTTTGGGGGGGGGGGTAGGAGAGATTTGAACGCGGATGGCAGTGAAGCCTCTAAAATATTTTCATATGCAAAGGTAATTAGGTGTCTGAAGTTTTTGCGGCAGCTGGAACGGAAATCGAAAAACTGTGCTGGCAATGCGACCAATGCTAACAAATGATGACAGTTGGCTAACGAGATATCAGAATTGCGCATAAATGACAAATTTCAGACCGTTGGATTAGTTTCTGGCTATGCCACCTGAAAATTCCATTAATTATAATTTTGTTTTTCCATTTTCTATAATTTTTTCTATTTGTTTTGCAGCATTTGTTGCTATTTTCTGATTATTATTTAATCGCTCCCATTGCTGAATGGCGTCGCTGATTGGAATAGGTATTAAAGTATAACGACTTTCTAGTAAACTATTGCATTGTTGGTTAATTTGGGGTCATTTGATGAGGTAGTTTTAATAACAATTCCGATTGCGAAATATTAATGCATAATCTCTGTTAATCTATGGTGCCACAGTGCGTATACGTAACAAGGTATTGCAGTTTTAAGAATAATAACTCATATTTTTTTTCTGTTCTTAATAATTGAATAAATGTTATAAATGTTTGTTGTAGCTGTTGTTGTAGCGGTTGTTTTAGCGGTTGTTGTTGTTGTGTCCCATGCTATCAAAGTGCAATTAAACCCGTTAAATATTCATTTAAAGGCGGCAACGTATTCGATTTAAATGTTATTGCCATATAACTTTGCCTGTTCCTCATTGTTTAGTTTAGAGTTCCAGTTTCAATTCAATTAAAGCCGATATTAATACTATATATGTACATATGTACATTAGACTGGTTTTTTAATAGTATCAATAACCAAAATATATATATTCAAATCTTATGATTACACTTGGGATATATCATCCAATTATATTACATTGTTGAATATAATTGTGAAATAGCATAGTAATAAATTTCTAGTTATAACCTTTTGATGGGAAACTCAAAAGTGTTTTAATAATATTACTCATACGACAGGTTGACCTTACCAAGATCATAGTAAACTATGCTGAAAAATAATAAGAAATAATTTTTCCCCTTTAAAATTACAATTTTCGAGGACTTAAAGCGATAACTTTGCTTTATTTATAAACTAAACAAAGAAGTTACTTTGTAAATCCTTTTTTAAAATATAATTTCTTGTTATACTTATATATATTTAATATGAAATAAAATCACTTTATGATATCTATTCGACAACAGGTCGTATGGGTTATTTAATTAGAAATATGAAAGATTAATTCAAAATTGCAATATTTTTTTTATTATCAGAACAGAATCATAAAATGTTCAACTTGAAAATTGCTAGGAAATTGATATAACCAGTCTAATATATAGATACAGATTGTTTATTCAATGTAAATACAGACATGATCATATAAGCATTTTCCTATATGATTAATTTAAAAGAGATTATCAGTTCACTCCCATACAATTTACCTTGGACAAGTTCATTGGGAAACCCTAGAGCAGGGCCATCTAAATGGTCGTGCCTCTTGGTCAATTTAGCTCAAGGATGAATAATCTTGTACGTATGTATATATATATTTATATATGTATGTATGTATGTAGTTCCGGTTTACCATGACCTTGCGTAGATTTAACGGTTCACCATCTGGGGCTGGTTCATTATTTAGCTTTTCACCTTGTTCATCGTTTATGAGGAATTTCATTGTTCTGTTGTGGTTCGAAGTAAATTTTTGTCGCCTTCGCAACGTCAGCTAAAGGGGCAATCAGTGCAATTTTTGTTTTGTTGTTGATTTTTTCTTAAAATTAGTATTTTTTTTTTATGTGACTACAGTTATAATTTGTAAGATGCACGCATTTGGGATTACCCTTTTTTTTTTTTATTTTGTTACTAACGCGAAAGCCAGAAAATTTGCATGTCAACTAGCCAAATTGGTAGTTGAAATTACAATATTTAAATTTTATATTGCTGTTGTTTTCGTTTTATTGTCAATGTGAGAAAATCGACTTGCCATATGATATATAGTATACTACTTTTCTTCTCAATGATCCATTTGCCCCTTGTAAATTTGTCTGGAGTTTAATTAACCATTAAATTTATTCATTATTAAGTTGGCAACGATTTTGTTTATTTGATTATTCAACTGATCACCTTGTATATATAGACAGTTTATTGGCTTCTGTTGGGGATTACCTGGTATTCCAGATAAAATCGAGGGGAGCCAAAAAAAGACAATTGCCTCATTTTCAACCAATTGCTAATTGAAGCTTGCGAATTTCGCAACTAAATAATATTTTATTTCTATTTCTTTACACAAAAATATATAATTCGTATTGCTTATTTGTTGTAATTTTCCGTGTGAAAGGTTTTCAATTACTTTCCAAAGGTTAAATTACATGTTAATGTTTTTAGTTATTTAAAGTCATGTCTAATTGGGCATTTAAATTATATTTAATTCTCTCATATTTATAGAAAATCTCGTCACTGTTGGCAAATACAACTTTGTTTCAAGAATAAATTTAATTAATTCAAAATCGGTTTAACAATTCAATAACTTTGTAATTATTAATGAAAGATTAGATAGATTATGTACAAAAAGCTGCATTATCCTACATTATATTCAAGTTTAAGGTTTTGTAAAAACAAAAATGTCAAGTCATAGTAATTAAAGATAAATCAAGTCTGGTTTCTTTAAGATTTTTAAAGAAATTCTGTGACTTTTTTAATATAATTGACATGCCCCTTTTCTTGCTATTCTCTCATTAATATAACTCAATTAGTTTCATGCCATATTAACTAATATTTATATTGTTGTAAATAAATTATATATAATAATATTAATAATTTTGCACTTACAAAGTAAAAAGAATTAAAAGCCTTGTATTTTTTATTATACGTAAATTAGTTTTAAATGATTTTGTCAAAAAGGTTCTTTTTTTTCTATTTCTGTTTTGTTTTAAGTATTCAAATTTATGATTATTATAAAATGCCAATTTGTCTGACATTGACAGTCAATAAAATATAAATATTATAAATGCAGAAATTTGGTGTGAGTTTCTGGTGTTTTTACTGACTGAATTAAATAGAATATTTTTAAATTCGATAAAGAATGATACTGTCAATATTTCTTAAATTTAAAAAATCTCTCTAAGCCAAGGTCTTTTTGTCTTTATGGTATAAGAATGTATATAAATATGCATTATATATATATTTATTTGATTAATAAACATGCCAATTAGTGCTTGATAATATAATTCTTAACTATATAGAGCACTATTATAGATCTGATAAATATGAATATGATTTTTAATAAATATATATCCTGAATTGGGATTATATATATAAGCTAAAAATTCTTTCTCGTTCTCTTATGAAAGCTTCACTATTTTTCTTTTATTAATACCAAAAAAAAAGCTTAATTTAGCTGAAAAGCTCTTGGCATTTCCTAGTATTCCTGCAAAAGCTTTTGATCTGGTGTTAATGCATTAGAAAATCGTAAATTGTTGTAAATAAATTTTAAAACTTCATAAGTCAAATCTAACGTAAATCAAACGTATTGCCTTATGTCATAGAAACTTTTCCAAGCATTATTAAAATAAGTAGCACTCTAATCGTCCATAATTATGGGGCGACTTGCTACAAACAACAATTAAAGACAAGAGAAAACGACATGCTAACTGGCAGTTAGTGGACCGCCAAGTAAACTTTTTAGAACATTCTCAGATTAATAACATTTGTTCTTCTTTTTTTTTGTTTTTCTTTTTTTTTTGTTAATGCTTTTTTGTTTCGTTTTTATATTTTTTGTGTGATTTTGAGTCCCAGAGCAAAAGTCCAGACCTAAGACCCAAACACAGTCTGTGATCCAGACTTCGACACTGTTTAAGCCACATTGTCTGGCAAATTGTTCAAATAAAGTATATGATAGACAAAAAAAAAGAAGAAAAAATGAACATAAAAAGATTTCATGAGCATAAAATGTTACGCAATAAACATATACTTAGTATTTAGTTAGAATGATTTAGTGAGTGTCAGGCACGTGTTGATCCCTCGTCGGACTACGAGCACTTTGGTAAGAGTATTGATAACAGGTCATTGCTGGATAATGTTTTTTTTACATTTTTTTTACATATTATCTATTATATTCAAGTTGCACTACCATTTGCTTGGGGCGGCAATACACCTGACATTTTAAAGTACGACTAAAGTAGTTGAACCATTCATTTAGTGCAAATTATCCGCATTGCAGTCTAATAGTTATTAGCTACTTAGCATCTAGATCGAGTGGTAGTTACGTCTAGAAATTGATTCTAATTGCAGAAAAGTCACTTATTAAAAAGGCCTTATAAATATTTATATTCACAAAAGGCCCAGGGCACAGATATGTTGATAAAATAGTATTGGCTTAGTGACAGTTTTAAACGAATATCCAGTTAAAAGATTAAATAGAGTCATTAGCGCCATTAAATGTTTTAAACCACAAAAAAAAAAAAGAAAATAAAAAATAAACACAAACGATCTTTGAGTCAAACAGCAGCATTTGAAGAGCATTAGCTGAACTCTAATGACCCTAACTAAACAGTAAGTAAATCGTTCTAACTAAACCTTCTAATAGGGTAATAATGAAGGGTATAGGCCACTGGATATTTTTAGTTTTTTTTTTTTAAGACAAGAGAAGTAGGAAAAAAAGGTGCTTTATCGGCACAAGCTCATATAGTTAACTAAATCTTTTTGTCAGGTAGATATATGTACATATGTTGACATCTACGATGTCGGAGTCGATGTCTTAAAAGTGGACCGGTTCATGAAAAGATTTTTCGCGCTTTAAACCGAGATGCTCGATCTCGATCGGGATTGAGCTCGAGTTTGTTCGGTTAATGTACATTGACGTTAACGTCTACATACATCTCTCGGTATCAGTATCGGTCTCATATCTCAGGTCTCAGTCTCTATCTCTATCTCTAGCTTTAGCTCGGCTTCAAGCCGGGCCTCAGAAGTCCATATAAAGGTACCCACTGCAGTTGAGTTTAGCGCATTTAGTTGTTAAATTTCGTGAGAATAGGAAGTGCGTGTCAGTCGATTCAAACAGAAAAAAGAAAAAAAAAAACTTTAACAAGTTGCTATTAATTCAATAATATAATCATTTAACTGCAACGAAACATTTAAAGTGCAGTGAAAAAAATTGTTAAGAATACGTATAAATATAAATCATATAATTATTTAATGGTCATATCTGCATAAGATTAAAAAAAAAAAATTGAAATCAAAACAAATTAATCTTGATACCAGTCCGGGGGCCATGTAAATTGATCTTAATATATTCAAAATATATTTATATCGATTATTGGAATCGCAATTATCCGACTCGTTAATAGTTTAATTAACTGCTATAAAATAATACAACAACAATAACAAAAACCCATATAAATATATATAAGTAATTGATTTTCGTCATAATTCATAAAAAAAAGAAAAAATTAATTAATTGTTTGCCAGACGACATCAAAAAAATAAGACGAAATCAAATAAAAGATATCAAATTTCACACAACCGAAATGAAATTATTCACCAATAAAAGCCAGCGCAATGCAAGTGAGTAACTTTAAAAATTTAACCAAGAGCCATTTAATTAAGCCATGACTAAAGCAAAGACACCATAAAAGATAATTCGGAACGGACCTCACAATCGTAAAAAAAAAAAAAAAATTTCAAACAGCTTGCATAAAATAAAAAAAAATATATATATAAATATACAGTAGACGAACTATTAAAAAAATGTTGCAATGCTGGATGCTAATGCTAAGAAAATCGTTGTGACCAAAATCAAATTAAGTATTTTGTAATACCCATCAAAGTTTCCCACTAAAGTTCTTAAAAAAATCACAGAAAAAAAAAAAGAATACTTAAATTGTTCATGCAAATACTTAGTTTAAGTTTAAGGCCAAACCTTTGGCAAACAATTAGCAGATAACTTTGTTTAAAACATAAACAAATGATTTCTGGAGATTCTCACTAACAATATATATGTAGATCGTTAAACCAGTTTGTGAAATGACTAAAGTTACAGATAGTTATGTATATATATATATTGTGATTTCCTAAAAAAAAAAATTTTTAATGAAAGTTCAAGAATTCTTTTTCTTTTCGGCAGCACGCCAAACTAATTTGCATGAGAATTAGCTAAAAATAGTTTGCCAAATTTGAAAAAAAAAAAAAATGTTTAATCAGAAATTAGAGATTCTTGTTAGTAAGATTATAATGAAGGTCTTCTTTTGGAAGCTTTTGTAAATATTTACCACATACGAAGATTAAAAAAAAAAAATGAATGAAGAAGATGTTATGATATTTATTCTTACATAAGCATGTAAACATAAATATATTTCATATTTTTTTTCTTTTTTTTTTTTTTTAACCAAAAATTTGCATAAATAATTTGAATATTGTTTACATTGAGAGATCATTGTCAAGGGCTCGAGATCCGGACTCCCAGGTTCTATGGCATTCATTTCTAAAATATTCAGTTTAATCCATTGGTAATTGCTGTCATATCATTAGATCGTTTAATTTTTCTATTTAATTTTTTTTTTTTTATTATTTATAATTTAGTTTCAGTTTGTATTACGTTTCGGCAGAGTCATTGAATATAAACTAATTCCAAAGTTTAGCCTCTCGCGAGCATAGAAATACTTATATTTGTACGTGTATTAACGGAACTGGGCTGTAATTAAGTTTTTTGCATAAATTAAGAGATCAAATGAAATCGCCTGTGACTGAAATGTCACGTACTACCTTACCATGAAGTTCAATAATTTAAATCAAACCGCTGGCCCCAAGGTTCGTTATTCAATTCATGCAGATCAAAAAAAAAAAAAGATCTCTCGAACCAGAACTCCTTGTTATAATATTCTCTAAAACGCTCATAAATCAATGGAAAGTTTGACACGCTCGTTAAACAATACAAATAGCAATTAAATATTGTTTTTACTAACATTTAACAGCAATTACATTACAAAGTAGATACGATTTGTATTAAAGTTGTATCATATGCACTAAATGTAGTTAGTTCCTTAGTTAGTTACAATTAGTTTCACTTTGGGGGGAAAGTTTTTTTCCCATTTTCTATTTATTTTTCCTTATTGGCAGGCATTTGTCTAATTGTTTGACTTTGAGACTATTTAAGGGTTTTTTTTTTTTGGCGATGATTAAAAGCAAACACAACAAACAGAAACAACAATAAAAGCAACATTGTAATACGAAATTAATCATTAACAAAACACAAAAAACAAAAAAAAAAAAAAACGTTAACTAAGTTAGGCGAACGAACGCATCTTGTATATAGAGATGCCAAACGGCTTGAATCTCTATTATATTTATCTATATATCTATATATTTAACTCACCTGGTTCTCTAGTCTCTATGTCTATGGAGTGAGTCTAGCATATTTGCTTAATTTATTGTCGTTTGACGGAAGTCACACACACATAAACACACACGTTTTGAAGGTGCCTAAACACATTGTCATCGGGCCCGTCCGTCGTCTGTCGTCCGTCATCTGTCGCCTGTTAGAAAGAAAACAATTCATTCTTGACTTCAGTAGGTCAGTGATATGACACTACAAGTTAACTAACTATAGGTTACAGACCAGTGACAAAAATTCAACTGTTAAACATTTTGTTAAACTATTGAAATTAACTTTTTTTTTGTTGTTGTTGTTGGTGGTGGTGTGTGTGTTTTTTTTTTTTTTGTTGTCTGATTTCAAAAGCAAAGCGCCCGGCAAATTGCAGCGAACTTGAACTTCAGACCGATGCAGAGGCAATAACAAAAAAAAAAAAAAAAAAAAATTACCGTCGATTGTCAGTTCGTCAGTCAGTCAGTCGGTCATTTAGTGAGATACTGATGTCGAGAGATGCCGAAATGTTGATGTTAATATTGATGTTGATGTTTGGGACTGATGTACATGTATCTATCATGTTGATATTGAGCCGACCAGTTCGTTGTCAGAAACGAGTTCAGAGCTCACCTGAGTCAGACTAACTCCACCTCCATCACCATCTCCGCACTCCACTCCACTCCACATATTCCCCCCTTAATCAAACAAGCGTCTCTCATTCACGCTTTGCTTTACTGTTTATGTTGTTGTTGTTGTTGTTTTCTTTTTTTTCCGTTTCTTCTCTTTGGTTTGGTTTTTGGTTTCTTTTTTTTTTTTTTTTTGACAATCTTTTGATTAACTTTGGCAATGCAATTGCATAATGTTTTTAATAGATTTGGTTAGGTTAGCTATGCGTATATGTTGCAGCAGAATAACTTTAAGATCTTTTGTCTCGAAAGAGCTTTGAAATTTATGGCAAAGGCAACTCAAGGCAAGGATACGGCCAAATAGACAAACAAAATATATATATATGCATATGATATATATAATTTTTTGTTTCATATTTTTTTTTTTGTATTGGATCAACGCACTTTTTTTGATTATTGATTTTCTTTTTCTTCTTTTGATTATTTGTTTGTGATTGTGAAATCTTGGGCACATGGTTGACACCAAAAATTGACATCGACAAAATTGTTAATGAGATAATGTTGTTTTTTTTTCTGTTTTTTTTGTTGCTATTTGCTTTTGTTTTTTCAGAGAGATTGGCTGCGCTATGTATTTGGAATTGTGTTAGAGGCTTGTTAAGGGGTTCATTGATCTGAGCTTTTGTCTCAATTTCAATTACTTGAATAAACAATGCTAATTCCTCTTTAAAATTGTGAATGAACGGCCATGATCCTTACAACAAACTGAGCTTAGAACCCAAAAAAGTAGAATTATTTTTATTTTTTTTGGGAAAATTTTAAAATAATTATATTGTATGGCCGCATGCGGAATCAAAAACTAAAACATCTTCAATGATGATCATAGTCATGATACAATTTGGAAGGTGAGCTTCTTATAGGAAACAAGTTTAAGATATCGACGAGGTTTGTCAATGAAAATATTTCAAGTTGCATATCTTTCGTACTTATAATATTCTAAACAAGGTCGGCGAAAATCAACAAAAAGAATATAAATAAAAGGAAAAGTAAAAAACTTATTTAAAATGTAGGTTAAAACTATGCATCCTGAGTTACACTTAAAGAAATTTCTTAAAGAATCAAAATAAAATTGGAGTTTATGTTATCTGTAATAGAAATACATGTAATTAAAATAGTGAATATTTATTCATGCTATATATGCAAATAATGTATAATAAAATCAGAAAAGAAATAAAAAAAAATAATAATGATTATTCATGGTTATTAACACTGCATGTTTTAATATGTAAATATTGAAAATTTGAATGAGATCTTAACGATATTTTCTCTCTCTTTCTAATGCTTTAAGTTTTGACCACAAAAAAAAAGAAGAAAAATGTATTTTAACAGTAACATATCAGTTTACATAACAGTTTACGTTTCAGTTTACATGGGGAATTAATTAATGATTTAACATTTATTATACAGATTTTTCTATACAGTAGTTTGACCTTAACATTTAAGAAAAAGAACTAATTTATTTTTAAAAAAATGTTTACCTTGAAAGTAATTCTATACCAAATATTTTAGTTATAGTTTTCATAAATCAAAAATTTTTAGGTAACTAAATTAGATTTTTGTGAAATTAATATATATTTTTTTTGTTTAGATATATGTGTTTTAATAGAAATATTTTTAGTTTAATAAAAGTTACTGATTTTGGCTCTGTGTAGTGCCTAGCCTCTCAGTCTCTTGTATGATCATAAAATCGAAGATCGTTCATTGAACCGCACTAAATTTAAGCGCCGTCATCAACTCATCATTGTTGGCCGATGGTATCGTAGTGATCGTAGTTTTGTTTATGTTTTGACCGGCAAATTCGGTTCCTGCTCCTGCCATTGAGGTAGGTCGCAGATCTTTTGCTCTGGGTTTGCCGGTGACGCAGATGACAAGGTCGTTGCCATGTTGCCATGTTGATAGCATCAGGCACATGCGATGCAAAACCAGTTGAACTTCAACTGTTATAGTCAATTGCATAACTTCACATATAATAAAAAATGCTCACCTGGTGCTCCAATTTATTGCTATTTCACAGAGTTATTGCGATGTGCTTCATTTGGTATGACTTTATTATTCTTTGGGTCACTTCTCTTAATAACAAATCCGGCAAAAAATATCCTAGAAAAGGTATGTTCTCAATTATGATTAAATTTGTAATTTTTATATTAATATTTTTATTTTTTTTTTTAGCAATTGAGTCTGCGTCCAGGGACATTGATATATGCCCTGTGGTTGTTCCCTCCCATTGATGTCTATATCAATGTGTTTATGTTTAATTACACGAATGTCGATGCCTTTGTTGCTGGCGAGGCGACAAAACTTAAGCTTGAGGAGGTGGGCCCCTATGTCTACAAGGAAGTCCTTACCAATCACAATATAACCATGAATGAGGCCAATAACACCATTACCTATACGCCACGACGTGAATATATATTTGTGCCGGAGCGTTCGGTGGGCGATCCGAAGGTTGATCGCATTCGTGCACCAAATATTCCACTTATGGGCATCACCACACTGGCATCCAGACTCTCTATGTTTGCCTCACTTGGTATTAGTACATTGACCAAGAAAATGAAAGCTGAGCCCATGCTGAAAGTGACCGTTCATGAATACATGTGGGGATATGAGGATCGTCTAGTTCGCTTGGCCTCGAAATTTGTGCCCAGTGTAATTGATTTCGAAAATTTTGGTATTATGGAGAAGGTGAGTCTGCTAGTCTATCCAATGGATTTATCTAAATAGTTTGATTATTCATTTTGTAGCTTTTTCGCGAAGGCAATGAGAGTAATGTAGTAAACATGAATTTACCGGAACCAAAGGATAATCGTGGAGTAAAGTTGCCCGACGCACCACGTGCTTACACATTAAACAGCATCAATGGTGAGCGAGGATTTAAGCGTTGGGAATACGATGAAGCTACAAAGTGAGTTCCAAGACATTTAAATTAAATTAATTTTTCTAATTCTCTGTTCTAATTTTGTATTAAATATATTAGTGGAACTCAGTGTAATCGCATTTGGGGTAGTCATGATGCCACCTTATTTCCATTGGATATGAATGATCAGGATATGTTTTATATCTATCGAAGGACATTCTGTCGTCGTCTACCAATGCAATTTAATCGTATTGGCAAATATGATGGCATGGAAGGCTATGAGTTTACTTTAAAACCAAATGTTTTTGATAGCGAATTGCATAATCCAAACTCTTCGTGTTTCTGTAAGAATAATCGTTGCATGAAACGAGGCGTGGGCAATGTGTCGCCATGTTACTACAGTGAGTACTTCTACACTGTTAAAAATAAATTAGTTTTTAGTTATTTAATTATTTTTTTTTTCTTTCATAGATATGCCTTTGGCAATTACTTACCCACATTTCATGCACAGTGATCCCAGTATTCTGGAATCAATTGAAGGTCTCAAGCCAGATGAGTCGCGTTTTGCCTCCGCTTTTGTGATACAACCCGTAAGATCTCTTACTAATCTCTTTGTAATTATTTGTAATTATTGATTTATTTTTTTTTTTTTTATAGCAAATTGGTGCTCCAATGCAAGGGACCCATTTACGTCTTCAGGCGAATCAAGTAGTTGGCCGGGTTATCTTTAATCGTCAAATGGCTCCATATGAAAATATGGTTTTACCACTACTCTGGGTCGATCTGAACGTGGATACGCTGTGTCTCAGTTTACGTTTACTCATACACGGAATTAATTGGGGCTTTCAATTGCTGCAATGGAGTGTCGCTCTGAGTATGTTACTGGTCGGACTTTATCAGCTAAGTATTGGCATTTTACTTTGCCTGTGGCCAGAAGTCAGTCTCTTTCAAATGGATCAATCTGTTACCACTAAAAATGCGAGTGCTGCTTTGCGGAAGGCTTCTGTGGTTGCTGCCCTACAGCAGGATGAGCAACAGTTGCTTTTCCACAAGGAGCATAAATCAAAGTTAGCCCTGGTTTAACTGCGTTTTTACTCAGGAATATTTAAGAATATTTTACCTCAAATTTAAAAAAGAAACACAAACAATATAAAATCGATAACGGGTGACCCAAAGGGGTCGCCCACTGTGATATTAAGCAGTAAGTTAAGTAGAAGGAAAATCGGCTTTTATATTATTCATATTCGCTCGATAAAAATAAACAACTTAGGGAACATTCTAGAGCTTATAAATATAATAGTTAACGTTAAGGGTAAAGCTAGTTTATAGCCTAGAAAAATGTACAGCTGAGTTTTCACTCAATAAATACAATACAGGTCGATTGGCCATCAATGAGAGGCTATCGTGTCTTCAATCCATTTCATATAGTATGAGGCACGGGTATAAACATCGGGGAATCCCTCAAGGGCACAGCCAGAACCAAAGGAAGTAACACCAGCCAATATCCATGGTCCATCATTACTAAGTCGGCACTGCAATGGACCGCCAGAGTCACCCACACAAGTGCCACCTTTGCCATTTAATTTTCCAGCACAAAGATGACCTCCATGAATATTAACAAAGCTGCCATAGGCATCTTTGCATCTGGAGCAGAAGAACAAGTATAATGATAATGGAAATTTGATTGATTTCATTGATTTTATCAAACCTGTGATTTTGATGTAGCGGCACATGAGTCTTTAACAATTGACTGGATAGATCCCCACTAATATTGGCTTTACCCCAGCCCGTGGCCACGCATTCCACAAAGGCCATTTCACGAGGATTCTCATAAGATTTGCCAGCTCCACTATCTTGCTCCTCCTCTAGTTTCATAAGTTTATCATTCCGTCTACGCGTACGTTTTAAGCTTCTTGGCGAGCGTTGGGCCAAAGCCTGACGCAGACGACTTAAAATCTTCATATTCATCAGCTCCCTCATACTTGGAGCTGTCACATTCCGATAACGTCTCCGTCCCTGTACACTACGCAGAAAGTTATCAATCTTCTCGGGCACATCAGCTAGCTCCAATTGCTGGCTAAGAGTGTCTTCTCCCATTGATGTTGCTGTCGTACTAGTATCCTTATCCTGATTTTCGACCAACATGAAGGGTAAACAAATGCGTCGAATGTTCGATGAGCGGGTCAAATCCGCTGGCTTGGTTAGTTTCATTAGTACAACATCGTGACGAAAGTTATGATATCGATGATGCATTACAATTTTCTCAACGGGTATACGCTGTTCATAGCCCGATTCGACATCCCGATCGTGTTCACCCAATACCACAGTCCACAATGGTGGTATTGGTAAATTAAAGAGATCGCTAGAATAAAACAGAAATTACTTCATATGACTCACAATAGAATTAATAGAACTCACTTGTGGACACAATGTGCTGCAGATAGTATCCAATATTGATGTATCAGAACGGCACCGCACCAGTGTCCCAAAAAACCCAACGAAGGATGCAATAACTCCAAAGAGGCTTGCCATGGAAATTGTCCTTCATTTGTTGTGGCACCGGCTATTATCCTAGGTGCTCGACGACCCGGACGACAGCCACAATCTGTCCAATGGTTAAAGTTAATATAAAAAATTCCATTATGGAAATTGGTCCATTCAACTCACCTGTCTCAAATTGTATAGAGCTGGGAGCCAATAGCAATAGGCAGAGCCATCGCAAGGCTAAAATATGAGATGATCTCATCATATTGATCGCTGCACTGTGGGCAGCTGCATCAGTTTCATTCACATTGACAACCATTCATGGCGCGCATGACTGACCCAGAGCAACAGCTTGACCAGTTCGGTCTCGGTGATTGTAATGTAATGGCAATGATATATCCTGACTGCCAAATGCTTTTCACTTTCACGTTTGGCACTTAACTGTCCAAGTTTTTGACCGACTTGTTTTATAACTAAGACCTTAAATATTATAATTTACGATATTTCCCAGCCTCGTTTTTTTCTTTGTGATTTTATTTTTTTTTTTTTTCTTTACTTTTCTTTTACCACTGCTGCTCATTCATTAGCCCAAAGATCTGGGCGTAGTCAATGGTAAAGAGGCTGGGCAATTTGTGTGCAGAAGCAGAAGCCCATAACAGAGGGTTATATAATGGCCTGGCGATGGTGATGCTGGCTTATTACCCGCGGCTTGGTAATAATAACGGTTTAGCTTAGACTTTTCTTTATGCTTTTTGTTGTCGTTTTCGTTTGAGCGCGTGCGTCGCTGCCGCTTGCGTATTACGCTTATACCGAAAATAGAGTTGAGATTTAAACCGTTTTTTTGTTTATTTCGGATGCGAATTCGAATCGTTTGAGTCAAGCGCCAAAATGCAACTGTGCGCGGTTTGCTGTTTGGGTTTGCCAACAAACATTTTCCGTTTCGGTTACAAGCAATATTGCTGCTGCTGCTGCGCAGTCGACAACAGCTATAGTGTTGCATGCCCCTTGCAACAACAACAACAACATTAATAAAACGCTGCCATTGAAAGTGAAAAGACAGCGGGACAACGGGGTGGGCGATAGCAGCAACAATGACGTTTAGTTGAGATTGAGAGGAAAACCAAAAAGGGTAAGTTTGGATTAACCATAAATATATTAAATCATTCACAAATCATAATCGATATAGAATGCTAATTGACATTATTCGTATATATGTAAAATCTTAAATAATGTATGTACGTAATCGTTTATACTAATTAAATTTATTAAATACATTAAATAAACGAATTATAAAATACGTGATATAAGAATGATATATTATAATAGTTCGCTGATCGTGATCTTGATAAAGTGTTTAAAGAAATCACCTTTTTTCAATTAAACGAGGTCTGATTAATAAGTTTATCTGTCAAAGAATTATATACATACATATATATTAAAAATGATAATTTATCACAAATCAGAATTACAAACTATTAAAAATACAATACAATATAACAATATAGCCAACGGCAATGAGTTATAGTCAATACTTAAATTGATTAGTAAATTTTTTATAATTTATTGTTTTTGAGGTAGATAAAACTGTTTAATTGAGTTAAACTAGCAAATTGATGGAATTTGTGTAAACTTTAGTAACAAGACTCGCAGCTGTATATAATTTCTATTAAATACATTTGAATAGTATTCCAATTGTTAGATAATAAATGCCAGACACTGACACAATTTAAATAGAAGTCGTAGGACAAAAAAAAAAAAAGGAAAAAAAATACCTTAAAACCAACCACTTGCCTTTCATTTATTAATACATATGTCATTCTGGCATTTTGCTTACTGTTTAAATAATTAATTACCCTTAACACAATCAGCAATGTAGCGTGAAATCAATGTAAAATCAGTCCTATAACGATTAAGTTAATCAATGCGCATAAATTCCCATCAAATGTACATGAATGATATTAAGCCAAATGGTTGGCCCAGCAAACAACTAAGCGGGTGAGCGAGCTCAAGTTTGTGCAGTGAGTACAAGTTACTTTCGTTTTCATTACAGCAGCAGCAGCAGCAGCAACAGCAACAGCAGCAACAACGACAGCAGCAGCAGCAACAACGACAGCAGCAACAGCAGCTGACTTTGTAGCAACTTGAATTCCGTGTTGATGGACAAACTCATAAGTCATTTTGTATGTTGTTGCATGGGCCAAAGCCCAGAAAAGCCAATGGGGAAGTTGTTAATGCATCATCGGCAAAACTTCAGCCTCAATCCAAGTTGCAGTCAACGTTTTATGTTTGTGCAGACCCGATTGATCATTTAAGCCAAAAAGACGGCTGCTAAAGGCTGTCTGTCAATTTATTGTGGTGGGCGTTGGCATTTGTTGTTCGTTGTTGGTTGTTCCTTGTAGTTGTTTGTTGTTATTATTGTTGTTGTTGTTGTACAATTAACGGGCGCCGTGTTGTTGATGTTAATGTCTTATGGCCTAACGATGACGAACGATAATCAAAATCAGAAAATCGCTTGCACAATCTAAGTCGAAAAGAAATAAACATTTATTTCTTATTTTTCTTAATTTTTTTATTTTTGGGGGAAAACCCTTTTGCTCAAAGTAATTGCGTCTCTACCTGTGTGTGTGTGTGAGTGTGTGTGAACTTTCCCAGGCATTGCAAATTATAGAAATATGTTTTGGAAATTTAATTGAAATAACATTTTTTTTTTTTCACGCATCCGATGACAATCAACGGAAGCGTTGCGGGTCAACTTTGCCAAATTGGACAAGCCCAAAGACAAAAAATGAGCACGTAAATCACTGAAGAAATGTCAGAGAGAAATCGAAGATCGGGATCCGGGGAACTTGATGGTTGCTTCTGTTGATATTGGAGTTGCAATTGCTGCTATTGTTATTCAATTGCAATTGCATCATAGTAGCCAACAAATAGTTGGCTGACAATCGACAATCAGTTGGTAGAGTTCGAGAAACTCAACAATTAGACAAATGGCCTGGACAGTTGGACAACTTTACTCGTCACAGCTGATCGATATCAGAGAGTAGCTGAGAGGTTGGGGGCATCGCATTTGCATGCCATTGGTGTATCTTCAAGATGCGCGCATTACATTACCATCCAACAAACATACAGAGAGACAAACAGACAGACAGGCAGACAGACAGACAAACTAAACGAACGAACGAATGAACAAACCAACTGTAAGCGGGCGCTGGCGCTTTCCACGCGACTGACGCTAAGATGAAAACGAAAGTGCTTCAAGTGGTTAGCCAGCTGTTGTTGTTGTTGCTGTTGTTGCTGTTGTTGTTGTTGTTGTTGTTGTTGCTGTTGTTGCTGTTGTTGCTGTTGTTGTTATATTGTACCCGCTTGACTCGCACGTTTCCCAGCGCCAGCATCAGACTCAAATTTATCTGCTGTTGCTGCTGCTGTTTCCTGTATTTCCAAGTTGTTCGCGTATTTATGTTTGCTGCTGCCGTTGCTGCTGCTGTTGCCACTGACAGTGGCATTGGCAAAATGTTGCATCGCATGCCACATGCCGCCTTTATTGGTGGCGCGAAATATTTTGTTTAGCTTTGCCAAACTAAAATCCAAATGCAACAAGAAAAACTTTACAAAAGAGAAATAATTTTACTCTATAAATTGGGTATTATCACAACTTTGTGAATTTTATTGTGCTTTATATGTATATAAAAACTATAATTTAAGCTCATTTTCTTTATATATAATAGTAGTTCAAATTATTTTTTTTATATTTGTTGATAAAAACATTGTTATTAAATAAAATATATAATTCTTTTCATTAATTGTCTTTGAAAAAAATCATCTTTATAAAATTTCTATAAAAAAAACGAAGCTTTTATTATATAACTTTAAATGATTTAATGAGTTTTATTTATATTTTAGTAGCTATTAATTATTCTGCAAATTATAATCGTTACGTTAACTAAATACTACTACAAATGTTTAACAAACAAATTGAAATTAATTAAAGTTTTTTTTAGCTCTTAAGAAAGGTCTGCTTTAAGTTCTTCTATATTTAATTCTAGTTAATAATAGATATATAAAATAATATGAAAGGCTTTATTGGATACCCATTTAGGGCATAAATTCTTAAACTTTATTAGCTCAATTTATTAGTAAAATTTAATTTAATATAAAAAAATATTTAAGGATACTTTTTCCTTCAACGTATTCTTTAGTTTCTACTTCTATAATAGGCTAAATTGAATTGTATTTTCTATATTATTAATTCTCCAATTCAAGTGCCTTAAAAACAATTTGTTAATTTGATTGATGAGACCAATTAGAGTATTTAAACGTCATATCGTTGACTAACTGTCATTTAGTCTTGTTTTGTGTGGTGATGGTAAACATTCGCGCGTGTTTAATTGCCAACAGCCTGAACAATTATTTGCATTAAATGGGATAAATTTAAATTAACCAAATTGAATGTATATACAAGATTTGCTAGTCTCAAAAAAAAAAATATGTACTATGGGTAAATATGTATGTATGTATATAATGGAATGCAGTGACGACAACGGCAATCAACAGGTGTGGGAAAGCCTGGCAATGAGTAGAAAACAAAAATGACTTCCCATTTGGTTAACCCAAAAATTCACATGGACAACAATAAGATTTGGTTTTTATTTACTTTTTTTTTTTTTGTCTGTTTCTGAACTGGCCAAACTTTCCATTAACAAACGAGACTAAGGGCCTATTGTAACTAAGTATCTCTCTACCAATACCAATTTGTAGGTCTGTCTTACGTCTTTGCTTTCCATGTAATGGCCACCCAAGTTGGTAGCATCTGAATGGCGTTAGCGTTTGTTTTTGTTTTATTAATAGCAATTAGTTGGCTTAAATGCTGCTAGCGAAAAACAAAAACAACAACCAATAAAATATTGCCTGGAAGTGGCAGTGGTTGGTTTATTTTTCGGTTTGTTTTGTTGTTGTTATTTTTTATTTTTATTTTTCTTTTTTGTTATTTTTTGCGGTTATTTTATGTGGCGCAAAATTTGCGGTTTCCATGTGGCGGTGATACGAAATTGTTGTAAATGAACAACTACTACAAGTGACTACATACACCTGAATGATAATATATATGTAGGAAAGATATATGTAGATATGTAAATATGTACATAGTTGCAAATTGTTTTTGTTGAACATTTTAAATGCCTTGAACTCAATTGAACTCGACACAAAAGTGCAGCATGATGACGTGCGCCCATAAGACGTTCCGTCAAAGTCTTCGGGCAAAACGTTCATTTGTTGTCTAATCAAAGTAAAGCAAAAATTAAATAGCCAAATTATGTCATGAAGTTTTAGCTAAATACAGCTCATGCTGTTTGCCATTTGCCGCACTGCAGTCAAAGCGAAGAAGAAAATGTTGAGAAGCAAATCACACGACTGATAATAGTAATTACCTAATATAACAACTATATATATATATATATATGTATATTGTATGTATGTACATATTTATAGATACATATTTGTATATACAAACAGAGACAAACTTGTCTTGGCAGCTCAGTCGATGCATAATTACTAATTGCATTTTAATTGCAAATTGGAAAAATACTTTAAATTGGCCAAATGCTGACCATCAGTACAATAAAAAAAAAACAGCAAAAAAAAATACGCCAAATCAAATTAAATAAAATTTGAGTTTTAAATGACAATCAGCTGGGGGGAGAAATAAATACATATATACATACATTGTATGTATATATGTAATGAGAGAGCATTCGACGACATTTGTGACGTCTTTAAAAATGCTGATAAAAATAAACTTCTTTGGTCTTATCAGATTTAACCCACTCGCGCATATATAGACAAACATATACATAACTACTACATATGTATGTGTGTATATATGTCTGTACATATTATCCTTGAAAATACTCTTAGTCCAAAGGGTAGACGAAAATGTAGCTAGCGAATGGAAATGTTTATCTGCTTAAAATGTTTGTATATATAATATATATATATAATAAATACAGAATATTACAAATTATTATCTAAAAGTCTAGGGAACTTAAAGATTATTCAAATTTGTTAAATATTTATAGAGTATATAATACATGATATAATATATACATAACTATATATGTATCTGGACCCCTAAAGATTTGAAAGCTTTTAAAATATATTTAGAAATGTTTACATAAATAAAATTTAAATATAATAGTTCATTTATTTAATTAGTAAGTGTAAATGAAATATATATAAAAATAGTTTTAATGGGGTCTTCGATTTCCGATTTACATGTTACTTTTTCAAAGCTAGATTCTTCTTTTAAGCCAAAAGAACATTATGTTAAAGAAACGTTCAAAAAAAGGGTATTCAAGTTTTTTTTCTTTACTTTTTAACTTTACCTATCGGATTCATTTTACATTTTATTTTGATTTTGGCAAACATTTCTTTCGTCTTATCTAAAAACATTTGAAAGTGGCGCATTCACAGATCCAGATACAGATATAAAATCCAACTAGCAACCACTTCTGGTTTTTTGTTTAAACAAATTTTTTGTTTGTTTGGTTTTTTTTGCATGTCATAACCTTAGCCTAGACCCCACACAAATACCAAAGAAAAACCCCACACACATTACACAAAATGAAGGTACCCCCCTCCCCAGCAGTCAATGTTCATGTGAGGTCGTCCAAGAGATAAATTACCACAGTCAAGTGGCCTGTCCTGGCCTGGCCCAGTAAAAATTTTTGGGCCACTGCCGAGTGCGGACCACCGACTGCTGACTGGTGGATTTTAACAATTTTTTTTCTTTTTTTTCTGTTTCCATTGGCTTCCGTCGTCATAGCCATTGCCGTTTGCCAAAATCAATGAAATTTTCAGTTTCCGCTGTCTATTTTACACCCCCGACCAGACCAAAAGCTCCAACATTGCCGCTTGAAAGAGCCAAATTGGGGCGGCAGGGTAATAATTGTTATTATGCCGTCCGTTTGTCTGATATTTATTTTGCATATGTGCAACATTTTGGTTTAAGCTAGTTAATACTCTATCCCGTTTGTTCATTTTAGGTGCTTTATCGAAGGGAAATTCAATGAAATTTGCCATTAATGTTAAATAATTGCTTCTCAATTAACTGGCATCAATATTTTCAAATTAAAAGTAATTTAATATAACCCTAAAGGGATGCTGCCTTTATATTAAGAAATTAAGTATTTATGAACCTTTTAATTACTTTATTAAATATGGCAATTTCGTTTTTAATAATTATCTAATAATTACCTGCTGTTTATATTACATATCTTGATCAGCAACTATATTTAGCAATTATTTATTAGAATTCATAATATTTAATCTATATTAATGATATAATAACCACTGAATATATCCAATTGCTAGGCGATCGTATATGTTCAGTAATCTTAATGACTTTAATCCAATTAAAAAAATATATATAGTTTTCTCAAACTTTTACTGAAAATAAAAAGAACTTTAACAGCAAAAAAATATAAAATAATTGTAAATTTTATTATTAAGAAGATGTAGTTTTCAGTTTAGCCAACTAATTGAATTTTCTTTATTGTTTTTTATGACTTTAATTTATAGTATTTTGGATGCAAATGACTTATGCAGATGTGTAATTCATTTGTTATTTTCGTTTTGTTTGACTTTAATCTTTAATGCGTCCAAAACAACACCTTTTTATATAATTCAATTTTATCACCAATTCGACAGCATTTATTATCTATTTATTAGTGTTTATTATTTTTTTTTGACTATATTTATTAAAAGAAAAACCCTGAGTTCGAAAGTTTTGAAATGCTATTTAGTATAGTTGATTTAAAGGCTAAAACAAAATTTTTCTTAACAAAAAGACTTTCTTAGTTTTTAACAAAAAGAATGTTTATTTGAAAGGTATTGCTCCCGGAATAATAGACTTTGAGAAATATATAATTTAAAAACCTAAATAAAAATGCAAGATTTAGTTTCTCTTTGCTAATTAAAATATAATTAATTCTTATAGATATAGAGCATTGAATATTCACTTTTGAAATAGAATTTGAATTTTTTATTTAATATTTTGTTTGCATTTTGTTATGCGATTCTGGAAGGTCAGTTCAGGCCAAATGTTTCGAGTCAAATTCAAATTCATTTTATGAGGCCAAAAAAATGTTATGCAATCTTATTACATTATTTTGTGTTGGTTTGTTTGTCTGTTTGTTGGTTTGTTTGTTTGTTTTTTGTTGAATGGGTTTGTTGAGTGGGTGGGAAAGTAGGTATCAATTTCGAAACGACCTCGAAAGCATGTGAAAATAATTACACAAGCCTCTGCAATGGTTTTTGGCTTTTCTTTTTGATTGTATTTTGGCTACAAAACATCAGCAACTAGCGCAAAATCTCGTCTCATCATGGATATGAAACAAATTTCATTTGGCACGGCATAAATCTGCTGAAAAAAGTCAACCAAAGGAACAAGAAATGGAAAACCACAAAATAAAAACAAAAAATCCAAATCAAAAACAAATAGTTAGAGGTTCTGATCCAAATTGAGATAGAGAATCTCAGAGATTCACAATGTGGGAAATGGTAATGTAGGGGGCGACAACGTGATGGAAAAAACATTGCGAGGACATGTGTAATTTCTCACAAAATGCGGTGGTGGGTTCCAAAGCAAAAAAAAAAAAAAAAAATGGAGCAAAAACAATAATAAAAAAGAGAAACCCAAAAAAACAACAGCGAACCAAATGAAACAAACAATAAAATTGTGTTTGTATGTGCAGTGAGAACATAAAAGAAAAGTGCTTAAAAAATAACAGTAAATTACACAGACAAGCCCTCTGCCACGCCCGGTACCAGCACCAATAGGACGAACCTTGCCATGCATGACAGGCTTGCACCTACCTTTAAGGTAGAAGAGAGCGAGAGAGAGAGAGAGAGCTAAAAGATGGACGGATGCAGGGGAAGCAGTTAGCTGATTTAATCTCGCGTCGAAGGATACCATGCCCCCAACAGTGGGTGTGGAAGAGTTAACGGCTTGTTCACCTGTCTGCTCTGTTTGCCTTGTGTGCCACAATTTGCAATGCTCTTCCCTACAGCTCCTCCTTGGGCAGGACCTGCATCTGGATTCTGCATCTGTACCTGCACCTGACTCGTCGCCAACTTACCATCGCCCTATGCCTGAGTACACTTCTGGCATTTCTAATTTTTGAATGGGGGTCGACAAATTGCTCTACAGTTTTTGTTGTCTCTCCGGCTCTCAAAGCAAAATTTTCAATCTAAGGAATTTTTAATATTTTTGGATAATAGAGCATTTGCTTCTAATTGCTAAATCAAGTATTCATGATTATGCCAAATGAGTTTCTTTTCACAAAGAAACAAAACAAAAATTTAAGCAAGAGAAATATTAGTTACGAAAAGACAATGTAGTAGAGATAAAAATAAAGTTATTACACATAAAAGAAAACAAAAAATAACTTAAAGTTATTTTTCAATTTTTGAAAATGTAAATGAATAGAAATAAACAAAACTATTTTTGGATTTGTTATATTCCAGTTTCAAATAATAAAGTTAAAAAGATTCCAGTTTAACTTGTCTTTAAGTAATTATTTTTTATTTATAGTTAATTTATAGAGCAACATGGCGTATGAGCAATTGATACACCAAAGTTTTGGAATTTTTATATTAATATAAAATTATATTAAATATTTAATCTTTCAAAATCTTATGGTCTAAATTAACATTTTGCTTGCGTTCTATTTTATATATCCTTTCAAAAATTAAAAATTTTCCTTAAAAAAAAATTATAATTAAAGTCTAGTTGCATTTATTATAATTATACACATTAAATTATAAATTTAGTTATTATATTTCTATGGTCTCTATTCAGCATATTTTCAATGTCCAACTTGGTCAACAACTAAAATCGGCGACTCACTCACTGCAGATAGAAATGTTTCGTTAAATTTGGTGGTTTGTTTCTTTTGTCTGCTCATTTTTATTGTTCTCAGTTGGCATTGTTGTTTGTTGCTGTTTGTTGCAACAAAGCAACAAAACAATACAGCAAAATTACTTAATTTCATGTTGCTCTAATCAAGTTGCCATTGCCGAGAAGGTACCTTGCCTCAGCGAGACGAGTGTGTGTGGCTGGCACGGAAGGTCCCCACAAAAGCGAGCAACGAGAAAAAGACCGAGAGAAGCACCTGCACATTGGGTGGGTGGAATAAAGGGGAGCTGGAGATGGTGCAAATAATATTCTGTTGCCGTGCCAAGTTAACATGTGACCGACCAAAAACGGGCCTTAGCTCTAAAAACGTTTAGTGGCCGCACTTTTATGCTGCTAGCTCAACAGAAAGAAAAAACAGCAAAACAGAAAGAGAATACCAAAAAAAAAAAAAAGAAAAACACGAAATGGGTGGACAGGTAAACGCTGACAATAACAACAAAACCAACAGCAGCATCGTCATAAAGCAACGAGAACGGGGCCAGGCTACGCTGCCAGGCATTTAAGATTGTCTAGAGCCAGGTCCTGGGAATGGGTCTGAGCCTGAGCCTGAGCATGGGCTCATGTTAATTTCAAAGTGTGTCAATGTCGGCTTCCGTTTCCTTTACCTTTCTCTCTCTCTCTATCTCTCTCACTCACTCGCACACACACACACAAACTCACTCTTTGTCTCTGTGTGTGTCTGCGTGTGTGTCCCGCCTCTGGCCACTTGAGATGCAAACAGGTAAAAAGGCCACAAATTTAAACATTTGCCTACTCCAACACGCACTGGTCCATACCATAACATACACACACACACACACTCATACAAAACACTGGTATATATACACCCACACACAAATAACAGTAAATGGAAGTGGAACTTTGGTAAAACGGTCATCTGCAATAGGCAGCACAGTCATTCTTATCCTTGTTGCGGAACATTGTGAAATTGGAACAAGCTGCACTATATAGACCGCCTGCCGTGTAGAAACGCCTGATAAATTGGCAGCGACATTTCAGCCAAAAACTTGACAATTAACAGCTGAAATATATATATATACACACATACATATACATATACGTATGTTTGTGTATGTGTCAGTGCTTTGGATAATTAAAACCCAGAGAGACAGGCATGAAATTGCTTGGCTTAAACTGTTTTACTGGTCGCGTTGACAGTTGGTGGTCCATGTCCATGTCCATGTCCATGTCCATGTCCATGTCCATGTCCATGTCCATGTCCATGTCCATGTCCACGTCCACGTCCATGACCACTTGGCTACAAGATTGAATGCGCCACTAAAATTATGCTGCCAAGTGGCATAGTCAAAAATTTACTTAAGCAGCAGCCCCCCTCCACCCTTATCCTTAGTTACTATATATCCATATATGTATGTATGTATGTATGTATGTGTATATATGTATGAGTCAAGGCTATGCTAAAAATTTGTCTAGAACATTTGCACATTTTGATTTGTTATGTTGTCCTGCACTGTAAGAAATGGCCGTTCATTTGGATAATTGCCAGATACTGGGCTATGACAATTGCAGGTTTTCTCTAAAATCTTCTAACTAAAATATAAATCAGTATTATGACTTTAGAAATTCATTTCTCTTCTATGCATATATGTTGAAAACTTTAAAACAAAATCGTAGCACAGTTCTTGCAACTGAATTATTGATACACTATCAAAATTTAAAAAATGACCATAAACGCTTTTCCTTCAAATAAAAATTAATTTAACTATTTTTTATTTACAATTTTTTTTATATTATCTAAATATTTTTTTTTATGCTTCTTAAAACTTGAAATGTTAACTTTAATATTAACATTTTCTAACTAATTTAAGCTTGTGTTTTGTTTATTTAAAAAAGGATTTCTAATTTTTTATTACTTTTAATTTTAGCCATAATCCTGTGTCTAAAAAATAATTTCAATTAATTTATTAAGTCTGAAGTTATTATTCTTTTTTTGATTTCGTTTGCTATTATTTTTATCTATTTATATCATTCATACTTTATGCTCACATACTATTTTCTTGTGCTTAATTAAGATTTTTCATATTTTAAAAATTTTATTTACATATTTTTATTATGATTAAGAAGGAATTGAAAATTGCAGCAAATCTTTAAATTAGCTAAGGCTAATTGGCCTCACATATAATTCTTCTTAGGCAACCGATTTAATTAATTATTTGATTGTTGTCTTAAATTGTTTAATAATACATTCTAAACTTGCGTATTCTTGCATCACCAGTTAACTAACAAGCATTGTATTAAATGGCTTAAATGACGTACTTATATATGTACTATTGTTATCAGTTTATCATTTTAGATTGCAGAAATTAATATTTCATTATCGTCTTTAGCTACATATACGTAAATGCAGATGAATATGCCACAAGGCAAGAATTCTCTATTGGAATCAATCAACTGTGGCAATTACATATTCTCGAACATGTAATTAATTCAACTTATCCTAAGAGGAACATTCACGTGGCTGTGGTTAAATTAAAAGAGAATTTTGAAATTGAATTAAATGTTTGCTCTTTAAAATGTTCAAGAAAGAAGTTTGACTATTGGCTTTAAGAATGAGTTTTCAAGGTTTGAGCTTAAGTCTTATGGAAATGAATAATTATTTACGATCTCCTTTTAAATTCTATATAAATTAATTGTAAATCGAAGTCTAAAGTTTATTTTATAAGGATTTGTTTTAATACAAAAAATGACTATATTCAAAAACTAAAATTATTTAAATTTCCTTCAGCTTCTCAATAATAATTGGGACTTCAAAATAACATTTCAATTTTATATAAAATATATGCTGCACATTTCATTTTTGTTCTTTGGATTATATAGATTTGGATTTGGATGTCATAGCTTTTTTTTTTAATACATCTCGTTCAATTTATTCAATTGAAATTGAAGTTTGAGAAATGAAACTCACGAATCGCAGCATGCAATTTTCTGCAAGTGTTAAATCTCCAAAAACGAACTAAGACCCAATATGCCACATGCTGTTGGGTCCGTAATGCTGCACGTGGTGGCCAAAAAACAAACTGCACACCGACACACACAGATGCACACACACACACTTACACAGACAACCACACACTGCGATAAGATAAAGCAAGCGATGACAAAAAGCACCCAAAGCACGAGGAACACGAAGTTCTGCCTTTCTGCATTACGATGACGATGTCGGATGCGACGAAGTCTGCCCATGGATGGGTATAAAAGGCGCTGACACATACCAAATGGGAATCACAAAACGGTGAATCGCGTTACTGAGCACTCGAGAAAATACAGTTACGGATAGGAAAAGACCAGAATTTAACGGGTAAATTGAAACATTCGTCTCTCCTTTGAGTGTGTGCATTTGTATGTGTGTGTGTGTGTGTGTGTGTGTGTCTATTTGGGAGTGTGCAAGTGCTAGTGTGTTTGTGTTAAGAGTTTCCGTTACAAGAATAATGCCAAAACAATTTTTGGAAAACCTGCACACACATACACACACAGACACTTGCACACACTCCCATACAAAATATATATTTAAAAAACAAAAAACCAAAAGAACAAGCCAGATGTAACGAGCACAAGTGCCCTAAAGACAAGAACAGAAACAAGAATAAGAACAAGTTTAAGATGATGAAGGAGAACAGGAACCAGAGGCCCAGTTCTTCAGCATTATTGTAGGGCCCAAGCTTCAAGTGGAAAGATAGTTTTCCAAAGGAGTCCTTTCCTCTTCCATCAAAACCACCATTGTATCAAAAAAAAAAAAAAAGAAAAAGTGTAACAAGTAAAAGGAAAATTCTTACGGTCCGCACCTTTTGCTTTTGCATTCATGCATTGAGTTCATTGAGAAGTGTTGCCTGGCTGCAAGTTGCTGGCCAAAAGTTTTTCTTTCCAAAATAAAAAATAAAAAAAAAGAAAGATAAGAAAAATAACAGAACAAGTCCGAAAAGTGTGCGCCCACACTCAAAGATCCTCAACATCCTCGTACTGTCGTCAGCTTTGTTTGGTCAGGCGTGCGTCGCTATTCGGCCTAAGGCCAACCGCGCAGTTTCAGACCCCGTCTTCAGTTTACCTCTCCCATCTCCCTTTTGCGTCCTACTAAATTAAATGTAAATTAATGCAAATTACGCGAAATTACTGCGACCCGCACAATGCAACAGCAAAAGCAAGAGAAGCTGAATGCACTGCATCAGCAGATAAAAGAGCAAACGACGACGATGGCCCTCCCATTGTCTATTATTTTAAATTGGCTGCGCAAATTTACGGACAACGTTGAAGTAATTAGCGACCACTGTAAACTGGGCCACACAAAAGTCCACTCCAAGAAGACTGAGGGATACAGTCTGGGACTTGGGATTTGGTCCAATGTTCTGGGACTGACAATCAGTGGATGAAAAGGGATAATTCAGTTGGGGGCAATGCCAGTTAAGTTTGTTTTTTTTTTTCAGTTTTTTCAGTTTGTTTCGCCTCTTCTTGACAGGCCTGTCACTCACATTCTACGGCTAATCTCAAGAGATTTGCCGAGAAACTATCACATAATGAGATCAAGCTAAAATTTCCAGAGAAATAAAAGAAAATTAATATAAATAGTATTTCCCTTACTATATAGAAATAAATTTTTAGAAAAAGTGCAATTTATAGAACATTTTTTACTTGAGTTTGTGTTCTTAGAGAGTCTTTTGCTTCATTGGCTAAGTTTAAAAGGACATTTGAAATTTATTTAATTACACTTACAAATTACAAATGCAATTAAAAGATAAAAAAACTAATTTTAATTGTTTAAGTAGTTTGATAGCATATAATTCAATTCTCTTGTTTTTGGGTAACATTTATTTAAACACCATTTAGTTGTTAGTTCAAAAAATATGCAAATAGTTCGCTTGTTATTCTTGGTTATTGTAATTTCATAATTTATGTTGTTGATTTTTATAAAATTGCCAGCTATATATATTTTTTAAATATGCCTTTAATAAGATATTATAAATTTAATTGACGATGGTTCTTTTTCATTCAAAAAATAATTAAGCAAAGACATATTACAAATTTATTTTTATATTTTAAAATTTAAACACAATGTTTTAATGACTCCTTTCATTAAGATGCTTTAACTTTGTTTTATTAACTTGTTCTATGACAGATAAATCTTCCATCCATTGTGTACATTTTTAATAATGTTATCAGCTCTTATTTATATTTATAGTTAAATAATAATTTTTGAACTGGTTTTATCATTTTGGACAGATTTTTTATCAGTTTGACTACCATATAGTTTAAATAGTGAAAGACAAATAAAAAATTAAAGATAAATATTTAAAATGTTTCTTAACGAATCTAAAAAGTAAACAAATAAAGCAAAACAAACAGATATCCAGCTATAGTTAAATTATGTGTCTTTTACAACATTTCACAAAACTCTTTTTATGTAATCCAAAAAGAAAAGTTGAATTAAAATCGAAAATCGATTTTATTTTATTTTTGCATATATTGCTTTATTAGGAGAATATTAATCACTATAATTAAGTCATAATCCTTTCACATAATTATCACTTTTTTAAATGTAACAAAAATTGGAATTAGAATTGCTGCTTCCTGCTCAATTGACCTCTATTTGTGTTTATTTATTTTTTCCTTTTAAACTGTTTTCATATATTGCACCAAAATGTGATTTGTGTAACCAACTAGGCCAAGCCACTAAATGTGCAATTAAAATTTTTATGTCTTCATATTGAATGTACATATAATATATATTTATATTAATAACATCGTTAATTAAAGTTTATGGCAAAATAAACCATTAAAAAAATGAAAGGACGCAGCAATATTGACTTTATTAGAAGCAGAGCTGAAATGGCAACTAATTAACGAGCGCTCAGTGAATGTTGGTTAATGTGGTTAAGGGAAATGGTAAAAGCCAGAGCCGTTTTGTGGCTTTGACAGTGCCTGGATTTTATGAAGGAAACTTTTGGCCTGAGAGCAAATAATCAGAATACGCCAAATTGTTTAAATGCAAATACCACAACACACGGCGTATGCGTAATGTGCTCGCATTTATACACGTGCACACATTTCCGTTTCTCTTTTTTTTTTTTATCGAATTCAATTTGTGCGCATATTTAATTATTAATTTCACATATAAACACAATGCTTCATGCAGCTATTAAAAGGCTTTAAATTTCAATTGCAAATGAAATGCGACAGCGATTCGAATTGGCTTAAATTACAACTGCTTGATGACTGGCATTGGGTTCTACAAAAGGTAAAGTGTGGAGGCGGAAACGGTGTTACCAATGACAAGCATAAAAAAAAGAAATAAAGGACCATTTCACGAATGCAATTTGAAATTGAATTTTATACGCTTTTCCCATTTCCAGTTTTTTCTTATTGTTTTTTGGCCAGGCTTTTAGTAAGTTGAGATGTGGATTATTTTATTTTCATTTTCTGCAGCACACGTGGCCAATTAATGAACTGTGACAGTCAGAACGTGCATGTGTGTGTGCGTGTGTGTATGTGTGTGTGAATAGAGCTTACTTGATATAGCATTATGTTTTACATTTAAAAATTTTAATTGCAAAAGCATAATTATTGTAATTAAAAAGGATTTCCCTTAAATACTGCAAATGCAATAATTATTTAATCAAGTTATATAAATGCCGCTACACTTAAAAAAAGAGAAATAAATTTTTCGAATATATTACAAATATGAATACATACTTTAAACTATTATATACTAAAAGTACTTACATGTTTTTAGACTAACACTATGAATTTTTAATCCTTCCATTGCAATTAATTACTTTAATCTAAAGTACAATCGCAATATTAATACTTACAGTGATAGATTTTTTTTATATTACTACTCAAAGTTAAAAGTTAATATACCACAAAAAGTTAATTGAAAATGGTAAACCATTAAACTAGAAGAGTAGTTGGCAATGATATATAGTTCGTACTTATTTAAATTGGTCATGAATTTAGTTTACCTTTGAACTCAGGTCCAAATAGGTTATTAAATATACATATATGAAATCCTTTTTGTATATAAATAAATTGGTGGAGTTTGTACATATTTATGTAAGAGATAAAAATGTACATCACAAAGAACAAAATTCAACTTCTTAAATACTTTTTCAATCAGCTAAAATTATAACTTTTTATGAATGAAAAAAAATAACATCTTTAATCTTTTTTATACAAACAAGAGAATTACAGTTTTCCTTTTGATATTTTGAATAGAAATATGCTACGAAAGAACTCAATTTTTCATTAAATGTTGTAATTATTATTTAATACATTCTTTTATTTATTAATTCTTTGTTTAGGGTTAATGAGTAGTTGTTAAAAACTTATTCGACTTAATTTATTAATATTCCTTAAAGAAATACTTTTGATTCCAATACTTAAAGCTAGGAAAATAAAATTTTTTTACGTAGTTCTAAAATAAATATTTTTCTTTTATATTTTTAAATTTGAGTCTTCCTTTTGCTGTACCTTTCAATTATTGAGAGCCGTGTGTGCGAAGAATCAACACAAGTAGAATGTACGATGATGGAGCAAAATGCAGATAAATGATTTTTGCACCGGCAATAAATTTCAAGATTTATTCAATTTGCACTGGCAACAACGTTGCAGAGCGCTTAAATCGTATTCGTTTTGTGTTTGTTGTCCTGAAGAAGTGGATTGAAGAGCTTTTAGCTTTACATTTCATTTGGGGACACTTGAAGACATTGTATTTTTTTTTACGATTGTGCTTAAAAATTTCATACTATGATTACATATAGATGTTTATATTCTAGTAAATTAAGTAGTTAGATGGAGAGAGAGAGAGAGAGAGACAGAGAGTGTGTGATATATATTCTGAACAGTTACCGTATATAAAGTTTTTGCTTTCGAAAGTTTCTAAACTTGTACGTGAACGAAAAGTAAATTCTTTTCAGCTGATTTTAATTTTATCAACTAATATTACTTGTGGATCCAAGTGGATGACTAAAACGAATAGCCCAATCAAGTTTTGGTTTGCATATTGCAAAGGACATCCATTCAATTTGCTTATTGTTTTGATAGCAGAAGCGATTTTAAAACTCAAGAACATTAACTATATAGTACATAGATATATATATGTATATGGAAAGCTATGTACATATAATTTAATTTCGCTGGCAAAGTGCATTTTACCGTTCGGCAAACTGGCCAAATGCTTGGCTTTTACGTTAAGGCCATTCCATCAGCCATTGGCATCTGTTTATAGTCGTTGTCGTTGTCATCATGTTCATTGCATTCCACTTTCCACTTGACATCCTTGCTACAATTTTCCGCTGTTGTGAAATTATGCTTTGGCTTTGGTCCTGGCAAATGAGATAAACAACAACAACAAGAAGTGGATGAAAAATAAAAACCAAAAATAGCAATAGCTGCCAGGTGAAAAGGAAAAAAAAAAAAAAAGAAAACTAAAATAAACAGTTTGAGCCACAAGCCACGCCCATAGCGCCGCTTAACGGTACCTACAACAATCAGCAAACACGCAAGCTTGGCAATGACCATGCCTTTTGATGTTGATCCACATTTACTGCGCCTGTTGATGGATAAAGAAGAATGGGAAGTAAACATACATATATACATACATTACATACATATATATGGAAGAAGGCCAGAGAGATGAAGGCAAATTGCTGCCATATAGTTTTCTTTAATTTAGCACATGGCCCACATTTACACCTCCCCCTCCTTGTGGCACTCTGTTTGCTTTTGATTGAAGGTTAAATGAGCCATGAGGCCGCGCAAGGCACATGGCAAACACTGAGCCAAAGCCAAAGCCATTGCCTGCATTTGTGTCGCATTTGTATTTTGCTAACCTGCCTCTTCTCTCTCTCTCTATTGCATCTTCTCTTCCATCTTTCACATATACTTGCTACATTTGCATTATGCGCTTCTCTTTGCATCCTTTTGGCAGTCTTATTTTATTTCCTTTGGCTGAATTAGCTGACATAAACTAAGCCAGTCAACTAGATGCAAGTCTAACCCAGAACGCAACCCGCAACCAGAAAAATATACAATTCCCATGCTCAAACCCATCCGTTTTTCTTATAGCTTTGCAGTTGATTTTTACGACCCCGAGCCACGCCCCTAATTGAGTACATCTTAAATTTTAAAAATACATCCTTTTTTTCTTTTGAACTCATCTCAAGTAATTGTATATTTCTTCTCTTTTATATCTGTTTTCATTACAGTTTTGCCATTTCCGTTTTTTTCTCCAAGGATAACAATAAGAAAGCAAGCAACAGTATCAGAAAAAAAAAAAACACAAATACATAAAAGTAGAAAATATAAAAAAAAAACCATAAATAAACACAAAATGTCGATCTCCGATTTTCGCAAAAAGAAGCTACTCTTCCTGTTTAATGTGTTCTTTGGTGAGTATAGTCTAACCAAACTGGATAATCCTTTGCCTGTTTTTCTACCCATTATCCTTCCAACCCGGAATGATTAATAGTGTGTGTGTGTGTGTGTGTTAGGGCGTTTCTTTAAGCAATGCGTGTGAAAGTTATTGCCTGGCACGTGATTGAGGCAAATGCATTCATTTTTATCGTACACTTGGCATTGGCATGCTGTGAAAACTTTGATTAGATTGCAGTCGATGTACTTTAAGAAGTCCTTAAATGGAATTATAGTTGCTCTATATGTATAACATAACCCCACGTAAAAATATTCAGGTGAACTATTTAGCAAACTTTTGCATTTATTATAAGAAAGTGTACGAAAGTTGAATTTTAAGTTACTTTCAAACTATTGAATTTCAAGAGCAGATAATATATTTTGGTTATTTGACTTTATAAATAATAAATTTCTTTTTTCATTTTGATAAGTTTAATATTCTTTTTAGTATTGATATAAAGTTTAAAATTTTATTGTTCTGAATTGTAATATATTGCATTGAATTTTTCAAACACTTCTAGATATGGCAGTTTCAATAATTTTAAGAACAAATTTGGTGAGCTCATTGACAAAATGAGAGTTTAATATTTAATGAGGCAATGTTTGAAGAAAAATTACAAAAAAGAAAAAATTTCACTTTAGACATACTTCTATTCTATATTCCCTACTCTAATAAATTTAAGTCATCTTATTTTATCAACTACATTTTCCTTTTTGCTCCGAGAGTAAATTTATCAACATTGCGTATACTTAATATGGCAAAACATGCTAAATGCATTTCAATTTAACACTTTTTATTGCATTACCATTCGAATTGAACTTTATGTGCATATGTACTTGCAACAAGTCAAGTAAAAACTTCATTTTATTTTCACATTGAAATGAAAACGTATGGAAATAGTGATGATGTCGAATAACAAGGAGAAAACCAAAAATGAAAAGTTTTGTGTTCCAGTGGAGTGCCCTCAATGGAAGGCAATGCTTTTTCTCTTGTTTATGCATGGGGCGAGGTTAAGTGCTTTTCAATTATGACTAATTTGCAGGTGGCTGAAGGCTTTTGGCCTTTTGCCCACATTGTGTGGTTACCAGCTGGTGGCAACAAACTAAAAGAGGAGTAAATTCATACAATAAAAACAATAAAGAATAAAGCAACCATAAAACGCAAGAGCCAAGCACTTGACAATGAAATTTTTGTGAAGTGGACCATTTTGCACACCGTTTGGTCACAAATGATAATGACACATTGGCCCGCATGGCCAAAAGCCAAAAAATTCAACGGAAAACAAAAGGAAAAAAAAAAATGAGTTTGAAAAAAAAAAGAAAATCGCGGAACTTTGTCACAGCTGTGTATAGTGTGATGAGAGATCCGTTTATATACATACATATATGTATGTATGTATATGTTTTATTGCTCCTTTTTTAACTCTCTATCTCTCTCACTCTCTTTCTCTTTCTGTTTTTCCCTTTTACGCGGTTTTTTTTAACCAACACAAACAACATGCTGGTCAACATTGAAAATTACGCTGACTGCGTTGGATTGGCTAAAATACCAAACAATGTGAACAATGCGGCTAAAAACACAACCAAATGAACACATACATACGCAAATTTTTATATATATGCAGATGTGAACCGAAGCGGTGAAATCGACGTAAAGGACTTCGAGCTTGCCATCGAAGTAAGTGGAGCGAGGCGAAAACTATGCCAACAGTAAAAAAAAGAGAGAAAAAAAAAATAAATAAAATTGGATAGAAGGAAAAAAATCCCAAAAAAAACTGTAAAATGCAAAAATTTTGCAATGTTTTTGGTGCTTGACTAAAAAAATTCTGCCGGGGGAAATGCCACCAATAAATATGCAGCATTTATATCAACTTGCACAACAGTAAAAACAATGCAAAAATTTTTGCAAAATTTTTTATGTCTCTGTCTTTATCTCTCACTGATAACTTAATTTTGGTGTTGGTATTTCTTTTTTTTTTTCATATTTTTATTTTACTTTTTGATAGCGTGTTTGTGAATTGAGAGGCTGGGCAAAGGATACGCCAAAGAATAAGGAAACTTACAATGTCATGATGGAAATCTGGACTGGACTGCGATCAAAGGCCGACAAGGATAACGATGGACAGGTGAGCAACAGCATGGATATGCTGTACAAGTGTTCAATGGGATGTCAAGTGATTTGGTTTTGGGATTGGGATTGCATAAAAGTGTTGAAATCCATGCACTTCCATTGACAGTACACTAGATACTACCAGTCAGCCATTGTGGCAGTAGTTGACAAGTTGACAAGTGGCCCCAAACACATATACATCCACCTACACCTACACACACACAGACATACACCAATAACCCACACATGAGCAGCATTCAGCAAAATGCAATTCTTTGTCCTGGACCAGGCCAACAGAAAGAAAATAAAAATGAATGAGAAAATAACTCAAATGAAATGAAAAAGAATGTTCATAAATTTCAGATTTTCTTTTTCTTTTCTTTTTATTATTTTTTTTTTTTTTTATTGAAAGCGGTTGGCAAAAGAAGCGCAAACAAATTTCCAGCCAACGAGCGGAAATTGAATTGTGAATTATTTGAGTAATGCAATCTCAATTCCGGCCGAGAGGACTTTCTCGTTAGTTTTCTCTAGGCCGTGGCCAAAGACAAACTTGTATAAGTTTTGTGCGGAATGTCTCCGGTGTGTATAAACCCCTCTCCTACCCGTTTTTGTCTGCATAATCAGACTGCAAGTGAACAAAATTAAATTATAATCCAGTGTCGAACAACAATGTGATACAAAAGAGAGTAGAAATTGAAATGTCAGTGCAAAAGCACCGCAGCTTAATTCAATTGCAGCAGGGGTTATGCTTGTGGCTTTACCGACCATATCTCTTAATCCTCCCATCCCCCTTCCCTTTCCTCCCTTCTTGCCGTGTGTGTGTGTGTTGGGATATGCGGTACATATCCACACTTCAAAATTCGACAAAGCCACAAAAGTTTTGGCCTTTGGCCAACCAACTTGAATGAAGTTTACTGCCAAACTAAGCCAAAATTGAACGGATGGCGAGTCCCTTTGTGAGCCTTTCAGAATACTTTTACTGCTACTTCTACTGTATATACATATATACTAGGCGGTTTAAGATTTATTGTTGTAACATACAATACATAATACAGTTACATACATGCAGTCAGTTCGCGGACAACAATTTAACTAACTAAGTAGAGTGGAGTTGATATCGTGACACGTAATTATATATATATATATATATATATATATCTACTGTAAGAATGGAAATAATGTACACAAAAATTAAAGTTTAAATTTGAATAGGTTTAGCATTTTATTATTCTATTTTATGGATCACCAGATTATTTTCTTTTTTGCTTTTAGTCTCAGTCTTATTTCTTTGCCAACAATTGTTTGATTTTTCTAAGGACCTTTTTTATTTAGTCTGTGGCAGCAAATCTTTGACTATATTTATTTTATTTATAAAAATTTATTTTCATTATAAATTTTGTTGGTTAGAAAGTTTCTTATTCAAAATTTCAGTTTTTTTTTAATAATTAGGATCCATCTTATTATGTTATTATTGGAATAGTTAAATAATTCATTATTTAAAAAAAAAGATTTATAATGACTTGCCAATGTTTAAAATTGTATTGTTATACTATTGTTTTATATATTTTAAATTTATATATTTATATTTCATTAAATGTTTGAAATTGTTTTCTAATACTATCGTATTTTATATTTTAAATATATTCATTTATATTTCATTAATCTACAAACTCCTTTTGCATTCCTCATAAGTTTCTTAAACTTTTTTTTATAGGCTTAAAACTTTCCGCTTTTATAGATAGACTTGTTTGTTTTTTTTATTATTATTTTAATGCAGAAAATAGCAAACAGTTTTTGTTTTTGTGGCCATCTCTAATTTGCGACGCACTCGGTCAAGGATATGCGTTGTATGTGTGTGTGTGTGTGTGTGTGTGTTTGGAGTGGGTCTCTTAAGGGCATTTCAATTTGGTCAGCGCCAGACACTTACAAGCAATAAACATAAAAAATATGCAGTTCCAATGTTAGTTGAGTGGACGGGTACAATAGAGGAGAGGAGGAGGAGAAGGAGAAGAACAGAATGTATAGGGTAACTGCCAATTGGCGTCCAAACCCACAAGTTGTCCAGTTTTTTATTTATGACCATATTAAAACATGGCAAAGCGTAACGGCTGCTTTGGTCAAAAGCAACTTTGACCACAATTAAGGGGCTGACGGGGAAATGATTGGGTGGAGGAATCAGAAGAGGATATGCCAAGTTGGTCAAGGCATCGCATCGCATCGCATCGTGTCGATTGTTGATGTTGTGTGTTTGGTAATTGCCGTTGTTTGGTGATTTCTCTTCTTTTTTTTTTTTTTGGCAAACCGAAAATGCTAATAACACATAGCTTGGGCATAAATTATACCCCAAACCCCCGGCATTGGCAAACCACCTACAATTGCCCAAACCATGAGCATTCCATAACGCATTTAATAGCCAATGGGATGTTTTATGTGCCAACTCCGCCCGAGGTGGTAACCACTTAATGGCCTTTTCAGCATAGGGCGTGTTGCATAATACCGTTTCTCACTTTTGTTATCAGGTCAGCGTAGACGAATGGTGCAACATGTGGGATGCCTATGCCAAGGATCCTAGCAGTGTAATGGATTGGCAAAACGCCTACATGAACTTCATGTTTGATCTCGAAGATGCCTCTCATGATGGCGGGATTGATGTTACCGAATTCACACTTGTCTGCTCCAGTTATGGTCTGGAGAAGAGCGAATGTGAAAATGCTTTTGCCAAAATGGCTCAGGGTCAAACCGATGTCACCCGGGAGCAATTTGCCGCTTTATGGAAGGAATATTTTGCAGCCGAAGATGCCAATGCGCCTGGTAATTTCATTTTTGGTAAAACCTCCTTTTAAATCCATCTAGCAATTCTTGGCCTAAACTCTTGGTCCATGGTCTAAACTGGCTCAATTAGAAAAAATTATAGAGAGAAATAAATTAATTGTATCTGGATATATAACAATGCAAACGATAAACTTAAACTTGTTAAAATTATAATTATGAAATAAAAATGTAAAATCAATTCTTTCTTTCCCAAAATTTTCCAAATCTTTTCCTAATAACTTATTAAATGCATTCCTATATCAATTGTGTTTATCTATTTAATTTTTCTGTATTAAAGTAAAATGTCTATTTATATTTTATATACCAAACTCCTATATAATTATAAACTGCAACTATAACTAATTCATTATCTAACTATGTACCTACAACAATATATCAAAAATGATATCAATTATGAGAATTGGATAATAGAAATATATCAGATAAATTCTTAACCAAAAAAAAAAAAAAGCAAAACCAATTAAATTGTCAATGTCAAATTATTTAATGTGTGTGTAGTTGTCGTTTATCGTCGCATCTCTTGGCGTATAAATTTCAATGTAAATGTAAAGTGTTCCAACAAATTACAATAATAATAAATGCAAAATATCTACAACAAATTGCTTTAACTCCTTCTTACTTACTTACAAACTTGTTGCTGCCCTTGTGGAAGGAGTGTAAATGTGAATGTGGCAAATTGGGTTTGGGTATTTAGAGTTAAACAACACACAAAACGCTCATCGGTCCGGATAAGATCTACATTTGGTTAGCAATTTATGAAAATTATAATTTTGCTCTTGGCCAAACATGTTGAATAATATTTGGTTTCAGACAGTTTACTATAAAGTCCACTTTGAGGGTGGTTGCACATCTGATTTATGCAACTCCATACCAGAATCTAAAGCAATATACTTAAATTGCGGTTGCCAAGTCTGGGTAAGTGTGATTTAAGTTAACTGGATTATGGCCACACAGGGATTGGTTAACAAATTGCATATAGTTTGGAATTAACAAGAGATGCTTAAATAATGTTGAATACGTGTGCTGAATATATACATATATTATATAGATATATCTGTTGATTAATACTGTTATTATTTCAAAAAGTTCTTATTAAAAAACACATTAAATTAAATATACAAAATGTATAAAATGTCCTTTCTGAGATATAATATCTAATTGCTTACAGATTGTTTTAAAATATATTTACACATTTGTATTAGTTATTGTTTTTATAATTTGTACTGATTTTTGTGACTTATTGATTCAAATTGAATTTCCTAGGACTAATTTATATGCATTAATATAATAGTATAATGAATTTATAATGTACAATAAAAATATATTAGCTTACAGTATAAATACCAATTTATTTGTAATTCAAGATCTATTATGGTAAATATTTGAAATATATTTGGTTTAATTTTAATAATTAACTGACTAGCACTCTTATCCCTTTAATTCTTTGTTTATTTATTTGTTAGATGGGTATGACCAAGTCAAGATCAAAAATGTATATCTATGACATATAATGGTATTAATTTGAACAATTTGTTTTCTATAGGTTTGACATTTTGATTTTTAGAATTAGTTTCGGCAAATAAACGGCAATGGAATGAATAGAATGTGACATTATTAGAACTTGACTTTGATTTCGAAACCAGGATATATATTTTTAGTCAGTCCGGAGTTTTTCTGTATCATTTTGTTTGCTATAGACTTCATTCGCTGCTGGCTCCATGTCTAGTTCCATATGGTCCATCTGGATTTTATTTATTGGCTCCATATTTGGTTCACTGTGCTCCCCCTGGACTTCATTTACTAGCTCCATTTTTTCATCTGTATGCTCCTTGGGGACTTCAGTTTGCTTTAGTTGGCACATATTTTTTATTCTATCACTAATCTCCATATAGGGATAATATACGTTGACGTGCGGAACAAATGATTCTTTAATGACCTGTGGTGAGGTCCAGCGTAGCAAGGAGTGTGGACTGCCAATTTTGTCATTGGTGCCAGTAATATGACCACCACCGAATGGTTGTTTGGCCACCGTGCAGCCGGTGCACTTGTCATTGATATTAAGATTGCCCACATTTAATTTGAATGTATCGCAGGCTTCTTTTATGAATTCGTTGTCGGTGGCAAAAACGGAACCAATTAGGCCATGATTAATCTCGGCCACTTTTTCCATTGTCTCGTGTAATTTTTCATCTGGGTACACATATACACATAGTATAGGGGCCAATAGTTCGTCCTTGCATAAACGATCATTGAGATCACTTATCTGGACAATGGTTGGATCAACATAATAGCCTTGCTTCTTGCAACTTGTGCCCCCGATCAGCAACTCACAATTGGGATTATCGTTAATATACTTTATATACATTTGAATGCGATTAAAAGCATTCTTATTGATTACAGCTGAATAGAAGCAATCGCAATAGGTGGCCTTGCTGACAAACAGAGTTTTTGTAATTTTCAGCAGGGGTTCTTTGATTTCCGTCTCCCACAACGATTCCGGGACATAGAGCATTGAGCACGAGGTGCACTTCTGTCCAGCATACTCAAATGCTGCTCGTATGGTACAGGCTATAGCCGCAGCCGGATCCGCTGACATATGCACAAAATGGAAATTCTTGCCACCACAGTCACCCACTAGACGGGGATAATTGTCATAAAGGGCGATATTTTGTGCCACTTGTTGCCATAGAACTTTTAGTACACCTGGGGTACCAGTAAAGTTAATTCCAGCCAACTTGGAATGATTTGTGATTACGGAGGCAAAGTTCGTAGCTGATGCGGGAATAAAGTTAACTACTCCAGGGGGTAGGCCCGCCTCCATCATGGCCTTAAACACAAACCAATTGGATAAAATGGCCGAGTCTGATGGCTTCCATAACACAGCGTTACCCATTAGGGCAGGTGTAAAGGCTAAATTTGCAGCAAGACTGGTGTAATTAAATGGACTTATTGCGGCCACAAATCCAGTCAAACCACGCAAACGCATGTGGTTCCTACAAATTTCAGGTTGATCGTTTATCGGCTCGTAATTGGCCAGGTCTCGAAGGAACACAGGATTTATTCTCATTAAATCCACTAAATCGGCCACATCCAATTCAGCCTGACGTACTGTCTTTCCCTGTCCAAGCATTGTGGCAGCTACAATCTTAAACCGATACTTTTCTGCAATAAGCTCTGCAGCTCTCTTAAAAATGGCCATGCGTTGACTAAGCCTTGTTCTGTCCCATTTCTCTTGAGCTACAACTGTCTTTTCAATGGCCATATGAATGAGCACTCTATGAGCTTGTTCATAGCGGGCAATGGGATGCTTCCATTTGTATGGTACCACCTGTTTCTGTTCTTTGCCCCGAAACTTTTCGCCATCAACTAAGATGGGTACATTTTCCACATTATCAATTATTTTTACAAGCTCGTGTTCAAGCTTCTCCCGCTCAGGTGACCCAACTTCATACTGAAGAACTTTCTCATTGGATATGGGAACCGAAGAAAAGTGTTCCATCTGCAACAGATTATTTTGTTCGAAAGCAGTTTCACTTGGCGTTGCATGTTTGCTGAAGTAGCGCGCCTTACTTTTCAAAAAGCATCGATGACTCAATTGTGGGCTGCAAGATATCGATAATGTTATTGTTATCAATAAATCATTGACAAAGAGAGAATGCGAGAGCGAGAGCATACCAGTTTGCACCTCTATAATTAGTTAGTCTAACAGCTGTGATGCAACAACAAAAGCGACAGAATTGTTTATAACTTTAGGACCATGAAACTTACCCGCATTTTATTGAAGCCTCGAGCATCAGAAGTTCTAACTGCTTATTTGAAGCAATGCCATGAACCACCTTGGACATCATATTTTGTGAAGGTAAAGAAAAATTTGTGTAGGAAAGATCAAAAGAAAAATATTGTACTGCAAATTTAGTTTAAGGATGTCCAGAACGATCAATTCGGCATGTCACACTTTAACTGGACTTTAGATACTGGCACCAATTACCACATCCTTCGAACGGCGTGCTATCCGTATATGAAATACCACTGCAGCCGACGAGAAGTTCAGGACCTGTCGCTGGAGGATAAGTTCTTTAGATTCCTTAAAATTATTAATTTGGGTAAGTATATAGAAATAATAGGGGACGATATATTATATTTTTTGTGTCCGTCTAATGCAGGCTTACCTATGCTCTTCTATGGACTGGCGGCAATACGTTTAATTAGCCACACAGAAATAGTTCATGTCAGCGAGGCGGTAAAGGTGCCAATATACTTTTTGTATGCGGAAGATAAAGGAGCTAGATTTTAATTTTGAATGTGAGTTGCCCTGCGTGCCAGTGAATGAAATGTGAGAGACTACATTTGGGTTGCTTTTCTATATAAAATATAAAAAGCTGTCATTTAAAGTCGTGCAAAAGTGAAAAAATTTCACTTATTTCTTTGGCGCCCATTCATGTACGCAGCTGGTATTTTTTAATAAATACCGAAATCAGTGCTCAATTTGAGCCACTGTTACTTAATCTGTTTGCTGTGCTCGATTTGAGCTATGTTACTTAGTGAGTGCACGCGATTTGAGACGCTGTTAATTAACAGTCTTAAAACAGTGGGTTAACCTTGCCTTTTTTTTTGCAGTGTAATGGTTTGTTTTTGTTTTTAGCGCGTGGACGTAAACTTTTTACAAGTTAAAAAATATCATAATAATACCTAAAAAAATAAATTAAAACTTTATGTATTCATCGATGCAACAACGGCTAACCCGATTGTAAACTAATTGTGAGGGAAAAAGCGATCGTTTATTATGATCGAGTGAATACCAACTTGTTGTTAAATAAATTGGATTTTCACCTGCGAAACTATGTCAAACATTGTTCAATATGTTGTGGTCCGGAGCGACTTGCGTTCGGCACTTAATTGGCCACTGGGCGCCGTAATTGCCCAATGTTGCCATGCGACTGCCGCTGTGATGCATCTTAATGCAGATGACGAAGAGACTAAAGCCTACCTGAAGGATCTGGATAACATGCATAAAGTGGTGCTTGAGGTAAGTATTACATTTGAATTTTCTGTAGTTTGTTTTTTAATTCGTTTACTTGTTTAGGCTAAGGATGAGGCGGCTTTAGTGAAACTCGTCGAAAAACTTAAGCAGAATGAGGTTAAACACAAGTTGTGGATTGAACAGCCAGAGAATATTCCAACCTGCATAGCTATTAAACCCTACTTGAAGGATGCTGTCCACAAATATGTTAAACATTTGAAACTATTAAAGGAATAACTATAAAATTCAATTGGAAATGCTCACGATATGGAATAAAGCCTATAATTAGAGTGATCTTATCAAGCTGTTTCCTGAAATTTAAACAAACGTTGCAATTTGATATAATGAATAGGATAAAATAATACTAAAAGGATTTGCAGATATGATAGTAATGGTTTCAGGAGTACAATTTTAAATGCTAGAATGTTTATAAGAGGCAAGCGAATGGATATCCAATCGCAGAGTGTGTATATATTGATTAACAGGTGAGTTAATTGTAGTATGTCCGTCCGTTCATACAAAAATCTTCTGCAAAACAAAGTTAGATCCATTCATTATCTAATCAAATTAAGTTTGTTTTAAGTTTTTGCCAAAATTATTCATTTCTGGTTATGTTTTAGACATTTTTGTTTCTATTTGACACACATTATTACGTTTATTAAATATTTATACTTTAAAAAGATTTCGAAAGTGTTCATTAAGGTCAATACCGAGAGGGTATCTCTAGTTCGATTTCCCAAATCCTTATATCCCAGAAAAACAATTATAGTCAGAACGATTTCTGTTCTATTTCATTTTTTATATTCTATGAATGACGCGAATTCCAAACGTTTTTATTTATTGTGGTTTTATTTTGGTTTTTTTTTTTAGTTTCCTGTTTTTAAATAGTTTTCGGTTTTGTATTTTTTTTGTTTTTGTAAAAAATAGCTGGGCTCTCGCTGCTTATGGTAGTAAAAGAGTGTGTGTGAGTGTTTAGAGATAGGTAGATACAATTGTATATATATAATGTGTATATGTATATACATATATATGTATGTGTGTGTATATGTAAAGTAGGTAAATTAAAACTAGAATTAAATGTGGTTGCTGCATTTTGGGCCGCCATTAAAAAGGGCATTTGCCGAAAACTGTTTGCAACTAGAGCAATTTTGGCACAGATATAAATGTATATATATATGTTTTTATAGGTGGATCGTACAATATGTGGTATATGGGTGTATGTATGTGTGATGGTACAATTTCAATTTCTATATTTAACAATAACAAATTACTAAAATTATAACCAAAGCGCTTAAATATGTCCGGATATTGCAGCAGGCAGCATTATTCATTGCAATTAGTTTTTTGCCTTTGTATGCTGCAATGCGTTCAGCTCGTCCTTGAGCCAAGCCTGCCAGTTCTCCTGCGAGGCGAGAAACACGAGTTTTAACCAGGAAAATGGTTGAAAGTTTATATTTAAATAAATATGTATGTGTGTATATTGTGGAAGATAGAGTGAGAGACAGAGAAAGAGAGAGAGAGAGAGAGCTTTACGAGGGATACCAAACACCAAGCTAAGCCAATGACTAACTACGAGTTCTTGTTTGTGTTTCCATATGTGTGTGAGCGAGAGAATGTTATGTGTGGAAAGTGTATGCTAATAGCATCTACTTTAGTTAACCGTTAGGAGCAGCTGTAGCAGCCACTTGGCATTTGTTAGCGCTAATTGCTTATGTCAACAGAGCGAAACAGAGCCAAAAGCTTGCAACCGGAAATCGGAAATGCTTAACTAGTCGCCTCTGCGTGTGTTTGCTTCTGTGTATGTGTGTGTGTGTGTGTGTTTCCAAGTCTCTATGTGGGTGTGAGTTAGGAGTGTGATTTTCCGGAAAACTGTGAGTGTGAGTAAGAGTGCGAGTGTGTGTGTGTGTCTTAGAGGGTCTGTCTGTTTGCCTGGCTGCATGAATTTTGCGCTTGTGTTTGCCATATTCTGTTTTGGGTTTCCTTTTCACTCATTGTTATGCAAATTATCTTGATATTCATCATATTCGTTTTCATTATCCTCCGTCTGCTCTTCCTCCTCCTCCTCCTCCTGCTCGTAATCGCTGGTATTGCTTTCCGGTTGTGTTACATCGGGCAAGTAATCCTTGTGCACGGGCGTCGAGATGATTGGCTCCTAATCCAATCCCATATGTGTGTGTTTGCCATGGTGTATGTAAGTTTTGCGTGTGTATTAGTGTGCAAAAGCAAAAGTTAGTTAAATAAGTTAGTCAACAACAACAACAGCAACAATAACAAAAACAAAAACGTATACGTAAGCCATGCAAATTTCTTTGTTTTCAATTTAAGCCAAAAAATATCTTGTTTTTTTTTTTTTTTAGAGAATGAAACTCGTATTTGGAATTTCAACGCATGCTAACCTTTGGCGGCCGCCAGCCGCAACCGGGCAATGGTAGCCCATCGGCGCCAAGGGGACAGGGGGCGTCCAATCCAGGTACACCCTGTTCGCCCTTATCGCCTCGATCTCCTTTACGTCCCCGTTTACCCGGCGGACCAGCATCCCCGCGAGAGCCTTGCTCACCGCGTGGCCCCTCCTGCCCGGGTATGCCATCGGTGCCCTTTATCAAATGTGCATATAGGTGTGTGTGTGTATATAGGGTGTTTGTGTGTGTGTTTGTGTAGGAGAAGATTGGTATAGATTCAATATAAAAATGTACGACGCCAAATAGGAGAGAGATTTGCATGCAAACCAAAAAATATATATATAAAAAAAAAAAGAAAGAGACACATATTATTATAAATTAGCAACCACATAAAGTTGGATATTTTCTACATTGATGATATCATTATGATTAACATCAGATATATATATATACTATAATGGCTTACCGGCAAACCTGGATCACCACGCTCACCCTTGTGTCCCGTCTCTCCTTGAGCGCCCTAGGAAACAGAAAAGTAAAGAAACACAAATGGTTTTTGGTTAGGTAAAATTGTTTTCACTTTTCGAGTTTGTGTTAATACAGATGTATCTAGCGGTGGGTGTGTGTACCTTCATGCCATCCAAACCTGGTGGACCCTGCAGCAAAATGAGAAAACGAATAAGCATGTGATTAGTGGCGGTAAAACAAAGCTAAAACCATGAGTAACCAGAATCCGTTACATTAACTACATATATATATATATAGAAAGATAATTAGTATGCCACATTTTGTACATTCAAATCGAATTTATGCAATTTGTAAATTGTCAGTATTTGTTGCAATTTGGTTTAACTTATCATGCATTATTACACAGAGAGAAAATTCTGTTAAATGTTGATAAAATTGTGGAAATAGTTAAAGTATTTATTTTGGTAAATATATTTCATATATATTACATACTTTGGATAATAAAAACTTCTTACTATCATTTAAGTATATTTTCTAGGAAAGTCTTTAATGAAAACAGAATTAGTGAAATCTTCTTTGAACTTCACTATTTTTTGATTTATATAAAAACCAATTTAAATTTCTATTATATCTGTAAAGAATATCTAATATTTTGAAAAACTATTCTTATTAATTAATACCTATAAGTTTTGTTTGCTTTTTATAAGTTTCCCAGCTAATAAAATGAATTGAATTAGTCTCAAAGATTTCCAAACTTGTTTTAACCTTGGGCCTAAACTTTAAATGCTCTTACTAAAACTTTGATTCATCTAAATCTTTTTTCTTCTTTTTTAAATTTTCTCTGTGTAGACTACTTAATGTGATGTCCTCTCCAAAATGAAATGTTCTTTAGTAATTGTTGTTTTTTTTTTTTTTTAGTAAAAAACCATCACTTTATTGAAAATGCATAATTAATATGAAAATTATGTTAGATTCATTTTTGCCATTTTACAATTTGTCGCTTGTTTGCTTTTACCCCATTCACAATTTTTGAACATGCATTGGACAAATAATCGTAATTTGTTTATTATGTTTTTTTTTTTTTTATCTTGTTGAAATTGTGAATTTATTTTTCTTTTGTCGTTTTTCCGTTTTGTTCGGTTATTCGAATATTGTTTTTGGTTTTCTTTATAGATTTCATACATTTTGAATGCATAGCAGAACAGAAAGAAATAATCCATATCCATATCATTTTTATCATGGCATAATGCACTTGCACATACTCATACATATATATGTATATGTATGTATATAGACAGTAAATACACATAAATTTTATATACGTACGTACAGATATCTACACACATACATATAAATGTGTGTGTGTGTGTTTTTTTTTTATAAGAGTATGGTTGTATTTGTTATGTTAATTTTTTTGCTTGTGTTTTTTTTTTGTTGTTTAATTTTTGTTTGTTTTTTTTTATTGTTGGAAAACATTTAGTTTAGTATGCAATTAACAAATGTACACTTAGAACTACCGTTAGCCATCTTATTTGTGTTTTAATTAAATGTTTTAAATTTATAGCAATCGAAAACACAATTCATTATTCTAGCCTATAGATATCAAGAAAGAGAGAAAGATATAGAGAGTTAATAATCATTTTTCGTTAAATTGCTTCGATTTAAGTTTGATTTGAAATTGAAGATAGTGAAATCTTTAGGGAATGAATTAAGTTTAGGGAGGGAACCACAATTAAGTATTACTTAGTTTACCTTTAGTTGACATATTTTATATATATAGGAATATATACACATTGATTTTGAATAATATAAGAAATTGACATGCAAATTCTAAATATGATTTAATATGCATTTTCTTTTTAGGGCTTACAACATCTAATTGAAAACGAAATTGACATATTCTTTGTGACTTTCGATGCCGTTTGTCAAGTACAAGAAAAACAAATCCATTCATTTACATATTCATCAACAATTTCAAATGCATTTTTCATTCATTTTGCGAGACAAAACAGTTTTCATTATTATTATATTTGCATTATTTTCATTTGCATTGATTATTTTGCCTCATGTCTATCTCTTGTTAGGTTGTTAAACATGAAAATTGAAAATGCTGGAGTTCATAAATTTTATCATTTTTCCATTTTCTTTTCTTTTCACAATATTTGTATAAATATATTTGACTGACTTTTTGCATTGTGCGTGTCTGAGTGTGTGTGTGTGTGTGTGTGTGTGTGTGTGTTTTGTTATTTGAGATGTTCACTGAAACCCATAGGATACATAGTAAGATTATGTATTTTTAGTTATTGTTGATAATTTGTATTTTATTCTTACACTGCACAACATAGGGCAATTTTAAGCTATTGATAAAGTTAACTAGAATTTGTTGAGCTGAAAGAGCTCCTTTGAAAGTTCTTTTCTTAATTTTTGAATTTTTATGCTTATAAAATGAAATAATAATAATAAATAAAATATGAAATGAAATATTCAATTTGTCCTTTCACTTTTAGCCTTATAAAAGATTTTCGGGCTTTTCTTAAACGTTTGAAAATTCAAATAAAAATCTAAAAAATAAACTTTCCTTATAAAAATCAAAGAAAAATTGGGTTTAGGTTAAAATTGTAGTTTTCTCAAATTTTAAGTTTTCTAGATGAAACTTTGAATAATAAACTATATTTAAATAGTAAATGAAATGAATATTTGCATTCATTTTGTCATTATAATTGTTTAATAAAAGACAAGGAATTTAGGGAACTTTTATACCCAAAATCTCAGCTTATTTTTTGAATTGTCTATTAGATTTTACTTAAAACCGTTATATAGTTTGTTGCACAGTGTATATAAAATTCGTTAATGGGTAATCGGCTAGCCGATGCGAACGCAAATCTTTTTAATATTTTAACTTTAAGTCTAACTAGTTTATATTTGTAATGTTTGAACATTTAAAGAATATGCACAATTGGAAGAGAGCTCTTTGTTGTTGTATTTTCTTATTGTTTTTCTTTAAATATTGTTTGCCATTAATCTATATATATATATATATATATATATATATATATGTGTATATAAATATATTATATTTTTGAAATAGACACTGAGAGAGAAAAGTGAGATAGATGGATAGATTAGAGAATATCTTACAAACTTTAAGCATATGACTTTTCTTTTTGTATATTTTATTGTAGATATACATACATTTAAATATTTTTTATGAATTTTCTTGCTTTCCTTTTTTTTTTCTTTTTGTGTGTGTTTGTCTGTGTTTCTTTTTTCTGGTTTTAAGCTTTGGCATTTCTGCTTTGTAATTGTTATCTATACGAGTATCAAAAACAAAGCCCATGGACGGCACCTAAGACAATGCATGAATGCAATTGAAATTCCATACATATTAATACACCTACTAAGGGGGTAGAGAGGGGGCTAGGAGTTGTCAATCATCTTAATCGAAAAATCTATTTATTTGGCATTCGCACTTGGCTACATTTTGGGGCACAACAGTGCGTATGATTTATGGATTCTCAAATGTTCTCAGTAGGAGAGTAGTAGCAGAAGCAGCGGCAAAATGAAAAGCAATAAAAATATTTGCCTTGTCAGAACAGATATAATGTATATCTATTAGATATATATAACATGTATGGATGTGTGTGTGTGTGTGTGTTTGTTTGTGTGTTGGTAGGTAGCAATGTAAGTTTGGTTGTTTCAATTGATAGATGCTTGCATATGTATGTAAATATGTTCTGTCTGTTTGCATAAATATAATTATGTTTGTTTGTTGATTTCTTCTTTTTTTTTTTGTGACTTTGTCGGGAATGTGTGTGATTGTTTGTGTGCTTGCGTGTGTGTATGTTTGTATATATATATAAATATTCATTTGACTCTTTATGGTTTGGCATTTAAATGATATGGGTTTTTGATTTTAACCAGTTAATTTGTTGGTTGGGTTAATTGATTCTCATTCTCTTAGTTTCCTAATTAATACTGACATGCTGTGCCGGCTATATAGTTATATACACTTTGATATACATACATATTAAATTGATATATTTGTATATATCGATATACATATATAGATTTAGACAAATATCTCGGAGCACATTTGACAAGCGTTGTGCTGTGTTTTCTTTTTTTTCTTTATGTAACATTTTGAACAATATTATTTTGTTGTTTTTTTTTCTTCTTGATATTTGGTTTCTGTATGTGTGAGTGTATAACGTGTCTGTTTGTGTGTGTATGTGTGTTATTATTACTTAATAGACTGCACACTTTTTTTATTTTTATTATTTTGTTTTAGTATTAGTAGTCGCCCCACACCTGTTACAAGTAAAATAAAAGAGAGAAAACGAGAGAAATCGCAATGAGATTACATATAATATTTAGTGACAACAAGAACAAAAGCAATTTGGTTAGCTAAACAAAAGAAAACCAGTTAAAAAGCACAACAAAAATGATTTTGAATTGTTATTATAGCCAAAAAAAAAAAAATAAAGGAAATAAATGATAATTAGTAAATTAATTAATAAATTCAGTTTTCAATTTACCGGAACGCCAGCTTTGCCCGCTGGACCAGATGGTCCAGATTCGCCACGCATGCCCATTGGCCCCTGAAAATAGGCAATATTATTTAATTAGTTTACATTTTATTTGACGAAAATTGCAAAACTTACAGGTAGACCCATAGGTCCTTGATCGCCCTTGTGTCCCTTTTCACCCTATATAATGAATATATATATATTAAGAAATTCTTGGCCTAATCTAAAATAAAATGTTGCATTAACTTACCGGATCACCTTTGCGTCCATCTAAACCGCGATCACCCTGAGAACCGGTGTGGCCTGGCGGACCCATGGGACCAGGTGGCCCGGGTGGTCCATATAGCTATAGATATTTGAAATATAAAAAGTTATTTAATTTTGTTTTGATTAAAAGTAAAGTGTTTATTTACGTATTCAATTGTTGGCATATGTGGTGCATCTGCCATGCCATCGTCCTGGCGACGTCGCATTTTGCGGTACTGCAAATGGATTTAATTTTGTTTTTTAGTCAAGTTAATTATTCAAATTTTGTATTCACTTACCGAATCGCCGCGATCACCCTTGTCGCCTTTAACGCCAGGATATCCTGGTGGTCCCGGCAAACCAGGTGGACCCATCAATCCCGGCGGTCCAATATCTCCACGATCTCCTTTTTCACCGGGCGGTCCTTGATAACCAGGCAATCCTGGCGGTCCTTCAATGCCGGGCTCACCAGGCAGACCATCCAATCCTCTCGGTCCCAAAGAACCTGGCTCACCGGGTTCTCCAGGCTCACCCTTGGCACCATCTCGACCATCCCGTCCATCTTTGCCAGCATTTCCAGGTGGTCCTGGTGGACCACGGAGCAATGTCACCGGCGGATCATCATAGTCCTCGTCCAATTTTGTGCCGCCAGGACCAAATATCTACAGCGACATCAGCGTAATAATGATTGTTTAGCAATGGATAGATGAGAGAGAAGGATGGCAAAAGAAAAAAAAAAGAAATTTTAGAATGGGAAGATTAATTTATGCCACGTGGCGCCGCCGCCTCGGGCGTTACACGCTTTCATTCCACACGCTTTGATGGCGAAACAAAAGCGGCGCGTAATTCGCTCGTAAGGAACAGCAAAAAAAAAAAAAAAAAAATAGAAAAAAATAAAACCTTTGCCCCCTCTCCAAGGGGTTGAAGTCAGTGCGATTTGGGAGTGCTGGTGTTGGTATTGGTGTGAGTTCAGTTGCCGCAGCGAAAGTCTTTTGTGTGCCTCGAAATTGTGTTAAGTGCAAGCTGGAGCAGCTTCTATGCCCATAAAATAACGACGCACACATACACACACACACACACACATAAGCACAATGAATGGAGAATCTTTAAAAACCCGCAATGGCAGGACTGGGAACAGGACTAAAACTGGAACCAAAAGCAAGACCAGAGTGCGAGTTGAAAATAAAGTCAAACCATGATGGCGTCTTCTACGTGCTTCAAGTGCCACACTGATGGTGCCACAGTGTGTGTGTGTGTGTGTGTGTGTATGTGTGAGTATTAGTATGTCTCGCTGTGTGAATAAATGTGCATTGCTCTTTGGCTTCTCTGCCATTGTCTGTGCATAGTGGAAGACAATTAATTGTTTTTTGGTGCACGCTCTAGGCAAATTTTCAAGGCGGCACCATAGACAAAAACCCACAAAAAATATAAAAAGAAGAAAAATAAAATAAATACCAGGAATATACACACACACACACACTCAGTCCCACCGAGACTTATATATGTATGTATATATACTTATATACTGAAGAACTTAAGCTTCGATGCATTTGCATTCTGGTGAGTGGTAAAATTACCAAGAGTGCGGAACACAAAAAAAAGTTCTATTAGGTAAATGCTGAAAGTCATAAAAGGCAAGTCCCCATACAACCCGCCCCCCTCAACCCCTGGTAAGGCAACTTGGCTAAGTATGTTAAGCATCACTATATGGTGGAAGCAACAACAATAACAAAAGGAAAACCATTTGCCACATGTGGCACAAGCAAATAGAGTCACTCGACGCAATGCTGAATATTCAATTGCATTTGCATCGACAATCAAATTGAGAACGAGAAAACGAGAAAAGTAAATCAAATTGGGAATAAAATTTAAGTGAAATTGCAATTATTAAGATGAGCTCGACATGTTAAAGAATTCGTTGAACCAAATGGCTAAAGAAATGTTGATTTTGGGATCTATGAATACCTTGACTAAATTAATCCTTGAGAATGTGTGGATATATGTATATAGATGCATATCAATTGAATTAAGTCTACAATATTATTTATTTCTATTTCTTTGTAATGTGGAAAATATTTTTTTCTTTTCTTTGAAGAGAACAAAGATTTAATCATAGAAGCCTTTTTGTTCCATTTTCTAAATTAAAATAACTTTAAAATATATGAAAAAAGATGATCGATTGTGGTCTCTATCTCTATCACTCTAATTAAAGCCTAGTTGAACTGAACTCTATTCCATTCTAAGCTAGTTACATAAACCGATTTAATTAACACTCAATTGAGATTAAATTAGTCAAATTAGGGGAATTAACTAGACTATTTATCTTCCCTTTTCCAATGAGTAATCAATTTGCACTTGTTTTCTATTGAAATTATAATGCAGTTTATTGCCAAAATTAATCAGTTTTGTGTTAGTGCAGCTCTCAAGATTGTCATTATTCTGTCATTATGATGCATTGATCCTGTCTGCGGTAGAGCTAGTAAATATGTTCAGACATGTGCAACAATTACATTCTCTTCCTGCCGCTTTGTTGTCGCCGGAAGTGGCGTACTTACAGTTATTAAAACTCAAAAGCAGAAGGCACAACAATGTAAACGCTTAACGCACACACACACACAAACAAGACAAAATGTGGCTACACACACTCCTTCCCCATCTTTACATATATTTAACGTAAATTCTATAAAAGACAGCAACTTGGAAAGACATTACATAAGAAGTTGTAGATGGAGCAACGACCAAGTCGGCTTACCACAAATGCACTTCCCAATTTCAACTTTTTCTCTGTGCATTTTCTTTATACTCATCTGCATGTGAGCTTTGTGGCAAGGTGTGTGCGTGTGTGTGAGCATGTCTTTTGTCCTCAAGTTTTCCACTATGTTGCTAATGTGCATGAAGTAGGAGCGATATGAATGGATGAGCAAATAGATGGGTGGGTCTTTGTTTTTGTTCCATCCGACATTGTGGCGATTAGTCCAACCATTTTGTAGAGCAATTAAAGCAATTTGAAATTAAAGCGAATACTTAACATTTGCTTCTTGCGTAATTTGTGATTGTAAATTTGTTGGATTATACGCTCACATTGTTTTGCCACTGTTCATTCAATTCGTTCATTCGATAAACAAAACGAACAAAACAGAAAAATGCAAACAGAACGCAAAAAAATAAAAGGAGCAAACTTTGAGTTTGGTTTAAAGGCTTTAAGGAGACGCCATTGGCAAATCGTAGATAGTAGGAGCAAAGGCAGATACGATAAATAACATAAATAAAAGATACAGATGAGCGAGCCAAGTGAATTGGGCAAATGTTTGTTAGCCCAAACCCATAGACATAGACAGAGATATAGATATTGTTGTTGTTGGGCCCAGCTGCCTGGCCTAACTACGATAAAAACTGCTTGGCTGTTGCCTTTTAGCCATGCCAAAAACTCTGAGATTCGGTTCCATGTTTGCGTGAGTAAGAAATCCATTAGAATGTATCAATATTTGTGCGCCTCGGGTTGAATTTAATTTTCAAAGTATCCAATCACACGCATACATTCCACCCATACATGCATGAAGGTATCTTTGTCGGTGTGTTATTGTATGTGTGAGTGTGTCTGAATTGTGTGAGTTTCTCTCTCTCTCTCTCTCACTCTTTTAAATTATGCGTAAATATTGAAAATACTTGCACAAACGCCTTTCAATTTAACGCCCAAATGGCGAGGCAAATGAGTTTTGTTTCATTTTATTTTTTTGCTCTTTTTTTCTGTTCCACTTTTTTTTTTGTCTCTACTTTAAAAAGGATGGCAAGGTTGGTTTACAATTAAGCATAGCATACTTTCAGGCACACCGTTTGCTGCATTTTAGTGTCACAATCTCCGTGTAATTGCAAATTAATTGGCTGTTGCTGTCTGGATTCCGTAATTTCCATTTCAAGCTCACAAAATGGCGTCCAAACAAAAATTCAACACACACACACACACAGACAGAGACAGAGACAGAAACAGAGGCAAACAAAGGGACACACGCACACAAACACACTAAGAGAGGGGAAAGAGAGGAGATAGGCAGACAAATGGCCGCACGTAAACGCGTTAAATTGAAAATCATTTTGATCTCGTCCTGACCTTTTGTGCGACACTGTTTGGCCATGGCTTTTGGCGTTGTGGAGTATTCATTCAAGTGCAGCATATGCCATACAACATTTTCCTTCGTTCTTTTGCTTTTGTTTTTTTTTTTTCTTTTTTTTTTTTCAATTTTTCCCAACATTTTTATATATTTTTCTCAGCCCATAACGACACCAACAAAGAACTCAAAGCAGCAAAACAAAAAAAAAAGAAAGAAAACCGCCTGAGGTGAAAGTTTTGCAGCTCGTTTCCGGCTCACATACCAGTTTCCCTTCCCACTCCTCTATCCTTACCCCCACCAGTACTTACATTCAACCAGCATCAAGGAAAACTTCTTTTCGTGGCATGTAATGCGTTTCGCGTTTGCCACAAAAGTTTACAAGATATATACACACACACACACATACTCATATCCACATCAACGCACACATACAAATGAAGGGAAGTTCTGTTAAAGTACGCGAGCACATTAAATGCGTAATATGTTCCGCTCCGCATTGCTTATACAACCGACAATGGAGCAAATGGCAAATGTTGCAATCAAAATAACAATAAAAATTCCAGTAATAGAGTATTACACAATCCATGATAACAGAACAATTTCATCCCATGAAACTATTAGAAACAAAATTAAATGCAAAGCATATTAAAAACTATCATTAAACACTTTAGAAAATCAAATCCTTTGTGGTAAATGGCTTATAAATTGAATGGAATAATTATAGCATTTAATATTATTTTAATATAGAGTAAATTATTTTCTTTATATTCTCTGAAAAATTCTGTTTTCATATTATATTGAAGTTTCGGTTATTGGTAAAGCTTAAGAAGTTGAAACACTTTTGTATTGAAGTACTAATAGATTGAATTACTTTTAGATTAAAAGAAATACAAAATTGCAAAAGAAAATTTAAATGGAATCTTTTTCTTAACGTTTAAATCTTTTATATTTAGAATGCTTGGAAAGAGCATAGTCATTTTTTGTAGTATTGAATTAAGCTTAATTTTTTTTATCTTTACCAAAGCTATTTTTGTAGTTCCATTTTGATTCTATTTGTTAACGAATATCCTTTTGTTTGGTTATCCTCTTTTGCTCACCCATTGTACTAAGCACTCATGCACAAAGACGGCAAAAAAAAAGTCAAAATCGTGTTGTAAAAATTTCGCGTGATTTCGTTTTGCCGTCAAGTCGACATTGTTGTTGCGGTTTTTGGTTTCGTGGATATTATAATATGTATGAAATTCGGAAGTATTTAGGGAAATCGTTGTTAAAGATTTCGTCGTTTTTGCCAGCCACATCAATGCCATGCAAGAAGGCAGCAGCAGCAATGGCAATAGCAACAGCAGTTGGCATTTCAAGGGGGAGGTGGAAAGTCTCAAGTTTACCGTAATTTTGCTACTTTTGTATGGCCCCACCCAAAACTCCAAACAAAAAACACAACAAAAATACGGAAAGAGAAAGGAAACCCACGTCAATATAATACGCGTGCCTATAAATTTCTATGAGGTTTGCCAAGGGTGGTACCACTGAGGAAAGGTAGGCGGGGGTGTCTTTGCGAGTGTGTGTGTGTGTGTGGTACAAAATGGGTCGCCAAGTTTTTGGGTGTGTGTTATTTTTTGGTGTGACGCCTCGATTTCTTTATTCAATCGTTTTTGTGACTCCCACAGCGCTCTCATCATCAGTTGCCATAAAATAAAAGTTACGCACACCCCAGGGGCCATATTACAAGACCTCCCCTTTCTTCACCCCGTACGACTCCCACAGACGCCCATTCTATCGTTCATTCGTTATGTGTGTCGGGGAACTCATGTCCTGTACCATGCTTGACCGGTTTTTTTTGCCATAAAGGACACTATTCAATATAAGATATATGGGCATTGACCGCAAATAATTGCTACAAGGGGAAAAAATGCGAAAAAATTGCGCACAAAGAAAGGACCGACGGACGGACGAAACGTTCAGATAGACGGATGTGAAATTTGCATGTGGCGCAGTTTTCAATAAACAATGACGTCACAACATTGCTGGCCATTTTGTGGACTGGGCTTATCAACAAATCGTGCAACAAAGGCTCAAGTCAAGCTAAAGCAATAAAAAAAATCTAAGCAATGAGCATGTGTGAGTGGGTTTGTGCGAAAAGTGCTAAGCTTATTGCGTCGTTTAGCCACCTTCTCCTTTCTCTCATCCCCACAGCACTGAGAAGGAAAAGGAAATGGAGAGAAAACAAAGTAGAAGATGGGAAAATGGAATTGACAATAAAGCGACACACACAAAAGGGGCAAGGAGTAACCCTTTGAGTGGTAAAAACACACATGATACAACGCTAAAGTGAGGTGAAGTGTCAAGAACGAAGTTTAAACACTCTAAAAAGAATGGAAATCATTCTGTGCCCCAAGGCAAGGCAAGACAAGGTATTTCTCTGACATGTAGCGGAATTTTGGCTTTAAGAATTACAGAGGAGAATATGCAAATGCTAAAGGAAATGTAAATGATGTGCCAAGTATTTAAAAATAAAATATTTAAATTTAAAAATATATTTGTATTTATTTTAATTGTTAAAAGTGAAAAAAAGCAATAACCCAAACTAAAATATTTTAATACTTAAAGTAAGTATGTATATGCAACTAAATACTTCTCATTTAATTTAAAATTTACATATTTTTGTAGCAGCAGATAGACTTGTGATTTTATTTCAAATGGAAGCGAGTTTTCTTTGTCGCCTTCACAACCAAAAAATTGTCACAAAATTGGGCTAACCTTTTTTTGGGGGTTAGGAAATGTTACCCAACAATTTGCCTTATCGTTGAGATTTTGTTTGGGTACATTTAAGCAACTTTAAGACTTTGATTTGCACAAGGACTTTTCGACTGTCTGCGAATTGCGGTGCGCCACATGCGACTGAGTTCCTTTTCCGAATGGATCCCTGTGTGACGTGTTACGAATCGGCAAGTTTGCTCCCTTTTTGTTGTATTTCTGTTTTTTTATTTTTATGACTCTATCCAACACTCGGAAGAAACTTTCACAGATAAGGAAATGTAATCTGGCAGGCAACGAAGGGGCAGAGTTTATATATGCAGATCTATCTGACACACAAGCAGCATATACATATATATTTATATACACACATAGACACAAGGTTGAGTAACGATTCTAAAATATATTAACATAAATTTGACATAAATGCTTCAGAAACAGTTTCAGCGTTTTGAGATTCCCTTTTGAGTGGGTGAGTTATTGTTTTAACTTTATTAAAAAAAATAGCAACAAATAACAAAGTAAATTTGAAACAACTAAAGCTCTAGCTTCAAACTCAATGTTGCTGATAAAAAATAAAAAGAAAACATTTTGTTTGTCATACGCCCTGTGGCCAGACACCAGCACAGCGCAATACAAACACAGTTTGAAATTAATTTCAATTTTTTAATATATATGTACATTTTTTAAATGTATGTATATATTTATGTATGTATGTACACATATGCGTTGGCTGATCATAAATTTCATTTTTGATGCCCTACAGCCAGCTAAGAAAAAAATTATTATGATGAAAATTCTCATTTCTAGGCTCTTTACATTTTTCAAGGGATTTTCGTTTCCAGGAATTAAATGGCAAACATATGGGCCAATAAATACAAATGCTGACAGACACTTGGCCAGCCATCCAGTTGGCCTCTCGTGTTCTTGTCACTGGGCTTAACTCTTTATACCACTTCCAAGTAGGCCACATTCATTCAAGTGTTTAGTTTGCCAGGCGGCAAAAGAACGTTTTGTCTTTGGGAATTCTAAGTATTCCCAAGATGATAAATACTGTTTTAGCCATGTTTCTTTGTCATTAATAACAGAATTCAATTTCTTTTTATATTTTACCAACAGCCTTTATTTAATTCTGTTTATAAACAAAACTCTATGATTTATTACCTTTGCGATAGAATTGACTAAAAGCAAGCTTTTATGGCAATAACTCTTTTGTTTTTTTTTTAAGAAATCAGGTTAAATATTAAATTTATTTGCTAAATTCGAAGGCTCCTTTTTTGACTATGAAGGTTTCGACTAATTATTTAATTTATTGTTTATAATTTTTAATCTTTTAAATTATAAATTACTAAGACAAAGTTGGCTCTTCTGCAGTGGCAAATGAGTGTCTATTGTCTATCTTTGTCTGTCTGTATCTAGCCAGATTAATTGATGTATACTTCCCAAAACCGGTAAACTTATTAATTCAGCTTCACATATTTGGATATAAAATTAATCACTGTGAAATGAAAACCATTTTAATCTTACGCTTCAAAAAGTTTAATCATGTTTTCAAAGTTTTTTTAATAGCTCTAAATTAGATAATTATTTATATCATATAATATCAACCTATTGTTTATATTTTTTAAGTCTATTTTAAGCCGATTTTTCACTGTCAGTGAGTGGGAGTGTAGAGTACAATAAGAGTCTCTGCACACTGATTCTGGCATCACGCGTCACTAGACACATCAAAATCATTTAATATGTTAGTCCATGCCACCACCATCACCTAGTTGCCCCTCCATTCGTTCTACCTCATATTTTTATACTGACGAGGCGACGAAAATAACATGTCAAATTTATAATGCCCACAATTGCGTTTTTTTTTCTTTATTTTTTATGATGCCGCTCGAAATTGTTACAGCCAGTTGCTTGCGTTGGATAAATGTATTTTTTTCACAACACAATTTTCATATTTTTTTTTCTTTTTCGGCAATTTTATTCTTTACGACTTGCTGAACTAATTACATGATTTTTTTTTGCCTTTTTTATTATTAATGCATCTCTAGCGTGCTAATTTTTAATTGTTTACTCAAAAATTGTTTCCAGCGCGTGTTGAAATGTGACGCAGAACATTTGAACGTTCTACAGATTGGCATTGTGAGTTAAGACATCATTGGAGAGAGAGTTTTTTTTTTTGGCCATATAATGAAAAGGGAGGAGGGAGGGAGAGGATGACACATTCACTTTGGTATTCCCATTAATCTAATGGAGGGAAATCAAAATCTTTGGTGGAAAATCAACTGGCTGCCGTTGCCTGCTACCGCCTGGAAGGCATCACGTTTTTACCAAAGATGACGGCAATTGTTGCAAATAATTTTTTATGCTTTTGCATTTGCCAGCGGTGCGCCTGGGGTGCGAAGTTTTTCTTTGTTGCCAAAACTTTTGTTTGTTTGCCAAAGACATAGCCAAATGGCAGTGGCAGTGGCAATGGTAACGGTGGTTGCGGTGTCTCAGTATCGCCATTTCTTTTGACTTTCATTTGTTTTGACATCACGTTGCTGCAGTGCCTGAATTGAAAATGGGATTGGTGTGGATAGCGTTTTCTGCCGGCAACGGACTGTGTAGGGGATTAAGGCGGCATAATCGGCATATTCAAGTACCACGGCACGAGCGTTGGATAAGTCATATTATACTGGCAGGGGGTAAAGGCAGAGAACCAGAGATTGTTTGGTCCAAGAGGTGGTTAGCAAGAGTTTTCGTCAGAGGTGGACAAATGGTTCAAATGTCATCTGTTGGCGATCTTACAATACTTTCAATTTGAATTGGACTTTGAAGGAGAAGCAATATAGATAAATATGAATTGTTTAACTGGTTATGTAATATATGCACATTTTGTGCAATTTTCGAGAAATCAAGAAACTATTTTATTCATTTTCACTTTTATATATTATTTAATGACAATATCTCAATTGTTTTTCGCCTTGTTATTTATATTGTACATTGTTCCTAGCATACTTTTAGGAGTATTATCTAACCAATTACTAAAAACTATTTTATTTGGCTAGTTAACCAACTCATTGTTGATTATTATATTAAAATACTATGATAGGATTGATTTTTTATTTTTCAAACCAACAAAGGTAAAAGCGACTAACTAATAACTATTTCGTCCAATTAGAAGCTATTGCAACGAACTTATTATTAGTGTTGAAAAGGGTGTTAAGAATCAATATATTCTTTATATAATAATCATTATCTGATTTACTCTATTACTCTTTTATATGAAAGATTAATTCATTTTGTTTTTTCCACAGATTGAACAACAAATTATGAAATGCAAAGAAAAGAATTATATATAATTAGAAAGTGAAGAAGAAAATTGATAAATAATTAAAACGGTAAGTGCAAATTCTTTTTGTTTTTTATATTCCAATATATAATCCCCATAGTTAGTTTGTAAGCATTTTGTTTACTTTTACTTTGTTTTCTTTACAACTTTGTATGTAAAAGAGAATTTCAAATTATGATTATTAAGGGGAAATGTTGCAACTGCCCTCGTTTGGGGTTCGACACAAAAGTCATAAAAGCAGAGCAGCACGTTGGAAGTTCTTTTTTTGCTCCTGGGCGTGTTGTATTGGAAGTGAGTGTTGCTGTTGCCAATGCGAATGCGAATGCCTTGCCATTGACTGTTTCTTATAGCATTACGCGTTATTACAACAACGACAACAAAAACGGCAACAACAAACAACAAACAGCGGGTAACAGCAGTTGCTTTTCATATTCCCTTTCTCTCTACTCTCTCTCTCTCTCTCTCCTTCTTCCTTCTTCCTTATCATTTTTTCTCTTTTTCTTACATGTTTGTGTATGCTGCACAATAATCAGACTATGTTGTTTGCCTTTTTCTTGAGCGAAAATTGGCAAAATGCGCAGCGGTCGAACAACATTATACACATACATACATACATATACAAATATATAAATGTACATATATGTATTTATGTATACATATAACCAGGCGGGCATACATAAACCGTATCCCAGTTAGATCCCCTATCCATATATCCCTATTCAGGAACTCATCTGAAACTCGCTAGCGGCGCTTATGCATTTTTCATATCGTACACAAACACGTTCTGGCTACATATTCATAAGTTCCTTACGCCTCGCCTCAGTTCCTCCACTCTCCACTCAACTCCATTCCGTTCCGCTCAGCTCTTCTCTCTGTGAAGTGCGCAAAAAAAAAAAAAAAAGATAGAAAAAAACAACCAAAAACGAAAAAAAATGAAAATGAAAATCCCACCATTGCCCTCCACATCGTGCATCCATCAACACGTCAGAAGGCGGGCAACAGCTGCTGACACTTCAAGTGCCAATAAAAATGTTAAGTATCTTTGCACTGTGTTGACATTCCGGCGTTGAGCCTCCCATTTTGATGCGTAGATACCGAATGGCTAGATAAATGCTGCAGATACTCATGAAACGAGTCATTTCGAGCGTTCCCCATAAATTAGATACATATCAAGAAGATTAAAGTGTGCAAAACATTTTTGACAATTTCAATGGTTCCTTTGCCCTACTCCTCACCCTTCTTCAACATGGTGAGAGAAAAGAGAAAATAAGGAAGAAAAAAAAAACAAATGCTTTCGCGGCATAGTTTACCAACTTTTGATGGTAAATAAATCCTCTTTATATTTTGCTCTGCTTGTCAAAGTTACTACCGAAAATGTATGTACATTGATGGAGGGGGGGATGGGGTTCAAAAAGGTAAAGGTGGGGGGAATAGCTGTAAGTAACTGTGATGAGTTTAGTGCACACATACGCATGATGTACCCCGAGGAGCCATGTAAACATGCTCATTACACATTCAACATGCAGGTGTAGATATTATAGAGGATACCCGAGAGTACCCTGGGCGGAATCTGGCCATGCGGAAGGATGCGTTACATATTTACATCATCGTCATATATCTCCTTCTCTGTTTCTCTTAAATACGCTTTGACTGTACAAATATTTACAGATTAGCATAAAATTACGCTTTCGCGCACACTTTTATCAACGATATTTCACAATCATTTACATAATAATACACATTTTTTTTCCCCCATTTTTACCCATTTTCTGCCACTCAATTTACAGTGTTTTCTAATTAAAAATTGTGCGGGTTGCAAAATTAAAAAAAAAAGAAAAAAAGAAAACAAGTTTCTGTTTCGGATTTCTCGGTTTTCATACGCAACAACAAAATAACAAAAACTTACCCGTTTGCCTCGTTTACCGCGCGGTCCTTTCTCTCCAGGAGGTCCGGCTGGTCCAATAGGTCCCGCTTCGCCCCTTTCACCTGGCTCACCGGGCGGACCTGTAAAATGTTAATTTTAACTATAGCGACAGATTTCAGTATTTTGGAGTAAACAATGCAGATATTGCTATTGCTACAAATACAGATACAGATACTGGGGATACATTGGCCGCAAGTGTTAAACAAATAGTGGGCGTGTCCTTTGGCCCGGCTTTGTAATTAGAGAAAAGTGAGCCATGTCCTTTCACCTCTCTCAGCCTCCCTTTTACTTCATATTTCTCTCTCTCCCTCTCTCTCTCTCTGTGTCAACAAACGTTTGTTGGCTTTTGGTCAGCAATTTGTTTAACTGAATGAATGGATGGGAATGGACTGAATGATTAGGGGTCGGTGGGGTTAGCAAGTGAAATTGAAGAGGATGAGAAATATGGACTTAAAATGCAAATTGTTTATTTGCCAGAAAATGAAATAAAACCAGAATTTACAGTGGTTATAAAGTTGAAAATCTTCTGACTGTCTCTTCTACTATGCTAATGAAGGTAAAGCAAATGCATTTCAAGTGCTATGACTTGACCCACTTTATGATGTACTTCAAAGATACACATATATCTAGCACAACTCATTTGATATGTAGTAATAACAATTTAAAATGCATAAAATAAACTTTCCCAATAATAATAAAACACATGGAGTGTCCATTCATTAAAGTACTTGTAGTTTAAAATCGATCAACATTAGACCACTGTGCGGCTAGTGTGATGCGACCAACCTGTTTAGTTAAAAATAATGAGAAATTGCCTTTTTTTTTCCTGCTTTCTTATTTTTTTTTTTTGTTGTTGGGGTCTTTGTTTGTCATGCCCATTAAATGAGACCATTTGCACAGTCAACAACAGAGAGAACCAGAGGAGGGCGGGTGGGTTTTGGTGCGGTCATTGTGGAAGCCCCAAAGAGAGGTTGTAGAAGAGAATGAGAATGAGGAGTAATATCATAGATAAAACCAATTGTGCGGCTTGTCAAAATGAGTCTGTGTATACTGTCTGTGTATGTGTGTGTCTCTTTGTGTGTGTGTGTGAAAAGATATAGAAAATTTATTAAGTTCGTAAAATTGCGTTTTGGATGGTCACATTTGGCCAGAGAGCATAAATTTGCCAGCCTCTTTGTTTTTAGCTATCTATCTCCTTCTTACTTTCATTGTATGTCTATTTCGATCTCTGTTTCGCTCTCTCTCTCTCTCTCCTTTTCTGATATCCTTCTCCATGGTAGCATAATTTACAGTTAAGCATTTTAGGCGACAATTTCAACTATAATAAAAACTATTTCTACAACATGCAGACACAACACAACAAAACTTGTCAAAAAAAAAAAAATATATAAAGGGCCAAAATTTATAGTGTCCAGAATATTGGATTGTTTTGTGACTTGTTTTATTTTATTTTTGTATGTTTTGGTTTTTTGTTTTTGTTGGTTTGTGTTGTTGTTTTGTGTGTGTTTTTTTTTTTTGTCTGTTACAGGAAGATGAAATGCAAAAGATAAGTTGCAAAGGACTTGCAATCAACGGAAACACAAAAATGAAATGAAATTCAAATAAATGAAGAAATAAATTGAATTTTTTGATATTACAGCTGAGCCAGCACTTATTCTCCATTTACAATACTTTAGCCCTAAGGCCATGGTGACCAGTATAAATGACATATTCAGGACCATGGCTAAACCCACACATACATACATACACACAAAGAGACATTCGGATATACACAAAGCACAAGTCAGCTTAACTAATTACCAAAACGATAAGATAAACAGTCGAGACCAGACGAAGAAATTCCAAATACAAATGACATTCAATTTATTCAAATCAAGGCCCAAAATGATTCCATCGTGTCCCGCCGGCGCATGTCCCATGGAGACTCGTCGCTGATTTGGGAAAATAAATTGCAATTTCATGTCCATCAACGCACCATCCAACCAAATGCCCGCCCGGAAGACAGAAAAACAGATTCAGGGTGTTGGGTAGATGTAGAAGGAGGAGGAGGAGGAGGCGGAAGAGGAGATGCTGGAGGAGGAGGAGAGATGATTTTGGATTTGTCGACAACTGTCGCTTATCACAGCTGCAGATCTCATGTTGGGCAACTATGGGACATGGCAAAGGAAATGTTGAAACAATGGCATCAGTAACTGTATTTCGACTTGCAACTGCAACTAATTTTTGATGACATTTCACTGATAAGTCAAGTGGTAGGCGGCTAGCATAATGATGCGGGCTAACTTAATTGATAGCGGAAAACAAAAAATCGGTGCTCGTGCGCTTTAAATCCATTAGGGGTACTCAGAGATGTGATGATTGTGTTTTTTCCTACACTCTCGAACTATTTCTATGACAACTGTCATTCGCAGTGCTTTCTATTTTTTTTTTTTTTCTAAAAATAGTTTCCATTGTCAATTATTTTAGGGCATTCGTATGGCACTTATTGGTCACATGAATCTATCATCGTATCTGATTCATTTATTTGTTTATTATACCAAGTGGATAACCCTAATAAAACAATAGAACATGCTCTAACCACAAACAAGAGTTCAAGTAGTGTCGTCCGGTGTTGGCGGGCACCTACTCAACTGATGGTAGTCCATGCTAATGAGCCGCTAAAAGCAACTTAAATGACATAAAGTTGCATTTTTACGATCACGGCAAGTGTTTTGAGTTGTACAAGGGGTCGCTTGTTTGCTTGTCTACAAATTTTTATGACAAACTTTACATTCGTATTGGAGTCTGGAATTGGGTTCGGAATGGTAGGGGGGGGGGGGGGGGGGGGTTGGGAAACTATTTTCGTTTATTAAAATCGTATAAAGTGCAGAAATATGTTAGAGGAGCTCATAAAAAATCGAACAAATGGAAATTCTATTGTTGTTCTGAATGGAACGTAGGAGTCATGATGGAGACGAACTGAAACTCCCCCAAATGCTTTAGTTTTTGTGCGCATTTAATTGACGTCGGACGTCTGTCTGAAAACTATGCGGCTTGTGGCAACACAAAGGTCGTAAATGTTATCGCAAAATGCGGCAGGGCAAACAATTTGAAAATTTCCAAATGTGGAAATGAACGAAATAAAAAAAAAAGAAAAGAAAAAAAGGAGAACTTCAAATAAAATATTTCAAAAATGCTCGGCTGTAAAAATTGTGCGGCAAACGGAAATGGATGCAATGCAATGCGTTTGGCATTTGATTTACATTTTAACGAGCCGATTTTCACGCCCAAAAAAAAAAAAAAGAAAAAAAGGCCAACAAAATCAGAAAAACAAAAATTTCAAAGAGCCAAACTGTGCCTTAATGGGACAGCGTTAGTCAATGACTCAATTAGATGAGGGCTCTGGTTAGTGAGGGGTGGCTACATAGAGACAAATATATATGTAGAAGAGAGAGAGAGAGAGAGAGAGAGAGAGAGAGAGAGAGAGAGAGATGTGGGAAATGTTGGGAAAAGAGCATTCCCAGATGCAGCTGACTATAAATTATACTACCCGCAGAGCCGTAAATGCAGCCGCGTGGCAACACTTGAATTTCTCATCAATCGATCGATAAACCAAACAGTGATTTAGTTTCCATACGTAACTCTCGGCTAAGTGGCTAAGTTGAATAAATAAACATGGGCACAGCATCAGCTGTCACTTACCAGGTGGTCCAGGCTGCCCTGGCGGACCTTCAATAATGCCCGTGGGGAACTCATCACCCTTGATGGTTGTGGTAAGGCCGCGATCACCACGATCACCTTTGTCACCCTGTAGAACGAGAATAGACAATAGAATTGATAGAGAGAGTGAGTCATTTTCGGAAAATTTAAGTGGAAATCTATAAACACACACACGCACACACATAAATAAACGATAAATGTTGTTCAAAGGAAAATGAGAGAGAGACCAAAAGACAGAGACAGGGATGACAACGATTCACTCACTCGCAGTCACTTAAAATGTCACAATGTTTATCCAACAGATACAAATAATGGATTTAATCCTTGTGACATCTTTGTTCCCTTGAATCGATGTATGTATGTGTGTGTGTGTGTGTGTGGGTGAGTGCGTGCTTGTATGTCTTCCATCGTTGTTATCTCTGCCTTTTGTCTTAGACTCTCCCATTTGACTCTTACCTTAATGCCAGGTGAACCCGACGCACCGGGAGGTCCTGTGGGTCCCGGTTGTCCAGCTTCGCCCTGCAGGCCCTGTCCAGTTTCTCCGGGAGGTCCTCGTTCGCCTGGCACACCCGGTTGGCCAGCTTCGCCCGGCGGTCCTGGTGGTCCAGGTTCGCCCGGTTCTCCCTAAGAAAGAAGTTTAGTTTAATACCGGAAGTGCCAAAGCCATTTCCAGGCTTGAGTTGAAGTTAGAAAAAATAAAAACATGCAAAACTAAGGCCCAAGAGGACTTACCTTCAGTTGTATGACTGTGGAAGCGGATACATTAACGCCAGCTTCTTGCAAGTCCTTACAACACCAACAACAAATTGTTTAAAATCAACACAAAAAAAAAAAAAATAAAATAATAGTTAAATATAAAAAGTTAATGAATAATAAACTAAAAAATTGTGTTAAAAATCAGTTAATACTTAGCTGCTGCAAAAAGCCCAAAAGTTAGCCAAAAGAATGAAAATGAAAAGAAAAACTAAAAAGCTACAAGAAAAATCAAAGAATAATCTAAAAAAAAATTGCCCAACAAAATTTTAAGTTACATTTATGAAATAAAATATCTTAGACAGGACTGAGACAAGTTAAAAGCATTGCAAACAACACCGAGCAGGACAATAAATAACTACAAATACTACAAAAGGATATCAAAAAGGACAATTGCCGAGAATGCAGAAAACAGACTGAGACAACAAGAACAACAAGTTGCAAATGTTTTTAGCTCAGCTCTGACCAACTACATTTGACCAAAATGAAAAGAAGGGAAAGGAAAGAGGAAAAAGAAGTGGCAAGTCAAGGGACTTTATGGTGGTATATCTACACAGGAGTTGGAGTCCTGTCTAGTGAGAAAACGGTTGAAATGTATTTATGGAAAAGGAAATACCTTAACAGCAACAATTTCCGCATAGCCCAGCGTTCCGCCATGCAGCGTTGTCACCGATCTCTTCAGACCCTACGAATGCAAAAGCGCAATTTTTATGTTGACAATTTTTGTTTTTTAGGTTTTGCAAATTGCGTATTTTTAATCTTATTTTTTTCTTTGGTTTTAGTTTCCGTTGCAGCAGCTTTCCTCTTTTTTTTTTTTTTTGGCCTGCCGAGCACTTACCTTAACCGTTTGGAAGACATCCATGCCTGGATGCCCGGTGTCGCCTTTTTGGCCTTTATCGCCTGGTTTGCCAGCCGCTCCTTTTTCGCCGCTTATGCCATTGAGGCCCTAAGTATTGGGAAGAGGGTTTACCCCGTTTTTTTTTTTTATTTTTCGCTTGGCTCAAGCCAATCACTTACCGGTTCTCCTTTGTCGCCAGCGTCACCCTTTTTGCCACGTTTCCCTCTCTTGCCGGGTGGACCTGGTGGTCCTGGCGGTCCTGCAATTGAAAACGCATTTTGTGAGTAACTTTCTTTCTTTCTTTCTTTTTTTTCTCTTTGTTGTATATATAGTAAGTAAACAGTAGGTGAAATGAGAAAAGTCAAAAGGAAAGACCATCTTAAGGTCGCCTCATTAGTTGCCCATTGACCTGACCCCCAGTGACAGGGCAATTTCCCCCAACGGGTAAGGACAAAAAAGTTTTGCTTTGTTGTTGTTACTGTTTTTTGCGCAGTCTTTGCCCGCAACTTGGGCAAATTCATTTAGCTGAAAAATGACTTTTCGCTGCAAACGGAAGCCGGGCACAAAATATTTATAACCTCTTTTTGGCCGAGCTATTATTTCGGTGCTGGGAAAAACTTTATCTATCCGTTTTTTTTTTCCCCCCCACCAAGAATGCAGCAGGACAAGTTGGAAGATTATCTCGAGAGGGCAAACTGAAGGACAATGCTGCAGTCGATGCTTTTCAATTATTTCGCTTGCAATTTTACAGCGCATAAACTCGTTCAGCATAGTGTCGTATTATATGCCGTCTCTTGTAATTTTCGCCTGGCAATTATTTTTATTAGAGCCAACAACTTGCCAGAAGATGCTACATAGCAAATTCACACCCAGTATGCCAGTAAAAGAAGAAGATAATGGAGATCCTCTCTTTGTTTTTACCGACTCGACACAAACCCGAACCAACCTATCCTGACCTTCTCCTGCCCTGCTACCCTTAGATGCCCTGCTGTGCTCTAAATGAAGTAGGTGTGAAAATATTTAATTAAAATAACAGACAACAACATGAGCTGGCAAACTCTTTTTTCTTTCTCTATTCTTTCTCTCTAGGAACATTTCTTTTTTTTTTTTTTTTTTTTTTTTTTGCTCTTGTTGTTGAGTATAACCAGAAGTTTGGGCTGCTATTTAATAATTGTTGTAATTAAGTAATTTCTGTTTTGTCTGCCCTCTTTATATACAATATTTTTTTTTTGTTTCCACCAGCCCCTTCCTTGTTTTTTGTGTATTTGTTTGTTGTGTGAGCAAAGACCCAGCAGCCCTTTCAAAAAGGAAAAAAAAGGCAAGGGAAAGGAAGTCAACTTTAAGGCAGGAAATGATGGCAAACAATTTAAATTCATTGCGCCACAAACTACCAAGAGAATGGACCGCGTCGGGGAAGAGTGAGAGGAGTAAAAGCACGCGCCTTTTTCTTTACATTGCTTTTTGTGTGTAGGCGTGAGGCGTGGCTAGTGGGCTGGCCAAGTATGGCTTTGAGCGCCTCTAATGTACATTGCTTATTTAATTAAAAAAGAGAGGAAAAAAAAAAGATTTTCTGGACGCACATGAAAAAGTTTTCATTAGTTCTTGTTGCATTGAATTGCTTGGTTTTTGGAAAATCATCTAAAATATTAATCGACAGACAAAAGAGAATTGAAAAATAATAAGCACTTATATTTAAATTAATATTTTATATGACCGACCCTTGAAGCGAATTTTAAAACTGTTGCGCCCTTAAGACAATGGTAAACATTTAATTTTAATATTCATTGACACGCTGAATTAATGCCATTTTGAAGAGGGCTCTCAACTTGAGATATATATTTTTAGCCTAAGCTGTATCTGGTGAAATAATCTTCATATTGAATTCGAGTAAGCCTCTGGAATCATCTACCCATTGGGTTGACGAGAGTAACAAATTATGCGCTTCCAGCACTTGCCAAGTAATAAAAGCTAACCAATTAAGCGTGGCTAAAGCTTCGGCTAAAAACAATGGGAGAATGAACTGTTGCCTGGGCCCTTTTCCGTTGCTCTCTCTCTCTCTCTCTCACACTCTTGTATAACTTGGCAACTTGGGCGTCAAGTGTCGTAAGCCAAAAGGCAGAAGAACTTGAAACACGAAGAACAAGAAGTGTTGAAAGAATGAATGGAAAAGTCAATGTGAAGCTAACAATGCCCGAAAAAGGAAATGAGCACAAAGGCGGAAACGGAAAAGAGAGAAAGGGGAGTGGTGTGATGTGGTGTATGGCATCACAAGGGCGGAAAAAGTTAAAATTGCTCTTAATCTAATAACAACATAATAATCATAATCATAATATCGTTTGCCTTCTCATGCCTCACATGTTTGGCGCTTTTCCAGGCTCTTTTCAGTTGCCATTGCCAGTTGCCATCGTCTTTGGTATTGCCGTTGCTGTTGCCATTAACGCCGCACTTTTCGTATTATTTTTCGCCCATTTTGGCTTACATTTTGTTGGCTGCTAATGGTGTTTATTTGTTGCTGCTGATGATGTGGATGCTTAATGCGCTAAGAAATCTTATTGTGCGACATATACTACAGACAAGAAAAACAAAAAAAAAAAAAAGAATATACTTATATAAAAGGAAAAAACAAGAAAAATAATGTACCAAGTGCGCGCCCTATTGATGAAGTTGTTAAGTCAAAACTTGTTATACGCTCTAATGTAGTCGATGATAATAATGCTGATGATGATAATGATGATGATGATGATGGCAATTGAACGTAGTCAATGAACGCGTAATGCAAGGCGCAAAGGAGACAGAGAGACAGAAAGAATGTTGCCCATAAATCTATATCGGTGTCGCAACAACTAAAGTGGCATTTATTCTGAGAGGCAGCGGCAGCAACATTAGTTCAACTTGTGCATCAGCTCATCTTATAGCTTGTCCCCTGTCCTCCTGAGCCTTCTACTACAGGACCCAGGGGTTTTTTTTTATTTTTATTTTTTTTTTTTTGTTGTGCTTCCTTCTCTCTCAGTTGGCAGAGCGGAAAAAAGGAATTATGTCAAGTTGTGCGCGTAATAAATACTCCGCATCGTTTACGTGCGTACAACACCACGACAACACGTACAACAAACGACAAACAACGATAGGGAGAAAGAGTGAGAAAGGGATAAAGTGTATGAGATGGAGAACTAAACAAGCCGACAAACAGTCAGACACACAGACAGACAAACAGTCAGTTAGATAAACAGACAGTAGGTGGAGATGAATAAAGTGAAAAGCGGTTGCAACCGAAGTAGATTTAAGCTCCACATAACAGAGATACATCCCCACCCCTATCACCCCCCCCCCCCCCACTTCCGACCATCATTTCTGTTCAGATATATAAAGTTGTTTTTATAGTTGGTGCACCTGCACGGGGATTTCAACTTGTTATAACCATCAAACTAACTTTGCCGCCACACTTGGGATATGTTTGTTCTCCTAGAGAATTATCTAATTTGCCAAGTTATTTGCAAGCATTTGCACTAAGCATAAATATGGAAAATTTTCAAATAAACTGAGATAAATATAAAATATATGAATATAAATTATAATACCTTGAGATCTTATATATTGAGATTACGATTTGAGTTTTCTGAGATAACAAAAATCTACTCAGATACATATATGATTTATGAAACTTTATCTTAATGAAGAAATTCAATTAGAAACTTGGCAAATTTCCATAGTTACCTTATGGATAAAATAAATTTTAAAATTAGTTTTCTTTTTTTTGGCAAGGATTTTAAATTTTCTTTTTTTCACTTTATCGTCTTGATTCTTTTGGATATAGTATGTGCTTTGCATGAACTATAAATTAACGCTGATCTTTGACTTATTAGTAAAGTTTCGCTGCCAGTCAAGCGAAAGTTTCCTTAAATGGGCTGGCAGTTAATGAGTTTAAGACCAAATTTGCTTATGCGTTGCTTCGAAAAAGTGACTTCAAGTACACAGTGCCTGACTGCAGCAGCAGCAGCAGCAACAGCAACAGCAACTTCCTGTCAAGGACGTTTGTGTGAGGCAAAATGAACTGTCAGGAGAAAGTAAGAGAGTGTGTGTGTGTGAGAGAGAGAAACTTGAAATGCAAACATTGATGGCAAACTTTTAGCTTTTACCGTGACGTGTGTCGTGTCTTCCCCTCTTCAAACCCGCCACCAACATGTGCCATCCAATTGTGTGCCCATCTTTCAGTACTTTCGTTTCATATGTGGAGGAGAGGTGAAAGGAAATTTGCAAAAAGGCAGCATACTTATGAGCAATTTTGCTCCTGTTGTTGTTGTTACTACGGGCATAACTGCAAACTTTAACATTTCGTTCGCATTTTCATTCCCATAACCCATAACCATGGCCCGATCCTGGTAACTTAAATGAAATTATGTAGCCAGCGGGATGTAGACAAAACAAAGAATAAGGAGAATGCCAAAGGCATACCAAATGTTGCTCCGTTTGTTGTTGCTGCTGTTTGTCTGCAAGTTGCCGTTGTAAATCTTCAATAAATGCGTCTGTATACACGGCTAGGATATGCGATATGCAGCAGTAGCAGCAGCAGCAGCAGCAGTAAGAACAGGGACAATAAAACATGGCACAAGCAACAGCACAAAATGTGGCGCTACATTACATCCAGACAATGGTATAGTCTCTTGTCTCCAGTCTCTTGTCTCCCAACTTTCGTCCTGCAGCTCGAACATTGTCCTTGTCCTTGTCGTCTGATGATATGCGATACTTTTCATACAATATAATTCTAGTCTTGTCTTATTTTTTTTCTTTTTCTTTCTTCTTATTTTGTTTATTTTCTTTTTTTGGTCGTTTTCTTTTACTAACGGTGTCGCATGTTGATTTTTTTTCATGTTCGCATCGCCAACTGATGTCCTACGCTTCTGGGTGCCACTCCTTATGTATATATATATAGATATTGTAATTGTAGAGCTATTCGGTTACTTCCTGGAAATCATGTATAAAACTGAAACCTCTGTGACACTTGGCAAATAATACTTTTTTTTTGTTTTTTTGCGTTAATCAGTTGTGGGGAAACCTGTTCCACACAGAGTCTGTGATTTATGCGTGGTCATTAAACTAACAAACCAGTTTATTGACCTCATCAGACATGAAAGTAATAAGTTACTAAAGCTAAATCTGTCCAGGACTTGTCAAGGACTTTTATTTAACATGAACTTTCGCATTTGTTTTGAATTTCACATTTAGCAATTTCAAGAATTTAATTGAGTTTTGAAGCTTTTGATGCAAAACTATGCTTAGATTTAGTCACGCTTAATTCTCTATTATCATTCACTGGGCCTTCTGACTAATTACTGCACTTGAATGGGCACAAAGACCATCTAATTGAGTTAACTTCTCGTGTATCTTGTATCCAATTATTCACATCATTATGGTTAGAATGCTGCCCATTGGCTATATATAGCAATGGACATAGATAGTTACATTATGGCAAATGTTTAAGGGACATGTGACATTAACTACCAGCCAAGCTTGCTTATCCTTTCTCCTTGCACTTTTGGTTTTATTTAAACTCGAAAATTTGCACGAGGTAAATGTCTGGCACACACTCGAACAGATTCAGAGAAAGTGCACAGCACAGACTTGCCACCAGATGAGAACTGCAAATGTTTGTCTCGCTTCTCATAGATGGTTAAATGTGTGTGTGTGTGTCTAAGGGAGTGTATGTACATTGTGTGTGAAAGCCACTCCTGTGTACATGGCCAGAAGGCAAATATCAGACAAATCTGTTGCATTATTGGACCAAGGTTGTACTTTCATGTCGATCCTTACTGCATATCGATTTGTCGACATATGTCACCCTGTTTGTCCCTAATTAAATGACAACCATAAATTTTATGGTCTAATCAGCAGACAAAACCAGACTATCACTATCCCTTTCTCTCTATGTTAACATTCACTGTTAACAGTTCTATTTAACCAGACATGGGAGACCGCGACTGAGACAGATGACACTCGTTTGATTGATTTGTTGCGACAGAATTTCAAATTAAACATTTTTGTCATTTGCCATAAAATGCACAGAAAATGAATTTAAAAAAAAATTAAAAATGCTTCAATTCAGTAAGTCTTTGGATCTTTAAGGCAAACGATTACTTAAAAGTATTCTTCTCCCGTTTTTTCTTTTAATTTTAAATTTTCGGTTTGCAGAACTGAGAAAACCACAAAATATATGGCCCATTAATAATATTAGTAATTATATTGTTATTATATGTATTGGTTATTGTATATATGTTATTAAAACAAATGTGAAAATAATATTTGCAATATTAGTGCAAAAAGGATTCGCTTCTCTCTCTCCCTTATTTTTCTCAAAAAATATATAAAATATTTAGCATTATTTTTGCATGCGAATACCTTATATATGTATATAAAAAAAACCCTTATGCTATATAAAATTAATTAATAAATTAATTGAATAATTAGTTACAGAAATGCATAGATTATGCATACATCAAAACTTAAATTTAAATATATCTTCTTCCTTTAAAATTCAAATAGATAAAAGATTTTTTCCAATTAAAAATAATTATTATTTGCGGTCCCTGCTAATTAATCCAAAACGTTAATGAAGAAATTTCTGTAGGTACTATAGGTTGTATTGGACACTAGGTGAGATATATATATATTGTATAGCTGAATCGGCATTAATTCCTGGATTTGGTCAATAGGTAATGTAATTTTGAAACCCCCTTTTTAATATTTTAAATATTTGAAAAGTGAATATTTCATTGCTAAACTAATTTATAGGGTAATTTTAAGTCTGTGCAAGTTTAGTAATTTTTTCTAAGTGCTGGATACTTGCAATTGTATTTGTAGTTGTAGTTGCGGTTGTAATTGCGTATGTTTAACATGATCAACAGGTTGCTCTTGTCGGCAATTAATTAACGCCAACTGTGCGACACGCCCATTTACCATTATCACACACCGGCAATATTGTTCGCCTCTTGACAAAATGTTTGCGGTTTTCCTATAAATATTATAGGGTAATTGCCATAAATTGAATATAAAAAAAAAATGAACAGATAAAAAAAAGGGTAAGAGAAAATCATTCCACAGTTAATTGTAAATTGCAAATTGGATTTCATTCACGCAGATTTCAATTCGTTTGGTGCATCTGATTGAATGACGGCTTCATGGCTTTGTGGTATTTGCACCCATCCCTCTGTTGCACACTTCCCCTCTTGCTCCCTCTCCCTATTCATGGTGCTTGCAACATGTCTGGCTGTCAGTCTGTTGTTCTGTCAGTCTATCTGTGTGTCAGTCTGACATCAACAAGCTGACAAATTAGCTTCACATTGGTTTTGGCATTTCATTTTCTATGTGGGGAAATATTTTTACAAATACATATATTAAATATTTATTTATTTGCATTTCTTTTTTTGTCCCCCTTTCTTCTTTTATATTGTTTGTTATTTATTTTATGATTTTAAATGCAAATTGTATAATTTATTGCAGTTTATATTTTGATTTATGCCATCAAGTTGTGTGGAATTTTTTTTTTCCTTTCTTTTTGGTTCTCTTGATTTAAAATTTTATGTTTTGTTGTTACAACTCATATGAATTTATGAGGCAATTTAAATGACACTTTATGATGGGCGTAATGTAATTTTAATAGAGCAAATGGGAATTAAATTTGCCTTTTTATATCCAAAAGTATTATATATATATAAATTGGATAGATATTAGCATCGGATTAGCATTTGATTTTAATGATTGTTAATCTATTTCAAGTGTAAAATGCAATTCGATTAAGCCGCAATGAGAAAGTGTCAAAAATAATTTACATTGTGACAACTAGGCCAGGCCCGAAAGACAAACTCTGATGGACAGACAAACAGACACACTCTGACAGTCTATTTTGGTTCATTTGACAGACACTTTGACAACAAGTGAGATGAGTTGAGTAGATGGAAATGTATATTGCCAACTTAGAGAAAGAAACGGTAAAGTTATGGTCTATGGTATTGTGGAAATGTCCCAAGTTAAAGCTCCAACAATTTCCCAACTTAATCCAACACCAAACAAATTTTTTGCAAGGGTAGCAGAAATGTTAAGCAAAGGGCATTGGCTTTGACATACCCCGCAAATTTAAATGAAATGAACAATAGTGTGAAACATGAGAATTTCATTAAAAAATATATCCGAAAATACTAAAAGATGAAAATCTCATTTAGAAAAAGTTAAAAGAAAAATGTTTTCATTAATTTTTATGTTTATATTTTCACTAACTTTTTTGATAATTCGTTATTGTAAAAAAAAGCAAACGATGAAACGATGTGAAATTTACAAAAAAAACCTAAAGTTGATTATTCGATACAAAATTCTTATTTATTTTAATCTCACTCTGTGATTTTAGAGTATCCTAGATGTAGATTTTAAGCCATCGATTATCGATTCGATTTCATTGCTAAGTAAAAGTACATTGATTACATTAATACACCCCTTTACCATATACAAATATAGGGTATGTAAAAGAAGGGGAATATACTTGTAAATCCCCCAGTACGTGCTTATGTTTAAGTAATTGGCAAAAGGATTCAGCTTCAGTTACAGTTTCAGCTGGTCCTTTGTTTGACACAACCTTTTTCGCTCCCATTTTCATATTAGTGGCCATTCTTTTGTTTTCTCTTGGTGTTTTCGTTATTTTTTTCCCATCCCGAATTACCAAACAAATAGAAAACAAATATACAACTAAAATTAAATCCTACAGATAATCCTATGGAAATTTACAAAAAAAAAAAAAAAAAAAATAAACACAACGACAGAGTATCAACAGAGGGAAAATAAAATGCGTTACAATGAAGCGTTAGTCGAGAAGGCAACAAAGGGAAAATCTAAAACAATTTCCACAACAAGAAAAAAACGAAGGAAAATGATAATCCCTTGAAAAAATACGCGTCTAGGTGAAAGAGGGGGGGGGGAGGGAGGTGTGGATAAAATTTTTCACAATAGAAAACGTTTGACGCTTGAAACTGAAGTGGCAGAAATAGAGAATTTCATTTCGTTTTTTCTTTTCATTTTCATCTTTTCCTTTTCTGCTTACTTTTTTTTTTTTTGCCCCTTCCACTTACTTTTCTGACTGATGGCTTCGGTTTGATGCTCCTCCATTAGCATATTTTCTACTGGATTGTAGGGACGAGATAAGTGGAGACTTACTTTCAATACCCTTCCACGCAATTGCACAGCAGCAGAAGAAAAATAAAACCCCAACTCTTTGAAACCACAACAGAATCGAATGAGTAAGAGAGGGGACTAGGATTGAAAACAGTAGTGAGAGGAGGGGATGGGAGACAACGGCACAATTGTCAGTGACAACCAAGTAACAAAGCTTTACCATTTTGATATTCCTGTAAAAATGGGTATATTCATTCAACAGATTTGACTATTCTCGATTTAATTGTCTCTATCTCAGAAATCTAAATTATATAGAAAGATTGTTTAATAGTTCTTTAACTTGACAGAAATCATTTAAATATATTACAACTTTAGCTCTCCTAGAAGGAATCACGTAAATATAGTTTTCTTACATGAAAGTGAAATAATAATCTAATAATAATTATCAAATTTCTGATTAGATTTATTACAGCAAATGGAAATTGTTTTACTGATCAATGCATTAAATAAAAAAAATAAATATTACTTCTCAATTGATGTCTTTAAGGTATATATGCTTCGGTTTTAGAATAATTTGTTCTAGGTCTCTAGGAAGTCATGCAGATATGTAAACATATGTGTATGTATATATATATTTATGTATATATCATGTTCCATGGGTAAATCAAGAAATTAATCCCTTCAACAGCTGCGACAGCAGCAAACAAATAATGAAAAATATTTGTGCGCCTTATAAACACAACAATGAATGGCGAATCAAGCTGATGAAGAATGATATAATAATAATAATAATAATAACAACAGCATCAGCTCCATCTCCAGTTCCATTGCATACTATATCCGTATGAATCTGAATCTGGCTACAGATGAGCCATAAAAAATCACAGGCGGCACCCCCACAACACAGCAATGATAATAAAAAAAAATCCAAAAAGCAAAATAAAAAAAGGAAAGGAGAGAAAAAGAAAACTGAGCCGCAGTGACAAGTGATACAAAGTAAATACATGCGAATATGAAACGAGAAATAACCAAAGTTCCGAGAGATTGAGTGAGAGAGAGAGAGAAGGGGGACCCAGCACAGAGCAATGAATGAAAAAATGTATCTGTATCTGCATTTGTATCTGTATCTTTTTGACTCGCTAGCTACGGACGGACATACACACACACTCACACACTCACTCATATGTATCCAATTCCATTCAGTTTTTTCCTTTTTATTTTGTTGTTGTTGTTGTTGTTGTAGTTGGTTGGTGTTGCTCGTGTGTGGCATTTTGTTGTTCATGTGCTGCTGCTGCTGCCCCGCCGCTCCTTGCATTGTCCGAGTTAAGCCTCTTTTTATGGCTATAATGGCATGTAACCGAGAAACGGGAACTGGCTGACGCACAAATACCGAATATTGCAAATAGCCGATGAGTTATGGCTTAATTGTGATGTCAGCAAAGGCTTACCCTATGCATGAGAGATTGAGCTATAAAGTTATTTGACAAAGTCTAGACAATAGAAATTTATTTTGACACAGTCAAGGGACACTTTTCATAGCCCATTTCAGAAGAAGCCATTTAGAATGATGAAAATTTTGAAATGGTTTCCCCATTGCATACCCTGTAAAAGTGTATATTTAGACATACATATAGTTTAATATAAAAGAACTACTACTATATGATAAGCAAAGGATCTTCCTTTTGTTTTTGCTGTTTTCTTTCAAAATAAATATCTATCAATTTAATTAGTTCAATTTCTTTCGATTATTTCTTGATATATATAATAATTTCTAATTTATATTCGTTTCATGCATTTGATTGCATAATCCATAACAGAACTTAAGAGTATTCATATCTCTGTTTTTTCTCACACTTGAATGCTTGTTGGGTCTTTTCGTTTTACGTTGATGTTCTTTTCTCTTTTTTTTTCTTTTTTATTTTTTTTTGCCAGACGTCATACGCGGCGTATGTGCAATATATATTCTCAATAAATAACAGAGAACGCGCCCGTCTACCAAATGGGATGAAGTGACATTTACACAATGGCAGTGATGTCGATATGCGTGGATATGTTGGAGCCCATCACTCATCCGACAGTGTCTCTCACTGTCTCTCCCTCTCTCTCTCTCTTTTTCTCTGTGTGTCTCTGTCTCGCTCTATTGGTGAGGCAACACGCTGATGATATGAATGAATTATGTGGGTAGTTGTATGGCAAATGGCTAGAGAGGAAGGCAAGGGGGTGGGGGGGTGACTAGTTGTGGAAGGGGCTGTCGACATGCGTTTAACTTGCGGCAATTTTGTTACATGGCAGACGACGATGTTGGGAACAAGCATCAGTAGGAGAAGGAGCAGGAGCAAGAGTAGCAACAGCAACATCAGCAGACAGCAACCTGCAGCTGTCGTTGCTCTTGTTGTTGTTGCTGTTACTGTTGGTGGCATATGTGTTGAAGTTGAAGCTTCTGTGGCATTGTTCATGTGGCATAATTTAAATAATTGAAAGTTTTACGCTTACGCGCATAATGCGATGGCACAACAAAAGCAACAGCTGATACTGCCCGGAAGCATAGAGAACCTGGAATAAATGGGCAGATGGGAGGTGAGGGGAAGAAGAGAGAGCATAAAGCCGAGGACTATGGCTCGCTGCACTTTAATGAGCAAATTGCGGGCTTTCCACATGCTCTTACACCACAGTGTCTCTTGCCAAGTTACACGAGAATTAAATTAACCAATTTTTAACAGAAAAACAGACTTAAATGCAAATGAGCAGCGACTAAAACATGAACAGCATACATAGATATAGAAACCGCCACAGTCCCCTCTTTCCCTCTCTCTCTCTCTCTCTTTGCTCCCTCTTTGGATTGGTCCTTCGGGCGAACATGTCAGACGCGAATTCAAATTAAATGATCACATTTTGCCCAGGCAAGTTCAAATAGACAAATGTGCCGCTGCCTCAGGCTGAGACAGAGACAGCATAAAAGACAAAGGAGATAGATAGAGTGTAAAAGAGTGGGGAGATACAACCCTTTTTCTTTTTTTTTGTTTTCTGTCTCTGCTGTTGCTCCCACTTCCTGCTCTGGAGTCTGTTTCTGTTTCCCCCCTATGCCCTTTTGCACGTCCCACGACTCTTCACTTTTACGGTACGTGAGTGCAAACTGCTTACGTTCATATCATACAAATCATGCAGCTGCCATAAATTCTAAATTGCCAGCCATTTTAGCGAGCAATACACATACACACACACACACACACAGAGACACAGAGCGCGGCATGCAGACAGAAAAGGATAGATAAATAGCCATATAGATGATACTGGCCAGATAGAGATGACGATAGTCCAACTGGAGACTGGACAATGGCCAGAGGGCGCAGGTTGACTGATAAAAACGATGCTGTTGCCGCCGTGACTGTTGTAGTTAGTTTAACTGGACACCAACAACAACAGAAATACCAATGAAGGCAAACACTGGCACACTGGAACAAACTAGTTAAATATTGAATTGATAGTTATATTTAATTTCAAAATAAGTTTCATCTGTCTAAATTGACAGCAATCTATATGTCAGAAATGCACAACATTTTGCCATGGTCAAATAACAAGTAAATTTAAATAATTTATAGTAAATATATACGTAGATAGTAATTTTATCATACATCAACATCATTTTTGATTTGTTTTGGCATTTCAACCACTGTGCTTAAGGGGTTATCCAAATTGTGAGGGAAATATAATGCAACTTGACATGTTATTTGCTCATTGAACGGTTGGCGAATTGCTGTATGCGATTGAGTATGAGTGTAGTTTGCTATTGCTGCATTTTGTTGCCGCCGGGTTGCAGCATAAACAACAGCAACAACAACAACAGCAGCAGCAGCAGCAACTTCAATTACCCCACAGCTACTTGATGCTGACAATGCTGGAAATTACAAAAAAACAAAAGCAACAACAGCGAAACAAAAAAAAAAAATAATGGTTAACTGCAAAACTCAGCAAAGCTCTCAACATAGAGATACGAGTTGATGCCACGCCCTTGACTCCCTATTTGATATATTTATATATATATATATGTACATTTTGTTACCAACGAGAAAAGCAGCAACAAGAGCAACTGTGACTAAATGGGGGCTCCTCTTTATAGATAACACAGACACAGATATATATTTCATTCCCCTCTCTTCTTTTCTCTCTTGTATGCAAAGTCTATTTTGCTTTTCAACCAAAAAAAAAATCTATATATATACATATATATATGTATATATGTATATGCATCAGACAGAGCTGAGAACATCAGCTTTCTATTATTTTAACGTTTTTCGCTTGGTTCTACATGGTTCCTTTTTTATGGCTTACACTGTGGCGCTTCGTCTCGTTTTTCGTTCTTCATTATTTTTATTGGATTTCTTTTTTCTATCTGTTTTTTTTTTGCATTGCCAAGATACTGGCATAAGATATGATAATGTGGGCACTTGAAACGGGTTCGGGTTCGGGTTCAATAGAACCGTTTTCTACATACATGCATTGAAATCTCTCTTGCTAATCCAATTCAAAAGTAAAGTTCTTCCATTCCACCCACACACACTCCACACACACACACACACACACACACACACACCAACACACACTCTTTACATACTTGCATATCTGTGGCTATAGCCTGTCATGCTGGATTGGAATGCATCTAATAGCATATTACACATACGCCCCGTGGCGCATTGTCTAATAAATACAAATTTAGACAGAATGATTTGCCATGGCAACCCTCCCCCCCACCCCCCCGACCACAACCATACCACAGTACGTACATACACATACAAGGGTTAGAAGATTGAAGGCAATGCACTTGGGTAATGTGAGCATGGAATCTATTATTTATTGGCGCCCAGTGCGTGGGTTGACCTTTTCCTCTTACTCCCACCTCCCACCACCTTTCCTCTTATTGGACTGGAAGAGCAATGTAAAGTAACCGTGTCTAACAGGGTCATTAGACACAAGTGGTAATGCGCTAATTAGGCCCATTCCCCCACACTGACTTGCTTGCGTCAGCTGTATAAATCTGTGTCTACGGCAACGTTACGTTGACTATGGCTACTGCTGCAACATTGCCAATTATGCACTTTGTGCCAGGAGTTGCCCCATAAACGGGTCACATAAATTCTCATCTTGCTGCTTCAGCTGCTACCAGCTGCTTTGCGGTCATGTCATGACCTAAACTTTACAAGTCGCATTATGACAGGGCTGGGAGATGAGATATAAAGCCAAACGCCACAAAAAAAAAAAACAATAATGGAGAAAAAACAAACGATGGTGTTGCAACAAACTTTGGCCTCAGATGTGCATATTTGTGATCTTTGCAACAAATTTCCAACAGCTATATACAGGGCAAACATAACCGTTAAGTAACTGAAACTCTAAATAGAAATTTATAAGCCACAAGTAAGAATTTAAACCGATATTTATATTATACGTTAAACGTTACACGTTTCGGTAAGATCAAAAATTGGTCTCATCTCATGGACTATTTTATCTAATGCTTAGTTTTTCGTAAGCTTAAGGGGGCAAAATTTAATGTGGCGCATCAACACGTTGTAAAGAATGTTTTCCTTTTGGCCAACGACTAGGCCAACATTGAGTGGCGAAATTTCAAATTAAAATTAACATTATGCAAATTTTTTGCCTATTCCCTGCCCGTTGTAGAGAAGTCGTCGCGGTTCGCCGACTGGCCAAACAATCAGCCCACCCACCAGATGGATATCCTGGCTTCCAGCATCAACTGCTCCTCCTGCTATACTGCTGCTTTGTCTTGACTTTGAAAGATGTGGAGTGGGCGATGAGGCGGGAGAGAGGTAGAGTGATGATGATGATATGGGTGTCACCTACCCCCAGGGTCTATAGTCGTGAGATGGTAAACTTTTTATGCAAATTAAATGTCTGCTACTGACGCGCGTGCGTTTTGTTTGCTTTAAGGAAGCTCCGGCCCTAAAGCAATTCTCTCCTGCCGCCGCTAGGGCAAAGTCATCCCAACAACAACAACAAAAAATAAAGGAAGAACGAAAAAAAAAAACAAACGAAAAAAGAAAAATGAAATGAAAAACAGCATAAAAGAAAAAAAAAATAAAATAGACAAGAAAAAAAACTTTATTTTAATGAATTTTTTAGCCGCAACGTTTGCTTAATTAAAGTGTGTGTATTTTTGTTACGGTAACTGTGTGTGAGACTGTGTGTGTGTGTGTGTGGAGTAACAACAGCTGCTACTCGTATTGCTCCTGATTCGTATGCTGTTTATTTGCCTTTCAACATGCTGCGCTTCATCATCATTAACGTAGCGCCCAAGAATAAAAGAAAAACAGTGAAAAAACCAGTGGAAAATCAAAATAAATACCAGTGTCTAGGCCCAGGGACAACAACAACAAGAAACCAAAAAGAAAGAAAAGAAAAAATGCACTGAAAAAAGAAAAGCGCCAGCAAACTGGAAACTAGAAACTGTTAGCTGATGCCTCCACATGTGGCTGCCACAAAGAATACTCTGCACAGCAACAAAATGAAGTTGCTCAAGATTTTTGTTTTGTTTTTTTTTTTTCATCTATTTTTCCTTTTCCTTTTCTTTCTTTTTTTTATTTTTTTTTTATTTGGGAGCAACAGCATTTTAACAGGGCTTTAACAACTATGGCAACAAGAGCAAATTATAATTTTTTTAGTCGACTTTTTGTTTGTTGGTTTTGTTGCTGTTGTTGCTGTGGGCTGCTAAATTTATACTCTATATTGTTTTTGTTGTTGTTGTTATTATTATTTTCCTACTTCCGCTGCGCCTACAACAACCAAAAGCCGCAACAACAACAAAGTTGCGCCACGCTGAGCCACAAAGACAAGCAACAGGCTGACATGAAGTGTAGAAGGGAAGGGAAGGGAAGAGGTGGGAGGCAAATGATGTCAGAGATCTTTTTCACCCGCCTTCGCCTTCTCTCACAATTTCAGCTGAGGTTGGTCCTGAAGCCAGAGCCAATCTCCAAAGTTTTCAAGTGCACTCGGTCGTAGTTGTTGCTGTTGCTGAAGTTGCTGCCACTTCAGTTGTTGCTGTTGTTGTTGTTGTTGTTGTTGCTGCTGCCTTCTTTTTTTTTTGTTTTGCTGCATTTAATTTGATTGCATTTTATTTACTATTTTGTATTTTTTATTTTTATGTTCCAAAGAGGCGCCTCAACTCAAAATTAATTCCACTTGATACACAATTTTCATCTACTTGGCGTCTGCAACATTTCTGTGGTCAGTTGTTGCATGTGTTTCATGGTATATGTCTTGTGTTGCATTGTGCGTTGTGCCCCCAAGTTGATTAAGCGCCAATTTATTATTAGTTATTCCTCTGGCCTAGTCCTGGACGTTGCTTTCAACGCTTCCATGAAATATTTTTCAACAGAAACACAACACAAACAAGAACCACAAACTCTCATAAATCGCTACAGTGGCGTAGAATAAAAAGGGAACTGATAAGAAGATCCTAAATACAAGAAAATGAGGATGAAAATTTTGCAGAAATATCAAAAAAAAAAAAAAAAAGAAACAAACAACTTCTTAGGTTGTTTTCGACTAATTGGATGAATTGAAATTCCATAGCCATCAGTTGATTGTAAACTATAGATAAATTTTACTCCTATTTTCGTTACTTTTTTCTGTAATATTTCTTTTCAAGAGAATTATTAAAAATGAATATATATAAATAACTTTTAAAAATCAACTTGTTTCTATGTAATGATCAAGACTCTATGGAATTATTGAAAAACTTAAAAATAAATCTAAAAATTTTATTTTATTTGTCTATTATTAAGACATGGAATAAAACTATTTTTAGATATTTTTCTTGTACCCCTTTTATGTTTATGCCTACACCCATGATTCGTTCTGCTGTGCTGTGAGTTATTTATTCGTCTTTTGTTTTTATTTTCTGTTCACTTGGGGTGGATGAGGTAGATGAAGCGAGCCATTTGCAATGGCGCGGAAAGTTATGAGAACAATTTCGGCGGACATACATAGAAATATGGTGGAAACGATGGAAGACGGGGGTGGGGGGGGGGGAGGTATGGGGATCATATAATATCTAGTTTTGTTCAACATTGATTTACTAGATGCACTTGTTGTTCTTTTGTTTGTTTAGTCAGAGAGTTAGAGAGCGAGAGTTGGAAGAGTAATGAGGAAGCAACTCATAAAATTTAACCAGCAATGCAATTAGAATTTATGATATTTTAACATTATAACTTGATATTAGACATGCATTGGGTAAATAAATTGCAGTTCTACTTGAAGTATTCTCTTTAAAGTTTGCTTATAAATAGTAAAATACGTTTCAAAGTCATTTACTATGCAACTGACAGTTTCCTCTATTACACATATGTATGTACATAGGTATATATATATATATGTACATATTCCATCTAATGGACAAGATTAATGCAATATTGCAACCAAGCAGGACATGCAACTTCATCAGTCTTTGCCTGTATATATTGCATTTTGTAGATTCATTTTTCTTTTGCATATTTGTATCTTCGTATAGTACGTGATATGGTGTATATATGTATATATATATATATGTATACGTTTATTTAGTTGCAAAGACGAATATTTATGAATCAAAAAACAGAAATGGAAATATATATAAGACAACTAGATGATTTTCTGCTTTAAAACCAATTCAATCTTTTAATCTAAACCCTTAAATAAATAATAAATACAACTAAAACACCATTTAATTAAAACTTAAATAAAATATTTTCGGAAATGACTTTTACATTTATAATGCAATTTTAGAAAAAGTAAGGAAGGAAATAAGATATTGTATTACTAATTAGTAGAACTTCTTTGGTTTAAAATCCCAATTTCTGGTTGAAGTACAAACAATTAAAAATAAAAGCAAACATTTCTATTGATTGAAATTTGCCCAACTAGTTTGGCTGTGAAGTAAACAAGAAATTCATTTAAGCAAAGAACTTGGTTTTGCTAAAAGAAAATCTAACTAACAAAACAAGAAGAAAAAGAAGAAAGGAGAAAAATACTTGCCAGTAGTTAATCACACGCCAAACACAGTCAAGGAGAGACAGAGAGTGGGAGAGAGAGATGGAAACCAAAATAAAAACAAAAAAAAAGAAAAAAAGCAAATAAAAAGATGAACAAACAGGAAAATGAGTGTTATTCAAGGATTTATATTGAAGCTGACCCAAGGAGAAGGTTGAAGTTGGACTCGGGAATTGTGTGTACTTAGCACATATTGAAAATGCAGCATGCGGCACGCACACCCAACACAGACCAGACTAATTGCAGCTGTCGATGGAGATGAAAATCAAAAGGAAATGGCATCAAGGGAAGGAGTTAAAAAGTGGGAGTCAGTATGAGTGGCATTCGATGTCGCAGCAACCGGCGTCAAAATCAATTAAAATGGGCAACAGGCGAACGGCAATCGCAACGGTAATTGCAGCTTAAAAATCCACCTTCTCATCCACCACTCACTCCAACGACAACCGATTCCACTCATTCCACTCATAAAAGGAGAGTAAAGCACTTTGCGTTAATTGCACCCAATATACCTACATACATACATAGTACGCAATGTATTCAGTATGGCCATCGGTATCGGAGTGCCATGGCGAATGGCAAATAAAAACACAGAAATTAAACAAAGTAAATAGAAATTCATCAACGTCATCATGCTCTTCAGTCTGAGACTCTGCGTCTCAATAAAAATCCACAAACATTTGCCACACTCATTGAACGGTTGCTTCGAGAGAGTTTCTCGTCGTCGGAACGTCGAATGGTTTTTTGTTTTTCTTATGCTACAATTCCTTCGTCTTCTTATTTTGCTGTGGCAGACATGAAAGCAAACAAAACAATTGCAGGCGGTGGCACAACAAGGTAAAAGACTTCGGTCGGTCACGGGGAAGGGGAGGATTGAAAGAGATGGACATGGATGTAGTGCAGCTGCCGCCAACGCCAATTCGGACGCTGTGGATCATTTTTAGTGTGCAATAAAAAAAAAGCAACCGCAGGTCTTGTGTATACATTCAATTGATTGGAAATAAAACTCTTTTCCCCTCTTTGTCGTTCAATTTTCACTGTTGGATAATTTGTTGTTGTTATTATTGTTGTTGTTGTTGCTATTGTTTTTGGGGTCAGCACCTCCCATGTGGAGGCGGTAACCACATGGCGCGTGGTATGCACCTCAACTTTGATGTTTTTCTCCTCAACCTCCATGCATTCTATTTTGTCGTTCTTCAATCATTTGCATCCATTAATCAATTTATTTCTGCCCCCTACCCAATTCTCCTCTCCTCCATTTTCTCCACCCTCTGGCACTCTTTTTCTTTGCTCATTTTGTATCGCTTTTTTTTTTTTTTTTTTAGCTTTTGTATATCTTAAGTGGACAGCAAGTAACTTCAATCTATTGGCATCGCATCAGAGCCAAGTGGTCAATAGTCCAATGCAATGGAGCTTATCTTGTGGCACACACTCTTGCCACTTTGTTGCCAGTCTTACCCGCCACCGGTCTCCAGTATCCCCTTGGAACCATTAGCTGCTTTGTATCTCGATTCCCCATCTCTCTTGTTGTTGGGTCCGGTTCCCCCCTGAGGGCTAACACGGACCCTTTTGTCTGGCAAAATAAAAAAATAGAAGAGAAAAAAAACCGAAGAACATTTTTGTCTGTGGGTCCGTTCATTTTGTTCGTTACCATTTACTGTGGTCCACAAGTTTAACATAGTTCAATGTCTTATTGTTCATCAACTTTTATTCTATGGAAACACACTGGGCATGTTACACCTACCCCCTACCCTCTCCCTCTTTCACTCAGATGTGATGTTGACCAACCCAAAGGGCATGTTAAGCATGTTTCTGTTTCTTGTTTTCTTTGGGAATGATGCAAAATTACTCAAACTTGTTCGAATGCTCTTACAAGTGCCAAAAAAAAAGAAGAAAATATGGCCTATGGAAATGAATTTAAAGCAAAAGTGATAGTTTTGGGACTGTGATGAATTATTGGTTTAAAGATATACAAAGATATCTTTCCAAATGAAATTGATTTAATATTTTTAAAATTGGAACTACTAAAGGAAGTATTTTATATTAAATTTAGAAACTTATGAAAGTTAAGGAGAGAAAGTTAATTAAGATAAATTTCTTTTAAAATTAAAAAAATAGAATATTGTTTGTTAATTCGATAATATTTATATATGTATCTTCTGATAAATGTGTAAATTGATATAACTACTGACGCAGTATAATATCTTTTCGACTGGGAATGTAAAAATTGGTTTGTGTTATATGGAATGTATCTAATAAAGTTCTGCAATGATTCGCGCCATTCTTTTTATTTAACTCTGCCTTGTAAAAATGTAATACATTATTTCATTATATAATGTATAATACGAAATAATTTAATTATTTCTATTAAAAAGAATACAAAATTAAAAACCATCTGGGGCAACATATGTAATAGTTTTATGAGGTCGAAAAGTAATTATTTTTTTTGAAATTCAGAATATTTGTATAAATTATTGTATATAAAATTTTTCTTATAGCATAAAGGCTACTTCTTTTAGAAAATGGAACAATTATTCAAAACTTGCCTGTTGATGGATGCATTAAAACAAATAAAACCTTATGACGTACCTGAAATAAGATAAAAGAAAATGTAAATCAATAAATCTCACATTACTCTTATTATTTACTTATTGGTTTAATTTAAGCCGTATAATCCCTTTACTTTGCTAATAGTTGAATGATAAAAGGGTATTCCGGTGTCGTTTTATACGTAATCCTATTTGTTCTTTGATTAATTCTCCACTTTCTTTGAAAATTCCCGGTTGTTGCTTTATTTATTTTTATATACTTCTTTTACCCAAATATATACACTGATTACTGCGAAGGGTAATTAAACTTTTGAACTCTCCATGGAGCTAACGCTGACGTGTCATCCTCGTCAACTCCCCAAGCTGGGGGTCCAGCCATCCGCAGATAATAAGATAAGCAGCAACAACAACAACAATAAGCCATACCACGCCCACACAGCAAAGGGAAGAGAATTGATGGAAGGGGGAGGCGGATTCATGACAGGCATAGACAAAATTGAAGGAGGGCCAAGCTATAGGCTATATTGTGGCATTGGCCACTTAATTGTATAAGAAATGAGGCAAGCAAACCCAAAAAAGAAGAGAAACAGAAAAAAAAAATTACTTTGGCTATGCCCCACTAACGTTTTGTCTATGGTCTGGGCGTTAATTACATTTTTATTATTTTCATTTATTTTTTTGTTCTCCTCCTCCCCATCCCCTCTTGTTTTTGTTTCTTTTTTCTTTGATTTTTTTTTCTCTTGCTATGAAACGCCCTTCGAACTCTAACCCAAGTAAAGCCAAGTCAATTTCAATTCGAATTTGGAATTTGGTAGTAAATTAATGATGGGAACAGTAACAAAAAGTCAATTCGAACAGTGATTGGATGAAGATGGAGGAGGCGCCATGCTTTACGTTACATTGCCTTACCTTGCCTCATTTTTCATGCCGCTCAACGTTGCAACGAAAATTTTCGATTGCAGGTCACGTGATGCTGTTAATTGCACGCCCAAAGCCGCAAAACTCGCTGCTGCTTGTCTTTGCAGTTCCGAGTAATTCTTGAGTTACCTGGGCTACCTTTTGCTAATTGAAAAATGCCTGTTGTCTATCGCCCTCTCTCTCTCTTTCTCCCTGTTCGTGTGCATTTGCAACTAGTTAATTGAAAATTCTTGAACAGGTAAAGAATTGCAAAGGGAAAAGTGGTCTTATGTTGAAATTCTATACCAACAGCCCTTAAATGAAATGTAAAACTTTCAAAATAACTCAAACAATTCATATTCATCTTCATCTCCATCTCCATTTTCTGGACATAAAACTCATCATTCAAGTAGCCTATCCATATATAAATCTTGACGGTTTGCTTTGTGTTACCCTGACACTTGATACGAGTTGTATCCAAAAACTCTCCCATGGTTCTCATGATTATGATTATAACTATTATTCGTATTGTACACTCCATGAATAGAAGAGAAAAGGAAACGAGTGAAATAAACATTGGCAATTCATCTTCGAGACAGTTTTTGTTTTACCGACATAGCAATTAGTTAGAAGAGTCTTTCATATAGGCCACATACTAAGTCGTTCTCTTTCTTTGTTGGCCTTTTTTGCAGTTCAAAAAAGGGTTTCCCAAGGCCCAAGTCAACTTCCTTAACACTTTGACAGCAATTTGCGAAATATGTTGCCGGCAATCAGCAAGGAAGTGAGAAAATAACAACAACTAAAGGAGCAGTGGCAGCAGTTTGAACAGCCTGCCCAACGACCAAGTTTACAAGTCGCATAAACACAGTCTCTCGCAAAAGTATGCTACAAAATGGCAACAGTCTGTGTGAGTGTGTGTGTACAAGTATATGTGTGTCTGTTCGTGTATATGTGTGTCTGTTCTAGTGTGCGGCTTTTGTGCACAATCTTACTGACTTCCTTCCGGTCGAATGAAAAGGACTCGCAGTTGGGCTCAGGGCCACAAGTGTTTGGCCTGGTGTTCGTCTATTTTTTTTTTTCTTCTTTTTATTTTCTTTCCCTTTGCTTTTTTGGCAATTAATTAAAAAAAGACGAAACAGCTACCCCCAAAAGCGTGAAAGAGGCGCCCAGTGAGGGGGGAATGGGGCGGAGTGGCCAGGAGAGACAGCTGCCTGCCACTTTTGTAACATTTTCAACAATTTGTGTTATATTGTTGTTGTTTACTTTAGGTTTGTCTAGCCCGGTACTGCTCCCTTGGTTGTCTGTCCAATTTCTCTGTCTGCTTCAAATTTACTTCTCCTCTTCTCTATTTCTCTCTCTCTCTCTCTCTCTGCCTTTCGCTCATCCATAACTCCTATTCATTGGTGTACCCTACACCAAAATGTAAATAATATTTGTTGTCTTATATTTAAATTTATTTTCTTGATCGGTTTAATTCTCCACCAGGATCTAATCACTTTTGTAAGATTCTTACACTTAACTTTGCTTGCTTAATAGATTTAATTTCTTTTCAATATCTTCCTACTATAAAATATCCTTATGATTTATCTATAAATAAGGGTATTGCTCTAGTCGATATATACAATTTGTTGTTGGCAATTTTTTTTTTTTTTTTTAGTGTGCCTTGCGGTCTTAAAAATAAAACCTGCAGGCGCAGCAGTTTTGTTGTTGCCTAAAAAGGCCAACAACAATGGCAGGCAAGTTGATTTCGTTTTTTTTTCTTTGCTCTCCTTGCCTATTCTTCCTCTATCTCCCCATCTCCCTTGCTCTTTTTTAGTCTCCTTTTTTGGGGTTTCCGGGCTATACTTTTTCGTTATTTATGGCCACGACTTGTTGTTGTTGCTGCCATTTCTAGGTTACATTTACAAGAACTGCACACAAATTGTACAGCAAATCAATATCAGAAACAAAAATAAAAAACCCAAATAGAAAAACAACATTTGGCTCTCTCTCTCTCTCTCTCTCTCTCTTGAACTCAAATTGCAGTTGCTTAGTTGGGTTCCTTACCACCTACCACCTACCTCCCCTCCTCACCCACCAAAACCAAAACACGTGGATATTTAACTAGTTTTCGATTTTTTGATGGCACGTGGTAGTGGTCGCCATTTGTTTGTTACCTGTTTCTCTTCTTTTATTCGTTTTAAACCTTCACGATAAAAATAAAAATCAACTGCAAGTAGTACTTTAAATATTTATTTATTTTTTTTTCGTGTTGTTGTTTGCTTGCTATCCTCTAACTAGAACATAACAACACCAAAGCAACAGCAGCAACAAAACAAAAAAAAAACAACATCAACAAGAGTTAAGTCAACAATTTTGTTATTCAGTTTTTTTTTTTCGGGTTTTTATTTTGTGCTAACTTTTGTAGATGTGTGCATCCGTGTGTGTGTGTGTGTGTGCGTGTGTGTATGTTTTTTGGCTTGGCATTTAACCTTTTCATTAAATTAATTTAGTTGAGTTAAAAAGCAGTCAGAAAAGTGAATGAAAATAAATTGTAAATTTATATTTGAAGTTCTTTTAAGACAACTCGATCAAATCGAATACATTTTCAATTAAATTTTACAACAGTTAATTAAGACATTATCCAACTTGTGTAACAGAAACTTATGTAAGATATTACCGACTGCTAGTCTGATTGAAGCATAAAGGAATATCAATTTTCAATTTTGCATCTATAGAATGCAATTAGTAATTAATAATGCAATTTATACTGTCTTATAATGAGCTTAGCTAGGAGCCTAAGAGAATAATGTTTCTTGCTCATTAGGAAGCAAACTGACGTATCGAATAAATGAATCCTATCATATGTGAATACTTTTACTCATATTATAAGCTACTCAAAAAACTAAAGCAAAAATACACAAAAAATCATTAATCATTAATTCGAATTTCGCTGTCAGTGATAAAATTTTATAAAATATATTTTCTTAATTTCAACTATAAAAAAAACATATTTTTTTCTCCAAATTCTTTTTAAGTTATAGGATTTTCGATTTATTTTGTTGTGTTTTATAATACTTTTCTTCTTTTTCATTAACTTTTGATGGTGTCACAAACTGTTGTAGTACAGACATTTTCCCCTATCAAATAAATATTTCCAATATATGGATTTTTCTATTCAAAAAAAATGCGTATACTTTTATATTTGTTCGCTCACCGCATAGTTCCTGAAATTTATTTATTTTCCTTAATTGGTGGCGGAAAAGTTTTTGCCTCTTCCCTTTTTTTTTTGTTTTTGGCGAAAAGTAAACAACAAACAACAACTCCCACATATTTAGCACTACGTGTGGCAAGTTCAAAGGCACCAACACTGGGCGTGGCCACAAAGAATATTTGTGTGTGTGTGCGTGTGTTTGTATATATGTACATATGTATCCAAATGATGGGCGTCACAAATTTGCTTGTTTGCTCCGACTTTAATTAAAGAGTATGCCTGCGGAGCTAATCAGCGTCCAAGTAACTAAGTAAGTTTTAGTAACTAGTAAAAGAGTATGAGTGTGACGGTAACACTGGATAATTAGAGTCGCCTTGTACACATTGGCAACCCTGAATTGCATTTAACATTTGCATTCAACATTCTTCAATTTTACTTTCGCATTTGCCCGGCATGCCTAATGAGCCGACAGTGCGTGCACATTGATATATTGGCTCTTGGTTGAGGGAATGACTCATTGAAGGAGCCGTCAGCGGTACTGCATGCCTAATTACGCTCAACAAGCAAGCGAGTTTTTATGACAGACGAGAGCAATCGCATTGCCGGTTGGCAACTTGATTGGATCGAGTAACAGGAGGGGAATAGTTGGCAGGGGTTAGGCTGGGAATTGCTTTTGGGTAAACGATGCAGGAAAGGGGCGTCTGGTAAGCTGACACCTTCGGCTCTTTCACACACGATGTGCAGTTGCCGCTTTGAACGCATGAGAGCCACCAGCAATAGCAACTGTGGAGCGGGAGCATTCGGGCGAACCCGCTAATGGACAATCAACAAAATGAAATGGCAAATGGTCGTGTAAATGCGACGAATGCACGCAGACCGTTAGTCAAACAACGAGTTGCCATGGAATCATTGGATGTAACGTGGTGCATCCAGAAAAAAAATGAGACCTAACCATCGTGCTCAATTTGAAAGGCTCCTATGTAAATGGCAGCTGTATAACGATACCAGTAACTTGAGAACAATAATTTAAAAAGCCAACTATTCATTGGAAAATAATTAACATCTACTTGAGATTGACTTTTGCTCTAACTTGTTAGTCTATCTGAATGATGAATATCTCAGTTATACCTTTTGGTAGAGTATTACCAAATTCAGGAGAAAATATTATAGACAAATCAAAGTGTTTGTTTTTAAACAAATAAACATTTCCAAGAAATGGAATTTCTTAATAAATTGTAAAAGTGCTAATTTATTTGGCCAAACTATGTATAAATTAAATAAATATTGATGCTATTAAAAAGCTACAAATTAAAATTAAAATTTAATTTATTAGTAGTTAACCAGAAGCCAATATCTCTCTATTTAAAAGCAACTGTAAAAAATAATAGATAATCAATAAAAGAGTTCCCAAACTAGCAAAGTCAGAACAAGTTATTATTGGCACTTAAATCAGGATTAAGTTTAAAGAATGATACTTTTACTTCTATTTAGCTTTAATAAATTTCTTTAAGAATTTTCCATTTTTTTCTCCATTGTCTTAAAATTAAATAACTTCTGGCAAGAGTATTGTATTTTCCAAAGCTAATCCTTATTTGAAATTCACAAGAAGTGCTTAAACTGAACCATTTTCCAATGTCTAGCCACCTGCCCATCATTATCCCACTTTATCATCATTTTGCATACATTCAGACACAAATGGCAAACGCTTGTTGTTGCCTGGCAGCCGGCTTAGAGCCCATAACAATGCGGCTTAATAATACAATAAATGCAATCAAAATAACAATAAAACATGCAGCATGCAACATGCTGCCAAAGCGGACAGCAGCAACTATGAAAAGAAAAAAAAAGAAAAATCAAATGGAAAACTAAAAGGTGAACCTAAAGTGAGAGAGTTGCTTAAAGCGGCATGTGGGTAAGTCGGTATACATCTGTATTAGTGTGTTTGTATCTGTGTGTGCAGAAATTATGACAATATGCAAACGAGTTTCACAATGGCCAAAGCAAAATATGGAATAAGCAAGCAAAAGCCGATGCTAGAAATCGCAGACAAAAGGCGCAACACACGACGAAAAAGCGATGTGACGATGCGGTGGGCAGGCAGGAAATATTGTGTGCCTAGACAGAGGCGGAGGTCTCGCCGCTCTTTCCTGCTGCTCCCAGCTTAAGCCCGTTGACATGTAAAGAGCATCAACAAAGGAGACAAAGTATTGGAAGTGGGGGGGGGGCAAAAATGTAGAAGAAAAAAGAAAAGAAGAAACCCAATGTGAGACAGGTAAGTGAGGCGGTTTTAGCCGGAAGGGCAAACCGAGTTGACGCTGCTGCACCAAAAACCGTTTTCGATAGAGATCGAACAAGATTCTAATAACTCCTGCCAACGAGTTCGAGGAGTAGTAATAGGGAGCAAAGAATTTCTGTATGGGTTTATGTGTGCGTGTGTGTGTATGTGGGATAAAGGGAAGGTATATTGCTTGGAACAAACGGCAATTAGCACGGCATGATGCAAGGCCACTAAGGGCCATGTTTACACAGAGGATTAGTTGTTGTGATGAGGGTTGTTGTTGTGGGTTTTAACAATTTTTTTTTTCGTTTTTTTTTTTGGCAGTTACTAAGCCATCAACGGGTTGATTAACTCTTCACTGGCAAAATGGAAATAAGAAGTTAAAGAGAACAACAGGAAGTTATCTTAAATAGCCAGAGCTTCAATAAGAACAAATCAAAGTATTTGAGTAACAGTAAGTTAAAATATATATAAATTGATTCTCATTGAATATTCTAATTCGTTTTACCTATAATAAATTCTCTACACTTCATATATGTGTGTATATCTATAATTTCATTCAACATCAATTTAGTTTTTCTTTAATTAAGTTTCTCCATTATTTGATTCAATCAATATTCTCATGTGTGTATTCTGTTCTTTTCTATATACATAGTAGTTTGTATGCTTGATTTATCTCAAAATCACAATCAACCCACGTAAAAAAATAGACATATCTATGTACATATGTATGTACATATATGCATATATCTATGTATATGTATATATTTACTCAATCTTAGAGTAGATTTGACTGCTTGCGCAACTTGTTGCTGCTGCCGGGCTAACAAATTATTTGAATTTTGAGTGGGTTTGATGTCTGCAAAGCAGCAATAGAGATGCAGATGCTATGGCTTAAACTGATGCTCGGATGCTGGGATGCTGATGCTGATGATGATGCCTATGCCTATGCCGGTGCAGATGCTGCAGCTGTAAAGTCTATGAAAGGTGTGAGTTTTATGTGGAAAACGTTTTGTTAACAGCTGCCTTGAACAAAATATAAAGAACAAAAAAAAAAACAACAACAACATCGAAAATTACAATAAATTATATAAAGTGTTAAATGTGAGTGAGAGAAAAAAAAGAGAAAGAAGAGCAGTGACCCTACTTCATCTATGAACCCAACACAACAATAACAAATAACATATCTCTCACCTAAAACCCTTGAAGATTTATGGGATTTAATCAAGCTGCGCAGGAAGAGAAGAGAACCCTAAGAGGGAGGGGCAAGCATAACCAATTTGTAGTGACAACTTTTCGTAGCGCCATAAAAAAGTGGATCTGTGTCTATATACAATATATATACATATTTGTATCCATCTCTCTTCCATTTTTTCTTTTTATGCATAACTCGTTACACTGAGAAAAATTACTTATATATTGAAATAATTATTAATTGTGTGTTATATAAAATGCAAATTGTTGTTCTAAACTTTTTCAGTTTTACATTTTACAATAATAATTCTTAAAATTTGGAAAAAATGTTTATTGCCATTTCGTGACAATCTTGCAATTTCATAATATTTTTCTTTGAGTGTAGGCTAGTTTATAACTTGAACTCTGGCAAGTTGAAGGTGTCAGGTTGACGCCATTTAGGTTTGTTAAACATAATAAATGTGATTCTGAACGTTTGTTTTCAGATTTACCCCAGCTTCTTTCCATCCCCCTATCCTATCCCTCTTTACACTCAACCGCTTAGGTTAGTTAAGAGATGCGGGTCGCGGTCATGTCCATGGGATGTGGTTGATAACAGCGGCGGCAACCGTTCTTGTTATAGTCTATCCCAGTATATAGTCATTGTTGTTGCTCTAGTGTTGACTTTAATTGACAACTCTTTGGTCCAATAGACCAGGGGCTATCGACAGGGCACAGCACAGTGGTTTGTTTTTATACAAAAAATTCTAGGATATTCTGTGGATAGATAAATGTATGCATAAATACAAATACAATCTCAAGTCTAGCTATGTATGTATGTATATGTTTACATGCTCATGTCTGTTTATATAAACATTTCACTTGCTTTTCGTGAGGCCTAATGGTATTTAACTATGTAAATGTTGCCCTGTTTATACGCGTTGGAGTGTGTAAAACACTTGAGAGAGGGATGGATTTAAAAAGAGTGAGAGAGAAAATGAGATGCTAAAACGTTTTAAACTCAAAGAAAAGACCAAATATAAATAAATATGAAAGCGCCATGCATGAGTGAGTGCGCTCTTGCAGCTGCCAGTTGTTAAAGGTGTTAAGTGAGAGAACAAAGCGCGCATCGCACTTAACACACTTGTACCACTGTGCCCTGTGCTCTAGAATGCAGTCGATGTCGTCTTGCATATGAAATGAGACAATAACTGGAAATCCAAAAAGCGATGCGCAGTTATGAATGGATTGTAGATTGGAAAGGGGGGGGGGGGGGGGGGTCGAAGGAACGTTGACTTAAACACACAAACAAAATATTCACCAAGTGGAGCATAGAAGAAGAGGCCACGCATCTCTTTAAAGCTGATTAAATTTGTAAGCTGCTCCCATCCAAAGAGTTGACAAACTGGTCGCTATTTTTCAAGGGGCCAACTAAGGGGAGAGAGGTAGGGCGGCTTGACAGTGGTGCGCATGCGTATATGTATGTTCCGTCTGCCGCCCCAAAAAAAAAAAAAACAAGGAGATGGAGAAGGAAAAAGAGACGAAAATGCAATTCCAATGAAATTGACGTGACAACGTTGACGACGATTGCAGAGCCACAATGTCGACAACGACAACGACGAAGATGAGTGTGACAAAAGCCACAGACATGGAACAGAAACAGGCGGTGGAAAAAAAACCGCAAAACTCCAGCAAAGGCAGAAACAGAGGCGGCCACCAACCAGACAACCATCTAGTCAGCCAGTCAGCCATACAGTCAGCCTGTAACCCAACAGAGACACAGACGAGTTGTGGCCGGAGCTAGGCAAATCCAATGAAAACAAAAATCTAAAGAGTACATAAACGACTTACTAGATACGCTGTAAATTCAGTTTGTTTCAAATGATTTCCCTTCTATTTATTATTTATAATAATAATATGATTTGGTACAATTTTTTGATACATACATAAATATATTTAGGGAAGTGCTAGAGGAACATTATGCCATCTTTCCATTAATATTTTATATGTTCTTATTTTTATTATATACATATTATCAAGAGAATCTCCTCAGTTAGCCGATTTTAAAAGCTCCAAATTAAGATCCACAAATGGAATAATTAATAAGCTTTTTAGGTCGACAATTCTTTCGTTTCAATTTTTGTTTTTTATAATATTAATAAATACAAAAAAATAATTGTAAAATTTATTCAACATTAAAATTAAAAAAATCAATTTTCAACAATTTGCAACTATTTAAAGTATCAATGAAATCTCTCATAATATATATATATATATATGTACATATATAATATAGTATATATATTTATATATATACATTGTCTATACAATTTAAAATGTCTGCAATTAAACGCTTGTTGAACATATATTTTGACATAATGTGTTTAATCAGAATTCACAATAGAATGCAAAGTTAGTTTGATATGTAAATTGCATTTGAGTTGCCAATTTCTTTGGGAGGGAAATTCCCCTATACATAATGTATTCCAAATGAGTTGACAAGCTCATTATATTCCATATACGTTTTAGGGTATAAACTTGGTGTTAACATGGGAGTCATCCAACGGGCTAGTTCGGCAGCAAACGAACATGTCAAAAGGTGTTGCCTGACTGCCATGCACTTGAAAAACTTGTTGTTGTACTTGTTGTTGTTGCAGTGTTTTGTTTTTTTTGTTGTTGTTGTTACTGGTAATTTGAATGGCGAAATGGCGACTGATCAGCCTACGTATGCAGACAAAAAGTGAAGCTTTGACGCTCACATGCTCCATGGGAGTGCGAAAGAAAGGCGTCACCATAGGCTATAGTAAACAGGCGACAAGCGACAACAACAAGAACAACATTGATGACAACAACAGATATTCGCATTTTGATTAGATTTAAGCAAACGCTTTGACGCTCCAATTGTAGGTACTGTGTGTGTGTGTGTGTGTGTTAGTTTACTGGATTTTGGATGAGGTGGCCACCAGATAGTCGTACTCATAGTCATCGTCGTCGTCATCGTCGACTTTGTCATTGTCTGGCGACCCTAACGACGTTGCATGTTTGACAATGCGTTTTGGGGCCAAAATGCAAATGGCAACCAGGGCGCGCCAGACAGTCGAAAAGGAGCGCGCAAAAAAAAAAGAAAAAAAAAGAAGAAAAACCCACAAAGCAAAGCGCAACTTAATTGCACTTTCTGAGGGTGTGGAATAGTCGCGTCCGCATCCATTGACAAACGGCGACAGTTTTGATTGAGTTTTAGCACGAAGTTTGGGCAGGAATCGGTAAATATGTATATAGGAAAAAGACAGAGAAATAGATAAAGAGGGAGAAAGAGCCAAAGCCACAACAAAGAACCGAAGGTAATTGCTGTCAGTCACTGGTGTCAAAGCGGCATCACAATAAGGATACGTTAAAGTGCTCACTGAAGCATAAAGTATCCCATCCCCAAATATTCAGATGCAACTAATTGACTTTCCATCAATGGGAAAAATCTTTCAAAGAACTTTCACTATGGTAACACGAGAAGGCTTTAAACTTATCAAAAAGATTTCATAGCTATGTATATTCTCTTATCTGATTAAATTTCCACACATAAACTAAAAACTACCGTGTCGACTTTAAATTATCAAGCATATATATATAAAAACATAAATTAACTCGAAGAAGAAAATATAAATGCAAAAGACTTAGCCTTGAATCTCTCTATTTTTAGTTCTCATATTACTATATAATTTATCAACATCAAGCGCAAGAAACCAGTCTTTTGCCCTATACCCATAATATTTTTCTCATCCTTCTACACAATTACTCATGCTCGAGCAGTAGCATTGAGTTTTGCCTCCTTTCGATTTTATTGAATTTTCTTGGAAAAAGATGTAAAAAAAAAAGAAGAGGAAAAAAAAGCCAAAATTTAATTATGACCAAAAACCGTATAGAGAAAAACTGGGGGAAGAAAAAGGCACCACTGGCGTTAACAATTTTTTTTTTATTTCCTCAAACGATTCTCTATTACCCATTTTTTGGTTTTGGTTTTGGTTTTTTTGTTGTTTTTTTTTTGGTTTTTTATTCCCACTCGACAATGATCGATTGTGATTTGTAAGAATGTCGACGCCAGAGATGAGGTCTTAGCAATTAATTTCTAAGCCAACGATTGAATGAAGGAGAAGAAATGCATGAAATGGATATGGGTGACTGAGAAGCGGTCAAGATTGATTTGAACTTTCGCTGACTTGAGCAGTGGAATGGAGTCAGGCGGATGGGATATTGGGGTGAGAGATTCATTACAGCGCAGATTGTGTTCGCCAGATTGTAAAACACTTCAAATGGTGACATTGATGGGGGTTTTGATTTTCATTTCCATTTTTCATTGATTGAAACATAAAAAAAAAAAAAAACAGAATTCATCCAGTCAACCAAGCAGTCAGTCAGCCAGTCAGTTAGCCAGTAAGGCATTATTTTGTCAGTTGAGCCATGACGCTGAAATCTTCGTATAATTTTTTTTTTCTTTCTTCATTTTGTTTTGTATATTTTTGGCGGCCTAATGAGCCATACTCGATGGCGCTACGGGGCGTATGAGTGATATTTTGCGCTTCAGCATTTTTATGATGACATTTTCAGCTTTTATGCATATTTTCAGTTAATTTGCATAAATAGTCGAAAATTGAAAATGAATAACATGGTTGAATGCCGTTCGTTGTCTGGGAAAATGTGTATATATGTCGGCATAAAAAAGATATACCAAAAATGATTATTTGGCCATAAAACTCAGGGCCAGGGGCATCAGGGAATATAAGGAACGTTGGCATAACGATATGTATAGTCAAATTTCATCTCCAACTCCTAACAGAATGATGCAATAAAATAGACATTAAAATGAGATAGGAATGATAAGGAGAAGGAGGAGAACTAGGAGAAGGGAAAACAACTAGGCCGAAGCTTTAGTCTGATTTTGTTGTTTTTCTTTTGTCGCTTTCGTTAGCGGATTTTCGAGCCGAATCAAATGATAAATTGAACGGAATTCTATTTATAAGCGTAATTGCATAATCCCACCTGAAAACATAATCCACCCACTTGGCTACGCGAACTCTAAACGCGTTGGCAATACATCATCTTTATCTGAAGACAATGCCACAAGGTGGCGGAAGCTGAGGCAAAGCAGCAAAGTTAAACGACACAAAAACAACAACATTGAGAGACCAGTGAATACAAGAACAAAGGCAAAAAAGAGAAAAAAAAAAAAAAGACGAGGGGGCAAAGAAATACGAAAAGGAAAAGAAATGAAAACAAAACCCAGACTATTTGTCAACGCGAATGAAGCCATTTATTATCCATCATAAAACTTGTATTTATCGCTAAAATGTGGTGAAGGGGAAAGAGGGGAAGGGACCAGGGACTATTCAGCGCTAGCACAAATCCCCCTTGAGAGTAACAGCAAAATGACGACAAATCCTGGACAGAGGACGTCCAGTACATAGTTCTTCTTCCTACGAGAATATGACGGCGTGTGTGTGTCTGTGTGTGTGTGTGTGTGTGGATAGTCAAACAAACAAAGGCATATATGAGGGAAAGAGAATGACTGGATATAAGGTGGTATACGGATGGGGATAACATCAGCCAGGGGAGCGGCAGCTTCCAGTGTCAAGGCAATAAATCATAAAGCAGCTGCCGGTACGTGAGCATGGCCTGAAATTGGAGCATGTGCGTCGCGCACTCGTCGCTGTACTCGCTGAATTGTCGTTGAAAATCACGTAAATGTTTTAAAAATGAAATCTCTTTTTGCAGGCACTGCACGCCATCCAACAACCAATTGGAACTGTATCGCTTGTCAGCCAAGAGTCGAATAAATTTCAGTTTCGGTGCTGAAATATTTACGCAGCGCCAGCAAAACGGCTCTCGATTTTCCAGGAACGTGGCTTAGCATTGCCCGCCTTGCCAATTGGTAACCAAAAACCCAACCAAAAACTAAAGCAAATCTAGAGAAAAAAAGAAACACAAAAAGAGCAAAAGGAGGCAAAACACACAGACACACACGGGGCACATAGCCAAAGAAGAAATCCAAGCATATGCGGCTAATAAACTAACCAAACATCCAACAGACAGTTGCAGATCCGGTCACAGCTGCAGACGGACATATACATACATATAGATAAACATATGTATCTACAAATGTAGTCAAATATATATCTATATATGTATATATGTATTCCATATCTAAGCATTTGGATGTCTGATTGAGCACACAGTCTGTCAGAGATTGGGCGGTGGTGAGATTTTACTTGATTGATGACCAGCACGCGCAATTTTGAAAGGATGCTGCCTGCCAATGTTCTCCCAGTCGGTCCTCTCTTCGCTTGTCTGTCTGTCTGTCTGTCTCAAGTTTTGTTAGCTAATTAGCAAGTTATTTTTGTCCAAAGGTAACGGCATTTCATCCAAACAAAAAAAAAAAGGAAAGAAAAACAAAAGTGCCAGTCAAGGGCATTCAATATTTGAAGAGTGAAGAAAAATGTGAAATAATCTAGCAAATAAACAAAAAACTGTATGGGAAACAGATCCAAATGCAAATAAATCAATGTTAAGTGTAGTTTTGATAAATTTCGAGAATACCAAAACTGTTTTGTTATCCAACTATAAACTGACCTAAATAAAACTATTTACTTTATTCTCTTTCTTAAACTTTTGTAGGATATGTTTGACATAAGTTCAAAGTTTATCTCGAAAACGATATCAAGTTTCCTTTAGTTAAAAAACACATCTTTTATTTAACTGTTGCTAAGGTAGCAATATTATACTACTTTATATTAATAAATATTGATAAAATAATAATTTAATGTCTTTGAAAACTAATTATTTAGTACTTTTACATATCTTTGCATTTTAGTTGAAATTAATTTTGACCCTGAGTTACTTTTAAAAAATATTATTTTAAATATTTTTCTTTCTTTAGATCTCTCTATATGGTTTATATATTCCAAAGAAAAATTAGTAGTAATATCTCTTTGAAGCTAAAGGAATTTGAATGATAAATACATTTCTGTTTTATTTCAAACGAAAAATTATTTTTAATTCGAATATACATAAATTCTATATATTTCTAAAAGATATATTAAAGACTGTCAAAGAAATTTCGTGGTCTTATAAATTTATTTTTAGTAATACATTCAAATTAATCTGGCTATATATCTTTAAATAAATAATATACGAGGCAGTTATCGCTATAAAGTATCTAGTATAGATTTATATTAACAATTTCTCTTCCTGTTTCTGGAAAAAAGTATATCCATCACCATATCATTAAAGCAAATTGTTCTTCTTTATCCTGTACAAGTATTTTAAATTAATGTTGTATGTTATTTTAACGAAAGTTTTTTTCAAAGAATTTTAAATAATAAAATTCATGATTTTTTAGACGTCATGAATTTAAATGAACTTAACTCAACTCAACTAAAGGGCTTAAAAATTCCAGTCAGCAGACAAATTACATTTGTGGCTCATTAAAATGATCTCTGCATTATAAAAAAGGAAAACGTGCCAAAAATATAACCAGTTCACACGCACACACGCACACACACACACACGCATATGTGCAGTGGCTTATACACATATGTAGAGATATATGTATATATATGTATATATATAGCATCAGAACGCAATCAGATGAAATTTATGAAATTCTTGCTGGGTAATTCATTTTTTTTTTTCTCATTCGTTATTCTGTGTTGCCAATGAATTTATTTTATTTTTCTCTTTTAGTTTCTTCCTTGGTCTTCGCTTTTGTGATATTTTTAATAGCATTTTTTCCTATGGAGGAATTTCGATGTTCACCAACAAAAACAACAATAACAATAACAGCAATAGGAACGAGCATCGATGAGAGGCTGGAACCACAAATAAAACAAAAGTATAGAACAAGGGGGGGAATGGAATGGTGGCAGAGGCCTGAGGATACAATGTCTGTGTGTGTGTGTGGGGGGGACATTGGCAGTGGCAGGGGCGTGTCATCCTGGCACACGACAAATAAATTTGTCAACAAATGTGGCAACCGCTGTGGCAGCGTCCGTTCGCATCGTGTGCGGGTGAATCCAAAATGCTGGGCCAAGAGGATTTCTGAGGCGGCAAGCATACGCATAATGAGTGGAATAGGGACAGCAATACAAATAATGTTGACAGTTGCGCATTAATTTTTTTTCACTAATTAATAAATGCCGGCTATAAGAGTATAGCGGGGGAAAGGGGGAGGGGGAGGGGACAGCAGAGGATATCAGTTGTGCACCGAAATGTTTTATTGGCCTATTAGTGCAGCATTTAAATGGCAATCAGGGCGTGGTGGTGGCTTCTCAGGTAAACCAAAAGTCACGCAAAGTCACAAATTGTAAGCCAACAACAACAACACCAACAAAAAAAAAAATAAACCCGAACAACTGGCAAACGAATGGGCAGTAAACAAGCAAACAAAAACTAACAACTTGCTTTGGTATGAGAGGCCGAGATGAAAGAAACGAATTGAAATGAAACGAAACGAAAAGGAAATCAATTGATGTGCGGCGACAATCGATATGGAGAATTGAGACTAGATGAGGTGAGGTGAGGCGAGGTGAACTTTAGGTCTGGACTGAAACCCTAAAAAAAATGAACAAAAATGAAATAAAAATCAAGCCACACACACACACACATACAAAAAGAGCGAGAGAGAAGAGAGAGGCTTGTTTTGTGGGTAAGCTTGAAGAAGCAAGCAACGAAGGATGATGATGATGGTTTGGTTTGGTTTGGCTTTGGTTTTGGCACGCCCTAAAACAGAAACACACAGAAAACAACAGGAAAAGAATGTACGTCTGCTTTAGGGTTTGGTAGCAGGTGATGCCCAGCAGACAGCGATAGCATATGCAGAGAAGGACTGAGTGAATCCAGGAGGACATATGAGTCTATCCACCTTGCGTTCTACTGACAACGTGATTGAAATTTATGACTGGCAAATACGCAATAGGAAGAGCAACAGCCACACAAAACTCAACTCAAACACAAACAGAAATAGAAACAGAAAAGCCACAATTCAGGGGGTTGACTCGGTTCTAAAAAGGGGGATGTGCGGTGGCTGCAGGGTGCGACCCCGAAGCGTGAGTTGAATTTTTCCAGCTCCTTTTCTCTATGAGAAATTGCACTGAATAAAAAGCACTTGTACGCATTAAAACCTAATTGGGAATTTCCATAGTTCATATGCCATTTTCTCTAACTGTGTTTTCTCTCTCTCTCTCTGAGGAGTGCTACGTGGTGATCTGTCTTTGAACTACAGAAATACATACGTACATACATACACATATGTAGATAATCTCTGTGTGTTAGTGTTTGTATGTGGCATCATGTTCTACATATTTTGGCTTGGCAAAATGTCACACGCAGCCAACAAACGTTGACTATTGCCTTTGTTGGGTGCTAAAGTGGATTTTGCGCTCGGCTATGATAAATTGAGGGTTTTCCCTGCTGCTGCCGGCCAACAAGCAGCGTATGGTCAACGTTAGAGATTTGCCTCATTCTTGTGTATCGTTACCTAAAAAACCCCCTAACCCTCTTCTATGTATGTATGTATGTATGTAGGTATATATGTTTGTATATTTCACCCGCACTCAGACACATCAAGCTCTGGGGCTAACAACTGCAGCAGATGAGAGATGAGCTGGACCAGGGAAGCAGATGAGAAGTGGCCAAATGTCATTTGCAGTTTGACAAGGCAACCAAGGATTACCGCAGAGGAAAGAGAAAAGCAAGCAGGGGATACATTATTACCATGGGAAACATCATAAATTAGTGTCATCAAAATACATTTTTCCTTTGGCAAAAACACAAAGGTAAAGCAGATTGCATTTTATTAGTGTTGATTAAAATAGAAAACAAAACTTTAAATGAATAAAGTTATAAAAAGCTACAACACTTTTTTACATTACTATAAAATATGTAAGTAATTATTATGAAAACCAAAAAAAAAGGCTTTTGGGCTCATTGTATAAATAAATAAGTCCTGAACATAACTTCTATATAATTTTAATTGAAAATTAATTATTGAATTTTTTTCACAATTTTCTTGTATATTTATCCACTGTTCTTCAATTGAATACCGTTTCTGTGTGTGTGTGTTTGTGTATTGGTTAGTTTCGCTTATTTAGCCAAGTTTTCTGTGCATTACTGCAGGGTGCTTTAGGATGTGCTTGGACTCCTCGGTGTACTCCACTTGAATGCTGTCACACTAATTTTATCAATTTCAAACTGGCAAAACTGGGAAAACGACAAAACCCAAACTAATCGACTTAATCGTACTGCGGCATCCAGCATCTTTCGCTTGGATTCGCTTCATATCCTTTCCCTGTCAGCCTGCAATGTCCTTGACATGAACTTCAATGCCGGAGAATGCTAAGCTGCATATATGCAGGCATCGGCATCGGCATCTCCTTGACTCAAGTGAAGCAATCGATGAACACGATGAAGACTTTGCCGCATTGTCGATGGCTTGGATAAGCAACTGACTGGGGATTCCTCCCACTTCCTCAAAAAAGGGAGGCAGAAAACAAAAAAAGAAAAATAAATAACTTGCTTTGATTTATTGTGTGCGGCTTAAAGTTCTGCAAAAGGCTGTGTATCCTGGCCCAGCTTATCAATGTTGTGCGAATGGTTGCGGGATGGGTGAGAAGGGACAAGGACAACGACAACTAGGAAATTCATTTATTTGCAGTGACTTTGAAAATAAAGTTGGACCATGGGTGAGCAAAGTTGTGACCTGCGTGCGCATCGATTATAAAACTTTTTTGTTCTGCTATCTTGTCTAGAGACAACGAATTGGCAAAGTTGTTAAATAATTGCGCTGTGCATTTAGTTTGGACCAACTCTGCGTATGCGTCATATGCTCCGCATCAGGATTAGCTGGGAAGTTTGCCAAGAAGCTTAGTGGCACTCGAGCGGGTGAGTTAATTGTGCGAATGTCAAGACAAATTGCGTTAATATTGCCAAGCGCGTACACACACACACACATACACAGACACAGACACAAATGATACAAGGACGTCGACGCGGACGTGGATGACAACAACAACAACAATAACAACGAAGAGAATAAGGACAAGCCAATGTTGAATCCCGAAGCTAAAATCCCATAAGCAAAGGTCAGGGACGAGACGTGTGTGAGTGTCGCAAAAGTTTTTAAAAAGTATTTTAAGCAAAATTTATGCAAACCACAAGGCACAAGGAAGCACCAGGACCAGCACCAGGACCAGGACCAGCTCCATCTCCATCACTAAAGCGCGTTTGCTATGTGCATGGGGCCTTGTGCTAATCCCCGAGTAATCAAAGTTTCGGCAATGTCAAGAGAGACAAGAAAAAATAACCAAAAAAAAAAAAAAAAAAGAACAGAAAAGAAAATAACACAAGAAAAAATGGCAAGCTGAAAGCCAAACATTGTCGCAGACTGAAAAAGGGAAATGTCTGCCAGGCCGGAGCCCAAACAAATTGCATACAAAACTTGTATATCCCTATCTCTCTCTCTCTCCCTCTCTCTCTCACCTCGTTCATCATGTCTCTGGGTATGTGGGTGTATTTATGTATATGCGTGTGTGGCTGGGAAAACACTTTTCCAATTAATGAAATCTCTAAACTGCCATAAATTTGGCCAGGCGCAAATAATTAAATTTCGTTTCGCAGCCAACGAAAACGACAACGACTTGTTGGCTTAATATATGTATATGTGTGAATGAGACTGTCTGTGTGTGTGTGTGTATGTTAGTGTGTGTCTCTGACATGTCGTAGCAATTGGGCCAAAACCACTAGGCCTCAATTGTAGTCGGTTGATGACCACGACCAACATGGCTTACGCTGTCAAATTGACATGGACTGCCAATGAGTTGACCCCCCGTTGACGAGGGCAGCTCGATAATAAACCAATAGAAATTATTTATTACTTAAAATTAATTGTTTAAATGCAATAAATCAATCAAAAATATTAATGTATTTTAAATAAGAGCCATAAATTCTGTAAAATCTTGAACAACTGAATAATAGTGTAAAAACTTAACTTTTTAATGAGATTTCTGATTAAAACTTGGCCTTATTGAATATAAGACTAATATAGATGACCCTAATCTTAGCCATTAAAACAATAATTGCAGCTGACAACTTTCGCAAAGATTTACCCATTAGAGAAAGTTTTCTTCTTATTTAATATAATTTTTTATCTTTTGTAATGGAAACTTACCTGCTTGACACTGGCATTCGTTGACTGTTCCTGTTCCTGTTCCACCTGCCGCAGCTGCTGCTGCTTCAGCCTGTCTACGTTGCTGGCGTCGCGTCAATTGCAAGTGGGAAACATCGCGACGCAGGCGATGCAACTCACGACGCACATGTAATGCCAAATGGGGCGATGTACTATCGTTAACATTGCTTGAAGTACTGGCCAGGATTTGTGTTTGTTCGGAGGGCCAGTGGATCAATTGCTGTTGCTCCTGCTCCAGTCGCAGCTCCAATTCAACAATACGAGCATCTAGTTGCTGCAATCGTTGCAATTGTTGCTCCATTCGTGTCTGTCGCACATTGGCGTATAGTGCAAAACTGAAGGCGCACAGGCACAGGACATAGCTGGCAATGTGCAGCAAGGAAATTAACTGGATTGAGTAACGCGCCTGATCCTTGGATGGTGGGCGCTGATTCGTTTTGTCCTGGCAGGTAGTTGCTGTTGTTTGAGGCGCTGCCAGGCGACTAGCTGTAAATGTTGTTGCACCATCGCTGGGGCATTGATTGTGTCCCAGCAGCATACTCTGTTGTTCCATTTCAACTGTGGATGTTCCTGTGGATGTTCCTGTGGATGCGGTAGTTGTGGTTGCTGTTGCTGTTGAAGATTCCATTTGCATTGTCCTTGGGCTGTGGCCGCTGGGCGGCGTTTTATGCTTGCGCATGCTGCGTTCTCGGCAATTTGAAGCGTTCTCCTTCGTTTTGCTCCAACTAATGCTGGGAATGATCCTGCTGGTGTGCTTGAGTGTGTCTCTGGCACTTGAAGTGTCCTTGTGGCATCACAAAAAAAAAAAGAAGAAAACTAACAAAACGTGAGGCACATGTGTGGCCGTTGCTCCTTTATTTTTTTTTTGTCTTTTTTTGTTTTTGTCCAATGCCTTTTCTTCTAGTGCACTCGTTCCACTTTTATACTATTTCGCTGCGTTATTTGGCCAGGACATGACGATGGTGAACATTTTCTACTTATTTTTTTTTTTTCCTTTTTTATTTGTGGGCCCCGTTGCCACTTGTGCCACTTGTCAGGGCTTTTGTTTTTGTTTTCGTCCTGTCAATCGTCACAGTGGCAGCTGAATCAGAAGCAGCTGCTCCTTCAGCTTCTTGACTATTTTTTATTTTACTGTTTGCTTCTCTTTTTTGTTTTGTCTATCTGTTTCTTTTTTTCTATTTCTTTCGTTCGCCTTCGAGTGCTCTTCACATTGCAACTTATTTAGTTCTCGTGCCCGTCGCGAATCCTTTCCTTGACTTTTCCAAAACTGCAACGAGAGAAAATTTGAAAAAAGAAAAGTGAAAAAGTTTGTTGAAAGTTTTTTCATTTTTTTTTTTTTTATTATTTCTTTTATTTCGTTCACAAATCGCAGGCTTGAATTATGTGCCAACTGGACCTAGTCGTCGTTGTCGTTGCCACATTTTCAATAATCAGCCAAGCTCGGTTGCCAGGACAGTGGCGTGTCCTCGACGTGTCTTGGCGCTAACTTCGTTTTAAATTCAGCCAGCCGTGGTCGACCTTCCTCCACCTTAACAACCCAAGTACCACGAATGACTTGGGTAACCAAAAACTTTTTTCTCTCCTGTCTTTTTCATTTCTTATTTTTTTTTGCTTTTTTGCCGCTCACAAGAAAGTTTTTTTTTTTTTGTAGCTCAAGTAGCAAAAGTAACGGCAGCAGCAACAACTGAGAAAACAACAAGATGCTTATTGACCAGGGGGAAGGGGAAAGGGAAATGCAAGCATTTGACCCATAGACTTCAACTGTGGCCCACATGCCGAAAGTGGAGAACGGTATTGGTGGTGGGTGGTTGCTGTCGTCAACGTACGACAGCAACAAGCCACTCTGGGCATAATAAAACAGTATACAATACAAGAGAGAGAGAGAAAGAGAAAAAATGAAGAAGAAGTAGGAACCATAAAGTGGAAATTATAGCTACAATACTTTTGAAGAACCTTCTGGGAACGGGGGTCAACACAACAGCAAATACTCTTTACACCCAAATGAGCTTGACAAAAAAAAAAGTTTCGTAAAGTTTATTTCGGAACAAAAGAACACTTAAAATGAAGTTCAAATATATATAACAAAAATCATTTTATACGATTTCATAAGTTTTCTTGGAAATCTTCGTAGTCAAATAACATAAAAGAAGACTAAAAATAAGTTGTAAGAAATTAAAACCGATTTGAAATGAAGCAACTATAATCAAACTTGATTTTAATATATACCAAAGTTGAAATTTCACAACATTTATATTTCTTAATTAAAGTAAACTTAGTCGCAGATTTGGTGATCTATTTAATCTTAGTCAGCATCTATTTCAGAATTTTTGTTAGAATCAAAAAATATTTATTTTATTCTTTCTAAAAAGTACATACGAAAAATAAAAATGCAAATTAATTAATTTTTGCAATTTTATAAAGTATATGTACATCTGCATTTGAACATATAGAAACTAAAAGCCATTTTTCAGAAAATTTAAACAAAAGAAAACCATTTCATTGTAGTATATATATGATATATTTAAATATGTATAAAAAGCAATTTGTTTAAACTAATATTATGTATAATATATATATCTATCTAGTTATACTAATGCAAATTGATAAAATATTGAATTTTCATTATTAGTTTTAGAAAAATGAAATAGAGTATGATATCTCCAAATATAATATATATGTTAAACTTTTCCACTTTAATAGGCTCTTCTATTTGGTTGTATTCTAATAAAAAATATTTTTTTTTATATAATATAAATTGCATATTTCTTTCTCTTTTGAGCTCATGTCACTATTATTTCAGTTTAATAAACATAAATAATAGTAATTTAGATACGCATGCTGTATATTTCTTTTAATTTTAATTTGCTTTAAATTAAAAAACGAATTGCGGGCTTTTTTTTTTTTTTGATTGAATGATTAAACCGAAAACCAGCACAATTTGTTTAATATATATTTTTTCTTTGTTTTTGTTGTGGAGCACATTATTGTTGATTCTACACATACCTACTTATTGATGTATGAGTTTGAAGTTGTTTGTGTGCGTTTCACATTGCGCAATCATGCGCTAACCACAACACAACCAACAACAATAACAACAATTGAAAGAAAAGCGCACATAAAAGTCAAAAACAATCGAAATACCCTTTCCTACCGATTTATCCGTACCCCGACTATCAAAAACCACAATACAAAAATTGAGCCAGTCCCCAAAAAAAAAAGCAACAAAAATATAAAAGTCAAAAGGCCAATTTCAAATAGCAGCAGCAGCAAGCAGCAACAACAATAAGCAGCAGTTCCCCGTTGCCGCTTCCAATTCCGCTTTAAGCTGTAGACTAAAGGAGTGGTGGGTTGGGGGGGAGGGAGAAAAAAAGGAGGTTGGAATGGGTACTCTACCCGAGCACAAGTCAGTGGAATGTTTGGAACACTCTAATAAAACTAATTGAAAGTCTTGTGCGCTATAAACCCAATAATGGCAAATGAAGATGATGACGACGGCGACGAGGATGATGATAATAATGATCAAGATGATGATGATGATGATGCTGTTGTTGTTGTTGTTCTAGTTACCCGGACAACAAAAACAATAATCAGAAGAACAACTGCATGGCAATGGTAGCATTTAATTTAACAAATAAAAGCAAACATATGGAGACTTGAGAACAGCTTGCACTTGGTTATCCAACTTTTAACCCGGCACCAGCACCGCCCCCCCTCCCATCAGGATTCGACTAAATGGAACATCCCTCTATCGAACAGCCAGCATATATCGATTTCGATATGTACAATGTAGCCAAAAGGTTAACGCTTTTTATTGCTAACTCAATATAAAAGTAAATTGATTTCAAATTTTCAGCAGCTTTTGTCAATTTGGGAGGTCTTTTTTCTAGCTGAAAAGTATGCTATGTATGCTATGAATTTTTCTCACTGTACACAAATTCAATTATGTGTCTATGTGCCTGAAAGTGTATATGTGTGTGGGTGTGGGTGTGTGAGGGAAAGGCCACTTAGCAAATATACACATATATATGTATATATAGAGACATATATATCTATCTATATATTGTACAATATAAAAAAATATATATGTGCCTGTGTGTGTGTGGGTGTGTGTGTGTGTAAGTGCGTCCATCTGGCAATTGAAAAATTTGATTTCGAATTGAAATGCAAATCAAGCAAAAATTGAAATGGCATTTGCCGGACCGAGGACCCCACAATGAAGGCTAAATCCTTGGCCAAGAGGCAAAAGCTTCCTAAGCTGGCGCAATGTTGAGTTAAGTGGCACACGTACATACATTAGTGTCAATATATATATATATATATACATATATATGTATGTGTTGGCGTGTGTGTGTAAAGTCCAGTCAATAGCTGTAAAAAGCTCAATTGCAATGCATTCAAAAGGATTATTGTCCTTATTTATTTTGCTAAATTTATTCGTTACGCACAAATGCCCCAGCAAGCTAAACCCAACCAAACTGAAGCGAACCGTATCAAATCAGAAGGGTCAGGGAGGTGGAAGGAGGCGTGCCACAAGCAAGTGAAAATACAAAACATAAGACCAAAAATCAAAGCAAATAAACAATAAAAATAATCGGGCCGTTAGTAACACATGTGCATTTTTCATCTTCATCATCATCATCATCGTCATCGTCAAAAGGAGCAGCAGTAGCAACACATCACAACTTTGTTGTTGCCACAACAGACCAAACAACAAGAACAACAATAACAAAACTCGACAGCTTCCTCTGGCAATAAATAGTTGTCGTACTATAGGAAGAAAAATGCAAGTAGTGTTTAAGTTTTGTTTTTTTTTTTCTCTTTTTTATATTTTGGCAGCAACACAACCGGAACCCATCGACATCACACCCCGCCCCCTTTATAACACACTCCTGTCAGCCCCTTTTGGGTGGCAAGATGTGAGAAGCGTCATTTCCTTTACCAAGCAACAACCCCGCATCCTCCAACTTTTGACTTGCTTCAGGTTTCTTCTTGATTTTTCGTTTTTTTTTCTGCTGCTTCATCATCGAAATTGAAAAAGAAGACAGAGAAAAGAGGAGGGGAAAGGAAAGCCGATAATATTTGAGAGTTTGAGGAGGCAAGAATGAGAAAAGTTTCAACTATGTGGATGTAACCTACGTACGTGTTGAACCATATAAATTTGATTATTGCTACATGCCAGACTTTTAAGCGTAACTACAAAAAAAAGAAAAGAAAAAGAAATAAATTCTCCTAGCCAAGGTAAGTGCATTTAGTAGATTATGGTAAGTTAATAGAATTAAATTAAACTTTCCTATAAATCGATAATTAAGTGCAAATCATCTGCCCCTAAGTTTTCCCATAAAAAAAGTAGACAAATTCTACACAATCTTAACATTCTTTTTTACATTTGTAAATAAATATTTATATATTCGTTAAATAAAAAAAATAATCTATAAATTTATTTATATTAAAAACTATATAATAAATAAATATACATATTTCAAATTATATATATATATATATTTTGGCAAGAAAAATATTTTCCATATTGCTGTTAGTAAATTTGTCTGATAATTATTAGCACGACAATCTGAATTTATATTGTGACATTTTTATATAAATCTTTTCCATTTACTTTTCTGTTTCTTTAAAATTCTTTAAGCAATATTTAAATTATTTTTCCCATGAAACTGAATAATAATATTTTATATCAATATTTTATATTATTATTCAGTTTCATTATAGTTAAAAATACATTTTCATTCTGTTGAGCAGAATTTTTGAGCTTTATCACTGGCTTTAGAACTTAAATTCCAAAATTAAATTAAATTACTGAAACCTTATATCTGAAACCTTCATATCCTAATGGATATCAATAATAGTATCTAAAATAGTATCTAAAATTCAAAGTTATCTAAATATATTTGAAGAAGTCAAAATTTATTTCTTAAGAAAGATCAAAAAGCTAACTGTGCGAGAATATGTTGAAATGTTATCTTTAAAAGTACCAATTAAAAAACAATTTAACATTTAACTTCTCTCACATATTTGTTGTACTTTTGGATACATTTGTGGTTGCTGCTTATCTTTTAGCCCATAAACACTTGCCACTGAATTCGTCATACGTCATTTCACAGTCTGAGGTTTCCATAAACCTTTTTTTTTAGGACTTCGACAACTTCACTTTATACATAACTATAAATGTGTTTGTATGCAGAGAAAAATGTTATGCATCAGTTAAATACATTCAATCTTGGTTTTATATTGTTGCCATTTCCTTGTAATTTTTACTGCTTGTTGTTCGGCTTCTTCTTGCCATTTCCAGTGGGTTTATGTTCCCTCTGGCCACATACAAACTATTAGTGCAACTCATTCTAGTGTTTGTTGTTGTTGTTCTTGATATTGTAGTCATCTTTGTAGTTTTATGTGTGTTGTTTTACAACATAGCCAAGCCACACCCACTCAAGGAGGAGCTGGCAAAAAGGAATCCCCGCCCTTGGGAGAAATTACTTAATTTTGGAATTTCAATTTAGCACTTAGACTGGAACAACATGATGGCACGTTGACTGCCCAAGTGTATAAATGTGTATATGTGTTAAAGTGTGTAAGTGTGTGTGTGTGTGTGTGTATGTTTATGTATGTAAGTGTGAGACATGAAGCACAAAGGGAGTTAGTATTTAGGTATGTTTTGTTGTGGTGTGTGTAAAAATCCAGCTTACACATGTTGTGACTCTTAAAAATTTCCGGAATTTTTGGCACGCAATGTTTGCTTTTGTTTACTTTGGCTATCCAACTCGTTTTTCTCCTTATATTCTTGGTACTCCTCTTTCAATCTCTGTCTCTCTCTCTCCCTCTCTCTATCTCTTCCTCTTGGGATGTTAAGACCATTCTTGTTGTGGATGCTGCATAAAGAAATTTAAACATTCTTCTCTCATCATTTCTTGTTTTACTTTATAGCATATAATCTTTTTTATTTATACGAATTTTAGTCTAGTCAAAGGTTAAGTCACGGTGTTTAATTAAGTTAAGAAAAGTTACAATTAACTACACATAAAGGTAAACTTTTATTCACTACACTTTTCTCTATTTACACCTGGCACACACTCACACGACACCAGGTAACATTCATGTATGGTGTGCGAGGTTAACTCTCTCCATTCCTCCTGGTGCGGTAAGAGAGTTTGTTAAACAGTGTAAAGTTACACGCAACTAAGCACTTAACTGCATAAAAGCCAGTGTCTAGGCAAAAGGGGTTTTTCCAAAAGGGATGGTGGGGTGGAACCTTACAACCGCAGGCGGCGGCAACAGCAACGGCGTCAGCCTTGGACTTGGTCGAGTTTGCGTGCGTTTTTATGAATGAGTCCATGAGCAACAAATGTAAATCTGCGACCCCGTTGAAAGGTCGTCCACAGGCTGTCTACTGCCAGTGGTTATGGTGGTAGTGGCGGCAAGTAGTCGTCTGTCAGTGCTTAGGCGCAAATTGAAGCACAGTCAGAGACCAGGGACCGAGTAACAGAGATGTGCGGCCATAAAACGACGTCTCAAATGGCCGACGAGGTAGCCAAAGGGCAAGCAATGTAAACAGACACAGCTGGAGTTGGTCATTCGACATTCGGGCCAGGCCAAGCCGGGCCACATCAGGACAAGCCGAGTCTGGCCAGGGTTGGACTTTGTCTGGACATTCTTCATATGGGCCATGTGTCTTTTGTGGTCTGTGCATGGGTTAGAGGCCGCAAGCTGTGGACCATCAATTGAGCTCTGATCTGACACGACAGACCATAGAAAACCGCTTAAACTTGTACAAGGAAAACTGGCAAAAAGGCTAAGCCAGAAATATAGATATTGGTTAACGTGAGAAAATGAGGCATAAATATGCCAAATAAAAGGGAAGAAAAAAAAGTAGAAAGATTAAAAAGCACTAAAAGAACATGCAATCAATTTAAAGTTTTGTCGACCAACTTTATGGTATTCCAATCACTGTTTATTATCCCAAAGAAGGTAAACTTAAAAGTTTAGAATCAATTTTTTTCGGGTTCTTTGTACATATATATATTGAGATTTTCATATCCCACTTAAGTTTAAGTTAATATAACTCAAATGCTATGGAAAAATCGATAAAAATTCTTTTTTATATATTCTTCTATATTTTCTAATTTTTTTATTATTTATTTATTTATATTTTTATTTAAACTTTAGTTCGAGTAAGCGGAACTTGAAAGTCATGGAAAATCATAAGTTTTTCTTACTTTTTGTCCCACTCTTCATTGAGTTAGATAACTATAAAAAGTTAATGTATATTTTTTTTCAAATTGTTATATTTATAAAGACTTTCGATTCCTACTTTAGTTTAAATCTTTTTCTCATTTAAATCAATATTAATATTCGTATAACTCCAAACTTTTAACTGTTTTTGCTTATATCTTTTAAAGTGTTTAAAGCTCTATTAAAATCTAAATACTTATTTGAAGCAACTTTTTGATTAACCCTCGTCAAGTTGCCTCTGCATTCTACCTTAGCTGACTCATTAAACGCATAACTCATCGCTTATTGCAACAGAGGCAAAAGAAGAAACACCCCAAAAAATCGCGGTACCAGCTTAAGTTGCAAATCCCCCCCACCCCTCCACCACCCTGCTACTACCATAATTCGACCACAAAATGCATGGCAGCCAACCATTCTCAAATCGAAGCACCCTATTTGGGTTGGTCAATGCAACCCTGTCTTCAAGGCAAACCGCAACACACACGCATACACACACACACAAACACACACACATCAGATGGATGTTCGCTGCAGCAAAAAGCGCAACCTAAATCCCTTTCAGAATATGTTCCTATGTCTAGTACCTGAGTTTCATTTAAATTCTGGTAGACTTTTTGGCTTGGCATTTAAGTAATTTACTGGCAACAACCTGTGGGCATGGGTATAGGAATACCTCCAGTCATTCTCTCTCTCGCTGTGTGTGTGCCTTCTTCTTATGCTTCAGCTCCTTTTTTTGTTGGTTGGTTTGCTGGTTGGTTGGTAATTTTTCACTGGCTGACAAGATGTCGCCATTTGCTGCTGGGCTGCTGTGCTGCATAATTGCTTTGTGGTTAAAAGGATTATTTGCTTATTTTTCATTATTTTTTTTTCTTCTTTTTTTTTTTTTCTTTTTTGCTGTGCTGTCTACTTGCTTGCCTGCCTGCTGAGTCACTCAAGACAGACTCAGTTCATCGTCGTCTGCGTCGTTTGCCATTTACTAAGCCGGCGGCTTGCGCTGATTTGGGATTAAATGCATTCAGCTCATTTAATTTTCAGTGCACCGCAAAAACCCAAGAGTTTGGGTTTAGTGCCTTTGCCTTTTGCTGGTGTGTTGGAAATTATATAATTAAGTTAAAGTGAGAGGCGACTGGCAATTTACGAGACCAAACTCCCTACAACATGGCTCTTCCTCCACATCTCATTTCTCATCCTCTCTCTCTCTCTTTGGCTTTCCACGCTTTGATATCACGCTAATTTCTTAATTTTCACCTTCCGCTTATGGCGGACGTAACCCATTCCCTTACCAATTCTAAAAAGGGAATAAAATAAAATAACAAAATAAAAAAAACCATTCATTTCCGTATTTCTATATCTATCGTGATGATGATGACTTTTATTGTTGTGGCGTTGGCGGTGTCAGTTGGAGCGGCTGTGTTATCACAACACCCATAACAATAGCGCGACGACCCCAAACTCAAGCCAATGCCCAACCCCAAGCCCAAACCCTGGTCCAGGTCCCGGCCAGGTCCAACCCCCTTCGGCTGATTGCTGTTCATTCGCGCGTTAAATATGAGAGGGGAGGGATGACAACAGTTGTGTGTTGATGCTTTTGAAAATGAAACCATCCCCAACTCTTCGCCTCCCGCCCCAGTATCAGCCCCAGTTCCAGTTCGCAACCCCAACCCCAATCAGGGAACTATGCTTTTTTTTCTGGACTACTACTCTTTGGGCTCTATGGACGTTTTTGTGTTCAATTTAGCGTCATAATTTCGTTTATTGCATGGCCTGTGACAGCGTTCCGTTTACTTTTGGATAGAGAAGCGTCTACCCTACCCAATCCTCCCTTCATTCGACTCTTTTCTGATGCTGCTACTGCTGCTGCTGCTGTCAAGTGTTTTGTTGAGTTCATCAAAATTGTCGCTAGCCAACGACGATGACATCCACTTAACGCAATTTTCAGCACCAGAACCAGCTCCACTTGACAGTCATTCAGTCAGTCATTCGTTCAAGCTGCTACTAAGCACCCACCATCAGAGTCTATACATTCATTCATTCACTCATTCATTCATTCATTTGTGAGTAAGTGAGTGAGTTTGTTCGTTCATTTTACGCCATTTACAGTTACAATTAATGTTTGTTTGCCCAACTCCCGCATGACAAGATCAAAGTAGCCTCCGCTTTATGCTCCCAATTTTAGCTTAAAGCTTTTCATACATATTTAATAATTGTTCAGCTTAAAGTCCATAAAAATGTCGAGACCCGATGTTGAGGCCTCCAGGGAAGAAAGCCACTTTTCCTTGCCAAAGGAAAAGGGTCGCAGCAGCAGCAACAGTACAACAAAAAGCGCAACCTTTCCATAACTGAATAAAATGAATGTTTTTTTGCACAACTTTACACCTGGCGCCGGTGCTGGAGCTGGAGCTGGAGCCCGGCTGCTGTCAGGTATGTCTGTGGCATCTTTGGGGCATGCCATAAAGTATCTTAAATATTTTGTACTATGGTACCCCAGCAATTTTATGACAGAGAGTGAGAGGAGAACGGCTTTACCAGTACTGAAATTGGGCCTTGGCTTCATTAGATTTGCACTAGAACTTAATTTGCAGTAAAGTTTTTTTTTTTTGTCCCAATAATACTCTCAGCTTGTGTACAGAATTTCAATGGTTTTTCTTTTTTTTTCTACCCATAGTGAAGAGACCCTGTTAGGGTCTTGATTACCATCTTCCCTAAAAAAAAAAAGAACTAGGGTCACTTAATTTGGGATGAATGGTATTCTAATATGAAGGCAAACACTCTAAATTCTAACAACTTTTGACATTTTCTTTTATATACAGAAAATGATATTTATTTGCTAGTTTTGTTTATTTATTTTTCTATTTTAAAAATGTTATCTTGATGATATTAAATAAAGGAAAATTCAATTGGAATTTGAAATTGCTACTAAATTAATTTTATAAGATCTTATTGTATATTTTAGGATATTTGCAAGTCGGTTCTTGGTCGTTACATATGGAATTTCTGTTTTTTTTTTCTTTTTTTTTGGTAGGTTGCTTTGTTTAATCTATTTTTTATGCGCTTTGCGCGGGCATTCGCCTAAAAGCGGGCTTGGATTTATGCTTGCCTGCTCTTGATTTGATTCCGTTTTGACTGAGTGTGTGTGTGAGTGTATATGTATGTATATGTGTTTGAATGCTATTTTTTTAGGGATATTCTTTTGTCATTGGGACCAAGGGTAACCACCCTAATTTGTTGTTGTTTAGAGGGGATTTGCATGTACAAAAGAACTCATGCATACATACAAATACAAATGTACATATGTATGTACATACATACATACATACATAAATGCTGCCTTTTTATATGCATTTACCACTCATTATAATCAAAATCAAAATATATTTATGTTTTTTTTTTCTTTCGCTGTACATACTTTGTCTTTGCACCTATTGCACGTTTGTTGTTGTTGTTGCTTTTGTTGCTCTCGAGATGCTGTTGCTCCTTCTTGTTGCTTTTCACTTCACTTTGGACTGATTTGAGCACTTAACATAATTTATTTTCATTTGAACAATTTCTTATTTCTTGCTTGCACTTGGCACACAAACACCGACTGTTGCTGCTGCTATTGTTGTTTTTGTTGTTGTTGCTGCTGTTGTCACAACTTTGTTTTGCTGTTGGGCTTAAAGCATTTCCTTCTTCTTTCTGGGCTTTCTTTTTTTTTTTTTTTCTTCTGCTTTGCCTTTAATCTAAAAAAAACAACAACAATGAAACGAAAACATACACACACACATACAACACGCTGCCGTTCAAGAGTAAAAGGCGATCCCGATGGAGCGATGAAGATGCTGCAAGCAAAAATATTCGCGTTACTCTTACACTACTCACTCTCCTGCACACACACACAAACACAAGAATAACGCAAAGCTCTTGATATATTATACGAAATACCGTTATAGCAATCCGTCCGCAAACACGTCCGCTCTCAATACAAGTCGAGTCGCAACTGAATTCTTGCACCAACTTGTTTTCTTTTTTTTCGTAACCATACGTATACGCTATACATTGCTCATCACATGAATAGGTACATGCTTGGTGGTTGATATTATTAAGAATTATTTTTCTATAATATCTCCACTTAAAAAAAAAAAAATCCTTTGTTAAAAATATAAATTTAGGAAAATTGTATACAATTACCAAAATTATTTCACAGTGTTATTTAATATTTTTTTCTTATTACAAAAACAAGATTAATTAACTTTACTATAACAGTCAGTTTATAGTAAGTATAACCCATAATTTAAAATAGTTTGCATTTAAAACAAACCAAATTTGAATACAAAAGCAAGTGATTCGACTTTTACTTGGGTACAAGAAAATTGGAAAACGTTTCGAAAGATTCTTGGCAATAGCTTTAATTATATCTTTACTATATATATATACATTTATATAGCTAATTTATTGTACTTTTTAATTATTATGTTTATAACTTAACTATAGCTATTTTTTACCTTTTCCGTATGGAATAGCATTTATGAAACCGTAAAAAGTCTATAGCACAACAGGTATAACCAATTCATAAGGCATATTTTGCAATTGATAAATTATTGCATATTTTTGGGTACTCAGATCCACTATTTGATCCTCGATATCCCGAACTCTCAGGTCTTTGAGACCTATATTTTAACAGCTCCCTGTATTTCAAATTGTAGTTTAACAGTCACAACATTGTTAGATCAAACATGTTGTAAGTTGCAGCTCGAAGCAAACTTGTTTATTCTCAATGTTCGTCTCGAAGGAAATTTCATTTTAGCGCTTAAATTTAAATAATAAGAATTCCCATAAAATGTTTTCTAATTTTTTATAATCTTTCTAACTTTGCTTAGTAAAAATATTTCTAATGTGCTGCTTTATATTATTTTCAGAGCATTATTGTTGCTTTTTTCTTCTAGGGTAACCAAAAATTACGTTTCCTTTCTCTTACGTTTTGCTCGATACGATGTGACGGTACTTCTTGGATGCCAGTGCCATACTCATTTCCGGTTTCCGTTACTTTGTGTGCGTGTAAAATTTGAATTGCGTGGCAAAAGGACTCTGTCCTCGACATTAACTGCGACTTCGTTTTATTTTTTATTGTGCGCATATCTAAAATTATTGAGGGAAAAAACATTAACATTGGGGGCGGATGTTTGCAATTTCCATGTCTCTGGGGGCGTGTCCCGTTATGCCTAAATCAAATTGTCTCGTGCAACTCAAAACTCATTCTATTAGCTGCCAATTGCCGGCAATGAGGAGAGCTTCCCTTAGAGAAGGCTAATCAACACTTTGAGAAAGCACAGAGAGTCTAAAAATGAAGAGGGAGAACGATAGAAGGATGGGAGAGACAGAGAGAGAGAGAGAGAGGTTATTGAAGGCCTCACTGAAAATAGCGGGCTGATAAGAAGTTGGCTGCATTTTTGATAAGATAAGTTCCAAATGGTTTTTGGTTACGCAGAGTAGGAGCTTTTTGCTTTAGTATTAGATCGGTAGACTATTAGTCAGAGGTTGCCATTTAACACAAACAGTCACAAAATGGATGAAGCGGACTTGTCACTCTTTGGCAGTAAGAACAAGCACAAGAAAGACAAAGCAGATGCCACACAAATAGCCAAGACGCCCACATCGGAGGCCGATTTGCACCGCATCATTGTATCTCGGCCCACAACTGAGGATACATACGAGAATTGTCGCCATACTGGCATTGCCTTGATCCTCAATCACAAGGACGTTAAGGGTCAGAAGCAGCGTGTGGGCACTGAAAGAGATCGTGATGTCATGGAACAAACATTAAAGGGCTATGGCTTTGATGTCAGAACGTTCAATGATCTGACCTTCGAGGAGATCAACAAAATACTCAAAGAGGGTAAGTAAATAAGTCAGTCTAAAATTTAAAGCAAGTTAATAAAACATTTTATTACCCTCTATTTTTAGTGGCTCGTGAGGATCATAGCTCAAATGATTGCTTCGTATTGACTGTAATGTCTCATGGCTCTGAGGGCAAAGTCTATGCCAAAGACATGGCATATCCTGTGGAACGTTTGTGGAATCCTTTTCTAGGTGATAATTGCAAGAGTCTGGTAAATAAGCCAAAAATATTCTTTATCCAAGCCTGTCGGGGTGAGAATTTGGAAAAGGCAGTAGAATTTAGTAGTTTTGCCGTAATGACAAGAGATTTGGGTCCAGCACCAGCACCAGTGGCACCATCCATTCAACCAATTACCTATGCCATTCCCAGCACTGCAGATATGCTGGTCTACTATTCCACATTCGATAGTAAGTACTAGATGGATTAATATCTGGATTATATAAAACTAGAAAACTAATGAACGTTTCTTTTGTTTTCAGAATTCTTCTCATTTCGAAATGTGGACGCCGGCTCTTGGTTTATACAGAGCCTGTGCATAGTTCTCGATTTAGCTGCTAAAAATGAGGCATCGCAGCCGGAGGGAGCCGAACTATTGCGCCTACTAACATCTGTGAATAGAAAGGTTGCCTATGAGTATCAATCGAATACCAAGAACGAGGCTCTCAATCAAATGAAAGAAATGCCTAATTTTATGTCCACACTGACAAAAACCTTTCAGTTGCGTGTAAAACCCAAGTCATACAATAATTAATGAAATAAACAATGGGAATGGTGGGCAGTAGGAGCTGAGTCACCCAACAGAAGTATATAACAACAATTTGTGTTAATAATAATGTTTGCTATTTGTTTATATGTATCTATCGATCGTTGTTTTCCTTTGCTTTATAGTACTTATCTGGAATTGGCTTAATGCCGTTGGGGCCCCGATAAGAAACGCCAGAAATGACTGCTCTACATATATAGATGGCAGTTAGATAACTTTTTACACATAAAGAATGGGCATTATACTTTACATTATATACTATAACAAATCCCTTTGCTGACTTTCAGTTGACCAGGATATGTCACGATTACTATACGTTTGTGGACTTTGTCTACTTTTTCGTTTATGGCAGCTTCTATCTTTGGCTCCAGTTGGGTACAATTCCAATAAAGGTGTTCACTGTCGTCCACTGATAACTATTAATGGTCTGATAAAATGGCTCATCTTGGTGGCAATATCACCTTACATTTTAATCCAGAGTTCTGCTTTATATGAGGCGACTAATGTGAAGCATTCATCGGTCTTCAATTACATTGCCATGGGCACAATGGCTGGTGATTTAGGAATATCATTGACCATCTTGGGCAATCATATGTGGCAACGTCAGCGATTGGCTGAATTATTTAATCAGTTAGTTAATCTTCATCGCACAACTCGATTAAATTGGCCTTTCACCCTATTGCTTTGGATGAAACTTGTTTTATCCCTGTACGAGGTTCTGTGTAATATTCCCTTTCTGCAGGATTCGGTAAATCGTTTGCCCTGGCCACAACTTTTGGGCTATGGAGTTGAACTCTATGTACAGCATGTGAGCAGTGTCTATGCCAATGGAATATTTGCAGGATTGCTTCTTCTGTTAGCCAACTTGAATGAATTGGCAAAGGATGAAGAAGACTATCGTCTAACTTTGGAAAGGGAAAGAAATTGGCTAAGAGTGAGCAATAATTTTAATAAAACTTTCCAATTAGGCATATTCCTACTAGTTATTGGCAACTTTATCAATATTTTGACCAACATGTATGCCTACATGTCCTATTTTGTGTCCCAGCATGGCGTTCCTTTAACCATATCTAATTATTGTGCCATTGTGACAATTCAGTTATACGCCTTGATCTTGGTGGCCCATCTCTGTCAGATGAGACACGCCAGATTATGTCGTCGATATCTTCAATTGGCTTACACTCCAGATAATTTAACTGTAGAACAGGTAGGTGCATAATCCTTAACTAATTAAAAGATGATTAAAACTCCGCTCTATTTCATTTTAGGCCATAGAACCTACCATTAATTTATTAATATTTCCCATGGGTAATTTTAAATTTTCTATTTTGGGTCTATTTACCCTGAATAATGCTTTTTGGTTATTTCTTGTGACATATGCAATGAATTTTATTGTTATTATCTTGCAGTTTACCTTGAAGAACAAAAAAAACTAAATAAAAAACAAAATTGCTATTAATAATGGAAATATGACTTCATAAGCAACTTTCTTTTGTTCAAGATTTATAGGCACAATTTTTTTACAAACCGATGACAAATCGGCACACATAATCTATTTTTAAATTCTTATAATATTCTCACACTTTTTTAAATAAAATTTATAAAGTTAGGATTCCATTACAATGATAAGCTGTCATTTAACTAAACTACACTGAGCACAAAAAATTTGTTTTAATTTTATTTAGCGAGAAAGTTTACCTTTTAAGCTTTCCAAGCTCGTTTAGCTTTTGGTTCCTAACTTGTCTAACAACTCAATATGAACCCGAAATTTGTTATTAACTGTTAAAATTTAAAAAGAATGTATTACATTTAGGAAAATCTATCTTAAAAAAATTTTCTTAACAATAAAACATCATTTTTTAAAAAATTAATCAATAAATTTAAAAGCATTTATGCTAATTGAAATAATGGAAAACTCTTAGTATATGGATTAATTTATTCTCTTTAAGTACCTTGGCTAGTTGCTTAGACCCCGCCTAGTTTTAATACACTAAAACATAACTTAAAGTGCCGATAGTAGTATCGGCTACTTGAAAGATAATCTTTTCTGTAGACAAAATTTTTGTCTACATATAATCGATTAAGATTGGATTGTAAATCTTTTCGGTATTCATTCAGCTATTTTAGTGTGTCGCAATCGTTTATTTTGATTTCGGTGAAACGTTTTTGTCATTTGGTCAGTTGCATAAACTGGAAACGAAAGTCGTTGGCAATAAAATACAAAAACCAAAACTCAAACTAGTTCGATGAGATTTACACCAAAGCAAAGCAAATATAAATATACTCAGATAGGACATGGCCGATATTCAAATGTTTAACTGTGTCCTGTATTGTATTATAATTCGATATATATAGAAATTGTATTATAACATATATGTAAGTAGATCTTCGAAAGGGCGGACTCACATTTCAGAGTCCAACAGAGCATGGCCATTTTTCGATTGGCCTATATGGCTTTGGTATGCACATAATCTGATTATTACAAATTGTTCAATGGATTAGCATATTGACTTCTTCCTGCTTTCACTTTGCATAGAAAACTCTGGTTACAACACTCGCTTATTAGCATTAATTCTTCCTATGGATAACCACAAAAGCAGAAGCATTCGCACGCGCCAATTTTCCAAACCGCTGGGCCGATCGCACACCGTCTACCTGCACTTGCGTAGGCTGCTGTGCCTTTTGGTCAGTCTCTGCTCCAGTCGAGTGTTATGTAAGGCTATTAACCACAAATTCGAGCACTACACTGAGCCAAAACAAAAAAAAAGAGATCATAAATCAGTTTGTTAAATTGTTTAATCGATATTGTTTTCTAAAAAGAAAAAAAGTTTTGTTCAGTTTGAAATAGTTTCATTATAATTTTAATTTAAATATTTATAATTTTAAGTGTTTATACATCCAATTTTTTTGCCTGTATAACTTTATTTTGCTTCTGCTTAGGCACCTTTATCTGCGTCTAGCTATTGTTGGCCACATGGTGCGATGGTAAGGTGTAAGGCAAGAACCGTTAAGACGCCTTTTTCAGTTGATGGCTAACGTTTGGGCTTATCGACGTATTGTTCATCCATCCCAACAGCAATTTGTTTTGTATTTGACTTGTTGCCTTGAATGCGCTTTGGCTGTGGCATTTGTAGTGGCAACTTTATGTTTACTTCACATTTCACTGTGTGCATCAAGTCATCATTTCACCTGCCTTTGGGCCATCTTTTACCCTCTGTTATGCTTAGTTCCCCCCTTTTTTTGAGTTATCTCTTTGCTGTTTATGTTAATAAGTTTTGTTATTTTTTTCTTTATTTTTATTATTTTATGATTATAAAGCAACCAGTTGGTTTGCTCTTGTTTTTGTTGTTATTGTTGCTGCTGCTGCTGGGCCTTCCTTCCTTCTTTCTTTGGTGCATTTCATTTGATTGGCTTTTGTGTTTTTTAACACGCAATAAAAAGGCAGCAAAGAAAGAGAAAAGACAAGTTATAAGGCAAGACAAAAGCCGCAACGGTTTATTTGAGACAACTCAAGTTTTGCACTAAACATGGACCTAGACAAATACACACACACACACACACACAGAAATAGATACACTCATTAAGGATGCCTCTCTCCCACTCTCTCATTTAAACCATTGCAAGAAGATTTTTCCTTGGCACTTGTTGTCGTCGCTACTGTTGGTTATTATTATTATATTTTTCCACTGTGGAAAACTAGTCTCATCAGTTGCTGCTTACCACACACTCACCTAGTAGACTCTCAAAACTGAATTCCACTTGCAGTCGCTTCAGTTGGTCGTGAAGTGTTTGCCTAGTCGGATGTCGGTTATCGGTTGTTGGCTTTGTGCGTTTTGTTAGCCATGTTAGATGCGACGCATTCGAAGCAACTCAAGCTTAATTTGCAGCAACTAAAGCAATAAAAAAAAAGGATAACTGAATGGATAATTAATATTAACGTTATCAATCATATGTCTGCATTAACTTTATTATTCAGTTGTTTAGCATATTTGTTGGGCCAAAATGTGGCACAAGCGGGCCAAGTGCAAGGCAAGTTAAACCAAAAATGGTATAAGATCATCATTAATCTTTCAACTAGACAGTGTTTCGTGTAATTTAAAGCTGGCCAACAAGCTCTACTACGACCACATTTGTCAAGTGCAGTTTGTCGCCTAAGTCTTTAGTTGCGTTGCAAGTAAACAAGTTTATCTAGTTGTTGTTGTTGTTGTATTGATGATCCGTTAAATAACCCAAATTTTAAATGAAATGCTGTTGCAACAACTTCTCTTCCCCCTCCCTCAGACCGGTGTAAATCTGCATCGATCAATGCCAAAGAAGTCAATTGGCAATTTCATCAAAATAACTGTCTTAAGGTGGCAAAATGTTAATTTTCTTTCGCCCAAGTGACCCAAATTTTCTTCTTAGTGTGACCCATTTATTTATGGTTAACCTGCTCCTTGGCACCTTACACACACACACACACACACACACACACACAGACACTCTCACACCACTTTTACTGTGAACGATGTGAACCCAATGGTGAACCCGCAAGTCACCCAACTTCATGTGGCAATGTTCTAATTAAAATTTTAATTTGTTTGTGTTACTTGGAATGGCCGCATAAACTTAATATTCTTGGACAACTTATATGAAATCAGTCTATAAAATACTGGCCAACAAGTCGACAAGTGTTAAAGTGTTTAACACAAATGTGTGTAATGTGTGTGCAAGTGTGCATTTATGAATAATAATTTGTAGTAATTTTGTTGTTATGAGAATGAGAATATGTTTGTGGGAAATGAGAATTGACCGTTACCAAGCGATTCAAATTGTTGAAAGTGACAAATGCCTATATAAAAAAAAAGAACAATAGTCTTATAACAAGTGTGGAAAATTATATGGAAAATTACTTCGACTTTGATGCAAGATCACTATTATGTTTATGACAATTTTCCGTTTTCATTTGTGTTTGAATTGTTTTAAAATTTGTTTCGTTTTATTTGCTTTACAGTAACGGTTTAAATTAATATTCATTTAATCCGAAAGTAAAAGAAAGTGTTGCAGAAACATCAAACCCAAACAAATAAAAATATATTAAGTAACCAGTTCTATTAACTTAAAGCTGTTATATATGACGTGTGTTAAAAAATTTTAAATCTATAAAACTTATAAAAAAATTCTTCTTTTTGGTTTTATTTAAATGGACCTATTTTGATTGAAGGCAATTTAAATTCAAAAATATCAGAGTAAGATGTCACTAACTAAATGCATTAATAACTATAAAAATTATACTATATTATTGATGAATCCATATAGCAATGGATATAAAACTCCTAATCGATGACTCATCGAATTATCTAGATTTTTCTTGTACTAAAATTCGTTTTAAGGATTTATATATTTCTTGTTAATTTATAAAAGTAAAAAATTTATTTGCTACTTAAAAGTGTTGTTAGATGAATATTTTAGAATTTTTCAATAACTTTACCTATTAATCGCTGAGATAAAAGCAAACTATACTGAATTCTCGATCGAAATAGCTTTTGAATATTTAAAAAATGAATCTAGGATGACGAAGCTTTATTTATTTTGATCTATATTATTTAATTATATACATTAGTACTAGATAATGGCGTTTTAATATTGAAAATAATATGTTCTGCTATTGCAGAAGTTTTGAATAATTCTAATACAATATGTAGAACTTAAAGTTTCCTACAAATTTGAGTTTGTTTTTAAATTTTCAATAACTAATAATAACAACTAATTATAAATTGACTTTGACTAGATAAATCATTTATAAATAATATTTCAACAAACATAATAATTAGCGGACTTTCTAAAATTAAGTTTTAATGATTTTGCCGGCTCAAAGCAACTGAATTTATAAACATCACAAAAAGCTAGCAAGTTATCTGTATTTTGAAAATTCCAACTTGAAATCTTAAAATTTTATCGCATTAGTCGATAAATGAATAATACAGAATCAAAGGTAAAGGTATTTAAAATTGGAATCCAAAGAATCCCTACAATTCAGTTCAGGTTTAGTCAGAGCAATTGCAGATTCAGATTTCCATATTCATGGACATGGACTTAGTTGCAACGCAAACAGTTCACACCAAAGTGAACTAGAAACTGCAAGTAAATAATAGAAACTGCACCTGCAAATCTTAAATTGCACCGCAACAACAATAACACGAACCCAAAACAAAAAAAAAAAAATAGTAATAGAAATAAAACAATAAACAAGCAAAGCCTACGAAAAATAGTTGTAAGAGGGAAAAAAAGAAGCTGAAGATTTCACTGGAGCATCATCAAGAGCAACAATGATATTTTCACGCTGTTGAAGATGTTCCGAAAAAATGTCAGCAAGTCAGTCAGTCCATCAGTCAGTCAGTCAGTCAGTCAGTTAGATATCTCAAGTCTTGTCTTGTCACTGTAAAGCAAGAAAAAAAATTTGTTAATTATGTCATGAGGGTGGGAAACTGCTGCAGCAAAGAAACACAAAAACCAAGACAAGAAAATAATTCGCAAGTTGATTGCAGGTCTCCTTCGGCAACTGCAACAACTGAAACGACTGGGCGACAGTTGAATGCATGTGGAAAAGTGTTGCAACTTGAGCATGGGCCACGCGACAAACGTAGAAAGTTTCGGTTAGGCGCCAGTTCTCTCCAAGATTCGCATTGCACTCCCGCCATACCCCCCTAATCCCTCCGACAATGTCGACCATGTTCAATTGTGGTTGCGTTTTTCCATTTTCGGTTCTCAGTGCTCGAAAATTTGCATGCCAAAGACAGCAAAACAATTTGTCAAAGTTATTTTTACTTTCTTTTTTTTGTTTTACTTTTGGTGATCTCTAATCATTTTATTTGTGGCCTACTTTAGCAGCCTCCGGTGGTCTTGGTGGATGTTCATTTCACACGCTGGATGGAGTGGCAGCCGAAAGCGAAGGTGTTCGCTTTATAAGACTGAGAGAAGATGCCCAGGTGGGCAAGGAGATACTCCGATTGCAAGCCTATCCACGTTCCAGTGTGGCACTCAAGGGCGCCGATGCCAGCGGTGATCATAAATACTTTAATTTAACGGAATATAATGGAACCACACTGGTGGTTAGTTTGGCGAGATCACTGGAACGCTTGGTAGATCGAGATGTACCAAGGAATTTATTAAAATTTCGCATACTCTGCGCTGGTCGGCAGGAAAAACTAGAGGAAGGCAGTTATCTATCGATTACAGTTTATATTGAGGATGTCAATGATAATGCTCCGGAATTTCTCAATACTCCCTATGTGGTCGATGTGGATGAGAATACTTCTGTGGAGAGCATTGTGTTCGAGGGAGTGCAAGCCTTTGATCGGGATAAACCCAATACACCAAATTCAGAAATACATTTTAGCATGACCACGGTACCGGAACAAATATCCGCCGATGGTAGTCCGTACTTTGCACTAAAGAGTCCTCATCGGCCCCTCTTAATCCTGAAGCGAGAGCTTGATTTTGACAATGGCATTCGGCAATTTAATTTACCAATTTTTGCCTGGGATCGAGGCACTCCAGCCAATCAGGCCAATACTACAATTACAATAAATGTGAAAGATGTAGATGATTTGCCTCCTAAATTCACAGAAGGTGTTTATCGGACAAAGATAAATGAATTCTATCCCATGACTGGTGTCCCGGTTCGCATACCCCTCTACTTTGCCCCACCCATAATGGCCTTCGATCAGGATTCTCTAAATGCAACTTTGATCTATGAAATTATTTCGGGCAATGAGAGGCAATTGTTCCGGGTTAATCCTCATAATGGAGTCATGTACTTGCAAAAGGAAATCGATTTGGAGGAGGAGAGTTTACCTGGCAATAGTTTTGTTATACAATTGGAGGCGCGACAAAAAGATAATCCACTCAAAAAAGCCCTTGCACGGTGAGAAATAATAAAAATATTACCAAAAATTGTTAAAATATTTTTAATTTTATATATTTTCAGCATTGAAGTAGAGGTTCTTGACCTGAACGATAATGTTCCGGAATTTGAGGCGGATTTCTACAATATTTCCATAGTGGAGAATCTTCCCACAGGTTTCAGTGTACTTCAGGTGAATGCTCTTGATCGTGACCAAGGTGAGAATTCGGAATTTTTGTATAATCTGGTTGAAACCAAAGATGCTGCTGGTGCCTTTCGTATTGATTCCCGCTCTGGATGGATTACTGTTCGAGATGATCGTCTACTGGATCGGGAGAAACGCAAGTCTATTCAGTTAAATGTGGAAGCATTGGAACGGAATCCCTCGTATCTAGATGATAAGCATCTAAAGAAACCCGGTCCAAGTCGAGTACGAGTGGATATAACTCTGCTGGACACCAACGATAATACTCCAAAATTTGAGCATGGAAATCTTTATGAGTTCAAGGTGCCAATTACTGCACCCATTGGCTATAAGATTGGACAAGTGATAGCCCATGATCCCGACGAGGGACCAAATGGACATTTACTCTACGAATTGCAGCGTCCCAAAGGAAGTGGTTATATACCCTTTCGATTGGATAATAAGAATGGCACCATCTATGTGGGTGGACCACTGAGACGTGGACGCATTGCCGTGTTTGTTGAGGCCAGTGATCAGCCAACAAATCCCTCAGAGCGACGCTTCTCCTTGGCTGTCATTACAATTGAGGTGTATGCCACTATAGATGATCAGGCCATTGATTTTGTTGGTGCTCCTTATGAGTTTTGGGTGGGAGCTCACACCTCATTGGGTACATCAGTTGGTCAAGTGCGAACCACTCTGATCTATGATGGTGAAGATGAGATTATGTACGATTTATTGCATACATATTCCGAGGGTGTACCCTTTGCCATAGAGGAGAGATCGGGAATTATAACTGTGATCAGAGAGTTATCGGAATTCAAAAGGAAAGTCTATAACTTTGAGGCTGTAGCAAATTATGTAAGTAGCATGGAAATAAATTTAAACGGAAGTCTTAATATCATTTTACTTAGCTATTTGCCAACTCATCGAAGCCGCTGATCATTTCGCGTAGTTCGCCACCTCTCACCACAGCTGCCACAACGGAACTTACTGATGAAGGTGTCCTAATTACGAATCTAACCATACACATTGTGGCAAAACCAGAGCAAAAGGTTCCCATTCGTCCAGTTATAGAGTAAGTCGAAATATAATCGATAAATATATCAATATATCGATTAATAATTAACATTGATCCTTTTATTTATGAATCTTTTTAAGGGAGATCAACATGAATATAATTAATTTTCATGTGGAGGAGAATCTGGTAGGTGGCATCATTGGACAACTTCTTTATAAAAATGGCCTCAATGTGGTTAACAATGAGTTGGGCAGTTTCCGGGAGATGCCAGCAAGTAATCTTACAATGGGCAGTCGTTTCCGTAGTCGTAATCGAAGTCGCAGCTATAAAACAAAGAGACGACTGGCACGTCGTTTGGCTGGAGATACCAATCTCAAGTTACGTTATATTATAGCCAATCAACAGGAGGTGGTCAATAAAATATCCATAACAGAGGACGGAACACTGCTGACGCTCATTGGACTGGATCGGGAGCAGCAGGCCAGCTATGAACTTACCGTAATTGTGGAGTACAGTACGGGATTGGTAAGCGGAGCGGGTATCTATCAGGTCAACATAAAGGTGGACGATGTCAATGATAATGCACCCAAATTTAATGCCCTCACCTATGTGGGACTGATCAATGAGAATTGTGCCCAGGGAACGGAATTATCCATGAACCAGGCCATACTCATAAACGATGCGGATGAGGGAGCCAATGCAGAGTTCCGTGTCCAGTTGCAGGGCGATTACAGTGAGGAATTCAGCATTGACTATATCAATGTTACCACCACTGTAAATGGTAGTCAACACAAGATTCCATCGGGTACGGGTGCATTTAATATATTCAATTTGACGGATCAATGGAATGATGAGTTCAAATACCAGGAACTCCACACAACCTTCATGCAATCCAATTTTAAGTTGAGCAGTGGACCCTACTTTCGCATCAGTTACACCGGCAAAAGAGGACTGGACAGGGAGAAGCAACAATTATACAATCTCAAGATTATAGCTGCCGATACTGGAGGATTGTCGGGTTATGCCCATTTAACAATTCTTGTGGCTGATGTCAATGATAATGCCCCAATCTTTGAACGGATTTCTGTTTTCAAGGACTCAAGACTGGAGATACGTGAATATACAACGGATATGGAGATATACTTTGTAGAAAGTTCAAATGGCATGATGGTACCATCGGCCACGGCTACAATGATGCTAGCACCACCTCCCTATCATATTCCCGGATCGCCGCGTCTGCACATGGAGCGGGACAGAGGAGTTGTGGGCCGTGCCAAGTCAAGACGCCGCTTTGCCCGCTCCCTTATCACAAAGTGTCCCTTATTTGCTGTCTATGAGGACACACCGGTAGGAGCTAAACTCCTACAATTGAGTGCCAGTGATGAGGACTTTGGTAAAAATGCTCTACTCCACTATGAGTTATCGGCTGAGCAGGTTAAACGTTCTTCGGGAATGCCGGGAATGATTAAGTTGCCAGGTATACGATACTTTAGCATGGATAAACTGACCGGAGAACTATCGGTTAACTATCCATTGGCTGCCAATATTGAGATATTGGTTAATTTAAGTGTCACCGATATAGATGGATTAAAGGATTCCACTTGCTTACGCTTCTCAGTGATGGATGTGAACAATCATGCTCCAACTTTCAAAAAATCCTGGTACAGCTTTGACACACCTGAGGGGGATTATAAGGACAGTGTTCTGGGTCAACTGATGGCCATTGACATGGACTATGGCGAGAATGCCAATGTAACCTATAGCCTAAGTGACTTAGAGTTACCCTTCACCATAAAACCAGCTTCGGGAGTGCTAAAGATCAATGGTCAACTGGATCGGGAATTAAAGGCGAAATATAATTTTCAGGTCGTGGCAATTGATAATGCTCCTCCATTGCAGCAAATGTCTAGTAGTGTTAATGTGGAGGTTAATGTGTTGGACATAAATGATAATCGTCCTGAATTCATTGGCTACGATGAGCAGACAAAGGCCATCAAGTATATACCCCAAGTGGCAGATCGGACACAAATGTTGCCAGTGTACAAAGCCTATTTGGATCGTAGTACCCAACCGGGAACTTTTGTTAAGCAACTGACTGCCATTGATAAGGATAATGTGGGAAATGGCAATGGACTGGTTCTATACTCCATTCGTCATCAGGAGATGCAGGCCCCACTCTTCCAGATTGACTCCCGCGATGGAACCATTACCACAGTCTCTCACATAAGTGCATACAATGATTATGAGCATTTAAATGTATCAGTCATCGCCTCGGATTTGGGTAGTCCGGCACTATCTGCCACTGCTGTGGTTATAGTCAATTTGCAGGGTCAGGCTATTACCACATCCACGACAACATCCAAACCAGAAGTGCCTTTAAATGTGACCATTTTCCAGCATTCGTACTTTGAAGTTCAATTGACCGAGAATAATGAGGCACCAACTGAGGTGATGCGTTTGAATCTGTCAGCAGGATTGAATCCAGACAATTATCGCTGGTCGCTATGGCTAGAGGAAGGACTGGACGAGACAGATGCCCATCCACCATTCGAATACGATGCCAAAAATATGCTACTCTATGCCCTCAAGCCATTTGACAGGGAGCGCATCTCCCGCTATCAACTGAGGATACGGGCGGATCGTTTGAGCCGAGAGGCTCGCAACTATGCCAAAGTGTCTTATCCGGTAGTAGATGAACGAATTGAAGGCCTGTCTCTCAATGAATGCCGGATCCTTGTACATATTGTTGATGAGAACGATAATGCACCCAAATTTCGTGGCAATGGACAACCGATTGTTGCAGTGCTGCCACGAAGTGCCAGCTTTGGTTATCCAGTGACCCGGGTGATTGCCACAGATGCGGATGAGGGTCTCAATGCGGAGATACGTTATCGTCTTTTAAATGAGCCCACTCGTCTGTTTGGCATTGATGAAACGACCGGAAATATACGTTTACTTGGTGATCTTCCATTGGATGAACGGATCTATGGCTTCGATGTGAAGGCCACCGATCGTCTGGGTGCAGATGATGGACGTAGTGGTATTGTCAACGTATTTGTCTATATCATAGATGAGTCAAAACAGGTGCTATTGGTGGTAGCCGGAAAACCAGTGGAGGTCGAAAGTAGAATTGAGGGCCTAATGGAGGCCCTAAGCGATGCCATTGGCAAGGATGTGCGCGTTAGGTTACTGGAGCCACATGCAGGAGGATTGGAAGCATCGTAAGTGGTTTCAAGATGACCCAATTGTAAGAACCTCATCTCTCATTTCTATTCGTTTTTCAGTACAAATGCCTATATCTATGCCGTGGATCCGCATACGAATGCCATTGTGGAAATGGAACAATTGCAGGAGTAAGCAAAATCCTCCACCTACACCCATGACCCAGAACTGTCAGCTCATAATGGATTGTGTTCTCTCTCTATCTCTTTCCTTTAGCTCTTTGGCTGGCCTACAACTGGATGCATTGCAATTGCAGCAACAGCGTGTGGATAGCACGAAGGCCATGCCCCGTATCATTGAATTGGCTGAATTTGGACAAGTTCCAAAACCCACACATGCAACCGTTACCAGTTTTATGGGAGGCCTGGAATTTGTGACTCTGGTTCTATTGGCATTGATTAGTCTGGGAGCACTTATTGCCGCCTGTTGCTATCTTTGTATGCGCCAAAAACGGTAATTGACAAAAAAAAGAAAAAGACTGCTAAAAGCGTTTGAGCCAAATGGAGCTCGCTTTACTTTTAAGTTTAATTATATTCAATATTTTTGTTAGCCATAGCTAAAAGCCTTAAGACAGCATAATAAATTTTAAGTCAATTACAAATGCTTGCCTTTTGGTTAATGTTGTTGCTGTTGTTGATAATGTTGCTGTCGTTGCATTTTGTTGCTGACAGTGGAAACCGGCTGCAATTAGGTCTACACCTGTCCGATTAAATTCTAACTGTAAAAAAAGCAAAAACAACAACAGCAACAACAAGAAACGATAGATAGACAGGCAGAAAGGAGACAATCTCTCTCTCTCTCTCTCTCTTTCTTCTAGTCAAAGATCTAATGACAACTTCAACTCAAATGTGAATGTGCCACTCAAATGTCGTCTTACTTTTCCAGAATACTTTGGTCACAACGCAATTTTGCCGCCTCAGAAGCCGGTCTTACCTATACCATAGCTGGCATTAGTAGCTCAAATCGTGGCAAACAGAGACACCAACAACGTCAGCAAAGACATACACAACGTTGCAGCAAGGGCAGCTCGGGTAGTCAACGTCCAACAAGTGCATTTATGCCCGAATCCGTATGCTCCTCAGCCCAGACTCAATCGACGGCAACGGCAACAGAAAAATTGGAGCAGCAATTGCATCATCATCATCAGCAACAAGCTCTGGCAACGCAGCAGCAACATCATCAGTACCTGAACGAGTGAGTGACGGGCAACAACAAACGGGTTTTCCTTCCATTTTAAACAACTAATTGTATGAATTCTTCTTTCTTCATATACCTCTAGGCAACACCGCCAACGCGAATATATTGATGTGCCACTACCCAAGTCCATTGCCAAGGCTGCAGCAGCTGCAGCAGCAGCAGCAGCATCATCTGATGGTGTTGCTGGAGGAATAGGAGGCGTTACAACCAGTACACCATTTGTGCTAAAATATAATTCCTGTCAGCCCGTTAATAATCTGTAAGTAAATTTGAAAACCAATTAAATTTAATTGATCTATCAATGATCTTTCGATAATGCAGCAACAACTATGAAACCTCGCTATTCTCCCTCCACTCAACGGGTCAGGATTCGGGCGTTGAATTCTTGAGCAGTCGTGAGTTATATGAGACCTCACCGGATTCCTTTCAGCACAGCAGCAGTGTGAAACGCAATCCGGAAGTTCTCTGTCCGCGACATGCGAAAGCCCATCTGGAATTGCGTCACCAGCAACCCAATACAACGGACAGTAGCGATACCTATGAGGATTCATTAAAAACAGATGAACCACTAGTGGCCCACAATTGTCGTAGTAGCAACTGTCAGCATCATCAACCGCACTATCAGAATACGAGATTCGAGAAGCGATCCTGCGTCCGACACTCCTTCTCTGGGGTCAAGGATGATCTGATGCAACATTCGCCACAAATATCGTTGCGTCCGCGTGGACATGTTCTACGCAATTCCATGAACGATTTGGAGCAACGTTTACATAATCTAGAGCAATCCTTTCGACGACCGCTCGAATTTAGTAAATCAAATTCATTGTTTTAGTTAATAACTCTAGTGCAAGTTTATTTTGTAAGAGCAACCAAGTGCAATAATACACCAAGAGAAGAAGCTTTCAAAAATTAATTAATTAATCGAAATATTTACGGAACTCCAAGCAGCCGGACCAGTTAATCTCCCATCCAGGTGTTATCTTCTTGGCCAAATCATACCATCTACTGACATTGGAATACTTTTTAAAGTCAAAGCCAGCCACATCAAAAGTGGAAACACTTGCCAAAAGTGCAATATCCGCTAAACTAAGATTTTCACCTGCCGCGTAAGTTCTGCCCTCCAATGTTGTATTCAGATGGCCAAAAGCGATTTCAATTTTCTTATACAACTCTGGATTGGCTGGCTGTTTCTGAAAGATCTGTGGATAATAGTAGTCGGCGAAACTCTTATACAAGGTACCCAGATCGAAATATAATAATTGATTAATAGTTGCTTGTTTTTTTATGTCCTTTGGATAGAGTTTATCATCTTTGGCATAATTCTCCACGAGATAAACCATAATGGCACGTGATTCCCACAGGGCAAAACCGTGATCATTCAATGTGGGTATCGTATGCTGTGGATTAATCTTTAAATATTCTGGCTTGAATTGATCTCCTGCTCGTGTATTGATAATTATTTCCCTATCAAATTCCACTCCAATGGCTTTGGCTGTCATTATTACAGCACGGCACGGAGCAGATCCGGGTCGAAAATAAAAGTCCATGGTGCTAAAAGGTAAATGAAAATGATAGCAACTTATCAAATAAAATCGGACAATCAAACAAGTTTTTTTTCCCTCACAATACAAAAAAATAAAACTTACATTTGCTTGGGGATTTTTGTTTATTTATTTTTTTTTGCCAGAGTGGTTCTAATAGCCAAGAGCAACAAATTCCAACTGACTGACTCTTTCTGTTAATTCAAAGTTTATATAAAAAATTTTTGTTAACCAAAAACTGAAAATGTGAAGATAAATCAATTAAATTCAAGTGATAATTGGCTATTGAAATAATACATTTATTTCAGAAATGATGCGTCGCACCTCGCAATTTCATCAGCTGTTAAAGAGTGTTCTAGAAAAACTCTCAAACATTAATTTGCTGCTGTCAACAAAAAGCAGTTAGCCTGATATATATATAGTTATAAGTAAAGAGATATCTTATCATTGACTCCCGCGAACACAGATTTCTCACCTTTCCATATACATACGATCATATACATATACATACATATGTACATACATACATACATTGTTTTTCATAAGAACTTTTTAATTGTCCTAACCTTATCGCAGTCACGTTTGCTTGATAAGTTAAGATTAGACAAGTGGCAAAATAAGTCAACGACTCTTTACCTAGATGCATAATATAAATTCTCTTTATTTCTAATTATTATTTGTTGCCCAAGATTTCACCCAAATAGAGTTTCTTGTATAATAAACAGCCTTCCCAGTTCTCTTCCCAGCCGGGAATAATCTTCTTAACTCTCTCATACCAATTGACCACATTTGAATATTTACTAAAATCATAGTTAGTAACCTCAAATGTGGATACGGTGGCCAATAAAGAAAAGTCAGCCAAAGTTAAATTTTCACCAACTGCAAATTTCTGACCTTCCAGAAGAATATTAAATTGATTGAAAGCAGCATCGATTCTCTTGTAGTTATCGGGATCAGCCGGCTTTTTGACATCCTCAAATAATTGTGGATAATAATAGTAGACATAACTTTGATACAATGTACCCAAATCGAAGAACAAGCGTTGATTAACCAAAGCCTTCTGCTGAGGATCCTTCGGATATAGCGTATCGTCCTTGCCATATTTCTCTGCTATATAGATGAGTATTGCCCGAGATTCCCATATAGCAAAGTCTCCATCCACAAGAGTTGGGATGGTGTGTTGTGGATTAATCTTGACGAAATCTGGTTTCAAATGATCGCCAACATCCAGATCGGTTATTATCTTATTTAATTCCAAGCCCAAATATTTGGCCGCCATTAAGATGGAGCGGCAGGGGGCCGAAGGGGTCATGTAGTAGAAGTCAGGCATCGCTCTAAAATTGTGAAATTATTTTTAGATGAAATATATTTTCAGATTGAAACTTATGCCAACGTTAACTAGATACATATGTATGTATGTTTTATTTTTTTCTTTTATATTTGCACTTATTCTATCTTAATTCTTTGTGTATTTCTTTTAGTAATTTTTCACAAAATTTTCACTTACTTTTTGTTGTTAATTGATTTTATTTTTTATGAAACCGGTCCAACTGTACCAAATCAAAGGCAAAAACTGACAAAAATGCAAACTTAGTGCTTTTATAGCCCTTTTGTTGAAGAGGGAGAGAAAAGCTTTCCGCTAGATACTCTTTTCAAACTAATAATAGTGGAAGAGTACGAATTAAGAGAAACGTTTTATCCCACATCAATAGAAAAAAAAGTTCATTTCGTATTTTGTATTCAAAAAAATGAATTATTTTTACTTTATTACTAGTAAAATATTTTGCCTAGTGCAAATTAGCACACAATTTGTGAACATGAATAAATTATTATAAATGAATACTTGGTGTGTAGCACAAAAGTAACTTAATCGAAGTATTTCTTGAACTCCAGGCAACCGGCCCAGTTGTCCTCCCATCCGGGGGTAACCTTCTTGGCATTCTGGTACCATTTTTCGACATTTGCGTACTTGCTGATGTCGAATTTGGCAACCTCAAAGGTGGATACAGTAGCCACCAGGGCAATATCGGCCACGGTTAGAGAATCACCGGCAGCATACTCCTGTCCTTCCAGGAATGTGTTGAGAAAATCGAAGGCGGTCTCGATCTTCTTGAAAGCCTCTGGATCAGCGGGGGCCTTGGCAAACAACTGTGGGTAGTAGTAGTTGGCAAAGCTCTGGTACAGAGTACCCATATCGAAATACAGACGCTGGTTAATCACTGCGCGTTTCTTGGGGCACTTGGGGTACAGAGAATCGGTCTTGCCGTATTTCTCCACCAAATAGACCTGAATGGCGCGGGACTCCCACAGTGCGAAACCATTGTCCACCAGCGTGGGAATAGTATGTTGTGGGTTGATCTTCAAGAATTCTGGCTTCAGATGTTCACCAGCTTGCAAATTGAGCAGTTTCTTGTTCAGCTCAACGCCAACGGCCTTGGCGGTCATAATGACGGAGCGGCAGGGCGAGGAGCCGGGCAAATAGTAGAAATCAGCCATTTTTTTTTCTATACAGAAAAAATGAGAAAAAACACATGTAGAAATTGTAATTAGACGCGCTATATAATTTTGATTTCAGCTACTTTAATTGGCCCATCATTAAAAAATTCACTTGGCAATGTCCATTGTTTTCTACCACGGCTCATGATGTCATGCCATTAGATCGTTACGCCATTTGCTTTTTTTTTCTCATCTTTCTTATTTTTTTTTTTTTTTTTTTTTGGATGCCTTTTATACGCATGTATTTCTTAATATTTCTTTGTAGCCTTTTTTGCACATTGTTCTATCAATTTCTTTAAGCAAACTCAACAAGTTTTCAAACAAACAAACACAATCACAATTAAATATGTACAGTAGAGACTTACATTTTAGTTATTTAGATCTTAATCCGCGAAGCACACTGTACCAAGTTACAAGTTCAACTAATGGATGTCTAAAGGGGGACAGCTTTTATAGCTGTTGAGGTCCCTCTGTTAATGGCGATGCCGGCAACCACACACATACAACTATCCAAAGAAACATACATCATGGCTATGGCGATTTAAGAGAAGCGAAGGCAGGGGAATTTACGTGGCAACCATAAAGAGAGACAATCGCAAGTTTTCGCGTGTTTGGGGAGTATGACCACGTATATACATACATACCTACTAAACATTCCTATTCAAGTGTGTGTGTATGACGTTGGTAAATTGCACGAAATATTATTAAGAGCATGCCGGCAGCAGGTTTTCAAATATGTTCATATATATGTATCTATGTATCAAACTGTGTTTATATGTATTCCCTTCACTTGTGGTGCCACAGCAAGCGGCAACTTTCTAATAATCTTGTTGCACTATAAAGGAAAAATAATAAATCTATATATACAATACATATATTTATGTTTGTATGTATGTACGTAGGTTGTGTAGATTTTATTGTAGCGATCAAGAGCTTAGTTTGCCGTTAACCACTCTCGCAGGCAATGCTTTTTTTTTTTTTGCTTTGTTTTGATGTTTTTTTTTATCTCTACTAATTTATTCGCATATTTTTCTCGCTTGTTTGACTGTGTTTTGTATGTTTGTTCTATGCGAGTTTGTATGTACATATGTGTATGTTCATTTATTTATTAGAGTGTCCCCTATTAAAAATATTTAAAATTCTGTAACGATTCCATGAAGAACTTTTCACACTTTACTTTAAAAAGCATTAGCTATTGCTAAAACTTTCAATGAATAAATAAATATTTCAATACTTTTAACTTGTTCCCATGACTAAGGTACGCCCTAAAGTTTAAACAAACCCACAATTTGTATATATGTATGTACATAGTATAAACATCTGTGTTGATTGCAGCTGCCACAAGTAGGTTGAAATGAAAATGCAAGTCCTATACATATCAAATTGAAATTGAAAAAAAAAACACGTATACGTTTATCTCCCACAAGAATGTATCATCAGATACAAAGATAAGGTGCAGATAAAGTAAAAAATATGCCGGCCGGCAAATATTCATATCAGCAAACGGAAAAATGTATGTACATATGTATGTATGTATAAAAAAATACTTTTTGAAAATGAAAGCTTTATCTCTATGTACTGTACGAATATAAATAAATAAATTTTATTTCTTTTAGATATATGTATTTCTTTAAACTAAATGTACATACATACATACATATGTACATATGTGTGTATGACTGTTCATTTTGCGTCACCAAAGGACTAAAAGCCGCGTATCAATCAACTTTCATAGTCATTCCAGATTAAAATGAAAATCTATTAGACTTACTGGCAATGACCAAACAAAATTTATCATTATTATCATCTTGTGGGTCAGGCATTATTCATTGTGGTAATGGAAATCGATAGTACATATGTATATAATTAGTTATTTACTTAACTGTACGTGTCTAATCAAAGGAAAGAATATACATTTCTGGTTCATAAAACATGCAATATGCAAATTAGTGTATATATGTATGTATACATATGTATAGAGTATATATGTATATGTATGTATCTATGTACATATATACAATTAATAAATAATTCTCTCGATGACCTTGTCCAAGCTAAGTTAAGTCCGATAAAACATTGTTACCCACAAACATATATTGACCAATTTGGCTACCTTGAAAGTCACATACCAATATAACAATTGACGGGAAATTCATTTGTTTAAATGTATATATGTATGTATATGTACGTATAAAAGCCGGTTTGTAGATATTGTACTTACTAGAATGTGAATTTCAAATGAATACTTAAAGCTTTTATCAATTTCACACTGGGTCAGAAATACTATCATCATGATTTGTAAATTCAATACCTTGCAGGTGTCCCGAATAGTCGGTAAGTTTGTAGAGATCAAACTACATTAAACAGTTTTATAGATGTATAATGATCACCCATCTTCAAATAGGGCTTAGTTCTAGAATAATCGGTGGAGTTAATATATATTGAATGAGAGGTATTCCCCTCCATGACACATGCGTAAAACCCAATAAAAAAAAATGTAGGCTTAAGTTATTTTAATATATGTATATCTGCATATATATTTCATTGTATATACATACATACGTACATACATATTTAATTCGTGTTTGACTGTGCTGAATCATAGGTATAAAACCCATAAAACGAATATGTTAACCAACATGAGAGAAGTATATAAAAATATAGAGAAACATCATAAAATGACCAAGAGAACGGGTTTGCCACCAGCAGTGTCTTTGGCAAATCCAAAGAGTGATCCACACCCAAAGAGGTGTAATAAATAAAGGGACAAATCTTAAGAGAAAAGACACTCTTATGTTAAATGTTTTCAACTTTAAATGATAATAAATGATAAAAACAGTAAATATACATACATATGTACTTATATTTATATTTACCAGATAGCTTGTTTTGTATATAACAAATATACATATACAGATTTTATAATGTTCAAATATATATGTATCTATACATATACATACATACATATGTACATATGTACATATGTTTATTGGATTGTGTTAGTTATATCGTGGTTACTTCTTCAAAGTAGAAAAGCTTAGATCTATATTTAGATGAGTTGTTAAAAGAAAAAAGTTATCTTTAATAATCTTTTTTTTTTAATAAAAAATACTTCAATCTAATTTATCTAAGTTTCAGTAGTTAAGATTAGTTTCTATCTCTTAGAAACAAGAGTCAAACTGAATCTAAAAGTAGAAAAAAAAATGTGCCAGATAAAAACTATATTACAATATACATATACAATATATTTATGTATATTATACTTTCTATTGTTTGACGACCTTGAATTTTATATACAAGCATTATCATAAAATTGTGTAGACAATATTGTGTAGACAGAATGTCATTATCAATTAATTTCCAACAAAATATTTATTTTCTTTCCATTTGCCCCAGCCATTACCAAAAATGTTGATTGTATTTTGGAAAATTCCAACACTGGTTGGAAAAATTCGACCGAAAGTTAGACTACGGAACATAAATGTATATATTTATACATACATATATATATATATATGTATATCTACTAAACTGTTTAATAATATAGTTTGATTATAATTTTATAAGAAAAAAGTTTTTGTAGATCTATTTAGATCTATTTATTCTTGACCGATTGTTCCTACGAAACTCAAGAACTAGTTTGCATTAATCCAGACATAAAATATGTATATCAACTCAGCCCGATCTCGATCTCTGATCAAAAAATATACTCTATGTATGGTTTTTTGTAGAAGTTACAAACTTTTCACCGAAATTAATATACCTTTTTTGCAAGAGTATACAAATTCCCAAATGTATATTTATTCGCACAAAAATCGTACATACAGGTTTCCCACTAAATGTCTTTCAGTTCTACATACATATACAATTTTTTTTTATCAATTTCACAATTTCACAAGCAAACTATCAGCATGATTTGGCAAAAAAATTCATAAATAAGCAAACCCATAGATTTTTTTTTTGTTCGAGGTACACGTCAGACCAGGCGACAAAATAAAACCAAATTGTTTTATTTGTCAACAAAGGAAATATAATATATTTATATAAATATATCCATATACTATAGAAAAAAAGCTTAAGCGGAAACTTAAGCCGCTTTTATTCAAATGTATACAAATATTTCAATTCACTTGAAGTTCAATGTTTTGAAAGTAAAAGAGACCGGTTAAGAGTATCGGTTTCCATGGCACCCGGGAAATGAATGCGTCATCGGTAAAAAAACAAACTAAGAGATATAATAAGTAAAGAGAAATCTTTTAAGAGTAGAGATATGAAAAGCTTTTCAAGTATATTTACATTTATCAACTGACCAAGAGTACTAAATAAATAATCTTATATACATTTACTTAAGCTTATATACATTCGTTTTGCACAATTGACGGTTTGTTTTGTATACTCCCGAGGGTGTTTATGATTATTATTATTATAAAATTGATTAGAATTGAACTAATAATTCCTTACGTTTGGCGGGGTTTCTATATCAATACAGTTCTATTTTGTAAAAACAAAGTAAATTTATTTTTATATATTTAATTAAGATTTATTTAGTAAAAACTTAAAAAAAAAACAGAACTTTCAATCTTTTGCACAGCTTTTTTTTTAACTATCGTTTAAATTATATTTTATTATTATTTAAAATATATTATCATACATATTTCAACTTTTTAATAACATATTTATTAAATATATTATGAAAGGCTAACGAATTCAAAATATATTCGAATTCCTCGTCGAAATGTTCCTGATTTTCAGTTAGAATCTGATCTAGAAATCTTTTAAACATTAAATATTAATTTAACAGAGAGAAAAGACGAATAAATGCATTGAGAAATAAAATAAAACTTTAAAGAAAGCAAAGAAAATTGAAAATGAAAAGAACCTAATTTCAAATATGAAAGAAAAAGGATTAAAAGGGGGAAAAAATGCTTTAATTACATATATATGTAAATTAATTTTACAGCCCGTTTTTTTATTGTCTAACTTATAGAACCATTTATATTTTGCCGGGTGGATACATTTTTCACATATCTGTGATGCATTTTGATAATTGGTTATCAAGAAATTTTCAATGACTTGCCTGTAATTATTGGGCATAAACTTTACCTATGACAAACAGTTTGTAATTCTAGTGACGAGCAGATTTCAACATTTTAGTATAAATATTTTGGGTCTCTGAGTATTAGGCCCAGTTTATGAATCAAATTCAACGAGAACACAATTATCCTTTTTGTTTTTTTAATATGGATCTTTATTATGCCAATTCGTCCGCCGGTAATCGATCCATCCTGATGGCAGCCAAGGCTCTCGGTGTCAATTTAAATGTGAAAGTGATAAATGTTCAGAAGGGTGATCAATTGAAACCAGAATTTGTAAGGATTAATCCTCAGCATACAGTGCCCACACTTGTGGATAATGGGTTTGCTGTATGGGAGGCTCGAGCCATTCTCATCTATCTGGTGGAAAAGTATGGAAAAACGGATTCGCTCTATCCCAAGGATCCGAAGCAAAAGGCTTTGGTTAATCAGCGCCTTTTCTTTGACATTGGCACTTTGAATCAATCATTTATGGAGTATTACTATCCCCAATTTCAATCAAAACCAGCCGATCCTGAAGCATTTAAGAAAGTTAAATCAGCTTTCGAATTCTTGGATATTTTTCTGGAGGGTCAGGACTATGTAGCGGGCAATCACTTGACTTTGGCTGATATTGCTATTTTGGCAACAGTTTCTACATTTGACATTTTGGGATTTGATGTCAAAAATTACAAGAATGTCAGCAAATGGTATGACAATGTACAAAAAGTGACACCTGGATGGGAAGAGAATTGGAAATCCTTGACGCAAATGAAAGAAATCCTTGATAGCTACAAAAATAAATCGCAGAAATGAATGTGCCACCAATTGTTGTACATTTTAATTTTAATTTGACAAGTTTATAAAAATATTCTTATAGTTCTTTTAACTCAAAGATTAATAAATAAATAAATGATTAATCAAATTATTGCTTCTTGAATAAAAACCAAGTGATGGCCTAAATAAAATTTGCTAAAAAATAAAAATAATTTTAAACTATTGTGCATGTCGAAAATCGTTAACACAAAATTGAAGTATAAAACGAATTATAAATATCAAAAAGAGTTTTGACAACTTCCATTTAAATAGTCGCTACCTTTTCTAATCTAATTATCCATACTATATATAGATTAATATTTGTTGACAAGAGATTACAATTCAGTACGTTGGAGATATAAACATATATATATTTATGTGGAAAAAAAAATAGACCACAGTATTTCACTTTTGGTTGCTTCAACATTCTAATGATGACAAGTATTTTTGTTGTGCGTCTGTTGTAGATATCAGTTTTGGTATAAAAGCATGAACTTGAACCACTGCAATCATCAGTTTCCTTTCAAATTTTGTAGAGCTAAAATCCGACAGAAAAGAAAATGGACTTTTATCACGCCTACAGTACTCCATCGGTGCGTTCAGTTATTATGACTGCCAAAGCAGTCGGTGTGGAATTAAATAAGAAATTACTAAACACTCGCGAAAACGAACAACTGAAACCAGAATTTGTGAAAATCAATCCACAACACGTGGTACCTACTCTGGTGGACAATGGGTTTGCCATTTGGGAATCGCGTGCGATTATTGCTTATCTGGCGGAGAAGTATGACAAGCAGGGAACACTCTATCCCAAGGATCCCCAGCAAAAGGCTGTTGTTAACCAGCGTTTGTTCTTTGATTTGGAAATCTTGAATAAATCCTTTGCCGACTACTATATTGTACAATTTAGGACCAACCAGCCTGCTGATCCCGAAGCATTCACAAAGATTGAAAAAGCTTTTGAAATCCTAGATAAGTTTCTCGAGGGGCAGAATTATGTTGCTGGGAGTGAACTTACAGTAGCTGATATTGCAATTTTGGCAACTGTCTCAACATTTGAGATCTCCGACTTTGATGTCAGCAAGTATCCAAATGTCAACAAATGGTACCAGAATGCCAAGAAGGTTGTTCCCGGCTGGGATGAGAACTGGGAGGGACTAGTACAGCTGAAACAACTGATGGCAGAACACAAGGCAAACCAGCAAAAGTAGTTTCTATATTAATATGTAAAATTGCAAATGTGAAATAATATAAAATAAAATTTTTTTAACAAAAATTATAATTGTCGAAGTATTTATATTTAAAGAATTTGAATGTTTAAAAGTTTATGAAAAGTTCTGAATTATATAAATGATTCAACATGTATATTTTCTTTTTATGTTACATACATACAAATTTTTCAATTTATATTATAATACATTTTTTTTTTCTATATCTTATCAACAATATTGAGCTGAAATTTTTTACGTTATCTCGTACCACTAAAATATAATCAAAACTTATCACTAACTCTAATAATGTTTGATATATTATTTTCTTTTTTTCGGGTCAAGACTCAAATGTACCGATTGCAGCATAAACAAGAATAATAGCTTTGATTTATATAAGTATTGGATATGCATTTAGAAATACAGTTGTATTTCATATTTTTTCCGAGTTTAAGTAAATTGCCATCTATTTCCATCAAAACAGCAAACCAAAAATGAATTCAAATTTGAAAATTTGCGCGGTAGTTAAGTTGTAACGAATATTTCAAATTTGAATTAACGTGCGCGGTTCTTAACAGAGGCTTGAACTTAACAGTAGAAATTTGATTAACAGTGAACTGTTAACTTAACAGAAGCTAAATCTTAACAGGTAAATTTAAATTAACAGAGGGCGGTTCTGTTAACTTAACATAATTCGCTTTAACGTCAACCCTGGCTCCAAATTTAGTATGGCAACTCTGAACCTAGGCTCCAAATTGAGTTTGGCGCGCTGTGTTGCTGCGAAAATTCAGTCTTATTTTGTATGTGGAAGTGAGTAAACAAAAAATTTTAAGTGTTTTGTGGTGAAATAAAATTGTAAGTGTTTTTGGCGCTATAAATTGTTTTGAAAATTAAATTTGGTTATACAGTTGTTTTCATTAACTAATTACATCTTTATTTTTGCAGATTCACTCCATTCTTACCGGAGACAAATAAAGTACAAAATCAATGTATTTCATCTAGTATGGACTTTATTTAAACAAGTAAGTACCCTGTACGATTTAATTTCTAACTTAATCTAACTAAATTGTAATCCACTTAAATAAGAAAATCAGTGAAGGTCTGACTTATTTATAATTTATTCTTTTAATCGATTAAGATAGGAACGAACAAACTTTGATAAGCAAAGGAACGATTTAAACAAAAATGTTTACGTATGTATAATATATAAGTACTTGCAAATGGATAGATAATGGAAACAATTGACTCATGTGTATGCCACATAAATGTTGACATGTGGTTTTCCTATAAAAGAACTGGCGCTTGGTTACGAAAATTCAGTTGACACTGCTTGTTCGGACCATATCGGACCATAAACCAGAAGCTTTAACATGGATTTCTACTACGTTCCCAGTTCTGCACCTTGCCGTTCCATTATTATGACCGCCAAGGCCCTTGGAATTGACTTAAACAAGAAATTGATGAACCTTTTCGAAGGTGACCAGCTGAAGCCCGAATTTATTAAGATTAATCCCCAGCATACAGTCCCCACTCTGGTGGATAATGGTTTCGCCCTGTGGGAATCCCGTGCCATCTTGGTCTATCTAGTGGAGAAGTATGGCAAGGATGATACTCTTTACCCCAAAAATCCCAAGGAGCAGGCATTGGTTAATCAGCGTCTGTATTTTGATATGGGAACTCTCTACCAGAGCTTTGCCGAGTATTATTATCCACAATTTCGATTCAACAAGCCAGCCGATCCGGAACTCTACAAGAAGATTGAAATTGCGTTCGACTTTCTAGACACTTTCTTGGAGGCTCAAGCATATGTGGCTGGTGGCCAACTGACTGTGGCTGACATAGCCATATTGGCTAGCGTTTCCACCTTTGATATTGCCGGATTTGATTTCAGCAAGTACATAAATGTGAGCAAATGGTACGCAAATGCCAAAATAGAGACACCTGGATGGGATGAGAACTGGGAAGGTCTGTTGGAGATGAAGAAAATGCTTGAGGCCAAGAAAAATAGTAACTAAGAATTATTAATAATACTAACTAACTCTTATTACTGTGTAAATCTTTAAACTATATTTATTTTTAACACCACAAAATGTAAATAGAATGAAATTGAGAGAAAAAATGGAACTCGAAAAATTTAATAACAAAAATAATTATAAATATAAAGAAGAGAAATATTTTAAAGGAAAATAGAAATTTATTTTGGTACTGATATTTAAATGAAATATATATGGAAATTACAACTATAAAGAATGTTAATTGATCAACTTTATATATTTGCTAAGTCTTTCAAGAATCGAAGAAAAATGCCACTATTTAAAATTAATCTGCATACGTAACTGATAACAACTTATATCTAAAAAGATTATAACAAGGTCTTAACAAAATTTTTCACATTAAAATTGTAATATTAACTGAACAATATACAATTTTTTAAAAGGCTTTTTTGATTAAAGTGTTCCTTTTACTTTATCCATAAATATTTAAAGAAATATATAAAACAGTTTAATTCACTTGATTAATGTGCTAATACAATTTATTGTTTTTAATTAATAAATAAATTAAAAATGAACTATTTATTTTGCAGCTGTCCTGGACTCAAACCATGCCTTCATCTGCATCAAACCCTCCCAGTTGATATCCCAACCGGGTGTAACTTTTTGGGCATTTTCGTACCATTTTGTGACATTTTGATACTTGCTGATATCAACTCCGGCCACCACAAAAGTAGAAACAGTAGCCAAAATGGAAATATCAGCCAGAGTTAACTGACTGCCAGCCACATACTGTTGACCCTCGAGGAATGTGTCCAGAAAGCCGAACGCCGCCTCCACTTTCTTAAAGTCCTCTGGATCGCCAGGCTTACCCAAACGGAATTGTGGATAAAAGTAATCGCCAAAGGATTTGTTCAGTGTGCCCATATCAAAATACAGACGCTGGTTAACCAAAGCCCTTTGCTGTGGGTCCTTGGGATAGAGCGAATCGTTTTTACCGTATTTCTCTACCAAATATACAATAATGGCACGCGACTCCCAGATTGAGAAGCCATTATCTACCAGCGTTGGGATTGTGTGCTGGGGATTGATTTTCACAAATTCTGGCTTTAATTGTTCCCCCTCCAAAGTGTTCACCACCTTCTTATTCAGCTCGATACCCAAAGCTTTGGCCACCATTAAAACGGAGCGGCATGGAGCGGAACCGGGCAAATAATAGAAATCCATTTTCAATCCGTGAAATGTTCTGTGGAGCGTCTAGAATAAACTGAATTTGTGTTAATAGGGAGAACTCGTTTATATAGCAAACTCAAGTAAACACCTCAATTATCATTCTCTCCCTATCTTCCCACACTCTCTTCAATACATTAATTACTACATACAGTCAAACATACATACACATGTACATATAGAGAGTATGTTGTTGTTTGTTTGCCCACATTTTTTGCTTGTCATCGTGAATTTTCCAAAATGTTTGTGCCCCAAAATATATGATTCATTTGTGACGAAATAAGAGAAGCAAGTAATATATTAAAACTATATTTGAATGCCCTTTAAGCACACTAAAAAGCACACAAAATATTATTCAGAATTAACTATTCTGTACATATTTATGTACATATGTACATATGTATATTAAAAAATATTTATTAACTAAAAATCATAATATTACCATTGCTTTTAGCACGTTTTTTCTAAAGTAGAAATATTTTTCCAACCCTATATAAAACTTGTCGAATTTCAATATTCCAGATATTTTTTGTACATTTTTCTTAGAATGAAAATGTTCACAGTCAATTAATTAATTAGATGGTAGAGAGCCTATCAGCTGTTAAAACCATGTTTAAGATAACATTTGCAATAGAAATATTGTAGAGCATTTGGATTCTTCACATAGATTTACCCCCAGGCATGTTAACCAGTTTTTTTATTCAACCGAAAATAATCTACATTTGAGATTTGTGGGGGGTAAAATAATCTACATTTACTGATAAACGTAGCAGTTATAGAAGGTTGTCGAAATGATGACAAATAAAAAAAAGAAAAGCGTATCTGATTTTAAGTACATACTTAATTGCTACATATGTATATAAAAAAATTTAATTTCTTTTTGAAAGATTAACATTTGAAGACATCTGTAGAGTGGAGATTTAATTGATTTAATATAAAAGTAATTTCATCACAAATATTTCCTATATATTCGTATTCATAATGACAAGCAAAAACAAAGAGAATGCCAAAGAGATACGGAATGAAAGAGAGAGGAAGATAATTACCCCAGTACATTTATACATATTTTTTGCTTTATAAAAGTTGACTCTTAACAAAAAACAAATTCAGTTTATTGTTGCTGCTCAGAGCGTTTGCTAAAAAACAAAATCTATTATGGATTTGTACTATTTACCCGGCTCCGCTCCCTGCCGCTCCGTTTTAATGGTGGGCAAGGCTTTGGGAATTGAGTTTAATAAAAAGTTCCTAAACACATTGGAAGGTGAACAATTGAAGCCAGAATTTCTAAAAATAAATCCACAACATACTATTCCAACACTCGTGGACAATGGTTTTGCTGTTTGGGAATCGCGAGCAATTCTCACATATCTAGTTGAAAAATATGCCAAGGATGACTCTCTGTATCCCAAGGATCCGCAACAAAGAGCATTGATTAATCAGCGTCTATTCTTCGATATGGGTACTCTAAATCAAGCCTTTTTTGAGTATTTTGTGCCTCAGTTCCGTTATGATAAACCTGCTGATCCGGAGGCTTTCAAGAAAGTGGAGGCCGCATTTGGCTTTCTGGACACATTCCTCGATGGCCAAGAGTTTTTGGCTGGCACACATTTAACTCTGGCTGATATTGCTATCTTGGCCACCGTTTCAACTCTTGTTGTGGCCGGAGTTGACATCAGCAAGTATCAAAATGTAAACAAATGGTATGCAAATACCCAAAAGATTACTCCCGGTTGGGATGAGAACTGGGAGGGTCTGATGCAGATGAAGTCATGGATTGATGCTAAGAAGGCTGCCAAATAGATATATAGATACATATATATATTTATTTTATATATAAATAAGTAATTGTTTAATAGATTGAGTGCATTTTTATATGTGTCTCTCTTTCTCTCACTCTCTTATTCTCTATTTTCGCCTTATCTCTCTTGATATTGCTCTGGCGAGGCAAAGATAAACATTTTTGTTTTATTATAAAAGCATTTGCCTCACTCCAACAGAATTTAGTTGACATTCTCATCATGGAATTGTACTATCTACCCACATCGCCTCCATGTCGGGCTGTCATTATGGCAGCCAAGGCCGTAGGAGTCGATTTAAAGAAAACAATTTTAAATAGTCTAGAAGGCGAAACTCTGAGGCCAGAATTTGTTAAAATCAATCCGCAGCATATTATTCCTACACTGGTGGACAATGGTTTTGCTGTTTGGGAATCTCGTGCCATTTTAATCTATTTGGTTGAGAAGTATGCCAAAGATGACACACTCTATCCCAAGGATCCGCAACAGAAGGCGGTGGTTAATCAACGTCTCTACTTTGATATGGGAACTCTGACACAAAGTTTTGCCGAATATTATTATCCACAATGGTTGTGCAAGAAACCTGCTGATCCGGAGGCATTTAAGAAAATTGACTTGGCATTTTCTTACCTAAACACATTTCTCGAGGATCAGGATTATGTGGCTGGAAATCATCTCACTATAGCCGATATTGCCATTATAGCCACAGTTTCCTCTTTTATTGTGGCTGGCATCGATATAAGTAAATATTCAAATGTAGATAAATGGTATAAAAATACTCAAAAGTTTACTCCTGGCTGGGATGAAAATTGTAAAGGACTTTTATTGCTAAAACAGTGGATTGAAACTAAAACTAATACTAATTAACCTAAAATAATAAAACAAAGCATTGTGCCTCATTTCTTCGAAAGTTTATAAATTTATCATATTTTATACAATTCGAATCGATATTAAACTCTATTGTAATAAATGTTTAATTGATTGATACATATCGTATAATATCGAATTTTTCATTCTGGCATGTTAATTTCTCCTAAAAGGTTATAACGATTACATATAGTAATTAAATTAAATTTTCTTGTCCTTGTATAAATTAGTTTGATGAACTTTAGTCAAATTTGATGTCGTTTAAATAAATAAAACTTAATTTACTGTTTGGTCAGTACAGTGGTTAAAACACTTTTATCTAATCGAAGTTTTTAGTATATGAAAAATTAATGATTAGCCTGAACACTTTTAATAATAAATGTAAAAGTTTTAAGAATCTTCGATGGGACTAAAACTTACTTTTTTGCAGTATTTATAAAATTCGGAGACTTTATTAATATAATAATATGATCTATTGGAATTCTGCAATTAATTATTCTTTTATTCAAAAGAAATATCAATCATTAACTGGAAATATGAACTTCAAATTAACTTATATTTACTTCAGCAGTTAAATTTCTACTCCCCAGCTCTTAATAAATATAAAATTTGAAACATTACTCTGATTTTTAAAATATCTAACAATATAATATGTAAATAATAATAAATAATTTCCATAAGTATCCAATAATGTCTAATTATATCTAATAACTTTGATAGTTCTATAAATGTTTTAACTTTAATTCTCTGCTATTATTATTATCATCTTTGTCCCACTGTCCCTTGTCCATTTAATGTTCATTATCAGCTCCAACACAAATGATAATCACAGTAATTATTCCGTCGACATTTATTACGTTTCCCAGTGACTAATCTAAAAATCACTTAACCATATAAGGCAATTGAATTCTTTTTGGCCACACGACAATGTGACATTAGACCAACTATAAAAGCCGCTACCTACTCTTGTTGTATATTCACTAAACTTGAATTGTTCAAATGGTTAAAATGGATCTCTATTACCATCCTGGTTCAGCACCGTGCCGCGCTGTTATAATGACAGCTCGCGCATTGGGACTTGATATTAACAAAATTCTGGTCAATACCATGGAACGGGAGCAATTGAAACCCGAATTTGTGAAACTTAATCCCCAACACACAATCCCAACTCTGGTGGATAATGACTTCTCAATCTGGGAGTCTCGAGCCATTATAATCTATTTGGTGGAAAAGTACGGCAAGGATGATTCACTTTATCCCAATGATCCTCAGCAGCGTGCCGTCATTAATCAGCGTTTATACTTCGATATGGGAACATTATTCCAGAGTTTCTTTGAGGCCATCTATCCCCAAATGCGGTACGACAAGCCAGCCGAGCCGGAGGCCATGAAGAAGGTGGAAACTGCTCTCGAATTGCTCAATACATTTCTTGAAGATCAACCATATGTGGCTGGGAATACTTTGACTGTGGCTGATATATCCATCTTGGCTACGATTTCCACCTTTGAAGTGACTGACTATGACTTCACCAGTTATCCAAATTTGGTCAGGTGGTATGACAATGCCAAGGAGCATACACCTGGTTGGGAAGAGAATTGGGAGGGTATTATGTTGATTAAAAAATTTTTAGAAGCCAAAAAGGGCAACTAATTTTAAAACTATCTTTTAAAACTGTTAATTTGCTGCAAAAGTCATATACTGCTTTAATGGATGATTTAATTTAATAGTTTTTTAGTAAGTAAAAATATTTCTTGAGCTGCATAACCAATTTTAAAAATATAATAATAGTTTTATAATCTATATTTCCATATATTTTATTGTTCCTTATTGCTTTCTAATTCCAACAACTTGCCAAGGTAAATAAAAGTGAGAGTTCCATTTGTTTAATCGTGATTATTGCCATGCAGTTGAATGCACGCAATGCAATTTCACTTTAACTCCTTCCAACCCTTTTCCCAAGTGGCCTTTTCCCAAGTGGCCATTTCCCCAAGAGTCCGTTTCCGTACTAGATTGGGCCATTGACCGTCAGACCATTGCCATGAATATTAACTAAACTAAATTGCCGACCATGGATGGCACTTACAAATTATCATAAATTATTATATACATATATCATAATACGGGGGGTGTTTTTATAGTTGTAAAGAATAATTGATATATACAATTAGAAACATTTTTAAAACATCGCTTTCGCAATTCAATATAAAATTATCAATTGAAACTTGGCTCTTAAAGCTTATTAATAGTTCTCAGTTGGAGTTTTTTCTGGAATATTTTTTTTAGTTTTATTTATGTGAAATAAATAAAGCAACTCATTGGAAAGGAAATTCTTTTGTGAGATTGCCCTTTAACCTTGCCTTACTTCTCGTTAAACTAAAGCAAATAAAAAGAAAATAGAAATTATGGTTTTTTTTATGGCAACATTAAAAATGTATTTTTCATTTTACTTAATTTACGAGCGAGAACTAAATCAAATTGCTATTACGTAATCCCTTTATCAATTTAACTCGCTTTCAGTCTGTTTCCTCTGTAAATTGTTGCAATTGGCGATATTTGCGTATGGCATTCCGTACAAATTCGGTTGCACGTCGAACTCTCTCCGGGGTCATTTCCTCAGCCAGCATACGTCCCACATCCTGGGCACCACCAGACCGTATAAGGTCTACTGCCTTGGCAGGAATCTCACAAACAGGAGTAAGACGACACAGAGCATTGGTTATGGCACTGCCAAAGAGAATAACGCCCACAGCAGACAAGACGACGGCAGCAATACGGAATAGTGTGGACATTAGGATAGTGGGTAGCAATCTGGAGGCAAAAGCCAGTAAAGGATTTGACGATGATGTGGCAGCTGGAGTGGGTGCTGCAGCCACTGATGTACCATCCAATTGACTAACTGCTGCCGGTGCCAAGAAACCCTCATAGCCCGTTTGAACCACAATTGGTCCTGGATAGGGATAGAGACCAGGGGCTGGATAAGCTCCTGCAAAGGGACTGTAGGCAGCAGCACCATATTGATTCAGATACTGATGAAAAACTTCGGGTGTTATAAGGCCACTGGCATAAATGGAGGCGGGATCAATGGTGCTGGCGGAGGCAACATTATCAGGCTGGAAATATAATCAAAAGATAACTAAATCCTTCTTTTTTAGTGCATTTTCTGTGAAAACCACTCACCACCGACTGCTCCGAGGTTTCGTTTGAAGTAACTGAATCGGTTTCCGTAACATTCTGTGATGCCACATCTTTAATGGGTTTGGAATCCACATTTGAATCAGGCAGTTTATCCGTCTCCTCGATGGTATTTGGAGTCACTGGCAATGGTCCATTAGTTTCCGGCAGGGCAGGTAATGTAAGCACATTGCCAATAATCAGTAGTATAAGGAAAAATGAAAGGAATTTTATTTCTTGAATTTTATAGGTCATCTTAATTTGACTTTGAGGCACCGACTGATCCATCTGTCCATTGGTTTCGTCTCCTTTATAGGTTTGCCCAGCGTAGCCATTTTTCACATCATTTTGCAATTTATGTCACAATTCTTAAGAATTCAATCCCTGCTAATGTCTTTTGGAATTATTAGGCAGGTTCCCTTACCTGCCTAAACAATACAGGTAGACAGATGATCCTGTGAAAGGACTTAGCTTATCCCTTACACTAATGGCCTGAAAAAAACGTTCATGTCCTTGGGTTTTGTTTTGAAAATATTTTGGAAATTTACTAAAAACATTTGTTTACTTAGAAATTCAAGTGGCCACCCTCAACCTAAACTTTTTCCACTTAAAGGGCATTGAATTGAACAAAATTTGTGGCAATCAATAAAAGAATATAAAAAAAAAATACTGATGTAGTCATATAAATTTAGACACGAACACCATTGGAAATTTTTTTGACCGAGTTTCGACAGCAACAGTAACTTAATCAACCAACCACGCCCCCCCAAAATTGTATCCCCTTCTGCCAGGTGAACACACATCGGTTGTCCGGGCAACGTTCGTTATGAAAACTAAACGACAACAAAAGCGCCAAACAACGGACAAAATGTTGGGCACAAAATTGGAGCAGGCAGACAGCAACAAACGGATACAACGTCCAAGTTGACAAGTTAAAAGAGTTTGTGATTATAACACTACAAAACATACATATATATACATACATATATATATATATATATATGCACATTGGTATATTGGAGGAACAGCATCCCAAAAGAAGCTGAAGCGTCGACCACGCTGCACGACATTTGACGACACACTGGGGAACTGCATAGACATCGACTCGGTGGCGGTGGTGCAGCACAAGCTAGTGCATAAGATTGTGTGAGTCAATGTTAAATATTCATAATACGTAAATAAGTGAATCCAAATGGTTGCAATTAAGTTCTCGTCGATTAGCACCGTACACGATATACAAGTTCATACATACATACATACACATGTACATATGTAAATATATGCAATATAAAAATGTATATATTTGAATGTGGGGCAATAAGTGTGGAGTATTCACAAGGTGCAAAGTGCTGTAATTATTAAATTGTAACTACATAGAACTAACTATAGTTAGTATGAAATATTGCTGTTTGGAGTCTGAGTTAATTTATGCATAAACCTTATTGTTTTTATTGTTTTCAGCCAAAAAGTAGGCTTCACATTTGATTAGACTGGCTACAAATTGAGTAAATAAATATTTAAAAATGATTTAGTTTACAAAGTTCTAATGAACAATTTGCAATTCTACTTAATTTGAATGGTTTTTAAAGCTTCATTATTTTATATTGTTTTCAAATCTATTTAAAAGTTTTATTAAATTGCCTTTTAAATATACATTTTTCTTTTGTAAAAATGAAAAACTTTAAAAAGAGAAAGGAATGATAAAATATACATATAATCAGTACTTTTTCCCTACATTTTTCCTATATGACAATATATGTAAACGATATAAAGATGGTAAATAGATGCACTTAAGAAAAGAATCCCTTTAAAATTTTATAAAATTTGGCTTTAATATATATTTTCTGTAAATCTATATATAAAATTTATTAATAGCGTTTATGAAAACTCGTGTGAAACTATTTTTTAATAATTTGAATATTATTTGAAAATAATATTAGTAGACATAATTAAGTCAATAACTGATTGAGCTTATCTAAAGTTTCCAAATTGATTATCTATTATTTTATTATTAATTTATATTGTATCTTTATACTGAATTTAATTTTATTATCCCTTAGAACTGAAAAAGATTTAGACGTCATTAATTATTAATAATAATATTAGAAAGTTTTTATTTTCATTTGTTGTTTTGGGGCCATTTTATAGAATGGATCAACTTCAATTAACAATACGTGTCGGTGAAGCGTCCTTCATTTTTAAGTCATTTGGTAATTAACATTAATAAAACACACAAAATCGATGCATTGATTTTTACGTATACGTGTCCTGAGAGTCCGGACAACTTTTGGCGGTATGGTGTCCGCACGTTAATAGCAACATTTGGTCATGCCACAATTTTAGTCGCCGCCAATGAACGAAACCAAACGAATTGTAACTGAATTTGTCTACTGTCTAATTCTTAGCGGTGGTAAAATGTCTACACCAGTGCTATACTATTTGCCCCCAAGTCCGCCATGTCGGAGTATTCTTTTGCTGGCCAAATTGCTGGGACTGGAGTTTGATCTAAAGATTGTCAATATATTGGAGGGAGAGCAATTGAAACCGAATTTTGTGTCCATGAATCCGCAACACTGTGTGCCAACAATGAACGATGAGGGACTAGTCCTATGGGAATCACGTGCCATATTATCCTATTTGGTCTCTGCCTATGGAAAGAGCGATGAACTGTATCCAACAGACATACGTGTGCGTGCTCTGGTGGATCAACGTATGCAATTTGATCTGGGCACACTATATATGCGTCTCACCGACTACTATGTGAGTAGTTTTATATAAAATGTATATTAAACAACTAAAATTTGTATGTACATTCAGTTTCCTACCATGTTTATTGGGGCTCCACTGGATGAAGGCAAGCGAGCTAAACTCTCAGAAGCTGTTGGCTGGTTGAACTCCATTATGGAAGGAAGACAATTTGCAGCCGCTGAACATTTTACAATTGCCGATCTGACTCTGCTGGTCACTGTCTCCCAATTGGAGGCCTTTCAATTTGAATTGCAACCGTATAGACATGTCAGACAATGGCTGGAACGTTGCAAGGAGCACATGGCTCCCTATGATTATGAGGAACTGAATGCAAGTAAGGCCAATTTATTGGCGGATATGTTTAAAGCAAAGATGAATCAGTCGGGTGGTGCTTAATCAAATGAATCTTTTAGTTACAGTATGTACTAAAAATATATATAAGATAAAATTGTGTTAGTGTTGTACGTATTTAATAAATGTTGAATTATCGAAGTAGGAAATAAAGTTTGAAAATATATATTTCAATAATCAAATTTGCTCTTTAAAAGAAATATTTTTGTCTCGTTCACTGAAAATTTGGTAAAAGATATTATTGAAAATATTTAAACGTGTATAAAATAATTTCAATTCAAGTGACTCAAGTACTAACAGAAATTAATTTAATACAATTTCTAAAGCTTTATAAATTAACTTTAGAAAATGAAATACCTAAATAGTTAAAGTAGCTGAAATTCAATTCAGACAAGTCTAGAATATTCCCATGCACAAGAATGTCTATAATTTAGTTACGAATAATGGTTCAGTTGATAAATTGGGTCAAATTTAGTTTCATCAACATCAATAATAAAAAAAATCATTTGATCCTAAAACTCAATCAAATGGACAAAAATAAAATAAAAATGTGAAAAGACGACAAACATTTAAAAATACCTTTTGGCCGAAACAAAGTTAAAGGACGATGCCGACAGGCAAAAGTGAGAATAACAGCGGAAACTAACGGCGACACCTGCAGCAGCGAGCAACGAGCAGTGAGGGGGGTATAAAAAACCTCAACGGAAATTTAATGACACGAAAAAAAAATGTAATGGCCCGAGGGAAAAGAAGTCCGAAGAGGAGACACAAGGTTATTTTTAACCCATATTCGAGCAACGAACAGGAGCAACTGCTGTCACAGCCTCCGTCTATAGCAGAGCGGATGGAAGGATAACGGAATTTCAGCTAACAGTCTCATTTTGACCGTTGAATATGGCAGCTGTTTGGTTAGCCAGTGGTTTGGCTTTATGCCCAATACTAGTTCTGGCCCTTACCCAGTCACAACAAGTTGCCAGTAGCAAACAGTCACAACTTTGGCTAGGTACGTTCTAATCGATCTATTTCGCATAGATATTGTAAATCATTGTACCACATCCTAGATTGCCCCTGTCTCCATATCAATGAACGCAACTCCACACAATGGGGAAAACTCAGTGTTAATGCCAGTCAGGCTTTCGGCTCCAAGAACAACTGTCTGATGATCTTTATTGGTGGTCAGCCCGACGAGTTGGTGGCTTTTCAGTTAGTGCAATTGCAATTGCGCTCCGGGTGAGTTAAAACACTTCCGGTCATCCACAGATCTCACAGAATTTATCGAGTTGGTGTAAAGTGGTGCTAATCTGGGAGACAGCTGTGCGACAGCCATCAAAAAGTATTCTCTCGATAAGCTATCGACGAGGAAATGCCGAATTGGCCGATTTGCCAAATGCGGAATGAGCAACCGCATGTGTAATTAAAATACCTTATGAAGGCCAATGTGGGCGGTCCGGTTGGGTGGAGCCGAATCCGTGGCCGGCACGCCTGGTTATTTATATTTAAAAAAAAGAAAAATAATTTTTAGCAAAATTTGTGTCAATTTATGCGAAATTTGCATACAAAATGCGCCAAAAAAAAAAAAACATAAAATTAACCGTACCAAAATTTCGAAATCGATTTGTCAATAAAATTGGAGAGCACACCATAAGAAAAATTCAGTGGAGCTTGGGGCAGAGCGTTGGAACGATCGTTGGCCAAATCTTAAAAACGCGCAAAATATTTATCAGTGAAAAAGTTTAAAAACCGCTAGCGAAACGCACATGAAACGCATACTAAAACGCGAGTGTTGTTGGTTTTGTTAAAGTTTTTAATTAATATCAAGTGAAAATCTGTGAAAATTAAATTTCTTTAGTCAAAATGTCTATGGATCCTTCAGTGTCCCTTGATGATTTAGAGCGCGTGAGTGAATCAAATGATTCTTTGGATGCACTTAAAGAATATATAGTGAAAAATTAAATTAAAAGAAATCTATGAAAAAGGCAATTACAAAAATGATTTATATTCTTTAAGTGGAGTCTATAATGTTCCAAGTGATATGCTTCTCTCAAACACTTCTTCAACTGCAGCGTCGTCGTCGTGCTAGCTCTGCTCGGAAGGTCTCACAGACTCCTCAACCACCGCCACATTTGGCCGATTCCGAAGCCATGGCTGTCATCAATGAGATATTCAATCCCACACTGAAATTGCCAGAGAGCAGTGGACACTATACACTGCCGGAAGAGATGAGTGCTAATGATCATGTGGCTGCCCGTGATTTGGATATTGCCAAGTTGGCTGAATTGAAAGAAGTGAGTAAGTGTCGGGATTTCATATACAAAGACTGACCAAAAAAGTGGCTGTCAGGTGTTCTCTCTGTTCGACACGGATTGCGATGGACTGATATCGAAGGATGACTTACGCTTCACTTATACGGCCTTGGGTAATGAGCCCAATGAACAACTACTGGAACAGATGATGGATGAGGCCCATGAGCCGCTTGATTATGAGGCATTTGTCCAATTGATGTGTCGCCGCACACAAGAATTAGATCCGGAGGAAGTTTTACTCGAGGCATGGAGCAAATGGGATGATCATGGCACAGGCAAGATCGATGAACGCAAGTGGGTGATTGCATGTTAAATATGTAAGCAGGAAATGTTTATATAATATACATACATTTCCAGAATCTATGAAGAGCTGACCAACTATGGTGATAAAATGACTTTAAGTGAGGCCAAAGAGGCACTCAGTCATGCACCCATGGCCAAACCAAAGTCACTGGAGGAGCCGCCCATGATTGATTATTTAGCCTTTTGTCGTATGCTTGGTGGAATGCGCAAGAGAAAAGGGGAATAGCCAGGGATGTGAATCCAATTTGTTCCTGATATACAAAAATCGACTAATACTGCTATAATATCAACAATTCAGTGCAATATATATTTATCTACATAAAATTAAAGATCGAACAATTTCACTAAAGAATTATATTAGCAAATTTCATTTACAATCTGAAAAATCTGATTAAATTAATGTTTCAAACTGTCAATTATTGGTATTGATATAAATTCTATTTTGTATACTAATATTTTAATTTGTATTATTTATTTGTATTATTTATTTTATAAACAAAAAAAAAACTGTTTTTTAGTAAAAATTAATCTGAGCCCCTTAGGCTAGGCTACCCCAATTACCACTTTGTTGTAGGTATATATCAGATATATACAATATATACATATTTATGTTGCACAAAATATTAACCTTAACGCCAACTTCTGTTCGACTTTTTATCAAAATAAATCGTGAAGAACCAAACAGCCGTGGACAAATGCATATTATTTTCTCCCCCTTCTTAATCTTTTTTTTATTTTGGTTTATTTATAATGTCACTCAGACCAACGAGCCAATCGCAAAAAAAGAAAAAGTATCGGCCAATAAATTTCAGACATCATTACGCTGTGGGCCAACATTTCTTTTACTTTTTTTTTTCTTTTCCTCTTTCTTGTTCGATATGCAATGTTGTGACAGCTGCTTGGACAGTGTGGAGGTCTTTCCGTATCTGCGGGAACCCGTCATCGAGAATTCAACGCTGGCGGCGTACACTTGGTGTCAGCACAGCAATCCAAGGAATGACACGCCTGTTTATAGTTCAGGACGTTTGCTGGGACTACGTTTAAGATTCCAGCAGCCGCCGAATAAAGTTGATAATTGGAATTTAAATATAACTGCAAATTATAGATATCTAAAGAAAGGTAAGGGAACAAAAATAATGCAAATAATTTAGTTTTATTAATATTTTGACCTATTACTTATGCAGAACGTTTTAAGACAGAAGGACGGCTATTGTCTGGGAGCTATTGTGATTATTATTTTTTTGCAAGCACCACTGGCGAGACGGGTAATCACGGCTATTTTCACTCACCACGGTTTCCGGCTCATTATCCTGCGCATATAAAGTGCGCTTACAAGTTTATTGGTCGCCCAGATACCCGTGTGGAACTTATTTTCGAGGAGCTACAACTACCTCCAGTGACAAGCGGCGGCTGCCAATTGGATGCTTTAACTATCTTCGATGCTGAATCAGCTCACATGAGTACCGTTATTGATGTAATCTGTACTCCGCATACCACAAGGCGCATCATAAGCAGCGGACCTGATCTCCTAGTGGAGTTCAATGCTAGTTCGAATCGCACAGCCAAAGGATTTCGTTGCCAATATAAATTTGTAGCCAGCGGGCAGGAGCAGCCACATCCAATTATGGTGGCAGCCAGTGTGGCAACATCCGCTAAACAGCCCGCCAAGGCCAACAGCCTAATGTCGGATGTGGAGTTATTAAAGGACGGACGACCAATTGGTAAGTTGGCGCCTCATAAATTAGCCTTAGGACACTCCCACCACAAGTCTAGGACCAAGCCGCAACCCAATCGAATTATGTTAATCGTCAGCGAATGCCGGCAAAACTTGTCTGCTTCCATAGACGGCATCGACAGCTTCCGCCTGTCAGTCTAACAGATGCTTCTGCCAGGATGTCAGGCGCTCTTGGAAGCGGATGTAACCAATTGGCTTGAATCCATAAGGTTCAGTTCGTTCTGAGCTCTCGTCGCGTCCAAATGTCGCTTTTACTGCAAGTTTTCCAACTCTATTTGTTGGTTTTAGTGAATTCATATTTGCTATTGCCAACTCCCCCACGTAGTGAGTTCTAATTAGTTTTGGCCAACTATTTATTCAACAGCATAACAATAATTATTCAACAATATTTAAAAACTAACTAAACGTTTATATAGTGACCACAATAGAGCTGCAGAAATACTGCAAACTACGAACTGCAAAAGACGATTAAGAAAAAGAAATCTGAAATAAAAGAAATTAAATATCGATCAGAAATTACAACTTTAAATAAGTAATTGATTAAATTGCCAGTGAATGAACTTTTTCTTTTTGGAATTTTAAATTAAATCGATGCGGTATAATAATAAAAAATGTGCGAAAGGATTTTCTTTTTAAGAATGAATTTCTTCTTTCCTCTTTTAATTATGTAAACAAATTAGACTTTGAAAATTTTAAAATACACATTTAAATAAGTAAAGTATTAAATACTTCATTGACTTGGCAATTAAAAATTCTAATAATTTATAATTACTTACCTACGTAAAAGCTTTTGAGCACGCCTAATGGACTCTTCTCCTGGCTCTTCTTTTGCCAAATATACTCGCATACCTCGGACGGCTTTCCTTAAATAATCATCCCAATCCATACCTTTCATAGTGAATTTAAAGAGCACTTTGTCTCGCTTGGACAGACTTTGCCATAAATTTTCGGTATTCTTGGTGTCAAAACTCCAGGAATTATTTGTAAATGGAGAGAGAATGTCATAGTTTTTGTGTATTTTATCATAAATTTCAAGCATGCGAGGTTTCTGTCCACGTAGACGCAAAACTAAATCTATGAAAACTCCAGGCAGGATATGATAGAAAAAGATCCCCAGTTGATATAGCCAGGGCAAAGTGGTGCTATATAAAAAGGGATACCACATCATTTGCGTTAGCGGAAAATATGGAATAAGACTTTTCGAATAGTCGATAAAGCCACCCCAAGTAATCGAATTTTGTTCACTGGGCACATGATTATAGATTTTCGGAACTTTCGGACGTGGGTTCTCCAGAGCTGTTTTCCATGCGCAGGCTAAGAGCATGCTAGCACAATAATCAACCGGAATCAGAGCAGCCTGTGACTTGTGATTAATCTTAGAAACGCGAATAACACCCATTCCCACCCCATACATTACACCAATTGGTCCATTAAAATTATCCATCCAGCCCGACATTGGCTCATTATAGCTAGCTATAACTGAACAAGAAAAATATGGAGATTAATTTAGAGAAAATTATGTAGAAGAATCATTGCACTACTCACTAATTCCAGGACGATAAATACAAATAGGCATATCCCCTGCTTCTTTCTGCACGATCTGCTCCGCAAGGGCTTTGGTAAAGGTATAAGTATTAGGGTACTTTCCCAGCAAAGAGGAAGCAATATCATCTGTAATCTCAGGACCAAGTTTATCGCCTGTCTCCAACACATTTTCAGCTGAGCAGCCCAAGTTTTCCGGATAAAATTCCTCTTGAACGTGTTTCACAACGCAATTTGAAAATGCAGTTGACACATGAACGAAGACTTCCAGTCGAGACATTTGCTTCGCCAATTGCAACATGAGGCGTGCACCACGCGTATTAATTGCTAAAGCAATATGAAGTGGCTCCGTAAATCGCACAGTTGCAGCACTGTGTAAGACCACCTGCACTTCGTCCAACAACAGCTGACGATCCGTATCACTAATACCTAGAGCAGGTTCCTGACAATCCCCAGCTATGGGTGACACTCGTTCCAGTGATTTCGGATCCGATTTCAGCAATAGAGTGAATACCTTACAAAAACGAAATTATTTTCCCTTTTATTATCCATTGCTAATAGAGCTACTTACAGGTTCGTTTTCCCAGGCCCCAAAACGTTCCCTTATATCCTGTCCCTTCTTGGGGCGAATCATCACATAAATGCGTTTCACATCCGTCACACGTAGCAGCTTCTCAATGATCACTGTAACAATGGGTCATTGAATTAATGAAATCAACTTAAAAATTAAAAAGTTGCTTAGAATTTGTTTTGTTTTACATATATCTGTTTTTTTTTTTATGACTGATGCATAAAGAACCTGATCACAACGAACATATGTCAGATGCTTAATTTGGCTTGACAAAAGCTTTTTAATATTACTCATACATTACATAGAGAATTCAAATATTGAATAAACACAAACAAGATCGAAGTATGCAGATATCAATTAATCCGATCAAAGTAAATATTGATCTCTATTTTGCACTTTGTTTTTGTACCTTTGCCCAAAAAACCACTGCCACCGGTAACAAACACAGTTTTATTCTTATAAAACTTTTGCATTTCCGAATCCGTTTCTATTTCCATTTCAAATTTAATAATTTACACGCACTATTCCGTTTATTATTTGCGAAACGCTTTCGTTCGCGACTCTTACCAAAATGAGAAATATTCAGATTTACTGGCTTTATTTATACCAAAATAACGTTGCAGTATCTACCACACAAGGCTGACAACAACAAAAACAACAGCAAAAACCGCACTCAGACTCTGACTAAAGCTGAGACTTGGCACTCTCACACACTCTCAGTTAATAACCATAAACACTTAGTTACTAGGTTTAATGCTTGCCAAAACCAAAACCAAAACCCCAAACTAAATGCATAATTCCCGTTGCCAAAACTCGTTAAAAAAGCGTTGTTAAGTTAATCGGGAATGACCTAGTGCCTGACCCCCAGAACAATTTACATCACACATTCAAATTTAATCACAATTACATATTACAATATTAAATATTGTTGTGGAATATAAATTTCCGCTCTATGAAATTTTAACACACGGAAATGTGATAAATCCACGTGCTTCCAATATTTGAAAATCGTATAAACTCCTCTTAAAGTCAAGTACAGTTGCGCACTCTGAACCCCTCTTGAATGGCATTTGTTCTGGGCATTTGGCTAATTGAAAAACGTCGTCTCTCCTTGGTGAGACAGGTAATCACGATTATTTTCACTTTCCGGCTCATTATCCTGCGCATATAAAGTGCGCTTACAAGTTTGTTTGCTGCGCAGATGCCCATCATATGAGTACCGTTATTGATGTTATCTGTACTCCGCATACCACAAGGCGCATCATAAGCAGCGGACCTGATCTCCTAGTGGAGTTCAATGCTAGTTCGAATCGCACAGCCAAAGGATTTCGTTGCCAATATAAATTTGTAGCCAGCGGGCAGGAGCAGCCACATCCAATTATGGTGGCAGCCAGTGTGGCAACATCCGCTAAACAGCCCGCCAAGGCCAACAGCCTAATGTCGGATGTGGAGTTATTAAAGGACGGACGACCAATTGGTAAGTTGGCGCCTCATAAATTAGCCTTAGGACACTCCCACCACAAGTCTAGGACCAAGCCGCAACCCAATCGAATTATGTTAATCGTCAGCGAATGCCGGCAAAACTTGTCTGCTTCCATAGACGGCATCGACAGCTTCCGCCTGTCAGTCTAACAGATGCTTCTGCCAGGATGTCAGGCGCTCTTGGAAGCGGATGTAACCAATTGGCTTGAATCCATAAGGTTCAGTTCGTTCTGAGCTCTCGTCGCGTCCAAATGTCGCTTTTACTGCAAGTTTTCCAACTCTATTTGTTGGTTTTAGTGAATTCATATTTGCTATTGCCAACTCCCCCACGTAGTGAGTTCTAATTAGTTTTGGCCAACTATTTATTCAACAGCATAACAATAATTATTCAACAATATTTAAAAACTAACTAAACGTTTATATAGTGACCACAATAGAGCTGCAGAAATACTGCAAACTACGAACTGCAAAAGACGATTAAGAAAAAGAAATCTGAAATAAAAGAAATTAAATATCGATCAGAAATTACAACTTTAAATAAGTAATTGATTAAATTGCCAGTGAATGAACTTTTTCTTTTTGGAATTTTAAATTAAATCGATGCGGAATAATAATAAAATGTACCTGTACCAATTGGTTACATCCGCTTCCATAAAGTCAAAAACGATCAAAATCGCCATCAATTTACAAAAAAATTCTCTTAGCATGCACTGCTTGCCATGCAGCAACACTGCACTGCTTGCCATGCAGGACAGCGAACGCATGGTATCTCGCTCACACTTAACAGCCAATTTTGAAATACGTATATCTCCGATAATTATTGTCCGATTTCGGTCAAATTTGGTCAGCTGGTGCATTTTGGCTATATTAATGTACATGCAGAATACGATATGTTTAATATTGCTCTAGTTATAGGCTTTTCCCGAATTGCGGGGGCGGAAGTGGGCGTGGCAAAAATTTGAAACAAACTTGACTTGTCTACACAATAGACGAATGTTGACACCAAATTTGGTTGCTCTAGCTCTTATAGACTCTGAGATCTAGGTGTTCATACGGACGGACGGACATGTCTCAATCGATTCGGCTATTGACACTGATCAAGAATATATATACTTTGTGGAGTCGGAAAATTCTCCTTCTGCCTGTTACATACATTTTTGCGACTTTAATATACCCTTTAACCCTATGGGTACAGGGTATAAAAAAGTATGAAAGGATTTTCTTTTTTAGATATTGAAAGACTTTTAAAAATGATTTTTTCTTTCCTCTTGGTCAGTTAATTATGTAAACAAATTCCACTTTCTTTGAAAATTAAGAATTAAATAGTTAATTGACGCGGCAATTGAAAATAATATATATTACTTACCTTCTTAAGATCTTTTGACCCCGCTTAATTGACTCTTCTCCCGGCTCTTCTTTTGCCAAATATACTCGCATACCTCGGAAGGCATTCCTTAAATAATCATCCCAATCCATACCTTCCATAGTGAATTTAAAGAGCACTTTGTCTCGCTTGGACAGACTTTGCCATAAATTTTCGGTATTCTTGGTGTCAAAACTCCAGGAGGTATTTGTAAATGGAGAGAGAATGTCAATGGTTTTATGTATTTTATCATAAATTTCAAGCATGCGAGGTTTCTGTCCACGTAGACGCAAAACTAAATCTATGAAAACACCAGGCAGGAAATGATAGAAAAAGATCCCCAGTTGATATAGCCAGGGCAAAGTGGTGCAATATAAAAAGGGACACCACATCATTTGCGTTAGCGGAAAATATGGAACAAGACTTTGCGACTTGTCCCTAAAGCCACCCCAAGTAATCGAATTTTGTTCACTGGGTACATGATTATAGATTTTCGGAACTTTCGGATGTGGGTTCTCCAGAGCTGTTTTCCATGCGCAGGCTATAACCATGCTAGCACAATAATCAACCGGAATCAGAGCAGCCTGTGCCTTGAGATTAAGTCTACAAACGCGAAGCACTCCAAATGCCGCTCCATAGACCACAGCAATTGGTCCATTAAGATTATCAATCCAGCCAGACATTGGCTCATTATAGCTAGCTATAACTGAACAAGAAAAATATAGAGATTAATTTAGAGAAAATTATGTAAAAGAATCATTGCACTACTCACTAATTCCAGGACGATAAATACAAATAGGCATATCCGCTGCTTCTTTCTGCACGATCTGCTCCGCAAGGGCTTTGGTAAAGGTATAAGTATTAGGGTACTTTCCCAGCAAAGAGGAAGCAATATCATCTGTAATCTCAGGACCAAGTTTATCGCCTGTCTCCAACACATTTTCAGCTGAGCAGCCCAAGTTTTCCGGATAAAATTCCTCTTGAACGTGTTTCACAACGCAATTTGAAAATGCAGTTGACACATGAACGAAGACTTCCAGTCGAGACATTTGCTTCGCCAATTGCAACATGAGGCGTGCACCACGCGTATTAATTGCTAAAGCAATATGAAGTGGCTCCGTAAATCGCACAGTTGCAGCACTGTGTAAGACCACCTGCACTTCGTCCAACAACAGCTGACGATCCGTATCACTAATACCTAGAGCAGGTTCCTGACAATCCCCAGCTATGGGTGACACTCGTTCCAGTGATTTCGGATCCGATTTCAGCAATAGAGTGAATACCTTACAAAAACGAAATTATTTTCCCTTTTATTATCCATTGCTAATAGAGCTACTTACAGGTTCGTTTTCCCAGGCCCCAAAACGTTCCCTTATATCCTGTCCCTTCTTGGGGCGAATCATCACATAAATGCGTTTCACATCCGTCACACGTAGCAGCTTCTCAATGATCACTGTAACAATGGGTCATTGAATTAATGAAATCAACTTAAAAATTAAAAAGTTGCTTAGAATTTGTTTTGTTTTACATATATCTGTTTTTTTTTTTATGACTGATGCATAAAGAACCTGATCACAACGAACATATGTCAGATGCTTAATTTGGCTTGACAAAAGCTTTTTAATATTACTCATACATTACATAGAGAATTCAAATATTGAATAAACACAAACAAGATCGAAGTATGCAGATATCAATTAATCCGATCAAAGTAAATATTGATCTCTATTTTGCACTTTGTTTTTGTACCTTTGCCCAAAAAACCACTGCCACCGGTAACAAACACAGTTTTATTCTTATAAAACTTTTGCATTTCCGAATCCGTTTCTATTTCCATTTCAAATTTAATAATTTACACGCACTATTCCGTTTATTATTTGCGAAACGCTTTCGTTCGCGACTCTTACCAAAATGAGAAATATTCAGATTTACTGGCTTTATTTATACCAAAATAACGTTGCAGTATCTACCACACAAGGCTGACAACAACAAAAACAACAGCAAAAACCGCACTCAGACTCTGACTAAAGCTGAGACTTGGCACTCTCACACACTCTCAGTTAATAACCATAAACACTTAGTTACTAGGTTTAATGCTTGCCAAAACCAAAACCAAAACCCCAAACTAAATGCATAATTCCCGTTGCCAAAACTCGTTAAAAAAGCGTTGTTAAGTTAATCGGGAATGACCTAGTGCCTGACCCCCAGAACAATTTACATCACACATTCAAATTTAATCACAATTACATATTACAATATTAAATATTGTTGTGGAATATAAATTTCCGCTCTATGAAATTTTAACACACGGAAATGTGATAAATCCACGTGCTTCCAATATTTGAAAATCGTATAAACTCCTCTTAAAGTCAAGTACAGTTGCGCACTCTGAACCCCTCTTGAATGGCATTTGTTCTGGGCATTTGGCTAATTGAAAAACGTTGTAGCTTTTGGCCTATTGCTAAATAACTTGAGAGTCAAAGTATCCTACAGTTGTCTCTGACTAGTTGTCTGTTGGTAATCAATGGTTCGGTGCAATGAACAGCTTTCCTGCCAAATTATATATTAGATCTAAAAAATCTGCCTGCAACTTAAATACATTGATATGGTTTATGTTCAAAACTACAAAAGAATATGGATTCCGAGTTATTAAATTATCAAAGGAATGTTTCAAACCATTTAACTCAGAAAATTTTTGTCAAAGATAATAACTAGTAACTCTTCAACAAAAGGCAATGATTTAGACAAATTGCAAAATTATTTTTAAATGACATTAATAACATATTGTTTAATTACCAATGCAATACCAATGACAAGGCAGCTGAATATAAACAGAAGCAGCCAATGTAACAGTAAAAGTCTGAAAAACATAAACATTTTACATACTGGAAAAATAAATTTCTTATATAAATACAACTAACCGATAACAGAGCTTATGACCCGATTCGAATGACTCTTTAGTTGGCGGCTCTTTGCACATATATTGTCGTATGCCGAGAAGACCACGATTACAATACTCATTCCAATCAAGATGCTCCATATCAAAGTTATACAGTTCCCGATCCTGAGACGTCATGCAGTTCCACATCCTAGTTGTATTGTGCGTTTCAAAGGACCAGGATCTGGTCGAAAAGTACGACAAAAAACCTGCGAGTTCGTTAATCTTCCGATGCATTTTTACTTGTCGATTTTTTTGTTCAGTTAGTCGTAGAATCATATCAAAAACATGGCCGGGTATTGTGTGATAGAAAAAGGCAGCCAGATTAAATAGCCATGGAAGGGACGTAGAATGCAAGAATGGATAATAAACCATCTTAGGCAGTGGATAATTGGATATATGGGCAGACACTTTGTCGAGAAAATACCCATTAGTTATCGGATTGCGATCATTAATTGTAAAATTATAAATAAGAGGGGAAGATTCAACTGCTTTGTTTGCCGTTTGCCAGGCACTGGCCAAAGCCGCATTGGCGGTGTAGTCCACAGGAACTATGTTATGATAGCATTTGCGATTGGCAATTGTTAGACGCATAATTCCATAAGCGGCACTATAGACTACGGCAACGGGACCATATATATTGTCTATCCATCCTGAGACTGGCTCCTTATTTGCTGTCATAACTGGAGTAGTGAGAAATCAAAATGAATTAAACATTATTTGATTAATTGGTATCACCTACTTATGCCAGGACGAAATATGCACACTGGTAAATCACTTCCTTCCAGGATCACCACTTGCTCAGCCAGAGCTTTGGTGAATGAATAGGTATTTGGATATTTCCCCAGCAATGTTGGTGCTATGTTGTCCAATAGTTCATCACTTAGCTTCTCGCTAAGCGACAAAATCTGATCCGCGGAGCAATTCAAGTTTTCTGCATTGAAACCTTCATCGATGTGCTGCATCACACACTGGGAGTATACAGTGGATACATAGACAAAGGCCTCCAACCGAGGCATTTCTTTCGCCAGCTGGACTAGAAGACGAGTGGCGCGTGTATTGATAGCCAGCGCCACATGCAGTTTCTCATTGAAGCGCACTGTTGCAGCACCATGAATGACAATCTGTACTTCATCAGCCAACAATTTTCGATCTGTCTCACTTATTCCCAAATCAGGTAACAGGCAATCACCTGCTATGGCTATAACACGGTCCAGAGCATTGGGTTTCTGCTGTAGTAGCACTTGGAATACCTTTTAAATGTTTGTACATGTAAACAGAATTTTCTTTCTGGCCTCAAAAAGGACTCACCAACTCCTTTTTCCAATGATTAAGTCGTTCACTTATATCTTGACCTCGTTTCGATCTGATCGGCATATATATGCGTTTCACATCCGTTGAACGCAATAGTTTCTCAATCGTTACTGATAATTACGTAGATTATTTGTTGCTTGGATTGTTTTATATTCGATTACCATACCTTTTCCCACAAATCCTGTTCCTCCTGTTATTAAAATAACCTTATCCTTGTAAAACGCTTGAATTTCAGACGCCATCCTCAAAATTCAAATTCCAATTGCCGAAAGTTAATACAGTCGCAAGTTGCTCACGATTTTTACTAAAATGAAAAGTGTTCACAATTTGCGAAGCTTTTTATACTAAAATATGATATTTAAAATAACATATTTCACGCACCCATCACAAATTGAATATTAGCTTCTAACCAATAGGTGATAAGTTAAATACATTTAAAACTTAAAACACAAACGAAATACATAATAATAAAAATAAATGTTAAAGCAGAGTTGTTTAGTTTCCAGAGATCGACCTAGCCTGACTCGCGGAACAATTTCTATACACATTGAAATTATTTAATCTAAATTTCCGATCTATGAAACTTTGTCGTACGGAAATACGAAAACTTTCCATGATTTTAATTTTATACATATGTATATATATACAACTGTATATAATGTATGTATATATTTTACATGTGAATATAAAATTCTCTGTGAATATAAAATTCGAACAAAGCTAAAAACTAACACAGGCTAGAAATTAATCATTCAAGTACAACCTTAAATTTATGATGATAAAATCCCTTGAAATTCACAATATTTCAGTTTAAATTATCTATATTTACCGCAAAAGCAAACACTTTTTCACTAATATCTCGATTGCCCTTATCATTATATATTTAACTCACTCGCCAAAAATATTGTTGTATCTTTGGGTTTTTGTTATCCAATTTAACAGAACTTAATTTACTCGGCTATTTATGCTTTTGAAGAATGTATTATATATATTTACTGTTGAAAGGGATAGCAAAATCCGTTAGTTAATAGGAAAAATTTTCTACAATAGTCTCTGACTATATGTCTATTAGTTATCAATGCTTCGGCGTAGTGAACGGCTTTTATAGTAATTCACATTCTTATATACGCATATGAAAATATATATATATATATATTTTAAATATAAAGGGCAATACTTTAAAGCACTTAACTTAGAAATTGATTTAATTACTCAATAATTTCTTTTCAATAAAACGGGTTTATTCTGTATATTTTTTAATATTACAATATAGGTAAATTGTTTTTAATGACTCTAAAACCCGTCCTTAGAACACCGATGACTAGGCAGGCCACTATAAACTGAAACAACCGATGTAACAGGAACAATCTGGAATCATAAACAGATTATGTAAATAGTGCGAACAGATTTCTTTTTATAAACACTAACCGATGGTGAATCTTTTGGCCCATTTGGATGGATTTGGCAGTTGGCGGCTCTTTGCATATATATTGTCGAATGCCGAGAACAGCACGATTTAAATACTCATCCCAAGCAAGATGCTCCATATCAAAGTTATACAGTTCCCGATCCTGAGACGTCATGCAGTTCCACATCCTAGTTGTATTGTGTGTTTCAAAGGACCAGGATCTGGTCATAAAGTATGCCAATAAATCTATCTGTTTGTGAACCTTTTGATATATTTTCACAAATCGAGGTTTTCGTCCACTTAGGCGTAGAATCATATCAAATACATGGCCGGGTATTGTATGGTAAAAAAAGGTAGCCAGATTAAATAGCCATGGAAGGCACGTAGTATGCAAGAAAGGATACCAAATCATGTTAATCAGTGGATAATTGGGGCTAAGAGTAGTCATTGTGTTGATAAAATCGCCATTAGTTATCGGATTGCGATCATTAATTGTAAAATTGTAAATCAGAGGGGAAGATTCAACTGCTTTGTTTGCCGTTTGCCAGGCACTGGCCAGAGCCGCATTGGCGGTGTAGTCCACAGGAACTACGTTGACTCGGGACTTTCTGTCTAGGATTGTTATTCGTAGAACTCCATAAGCGGCACCATATACTAAAGCAACGGGACCATATATATTGTCTATCCATCCTGAGACTGGCTCCTTATTTGCTGTCATAACTGGTGTAATGGGAAATCAAAATGAATTAAACATTATTTGATTAACTGGGATCACCTACTTATGCCAGGACGAAATATGCAAACTGGTAAATCACTTCCTTCCAGGATCACCACTTGCTCAGCCAGAGCTTTGGTGAATGTATAGGTATTTGGATATTTCCCCAGCAATGTTGGTGCTATGTTGTCCAATAGTTCATCACTTAGCTTCTCGCTTAGCGACAAAATCTCATCCGCGGAGCAATTCAAGTTTTCTGCATTGAAAACTTCATCGATGTGCTGCATCACACACTGGGAGTATACAGTGGATACATAGACAAAGGCCTCCAACCGAGGCATTTCTTTCGCCAGCTGGACTAGAAGACGAGTGGCGCGTGTATTGATAGCCAGCGCCACATGCAGTTTCTCATTGAAGCGCACTGTTGCAGCACCATGAATGACAATCTGTACTTCATCAGCCAACAATTTTCGATCTGTCTCACTTATTCCCAAATCAGGTAACAGGCAATCACCTGCTATGGCTATAACACGGTCCAGAGCATTGGGTTTCTGCTGTAGTAGCACTTGGAATACCTTTTAAATGTTTGTACACGTAAACAGAATTCTTTTTTCTGACCTCAAAAAGGACTCACCAACTCCTTTTTCCAATGATTAAGTCGTTCACTTATATCTTGACCTCGTTTCGATCTGATCGGCATATATATGCGTTTCACATCCGTTGAACGCAATAGTTTCTCAATCGTTACTGATAATTACGTAGATTATTTGTTGCTTGGATTGTTTTATATTCGATTACCATACCTTTTCCCACAAATCCTGTTCCTCCTGTTATTAAAATAACCTTATCCTTGTAAAACGCTTGAATTTCAGACGACATCCTCAAAATACAAATTCTTGTTTTCTTTCTTTCTCTTCAACTGCCAATTACTGAATGGGAAGCGATTAAATAATCGCATTTATTTATAAGGGTGGATAAAAGCTAAGCAGCCAAATTATGTAAATTATGTTTGTAGTTTTTTATGTGCTTAACCAGTAGAAAAAAAATTTTAAATTCAAGCTCATTGACGGATGGTCAATGGTCACAGAACCCTCAGACAGTGCAGATGGACAATGATTGGCCAGACTTTGTAAACTACTCAACTATCGACTGTTTTGACATTAAAAGTACAAACAAAATAGCTGGTCATTTCGCAACAACAATAACATAATTGATCAAACCTGAATTGGCTCATCACCGACGCTTGGCATTTTTTGTAAAAAATAAGAAAACACCTGCACATTGTCCACCCACAACTTGAAATCAAGATGCTGTCTGTTTTTTTTTTTTTAATGTTTTGAACTTTACGTTGCATTGTTGCAACATTTTCTCAAACTATTATTATGAAATTTCACGTGTATAAGTCAATCTGCTAATCTCTTTTTAAACCTTTGTTATTTTTTTTTTTGCAATAATTGAATTAATAGAGAACTATGTTTTATATTGAGAAACAAAAATGAATATATTTAATAGATGCTTCATTAATAACCACTTTCTTGGCATTAAAATAATATAACAAAATTAATGCGGAAATGTGAGCTTGCTTTTTCTGTTGACACCAACAAAACAATGTGAAAAATTTTAATTAATCACATTTAACTAACTTCCGGAATCATTCTATTAAAAAGGAATTTAGTAAAATGTTTTACAAAGTATTCCAACACTCCATGAGTGGCTCACGTGTCTCAGTGTATGTAAATGCACTCATTCAAACTGAATACTTAATTAGTTGTTCCACACGAACTCGAGTTTTAAATTAGATTCAACAACTAAACGAAACATAACATGAATTAAATGATTTAAATGTCAAAAAGTTATTTTTTTTTCCTCATAATTCCCTTAGCTTAGATTAAAATTTGCATAATTTGATCGGCTTAATTTCGCGGCATCATTTTAAGCCAGAATCCATTTTTAGGGAGCAATTGAAAACCGGCGGAACTAAGCTCCAAAGGAATTGAGGACTTCTTTGCAGGAGCAATACGATAATTTCTTAAAATATAGTATATCATAGCTTTAGCTTCCAAAAGAGCAAAACGGGAACCTAAAAAAGAAAATAAAAGAATATCGTTTAATTTTTAAAGTTTAGGGACGATATAAAAATGTTGTGTACCAACCTATACAATTTCGTTGACCCAGACCAAAGGGAAAGTATGTGAATGGGTTAATTTTTTCTTTGTTCTCCTCATTGAAACGTTCGGGATCAAATTTCATTGGATTCTCAAAGTACTTGGCATCACGATGAAAACCGCAAGCAGGCAGCCAAATAATTTCTCCCTTTTTAATCTCAACCTGCTGGCCATCCACATCATAGGTAATATCCTTGTTACACTCTCGGTCTACTGCAATTGCCGCTGGCCACTTTCGCAGGGTTTCAGATACCACCTGATCCAAATACTTCATGCCCATCAACGCCTCATATGTCAATTCACCGTCACCCAACTCGCTGCTAACTTGCTGCACCTCCTCGTACAGCTTTTCTTGCACATCCTCGTTTTCCATTAGCTCGTGGGCTGTAAAACACATTAGCACTGCAGAAGTCTCAAAGCCAGCGAAGAAGAAAACGAAGCATTGGGCAACAATATCCCGATCGCTCCATTCACGTATTGGGGCAGTTTTGGTCTTTTCCGTCTGAATCAAGCCCCGTGCCTCTAATAACATGTTAATCATATCTGGACGTATGATTTTATGTTCCTGGCGATATTTCATGGCATCCAACACCAATTTGACAAAGTATTGTGTACTCTTCTTATCGAATAGATCAATTTTTAGAATTTTGTTCAACCGTTTCAAAGTAAAGAATATCAAAAATTTCATATTCTGCAGAAAGGTAAATGTGGTTAACTTTTTGCCCATCATATAGAATGTATTTTCGCGCTCAGTAAACGAGTTTACTTGCAAACCAAAGGCAGTTGATGCAATCACATCATTGGTAAAGCGTGTACAATAATCCTTCATATCCAGCTCTAATCCTGTATCTGTAGCATCCCGCTTTAAGCAATCGACAGCCTCTTTGGCCACCTGATTCATTAGCTGAAACATTTGACGCATTTTGCTGCCTGTAAAAGCAGGACTAAGAGTGCTGCGCATATCCTTCCATCGTGCATCACGCATAGAGAACAAAGAACTGCCAAACAAATTGTTCATATCATGAGGATCATCTTCGCCGGTTCCAAAAATATTCCGGTGATTAATAAAGTGATCGAAATCCTTAATAGTTATCTGCTTGATAAGCTCCGGTTCCCGTATCATCAACAAAGGCTGGCGTTGCTCAAAGATACCATACACCCTGAAATATAATTTTGATACACAAATCAGTACATGGGAGGAGTCATTGACTGATAAGAGAGTTTCCCCCCGCCATTGTATAATTTCTCTTTTGACATGAGTCAGGGCTATCAGTTTTGATAATTAAGTGCAAGTGGTTTGTTATGTTTTGTCAAATCTACTATCAATTATATGGTAGATTACGATAACTTTTAAACAGAAACCCGTACTAACCTTGAAAATTCTAAATTTGACCGCTAAATTTTATCACACATAAATTCCGTATCATTTATGATATTTCTACATGAAAACAAAGATCTAAGCTAAAACAAGTTAATTATTTGCGAAAAAATGTTAATATTAAATTATCTTATCATTGCAAAAGGTTTTAATTTAGATCATATAATTACATAAATAACTTAAAATGTTAATAGACAAATAAACAAATAACTGTGCGATGATAAGATTCTTAAATATTTTAAATGAAAGTTGAGATACTGAACAAAGAATAATAATACACCGCTTAATATCGATCATTAAAAACTTGATTCTACAACTAATCTTCTATATATGTATATAATAAATACGATTTATATCTAGATTTTGTACACATGAATAAACTTTGATTAGCTGTAACCGCACCTACAACATTTATTTGACCTTGATATGATGAAACAATCTATTCGAGGTACGCAATTTGTTCTCTGAGTTGACATGATGATCAACAGCTATTTATAACATTGTATGTGTGTATGCTGCCACTAGCACTCACTTGTTTTTGCCGCCATCGTGATATAAATCAACAATTAAATCAAACATCGATTGTTTACGGAAAAACATTTTTGACATGTTTCCAAAATATGGCCAGGGTTTGGCATAGGGTAATCCCCGCTCCTTGAAGAAACCATAATTCGATGTGGACCAACGATAGAACAAGGCAAAAGCCACTATAAACAAGGCCAAAAATTCCAGCAACATTGCTATACAAGACTGACAATGAGCGCGTACAGTAATCGACTAACGACGAACGACGCAACAAATAACTGGACGTTTATTTGTTGGGGCGTATCAAAGCTTTTTACATTTAAGCTTTCTATTGTCTTAATTGACTATAATGCAATATGCTTTGATAAATTGATATAAAAATATCATATAGAATTGTATATACAAAAATAAAAGACATATAACGGACATGGCTAAGATTTCAACAACACGGCGTAGAGTGGATAAGGCTGAAGCGTTTGGGTATCTATGGATCGTTCCAACCATCTAACGTTCAAATGACGACATCTTCGGTGATAAAATGGCCTAAAAAAGTGAATTCGTTTATCAGTTATTCATATTAAAGTAAAACTATTGTGTATAAGCCTACCTTAACGTTGACAAATTCAAACTGTTACTTTTTTCATAGAATGCCAAGACTGCTTTTTCTTTATTCATTGTTAGAACGCCGCCATGTTCAACGAATTCATCCATTAGCTTAGATTTAATAGTATCTTCAGGAAAGTGGGCCACCAGTCCCATAAACAGATTGCTTTTTGTTTGTTTCGATGGCATTTTATCAGCTTCCATATGTGTCTCAATTTTTACTTCAGTTTTTATTTTACTAGTTTTGAAATAATCCTTTAGATCCTTTTGAGACTTATTTGCCTCTAGTTTTGGAGTTTTTCGCTTGCTCTTAAATAAAGAGGAATGGGCAACTTCCTCTTCATCATCACTATGGGACTCTTTTTTGAAATTTTTGGATTTAGAATCTGCAATTTTTCTTTTCTCTGGCGTCTTTTCCTGAGTCAATTTATTATCTAGTCCCTCTTTGTCTTTATCACAGTCGGCCAACAATAAATCAACATTAACATTCTTCTTTGAAGCATGGTACAAATTTAAAAGGTGAGGCAAATCGTTTGCCTCCTTGGAAGTTTTGTCACTGCGCAAACGTGTGATCCTTGGAAAACGAATAGAAACACCTGCTGCAGTGTGAGCTTCAGATTTTGTAAATTCAGCACCAGTTATCTCCCACACTGGCATTTTGTCTGGATCTGTGGCCAGCACATCGGGTACTAGAGATTTCTTGCACAGCAGCCAGTTGGGTGTTTTGTTGGCATCAGCACGCGTGGTTAACTTCATCAGGCTATCATGTATCTCTTCATTTGTGCTATCATCAAGACCCGAGTGCACTTTTGTGACAGTTTTCCACAAACGATCCTGCGGATCATAGCAACCCATGAGAAAGATGCTTAAAACACCGCCTTTTTTGCCAGAACCATACCAGGCTCCAAGCACAACCAAATCCGCTGTATCAGCCATTTTACCATCAAAAAGATAATCCTTCTTGACCTTTAACCAATTGCGTTTACCTGGCTGATAGCTGCCCTTGGGATTTTTCAGTACCACACCCTCCAAGTTGGCCTTCAAAACTTTGGCAGTCATCATGGCTAATTCGCTTTTGGTTTTTAGAAATTGGGATTCAGATAATTGGACAAAGGATTTTATAGGTTTAATATTTTGTTCCAGTATTTCTCGTCGCTTTTTAAAGTCTCTGGAATTAGGAGACAATAATTATAATTAAAACAAACTATATATGTATATAATATATGAAGAGCTTACAACTGCATCAAATCCTCGCCATTATAGAGTATACAATCAAAGACAAACAGACAAACCGAGGCATTGGCATATTCCTGCTTTTTGTGAGCACCCAAAGTGCCAAAGGGCAGCAGAGCACCCGTCTCGGTGTTTACTAGTATTATTTCAGAGTCCAGAATCATATCACCAGCACCAGGAAAAGCACGCGGAATATACTCCTTCAACCTCTTGATTTTATGATCCATTACTGGCTTCAAATTGCGACTAAAAAACTTAAATTCTGTTCCCTGTTTATGAATCTGTACGCGTTCGCCATCGTATTTGATTTCTCCGTATAACCCGCCTGGATTCTTCTTGAAGGCTTCTTCTACCGACTTGCACGCATTGGCCAGCATAGGTGAGATGGGCGTCATGACCTGAATTGCACTCACAGTAGTTTTTAATTTCTTGGCTGGACTTTTGGCCATGGTCTTGCCCGTTTTACCAGCAAATTGCTGCACAATGGCAGCTAAATCACGTGAGGATTGATATGCAGGATAGGCCAGGGAACCGAAGGCATCAAGAATATGTCTTGCACGTGCGTTAATGCGGAGATCCTGCTTAATTAGTCGGATGAAAGTTCGCAAATCCAATTCGGTAGCTTTTGTACACAACTCTTTGAGCAACTCAGTCTGTTCATCCTCTTTTGTCCTTTGCTCCAATTGGCAAAGTACTTCGTCTACTTCCTGCAGATACAGTTTACTTTCTCTCTGTGGCTGCAGCTTAGCAGAGGATGCAAAATGCCTGCGTAACGTTTCCGAAATGTCCCCTTCTATTAAGCAATTAAGACGTAAAGATTTAAACCGAAAATGTGGCGTTCAACATACCTTGCTCAAGATCCAAGTGCATCTGCTGTTGATCGCTGTGCAAGATTCGAGAAAATAGCTTCACCAAGGCCTTGTTCTGCAAGTTGTACACACGCTGAGTAGCTCCCGGTATTAGGAATTGCACCCACAGCAAATAGTCGCCCTTAAAGCCATCGCCTTTAGTACCGCTCCTAAAAAAGCCCTCCAGCCTCTCCACCTTTCGCAGATAACTTGACTCCGAAGCTATTTCATCACAAATTTTCCTAAAGGTATCTAGTTTGTTGTCCTCATTCTGCAACGGTGTCCCCAATCCCTTGCTAGCCATCCTGCGAGTTGTCAATATCAGTCTTAACCTCCAGTGGAATCCCAGTCTAAACATGCATAAATATATGCTAAAATTAAAAACTACTACGTTTTATTTTCAGATTGCAAGCAGATATATGACTCGCGCGTAAACAAGTCTGGCACCTTTGAATCGAATCAGCTGTTGGGCTCGTTGAAAAAGAATACAAACAGTGGCGTTGCCGGAATCATTCAATGCCGTTACGAATTTGAAGCAAAAGCGCCAGAACGTATTCAAATTCGATTTCACGATTTTAATGTACCAACCGAGAATGAGAATTCCACAGGTTGCCTAGCCAATGATGCTCTTCATGTGTTGACAAGGTTAAGAGGCAAATTCGAGACCCAGGAGCTGGTTTGTGGAGCCTTCTTGCCCAAACCGTTGATGTCCAATGGACCTCAAATGCAGTTACAGTTTGTGGGGAGACTTCCGCCTACTATGACCAACAAGGTTCAATATTACGGCTTTCGTGCAGAGTATAGATTTTTAACAAGTAATGGAACCGAGGTATAAAATATATGGTAATGACTAATGGCAACTTTATATAATATATATTAGATTTTGGAATCATGTCGGGTGTTCAGCAAGGTGACGAATGCACTTTCATATACAACAGCAGCCAACGCATTAGTGGTCTCTTTCACTCGCCTAACTTTCCAGGATATTATCTGGAGAACGTGGTGTGCAATTATTATTTCTATGGGACCAGCGATGAACGGGTTGTGGTGCACTTTACCTACTTTGATGTAGAGGGAATAGACAAGTAAGATACTATTTATAAATGTTACTAGCATTATTAACTATAATGAATTTTCCTTCTAGTTGCGATCACCAAACCGCCAGCGACTATGTAGAGTTTTCAAATTTCATGAGCACAGATCGCAAATATCGGAAATATTGTGGAAAAATGCAAGATTTTGATGTCCGCTCTGATGGATTCTTCTTTCGCGTTACACTGCATTCCAACGATCGTTTTGTAGCTGTAGGATTTCGCGCCATTTACACATTTGAAACAAAATCGGCAAAGGATGATAATCTCATCACCAATTTGGGTGACAGTGCTTCAATGGAAAGCTATGTGTCCAAGTCATCGTCTTTACTTAATATACTTAAGAATTACTTAATAGTAAATGCAATTATAATGGTCGTTATATAAAAAACAAGTGTTTAAATAAAATATTTCGTGTCCAGCCCACCAAATTAAGAGGCACATTTTATTTTCTGATACTTAATTAATAAACTTTGTGCATTTTTAAACTTGAGAGGAAGACATATTTAAAGAAAATCAAGTTAAAAGGAGTTTACGTTCAATTCATTTCATAAATGATGCATTTTATCTTTTAAATGAACACGTTGTAACTATATATATTCTTGATCAGCATGACGAGCTAAGTCCTTATTTAAAATTTATGTTCAAGATTAACGATTTTAAAAGTAACAGTTTCTTTAGCAGCCATCTAAGAGGAGCGAACATGGTTGAAATGCTTGTTGGGCTATGATAAAATGGTTCCTGAAAATAATGCTTGTTGGGTTGCGTTTCAATTTTTTTCAGTGTTGTTTTTGTTTTTGAAGTAAGCGGGTGTGCTTTCGCGGTCGCCAGAAGTCGGTTATTTTCGTGTTGGGATATTAGGGTGGCTTTGATAGCTTATCCAGCCCTCTAGTGTAACAGGAAAAGTATTAACAACAAGGTAGCAATAAGTGTCAAAAAAAAGAAAACAAATTAAAAAGGCAAAAATAATTGTCATACCGAATAGTTAACACGGAAAAAGCAATTCAGGAAAGCATACAAGCAGCAGGCAAAATGTTCTCACGCCCCAGGTAAGTTTTTTTGTTTCAAAAGAAACGCCGAGCCAGCATTATTCGGGAAGGGTGCGGGGTACTGCAAAGGGATACGGATTTTATTAGCGAGTAAGCATTATGCAACAAATTCTGTCTATACAGGGACATGGACATGGACATGATCTGGGCCAGCTGTTTGCCCAGTGACCTAGTCGCAATCGGAGACTCTTCGGTACCAGACGAGAGGCCGCCAAAAGGCGTCGTCATCATTATAGTTTCCCCCCCCATCCCCTTTCGACAAAGCTTTCGTTTTCATGCGCAAAGGGAACAGGAAGAGATTCGCACATGGCCTGACATTGACCTAGACGCAGGCAGCTGGCTTCAGCTACATACATACATACATACATATGTATATGTACATTTATGTATTTATCGACTTTTTTCCATTTCACTTTTCTTTATTGCATAAGAAGGGAATACTATGGATCTGGTCTTGACAGCTTAAATGCGCTTTTTGCTGATGCCAAAAATGTTCATACATACACATATGTGCATACATATGCGTGTATGTATCTTTCGTAATTATAGTTTGTATAAATGTATTTATGTATGTATATGTATGTATATATGCACATAAATATGTACATTTGTAAGCAAAACAAAACAGCTGAAAAATCAATAGACACCCAGAGGCAGAGAATTTTTTTGCGCTTGGATAAAAGGCGACACCTTCACGTTCATGGACATGGACAGATCTCTACATATACAGACATACATACATACATACATTGATAGATAGATAATGGATACAAAGTCATTTTGGCAAAAGAATCTAATTTTAATTGTGTATACCAAAAAACACATCTGGTGGTGCTTTTGTAAGCATTTTTCTTTGCCAAGTTCATCAAAAAGTTTCAAATTGCTCACAGCTTCCAACACAACGGACGTAGAAAGCAATCAAGTAGACAAAAGGGGATGGCCGTCAATGATGCAAGGACAATCATTCCAAGATCAAAAAATTTCAATTTTCTTTTAAATGGGAAATATAATCATTTCACGGGAAGTTTTCAAACATTTGGGAAGTCGTTTAGTGAGGGTCATTAGTATATTAGGACGTAATTAATGATGTTCTTAAAATAGTTTATATACAAGGTGTAGAATCATTTTGTTTTTGCGAACCCTAGACAAATTTTAACTACGCCCTTGATTTTCTACATTTCGTTCTCACCTTAACCGTTAGCCAGAATATCATTCCAAATATGATTTCGGGTCTGCGTAAGAGTACATTGACTTTTGGCCATTGTGTTCACGCAGAAAGCTCATGAGTTGTCTTCGTTGGGTTTCGGGCCTGGTCAGTAAAAGCGGTTACTTCTAATTAACTACCTCATAAGGCAGCTAGTGACACAAGGGATAGGCGGAAGAGAGGTAAGGAACATTTTACGAGTGTAGATTTTAGATATGCGAAATAATTTAGCACTTGCACGACCCATGTGAGTGTACGTCAATAATTGTTGTACAAATAGTAGCCAGGAATGACGGATGATACAAAATGACGATTCCACTAACATCTGCCCTCGCATAACTATGTATCTCCGCTCCCTCATTACCTTACAAATAATTATCAATAATGAATGTTTGCGCGCGCGTCGCAACTTACAAGAGGGATCAGTTCGATTGAATCAATCGATTCAAATCAACCCCATGGCCCACGTCATGCGCTGTTAATGGATATCGTCACTAACAGTAGAATTATAATCCCGCCCATTTTAAAAACATATATGTACATACATATGTATGAGTATGATTTCATCAATGGAACCGCAAACAAAAATTAGTCACACGCTTTGCTCTGCTCTAGAAATTAGCACCAACTAGCCAAATAGATGGAACTTATTATTCGTTGTTATCCATCCAATTTCGTTCTTTTTTTGATACCCTATAACCAAAGAGAGTTTGTTAAAAGATTTTATAGCAATTATTTTGTTTGTGAAGGCCAAACAAATAGTCGTTCAGTCTATGAAATTGAAATATAATGAATTTAAAAGTCAATTTCTTTTCATTTACTCAAAAATCTTTAAAATATCCCTAATATTATGCATTTCATATTTGATATAGGGTATCTTCTGTGTCGCCGTTTAATCTTTTTTTCCAATATTACTTTTATCTAACTGAAAAGGGGTTCGGTAAGACGGGGGCGAGTTGTAAACAATGCGGCTTAGTTTTCTAGGTTTTTTTTTTCTGTCAGTGATAAACAAAAAGCAGCTGACGCTGACCTTGGACTTGGTTTCTACCGTTTCTCCCCATTTACGTTTATCAACACTGTCACAAGTGTCCGCCGTATTTCAAATTAGCCAACTACTGATAGCAATTACTTAATTCACTTTGTCAATTTGTTTCCCGTGTCATTGCAGCTTATGTGGAAATCTCGGCAAATTGTGCCGCACCGGCACTGCAGCAACATCGACAACAACAACCTCAGCCGTCTCGGCACTGGCACTCTGCAATGCACGAGGCTATCATGAAGTGGTTGGCGATATTATTTGCCCCTCACAAGTTCGTGGCATCGACCATATTCGCGATCCTCGATTGAACAAGGTAGGATTGTCCAACCAAAAAAAAAAAATACTTACACAAATGTCTTTCTTATATTACCTAACTGACAAGATTTGTGATAAAACTAATGTCACGATTTATTTATCGCTTAGTAAAACATATCTGTGACTAGGTAAAATATTTTTAGTTTTAGTTTGATTAGCATCTATCTATAGGCAAGCCTCCATTTTTGTACGGAATATGGATCAAATAACTATATTGTATGGTAATATATAAACATGTTTATCAAATGTGGTCAAACTGCTAGGAATTCCATTAAGAATTGTATAGGGAATACTATAAAAATAATTTGATACAGGAAAGGCTAAGAAGTGTATATATAATGCAAACTTATCAATTTGCAGGGCTTTAATTGATAACATTTTTATATTTTTGCAGGGTTTAGCATTTACACTAGAGGAACGTCAAGTGCTAGGCATTCATGGGCTACAGCCGGCACGTTTTAAAACGCAGGAAGAGCAACTGCAGCTCTGTAAGATTGCCGTTAATCGGTATACTGAACCCCTGAACAAGTATCTGTATCTCAGTGATCTGCACGATCGTAATGAGCGTCTGTTTTTCCGCTTCCTATCGGAGAACATTGAGGATTTAATGCCCATTGTATATACGCCCACTGTGGGATTGGCGTGTCAACGTTTCGGTTTGATCTATAGGCGTCCCCATGGCCTGTTTGTTACCTTTAATGATCGAGGACACATTTTCGATGTAATGAAGAACTGGCCCGAACCAAATGTCCGTGCGATTTGTGTGACAGACGGTGAGCGTATTTTGGGTCTAGGTGATTTGGGTGCCTGTGGCATGGGTATCCCTGTCGGTAAGCTTGCTTTGTACACTGCCCTGGCTGGCATTAAGCCGCATCAATGCCTGCCGATTGTTGTGGATGTTGGTACCAATAACATTGATCTGCTCGAGGATCCTTTATATGTGGGTCTGCGGCAGAAGCGTGTTGTCGGACGTGAATATGATGATTTCATTGATGAATTCATGGAGGCGGTGGTCAAACGTTATGGTCAAAACACATTGATCCAATTCGAAGACTTTGGCAACCACAATGCATTTAGATTCCTGGATAAGTACCGTAACACTTATTGCACCTTCAACGATGATATACAGGGAACAGCCGCTGTGGCTGTAGCTGGTTTGTATGCCTCCAAACGCATTACTGGCAAATCCTTCAAGGACTACACTTTCCTGTTTGCCGGAGCCGGCGAGGCTGCCATTGGTATTGCCGATTTAGTTGTAAAGGCCATGGTAGCCGAAGGCGTCTCAATAGAAGAGGCCTACAGCAAAATTTACATGGTTGATATTGATGGTCTTTTGACTACTACTCGCAAAGTAGGTAATTTAGAAGGCCACAAGGTCAATTATGCCAAGAACCATGAACCCATGGCGGATTTGGAAGAGATCGTGAGCTCTGTTAAACCAAATGTAAGTAGTTAGTATAAGGAATCTGGCAGATGCTAATCTAAAACATATCTGTTGATGCTTATCTGTAGGTGCTGATTGGTGCTTCGGCATGCGCTGGTCTGTTCACACCCAAGATTCTCCGTACTATGGCGGACAACAATGATAGGCCAGTGGTGTTTGCTCTATCGAATCCAACCAGCAAAGCTGAGTGCACTGCGGAAGAGGCATATCACAACACAGATGTGAGTTCCTTTTGATTGCATTTGCTTTAAAGAGTACCCGTTTAACCCGATTGTTGTCATTATGATAGGCTCGAGTTATCTTCTCCTCCGGATCACCGTTCCCACCAGTTAAAATGGGCGACAAGACCTACTATCCTGGTCAGGGCAATAATGCTTACATTTTCCCAGGTGTGGGTCTAGGAGTTATCTGCACAGGCACTCATCATATTCCTGATGATATGTTTCTGATTGCCGCTCAAGAACTGGCCAATTTTGTTGAGGCCACTGATATTGAGCGCGGTTCTTTATATCCACCGCTGCAAAATATTCGTGATGTATCAATGAACATTGCTATTGGTGTGACCAAGTGTGCTTATGACAAGGGTAAGCCATCGATAATCTTTAATATCTTAAACTTGAATTGAATTTTTCCTTGTTATAGGTCTGGCCTCAACCTATCCGGAGCCACAGGACAAGCGAAAGTGGCTGGAAGATCAATTGTATAACTTCAATTATGAGACATCGATGCCTGTGACCTGGCCTTGGCCACGCATGCCCTACATTAAGACTCGTGAATTAGTCCCCACCAAGCTCTATGGAAAAAAAAGTGAATAACTTGCATTTTTCTTTATCCTTTTTTTTTAGGTGATGAAAGTCCGTTAATTGCCGCCATAAAATAGACAAGCGTTCAAGTTGATGGCACCCACTCTGTCTTGCATCCTAATCCCACTACTTATCGTACTTCTACACCATCAGCACCCAACTATCAGCCACTAACCAAGTCTATATATATATAGAAAACTTACAACTGCTTCGATTGATTCGTTCGCCATCATGTTGCCCAGCGAGCAATAATTGTGATTAACAATATTCGTTACTCGTAGATACCGTTGAAACCGATGCAATCAGCGCAACTGAATGATCGTTAATATATATTTTTTAACAAAATTCCTTAGTTTTACGCACTTGTTGAATCTATGTTAATATGTTTTTATTTGGATAAATTATCATATGTTTATGGTTTTGTGATCGGTCTAATGTGATGACTATGACGATTGATGACGTGAATATGACCCGACGATGACTATAAAACCCAACGACGCAGTATTCTAATATCTATCCCATTAATAAGTTATTTGCTTTGTGCTATGTTTAATTTGCTGTTCCTAACAACAATTGGCTTTGCAGTTATTCCGTTTTCCTTCCTCAACGCTACTCTTTATGTCTATCTTTCGCTAACCTTACTTATAAACTAACTCTAAAGGCGGCACAAGACGAGGCTAATAATCAAACAAAAAAAAAAGGGAAAATTCAAAAATTAACATTTTATTTGAACAATTGATTGATTGATATATTTTGCTATGTTTCTCTTTCGTTGTCATCTATAGAAAACGAAGAAGAAATTTTATAGTTTCTTCAACACCCTCCCAACCCTACAAAATCGACCATCTAGCACAATTGGCTAAAGACAGCAACTGAAACGGTGAGAGTAAACCCCAAACCAGAAACATAAACCAACCTAACTTATAATGCAGCCGCTAACCTTTAAATATGTTTTTAACTATCTTAGTAATGAGTTTTAGTTTAATGCCTATATACTTGTATATAGTTTCTATATATACAATCCAATTGTTTATAGGATTACAAGTATGATAATGATCAAGAAGATGTTTGTTGTTGAACTATGTATGTCTGATATTTATCAATGCAATTAAATAGCTTTGTTATAATTTATGATTACAAAAAGTCAACTTTAATTTATCGATCTAACCACCCAATTACCAGATGATGATTATGATGAATGATGATATTGAAAATGATGTGCGGTTAACAATAAAAATATAATGAACAAGTTAAACAAGTTTCAGTTTTTAAGATTTTAAGTTTATAAGGGTATTACAGATTCGACATGTGTCATCTGTACAGATGTGACAACCTTCGATGAAAGCTCTACATCCAATGGAACGCAAAATGTTGTTGTTAAAGCTCAGCGTCAAGTTCTCGGAGAGGTTTCGTGTATTCTCAAAATCAAAACTGTAAGGGCTAATGTACGCCTTAATGTTCTGTTCTAACATTGTCAAATAACCCGAATAACCCAAGGGAAAATCCCAATAGTTAGGATTTTTTGAGTCGTTATCAGTGGTCTCCCATGGTTCCATCTTTAACTCTCAATCTCTACCTCTCCGATGACATTGAGCATTTCATAAAACTTGTGTGCTCAACTCTAGTTTCTCGCAGTTGAGCTTAGAGCATCAGTCGGGACAGTACACCAAATCTAGATCAGGTTTTTGCCAATATGATAAGTAGCAGCTATCTGCTCGTCGCGTTAGCCATTCCCCTCCTGTGTGGCGTAGAATCAGCTCAAGCAGGTAAGGGACCTTTGCATATTTATGAAGTTTTGTTTTCATTCCTTTGTTTAATTTTTCCAGCCTACGCCGATGACTGTAATACTCCTAATGGTGATAAGGGGCAGTGTGTCCCTTTCTCCTCATGCAATAACTATTTGGAAAAGGCATCTTGTGGAGAATTTAATGGCGTTGTATGTTCTCATCGTATGTACAAAAATAGGAAAAACTAGTTTTCTAAACTCTTTCTTTTTCCTTTAGCGTCATTTTTGCTGTGCTGCGTCTCAAATAAAGCACAACTCCAAAGTAATGGACCTGTTTATGGATAAAAGTTTTAATTGCGGTTCCTTTCTCGATACTCGAGTGGCCAATGGCTATGAAGTAAAACTATCATCCCGCCCTTGGATGGCCCTGTTGCGCTATCATTACTTTGGGGAGGACCGTTTCCTTTGCGGCGGTGCTCTGATCTCGGATCGTAAGTACACCTGTTAGATAACCGATTAGAATACAGACAGATGATTGTATTGGACAATTAATTCCTGTATTTTCTACTAAAGGCTACATCCTCACAGCTGCCCATTGTGTATATAATCACCAAGAAGATCTGTAAGCTATAGAAAACTATGTTCTTTATATAATAATCCATTCTTGGTACTCAGATATCAAATTCGACTGGGCGAACATAAAATATCAACAGTCGAGGACTGTAGAAAGCAAGGACGGAAAACAAAATGTGCTCCACCAGTTCAGGATATTGACATTGAAAAGTATCTAATCCACGAGAAGTATGATCCTCGACTGGTCACAAACGACATTGCATTGTTGCGTCTAAAAGTTAGCGTTCGTTTTGACAGTAAGTTGATTAATTTTAGATTGCTAAAGATCCTTATATATTAATACTTTCCTATCTACAGAGCACATTAAGCCCATTTGTTTGCCCATTACGGATGAATTAAAGCGAGAAGCGGAGAAGCAAAGTACCTATTTCGTAACCGGTTGGGGAACCACTGAAAATGGATCTTCCTCGGATGTTCTCCTGCAGGCAAATGTACCAATTCAGCCACGCTCGACTTGCTCACAGGCTTTTAGACGTATGGTACCTACTACCCAGTTATGTGTGGGAGGAGGTGATCTACAGGATTCCTGCAAGGGTGACTCTGGCGGACCGCTACAGGCTCCAGTTCCCTATTTGGGCCAGTTTAACTTAAGAATGGTAGAGTTTGGCATAGTTAGCCAAGGTGTGAATTCCTGTGGCCAAATTAGTTTACCCGGGCTGTACACAAATGTCGCCGAATACGTTCAATGGATTACCGACACGATGGCCATCAATGGGCTATAACCTGTGCCCACAGCAGAGGATAACATTTTTGATCTATATTATTTGCATCTCCATATTATTAGTTAAGCCACAAATTTGATATTACATGCTTGCTATATTTGTAAATCCATTTAGAGTTTGTGTGATCTTTCTCTCTCTTTACATTTGGGATGAGTAATCTACAATATTAGAAACTTAGTTTACTTTGTACGTAATTGCTTAAAATAATTGCGATTCGTATTAAGCAATTTATTAAAAAATTATTTTTGAATTTTTAATTAATATTGTGCAATATGTTGAATGAGTAATGCAATTGGGATATTTTACGTAGCTACCAAGAGTTCAGGCGACTATTGTTGTGAATATTAAAATATTTTAGAATTATTTTACATAATTGGTTACGCCCCTAGTTGCTACAGGGTATCTCCAATCCCGTGACTTGTTTAGAGTATTTGTATTTCAAAAACATTTTCTTAAACTAAAGCGTTTAATCAGTAGTATGAGTGCGATGTTTATGATATAGAAATACGAGTCAAAAAGTTTTGAACAAACTTAGTTATTTTAAAGTAAACTTTAAAAGTAGACTTCTTTTTAAAAACAACAAATTATTATGGTTTTTATGCTATATTTTCCAGGAATTCTATATGATAGGAAAGTCCGTCCTGGAATTTCTTCAAGTACTTAAGATGTATTCATAGTGTAGCTAAAAATATAACGGAAAGATATTAAATATTCTCTAAGTGAACAAACTAGTTTGCGTTGATTGATAAATTGCTGCATTGCCGTATTCTACACGAATAAATAATATATGTTTGTATATAATTTATATGATTTGAAATGCTTCTTTTTCCGTTTCAATTTATGAATGTACATTTGTATATAATAAAAAGAAATGTACATATTTAAAATAACAATTCTTAAAATCCACCACTAACAAAAACCTGGTTTTCTGGTGCTGTTTGTTTTTTTTTTTTTTTTTGTATATATTATGAGTGTATTTATTCAAAATTATTTATTTTAATCAAATATCAATATATACATATGTACATGCATATGTATATAAAAAATATACATATAGTAGTATTCGTTGTGAAATTAAAGACTAAACACATACATAGATATGTATACTCTTTCGATGTGTGGGAGAACCCATTTAAATAATGTTTAGTAAACACAAGCCTTAAGCTAATTAAATGGTTGTCTGATTAGTTTAATGGTTTAATAATTGAATGAATCAGCAATCACAATTTCTTTGACAAATGTTTCCGACCTGTACCAATTCTTTTGTCAGTGTTGTCAATCTCTGATCAATGTTTACTTTTACGATCAATCCTTTTTAAGCAGGGGGTTTTGGAAGCCCCACTTAACAACTTTGGCAACTGGAATTGAGAGTTCATTATCCAAGATGTCTCATAATGTTGGTTTTTCCATGTGATGAAATTCCCATAATATATATATGTATATATGTTCATACTCTATACAAAAGAACAAGTTTGTCAGATAACCTCCATGGGCGTAGCCGTGTGAATGGGGAACTTGTGATGGTAATTAGCAAAACATTTTAATCCAGGTAGTTGGAAAAAAAAGTACCGACAATTAATGGCAGTCGGTGTCCATATTGACGCGTGCCAGTCGCCAGTCTCCGTCGTCCAAGCGGTGAGTGAGCTTAACAAATGTACCTACATGCACGTTCATGTATGCTGAATGAGACAGTTGAGCGAGAGCGACAGGTGGGTCAATGGGGGGTTTCCTGGAATTTAATCGCTTTTCCCACGCTCTTTCCCCATTCGAGAGCATTTGACATTATCTCTCTGGCCCAATGCAAAAACAGGTACGTATCTATTCATTCGTAAAGCCTCTCCACACGTGTCGTATTCTCTCTCGCTGGCATTAAACCAGTTGGGATTCGATCTTGAATTTATGCATAAGCTGTTTATGAATTTGTAATAAGGCTCTTTTTTCCCAAAGCACGCGAATTTCAACTACAAAAGCTGAGCACACGACCAAGTCCGTCTCATTCTCAATTGATCAGTTGAGCACGCGAGACAAAAGATTCCTAACTAGTAACAGTATCCGATCTTGGTACAGGTTTGTTTTGCGCGGCAGCTGTTAAATATACACATTTAAAATCTCTACGATTATCACAATATATAATAATCGATCGGACAGATACAGGATGATGCTATTAATAATCGCATTTAGCACAATATTGCTGATTTTGCCCAAACTCGGACAAACACGTAAGTGTAGAATTGGTTTTGAAGATTAAGAACTACAATCGAATCAATCAAACGTTTAATTTTTAAATAGAGAGCAGTTGCACAACACCAATTGGACAATCTGGCCAATGTCTACCTTTCCGGGAGTGTCAATACTTTAAGGATATTGAATCCAGCTATGGAGGAAGTATTCCACGTTCTGTTCAGAATCAACTGTTGTCAATGAAATGTAATGGACAGAGTCGGGTAAATAAATGATTTTTAAGTGATTTCCCATCAGATTTAATAATTCATATCAATTTATTTATATTTATAGAGCTTCCATTTGTGCTGCCCCCGAAGTCTATCCTCCTCAGCAAACGATCGTAAACCAGTACGTTCTGTGTCCTCAGATTGGCAAAGGACTGATCAGGACGGTTTGCGATTGTTGCAATCTGTGACTGATTGTGGACAAAGAAGCAATCCCAAGGTAGCCAATGGTGAAAACGCTAAACTTGGAGAGTTTCCATGGTTGGCTTTGCTTAAGTACGAGGTAGATGGCCGTCCATTTCTCTGCGGGGGAAGCCTGATCAGTGATCGTTATGTTCTAACCGCAGCACACTGTGTAGTCCAATCGGCCAAATTGTAAGTTTAAACCAAAATTCTATTGTGATCAAGTTTTACCTTAATTCATTTAAAGGATCGGTGTTCGATTGGGAGAGCATAACTTAAGTACCGAAAAGGATTGCCAACTCTTAGGTGGACGTCGCTTGGACTGCTTGCCGCCCTACGAGGAAATCGGAATTGAAGAAATCCGCCCACATCCCGGTTATGTGCATGGTTCTATCAACTATGATATTGCACTGATCAAGCTAAACCGTCCGGTTCAATTCCAATCGCATATCAAGCCAGTTTGCTTGCCCATCGAACCCAACTCCCAGAATATTGCTTTTAATCAGGACTTTTATATTGCTGGTTGGGGCCAGACTGAGACTCATGAAGCGGCTTCGGTGCTACAAAAGGCGGTGGTCAGTCGCCAAAGCCATGATGTATGCCGTAATTACTTCCAAAATGCTCAACTTACCAATAACCACATATGTGCCGCTGGTGAAGGATTGCCTCACACTTGCCAGGGTGATTCAGGTGGCCCATTATTCTTCCGTCATCGTTTCCTGAAAACTTATCGTTTCGTCCAGTATGGCGTTGTCTCTTACGGTGGCAAGTTTTGCGGCAGCAATCAAAATAAGCCCGGAGTGTTTGCCAATGTGATCGACATGGTACCATGGATAACCCAGAATTTGGATTAGATGGAAATTAGTACACAAATGATACATTCACATTATTTATTCGATTTACTTAGACCTAAGATACCCATTGCCATAGTCATTGTTAGAGATCGCCTTAGAATTTTATAATTTTTTAAATATATGTATACTCCTATTTATGATATCTGCAGCATGAATCACAGTCTATATAACTTTTTTTATGAGTCAACGAATGTTGCCAATTGCCCAAGAGATTTATCTATATCTTGAGTTCTTACAACGTAGTTTTATGCGTTTACATAAGGCTAGATGACATACTGATTGCATGTGGAAATATTTAGACAATTATTTATAATAGTTCGCCAGTATCGAAGAATTACTCATTGAGAATTTATTTTAGCTGTGATTAAATGTCTTTGGGAATCTTTTTTTTTTTTTTTTTGATGAAACCGCAAACCGTAATCTGAGATTGTTAAAATAAAATCATTTAAGTTACTTTTCTTATAATCCCATCATGTGATTCACACTTAAACTTGTTTATAAACCAATTATCAAAGATATATTTATATCGATCATGCCCAGCTATCGTGATAAAATTCTTATCCATTTTTTTTCGTAATATGGATACAAATTCTATAGATATGAGTCAGTCGATAATATTGCGGATTATTATATTGTATCAATTAGGGCGTAATGTTGTCCATATCATAAATAAAGTTTAACAATTAATTTTAAATAATACCAATTCTATATACAGCAAATCCCAATCAGAGAAAAAATTGATTGATATAACTTTTGACCTAGGAACTACAAATGTATAAAGACTATAAAAAAAATTGGTTTCATTTAAATCATTGTGTCTCTAACATTGAACTAAATCCCAAAACAAAACAATATGCATATATATGTATATTAAAGGGTTGTGAGGACTTATGCCAAACAATGGTTAGATTGTATCTGAAACAAAACTTTTTTCATTGTTTTGCTGGTTCAGGATAAAAGCTTTCAAACGTCAGAAGTTAACTGGACATCCTAGCATACGTTTCACAATGAACTGGCGTCGGTATTTTCCCTTATTTTTAAGGGGGTGAGATATTCCATTAAAATATAGGACTGTGTATTTAATTTTTCTTATTTTATAGAATTCTTTACTCGGTAACATTTTATAAAACTTTGCCGTTCTTTGTGACTGTAGCCAAATCGTTGGTTAAAGACTCCTTCTCGTCATCGGTTTCCTTTAATTTGGACACTATTTAGTAAGTTTTAATGGCATATACGAATATTATTATTTAATTATATTTGATTGCTTAGCCTGAATTGGAACTCCACTTTTCCGGCCATAACTGTTTGTGAGATCTACAATGCAGAAAAGATTTGGGATCTAAGTGATGCTCACTTTGGAGTTGAACACAAGATGTATATTGATGATATAATCAGTGAAATTGTCTTTTTTCGAGGCATTTGCAGCAGTTGTGAGAATTGTTTAAAGATGCCCTGTCCGGATAACTTTACCCTGTTATTGGATGTTGTAAGCGATAAAGAACGATGGGCTGGCATTCTAATTTATATTCCTTTCTTTTCAAAGTTTCGCACCAAGTGTCACGATCTGATCATTAAATGCAGTTACCTCAATGAGCTATTCGATTGTTGCGAACAATTCCTGCCCATTCCCACTGAATACGGTGTGTGTTACTCCTTCAACTCGCATCAGGCTCGTAAAATACCCCAAGTTCAGTACATGAACAATCGCGTAACAGGAGCAGGACATTTGGAATTCCATGCCGCTACCGATATCCAGCTTTATGTCCACGCACCCATTGATTTGCCATTTCAATTCTCTGAGGGTATGATACGGGAGACGGTGCTGTTGGGTCATTACAAGGAACTAATTTTGAATGTAATTGAGGTGTATAATCATGAGAGTGTCCAGGATCTTAGCATGGAACAACGGCGTTGTCGTTATAGTAATGAGCATGTACCTGACCGTATGGGCATCTATGAGTTTTATAGTTATTCATCTTGTGTGGTAGAGTGCACGGTGGCTCTGCAATTGCTCCACTGCAATTGTACAAGCCACTTTATGGCAGTTCCCGGTATTAACACTCTTCCCGTGTGTGACTATCAGGGATTGTTTTGTTTAACAAAAATTAATGATAAACTGATGACAGAACGAAAGTCTTGCGATTGTATGAGCTCGTGTGAAGAGCCGGAATATAACATTATCTACAATTCAGAGGATGAGTAAGTAGAAATTAACTATGTACATATTATCATTCACTAATTACTACTTTAGTGATCAGGATGCCGAAAATGATGACTCCACCATACATGTGGCCCTGGTGGAGCTGCCCACGCAACGCTATGTACGTCGAGTGACCAAGACCGTTCTAGATCTATTGAGTGAGTGAAAACAGTTGGACATTGTTTTGTCATCTCTTAAAGCTCGTTGTACGTTATTTTTCAGTCTCTGTTGGCGGACTGGTGGGTTTGTTCTTTAACTATTCCGTTGTGCGTCTGGTTGAAAGCATTTACCTCATAAGGAGGTATAGAAAAGCTATCTTAAAATGGATAAAGCAAATTTGGTTTGGCACAATAAAGTATTTACAATTTTCGGATTAATTAAAATAAATCACAAAAGTATTATCATAAGGTTATAAATGTCTTCCAATCACGAGTATGTCTGGGTTCCAGCAAGGGATAAAGAGTTTTAAGGGTTTAGCTGCTTGCCATTTTTTGTGCCACATTGGCACTTGAAATTGATTGACTATTCCAGCTTGGCGGCATGATGAGCTGCATCAGTGTTTGCATATAACCGGGTAAGTAGACACAACTTGAGAAAACTACCAGAGTAATCATAAGCAAAAAGAAACCATCTGTAAAATATAATATTTATTAATTAAACCTTTCTACATAACCAAATTGCATATACATATGTATGTATGTATGTATTGTATAATTTTAGGAAGACGATTTTGTTAAATAATTACACATTTGCCGGAGGGGTGATAAAATTGCTCATGATTTATTACTTACTGATTAGCTTTCTTTCCCACGGCTCTAGCATTTCTATGCACGTGATCAGCTCGTATTGCCGATACAAATGACTTGCCAATTGTTTTATGTTAAACATGTTTAAATTATAATTCGGGCAATTAATTATTTTTATCTTTGCGAGTTGTAAACAAAAATAAAATCCTAGCCGTAACAGATGTTTTATCAAAACAAGGTGAACGTTTTTTAAGTGTGGTAAAATTCCCCTGCTTTTAATCAACACTGCCCAATGTTAGATAATCGATAGTATATTATCGAATGGGCGGGCACTTGAAATTCTGTTACATACACATAAATTGAAATGCAAAATAATACAAACTTGTGTCATGATTGCTTGTGAATACTAGTATAATTATTATAATTCTTGTGTTAATTCTTGGTAACGAAAGATATTTGTTAAAACATTGTGATTGACGATTGTCATATGCATCTTCAATGTGGAATCCAGCTTAACAGTTGTTTGCGTCAGAGTATTTGACCGATTTTAGTTTATACTCCACCCAGATGCAGTTGTATAAATTTCACTCTCCCATGACAAATTTTTGAGCTTCTTGCCATACAGAGTAATGCATGTAGTTTGCCATTTCACATAGCCCAGAAAGATGAAGAAACAGGATTCTGCATCTATTCCCATAATTCGCATTGGCACAAAAACAAAAAAAAAAAAAAAATAAGAAACAGAGAAGAAAAACCCGAGACAACAACTAGCACACCCCAGAGCCAGCTGTTTGGGGAACACTTGCTAAGAGCTAAGCGCAAGCACCAAATGACGATGCTATCAATGGTGCAGTTGCAGATTGACAGGCGGGCACTCGCTGATTTATGCGCGCGGCACAGGAATGTGGCAAAGTGTAAAAAAATGTTTACACACACGTATACAGAAACACCCAGAGTGGGTTAGGACCCAGCTCTAGCTTCGAGTCACGCATATGCAGCGACAACTAATTCAATTTCCACTTGCCAGCAAAGCAGCAACATAAGAAGGAGATAAAGGAGGATCAGGAGGAGGAGATGTTGGTATGGTATTGGAGTCTGTTTAGTCGAGTGTGCACGCCTAATTGGTAATGCGATCGGCTTTATTGAGGCGCTGGAGTCGAAGCAGTCGCTGGCTATCGCTGTCGCTCAGTGCAAATCCCATTACGTGCAATCCGTTTCAAGCCATAAACATGTAACAGCTCCCTCCCATCCGCTTACCGCCTACCGCTAACCGCCAACCATCAACCGTCAACCGTAAAAGTTTCCTGGCTTCCAGCAGCGCAACTTGTCGCTGGAACTTAATTGCCATGGCTGCGCTTATGACTTTCGTGTGCAATGCATCCTCATCCACATCCACCACATCTTCTCGCCATCTCCATCTCGTCGCGGCTGTTGTTGTCTTCGCTACATTATTAGAAAGTAACTTTGACTGGCAAAAAAAACTAAAAAACTAAAAAAAAAAAAAGGCTATCAGCCTCAGCCACGTATCGTCGTCTCCTTACCCTCAATCCCAGCCAGATGCTGGCGCTATTTTTGACACCGCCTGGCCTGCCATAAATTTCCAAATGCCCTGAAATGCACTCTCACAAAAAAATCCAAAGCAAAAAAATAAAAAAAAAAACAGAATTCTTAAGGCCAAGTCGAAAAGCAGGCTTTAGGTTACCCTGTAAGAATTGAGCACAGATAATCATTTGCATTTTATAGCAAATTTTAATTAAGATTGAAAGAGAAAAATATACAAAAGTCGACATATTTTATACATCTAATAACCAAAAAGATTCAAACATTAAATTCATAATTACAACCTAAACAAATAAAAATTGTCTGTTGGCTAATCTACTCAGTTGCCATGTTGAAAATCAAATTCTCATTTTGTACAATTTTCAATTAAAAAAAAAACACAGCAAGAAAGTTACAAGTTCTGCCACGACCTGATGCACTTCCTCAAAAGTTGAGGTCATGCAATCTACAGAGAGCACTAGCTATTGGCTATATCTATAAGTAAATGTTTGCTGATTTGATATATAGAATATTAATAATTAAGTTAATGTTCTGGTTTAATCTCAGAATGAAAATTAAAATTCTGTTCTCAGTGGGTGGCCTGAGGTCGTGCTGCCAGACTTTAGCCCATTTGCCCAATTTAATTTAGTTTGGCCATCAATAAAATGTACGACGATCGGCGATTGCCGCCAACTCATTTGCATAAACGTAATTTATGCTCATCAATTAGCTGATTAATTTATTTGGCGTGAGACGCTTAGCCCAGGAGGTAAAAAACAGACCAAAACAAAAAATGTATGGGTAAAGTTGCAAGGGGGAGACGAAAGAGAGTGGAGATGCTTAAAACGCTTGTCTAATTAGATAAATGTGCTACATTAATGTCGCCTCTGACATTTATAAAGCTGCCTTTTTGCCACAAATGGATAGATTTTTTTTTGTTGTATTTTGTTTTTAGTTTAGTTTTCCATTTGTGAAATAAGTCTTGTTGGGGTTGAGCTTGGGGCAAAGTTAGTGGTCCGATGGTGGGGTTAATCCCTTGATTTATTGGCAAATTAGTTTATAATCTTTATGGTTTGATTTATTTATATTTCCCATAATTTCATTTACTTTTACTATTTTCTTTTTTTTACTGATTTTGCAAGTTTATTCGTCGTTTTCATTATTATCCTGATAATATTCTTGTTAGACCTTTCGGTCATATTTATTCAATATCTTTATAACTGTATTAAGTAAAATATTTAACTTGATATGCAAATTAAGCAAACATAAACATTTAGCAATATTTCAATAATCAATCAATCATAAAATGAAGGGAACTTATTCCCACAATCATTGTACAAAAGACTTTATAGACTTTTGTATAGAGAGTTGATTCCGTCCTTTTATATTTAATCGGAATGACTATATATTTATCTATATTCTACTCTTTAAATTTTCAAATATTTAATTTTCATTTGTTTTTCTCTCACAATTGTTGCGCCTGTACGTACATATATCCTCAATTTCTATTTTTGTAGAAGTTTTGTAGTTTCCCAGGTTCATTAAAACAAATCGTCTGCCAATCAATTTTCCACCTAAATTAGCTTATAATGTTTTTGGCTTATAAATGCCAGTTGATTGCCTGGATCTTTATCCTCGCTGTTTTGTGAGTGGAAAATGGAAAATATTTTAATTAAAACACAACTAAAACGTTTACTGTAAGTGATCTTATCTGTAGCATTTCATACAAATAGCAGGAGCAACTGTATTTGCAACAAACTACAACAACTGTTGAGTAGCAAGTAGCTAGTTGGCGCTGCGTGCAACGAAATTGCACAAATGTTGCATGTAACATGTGTCGCACATCGCCCATTTGAATATATATCAAATCAGTTTCAGATAATTTTCTATAACAGCTTCTCTCAGACACAGGCAAATGGCCAAAAACATTTGTTAGCGACTATTTTTTCTTTTTCTTTTTTTGTTTTTATTTTTCCTGCAGTGGCTTCCAGAGGAACACAGTTTGTACGGCTCCCGTTGACGGTGAGTGCATATTTTATGTGCCGCATTGTGGCAAAACGGATCGAGAGAGGCTTGAAATTAAGTTGTTTTGCATAAAAGCGCCATAAAAAGGCGCAGCAGCAGCAGCAGCAGGCGCTGGAGCAATTGTGATTAGAACGACACGACAGGCACGACAGCAACATGAGACGAGGCTCTGCTTTTACACACAGTTGTGTTGTCCCACTGTACGCGTATATGGACAACAATTGTCGGATCCGGGCATAGGTATGGGGATGGAAAATTGCCAACTCAACACGAGCGACGTATGTCATCAAATGGCTTGGTACCATTAGCGATCGTTGAGGGAGCGCTTTTAGTTTCCTGAAGGCCAAAGTAGGCAAATGCTAGCTCCTGCAGCAGCGGCAGCAGCCGCAGCAGCAACTATTATCAATTTAAGTTGGCTAATTGGTTTCAAATTTATGGACCTGTATTTGATATTTATGTCGTCTGCAAGACGAGAGCGGTGTGTGTGCGGTGTGTTGGTCTGTGACTGTGCCTGTGCCAATGTTGACTCTGCTTGTGGTTGGTTTTTGGTCTGGTCTGCCCTGGCCTGGCCTGGCCTCACCATCGTCACATCGGCATTGCCTTGGCATGCTGCAAACAACGTAATTGGCTTTCAATTTGCAGCAAATTGTTGCAACAGCCACGACAACAGCGAAACATATTTAGATTATAGGCGGATAAAGTTTATGTTCGTTCTGTTCTTTTCGATCTGGCCAGATCGTTTGCTTTGCCTTTTGGTTCCTCTTCTCCTTCTTGGTCATATATATGTATATATTTTTTTTTGTTTTCTTTTTTGGGTCCTCTTCCATCCATCCATAATTCCAATGAGTTATATGCCCATCAAGTGTTCTGGCCACTCCATGTGCCTCTTTACCCTTCGAAAAGTGGAAAACGTAGCGCGCGTTAATTAAAAAAGTAAAAAGAGGTAAAAAAAAGCGCCAAAAATGCCGCTAAAATTTCGCTGGGCGGCAATGGCTACCTTCACGATGGACAATTCAGGGTAGCGGCAACTCACAGTTCAATAACTAAATAAAACACTTGGAAGAAGGTGGATGAGATGGTAGTGGTGGAACGAGAGGCAAAGGCCACAATCAAGCGAAAATTCCTGGCATTTTCTGCTTCATTAAACACAACACACAAACGCGGCCATTTCGTTTTGTTTTGTGCCCAGGATACACCGCTCTGACGAAATTTACGCACGTTTCCCCCAGCCCCTGCCTACCACATACACTCACACACACACTGACTTGCCCCTGGATCAATTGGTGTTTCCATCGATAGCTTTTGCCTTGATCATCCGCTGAGCTTAGTTTTGTGTTCGATTCATTTTCGTTTTGCTTTTTCTTTTATTTTGGTATTTTAATTAGAAACCAAACAACGACAAATGCATTGCTCTTGGACGATTTTGCTTTCTTTATTTCTGGTTTTGTGATCTGTTTCTGTTTTCTTGCCTTGATTCGTTTGTAGTTTTTGGGCCAACTTGTATTTGGCTTTTGTTTTTCACATTCAATTAGCGCATATTTCAGATTGCGAAACATGTTTCACTTCAAGTCCGCAGGACAAAATGTCAAATGACAGGAAATAATGACGATGCGATACAAAACCAACATATATACACACACACAGACATACCATATAATATACACATACATATATACTATGTATATTGTATTTTGGTATAAAAATCTTTTAGAAATCAACCTTATTTCAAAGAACTTAGTTTATATGAACTTCTTCATAAGAATCTTGCGAATTCGGAGTCTCTTACTTTAAAACTGAATTTCGTTTTATTTAATGCTGTGGCGATATTGAAGATGAATTAGAAAATCATTTTCAAACGGGTTTAACATTATATGTTTCATTTAGAGCGTCTTTTAAGACTGATTCCTTTAACCTTAACCAATTTTGAAACTGAACTTTAAGTAATTTCGAGTGCAGAAAGCTTCTAATTCTTTAGCAAACTAATTCAATACTAAACTGCATCGAAATTTTTAAATAAATATTTCGTTAAACATTAGACGTCAATTTATAAGAATTAAAGCTTTAATTTGCCTTTTGGGTAAAATTCGATTAAAATGTTTCTATATCTGAGCCATTTCAGAAATGGCAAATGGCTTTTGCCTGTTTAAAATCGATTGATAAGCAAATAAATGGATAATAATAACAAATTTCCAAACCCCAATATACACAAAATCAGTGTAAAAAATCATTAAAATTCAAAGAAACGTTACAATTCAAATGCAGAAACAACTAAAAGTGGAACAAAATTGATTATAAATGATTTTAAATAAAGTTCAATTCAATTATATTTTATATTTTTCACTAACTTTATTTTGCTGCTAGATGAAACATTTTTAAAAATAATAAATAAATATTACTATATGTATATGTTAATTTGTTACATCTCACTAAATGTGTAATATATATAATTTTAATATTTATATCTACGAGTTATCGATTGTAATTATTGCTTTATATATTTATAGTGCAAACAACTTTTTAAGTCTAACCTAAGGTTTTCGATGTAGTTCTATAGACAAAATACAATAACGGTAACTGTTACTTAACTCCCAATATACAATATATACAATTTTGCTTACACTAGAAATATAATGTATGCCTACAAATTGAGAGCGCGCTTTTCTCCCCCCTCCTTTTGAAATCATTCCCCAATATTTACCCCCACTATTCCTAGATCGTAACAATATTCGGATTCTTGAGAACTATATACAGCTTCCACTTTCTTGCCAAGAAGAATTACATATTGAATTAGCGAAAAAAAATGTATTTAAATGCGCATCTGGGTTACACTAAATATCACACTTTGTAGGATGTTTGCTTAGCGAAGAGAACAGTTTCGGAGTTAACCTAAATCGAAGATTACACACACAGCTACCAACTTTTGGATTGGTAGTAGTATTAAGTGCCATCAACTTGTACTTAAACTAAATTCCTTAATTGTTTCATAATTACACTACTAATGCACTTGGAAATCTCGCCCGTGCAAAATGGGAACTTTGAGCTGGGACTGAGATCACGGTTAGAACGCTTAGACCACCACCGTGGTTAATATATCGCCACTTTCATCACAGCCGGTCGGCGGCATTGACTTGCAATTAATTGATCGTTTGCCAAAATCCTTCCGGGGACTATCCAGCGAGCCAACCGTATTCTTCTTCATATCCGAATTCTGTGTTTTGTGCAATAAAATTTGTGAACTTCTCTTGTGGGCCTGCTTCAGACCCGTACCAGAGTCCAGTTCACGTTCGAAATCGCATGGCGGGAACAATGGCTGGGAACGATGTAAAGCGGAGCTACTGGCCGCTGAAGCTGCAAGTTCTGGGGCTGGATTCAAGCTCAACTCCATGCCAGTGGTGGCACGTAGCGAGCTCGTGCTGCCCTTCAGTGGATTTGTATATCGTCGGAGATTTTCTTCATTTTGTAGATTATTTGATTTCTCTTCCTCGTGACGCAGGGAATCCAGAGGTGGTGTCAAATTCATACCGGAACTGCTGCGATAGGCCAACCTTTGTTTCCAATACAAACTGATGAATATGGAGAAGCCCACGAGCACAATAAAAATGCCACAGAGAACTCCAATTAACAGACTGTGTCCCGATCCTTCGGCAATGCGTGCCGTCTCTAGTTTGACCTCTAAAATAGATGTAAGTGCCGCTAGCTTGGCATGTTTTAACTCCAATTCCTTTCGACGTTGAATCCCATTCAGCTGGCGTGAACTTAATAGTTCACCCAATAGGGAAACGGCAACGGAAAGCTGAGGATCATTCAACTTGCTAGAAGACTGCCAGAAGAAGAGACACCAAAGATAAGTCATCACAATAAAATTATATATATAAAACTAATCCAACTTACCACTGTCAATTCGATGGTATCATTGGTACCCGTTTTAAGATCACACAACACCATCAATAGCCCCTGATCCTGGCCGGAATTATTAAGTGGCTGCTTGACCAATCGTGCAGCCAACAAGACACGCACAAGTGAGCAGAGACCCTCGACCGAAGCTCCTTTACCCACTCGTTCGAGATCCAATAGAATGGTTAGTCTGGCGCAATTCTCATTGACAAGTGCCTGGTTAGGCCAACAACTGGCTTTGGCGGGTAGCCTGGGTGGAGCCACACGCCTCGATGGTTCCAGGGAACGACAATCACCACGCACCTGGCATGGTGGTGCCAGACATGTCTCACTCAGAGCCGGCACACACACCTCATGTTGGCGGCAGACTCCAGAAAGATTTGATGATTTTGACAATGGATCCAATTTAAAACAATTGGTTAGACCACACCAGAGATTCGTACATCGGGAAGTGCCATTCTCACAGACACAGGAATTGCAATATTCATCCTCCTCACTATGACCGGATAAGGCCATGTCCAGCCAGTTTTGACTCTGATTGAGAGCCGTATACGGAGAGATTGTATTGGTGGCATTCAGACAAGCCGACTTGGGATCGGATAACACTAAAGAAAAAGTTAAGAGATTGGGTAATCTCTTGATTCTAAAGATAATCCACAGATTTACTTACATATCTCACAGCGTAATCCATGTCGTCCCGGAGGACAGATGCAACTGTAACCACCAATGCCATCAATACAGGTGGCGCCACCCTGACAAGGCTGTGGGGAACATTCATTTACATTGATAAGGCAATCCGGACCGGAGAATCCTTGGGCACATAAACAACGAAACCAACCGGCACCAGATTCACATGTTCCACCATTATTACACGGCTGACCACGGCACTGATCGATTGTCTCTGCACAAAAAGGACCCGTCCAGCCCCGAGCACATCGGCAATATGGCTGCAAAGCCTTATCCGGTGCTCCAGGCATGCAGGTTCCACCATTTTGACACTGCCCAGCATAGCAGCCCGATGCCCGTTCCGAGCAGCGTTTGCCTAAATACGAACACAAAGAAGAAAAAAACAAAAGACTTAGACAACGAACTAGCTGAACTAATCGAAAAGTAAAAGTGCGATTGCTACGCTGACAAAGATCGATGTGCCTCTATATATAAATCTAAACCTTATCTGAATCTAGTTTTATTGGCTATTTTGGTGTAACTGTGACAAAAAAGCGAAACGCGTGAAATATGCAAATCGCAAATTAAAAACAAACATAAATCATTGTTAGCTTTTTGGGTTTGCCACATGTGGCAAACTGCGACTAACGCGCACACATACATATTTCTCTTTTCTCCCTCCCCTCCCTCTCTCTCTCTATCTATAGTTTTTTATATCCCCCTCCTTTTCGGTTTTCCAAATCGTTGCCGTAATGACTGCCAACTTTCAATGTTCAAATAAATGCGACCGCCTCAGTCAATGGCGCTCTTAACTCATTGCTTGACTCTACTCCTTCTCCTCCTCATCACTCTTCGCGCCCATTTAAAGCCTCCAAAGCGTTGATAATGCGCAAAGTCAGCCAGTCGGCTTATAGCAGGTTTTCATACTCTATACATAAAAAAAAATGCAAGATCCGAGACTTTTTCAGTTGAGATCTTCAAAGCATTTGCAAATGAAAATTTTGCCATGAAATTAAGATATTTATCTTCTATCTATAAAAGATTTTTATATTTTTTTAACATTTTAATTAAATTATGTTTATAACCATAAAAACATCTAAACACTTTCAAGGGTATTAAAACTTCGAATTTGTTTCCATAAATTCATTTCATTTAAGAGCATTAAGGCTTCGGTCTGTGTAGCTAATTGTGTGTTTTTTTTAGTGTTTTTTTCTTTTTATTTTTTGTTTGTGCTTATTTTTTTTTGTTGGTTTGTTGGTCTGCACTTGTTGCAACGCTTTGACGTTCACTTCTTCTCTTTCGAGTTCCAAGACTCCGACTCACCTGTCCATCCCGACATGCATTCGCATGTAAAGTCGCCGTCACCGTCAAGGCAAATTCCACCATTTCGACAAGGATTCGGCGAGCATTCGTTGAGATCTGCAGAAAGTTAATGAGTTGGCTTGCATTTTTTTTTTTTTCATTTTTTCCTTCTCCGTATGCACCTTTTCAGGCGCTTTCCCGCGATCGCTTAGATTGCGATTAACTACTACTACTACTACTACTACTCACTGTGTTCGCAAAAGGTGCCGGTGTGTCCCACATGACATTTGCAGAAGGTACCCACATCGCTCATCTCGCAGCTGCCATGACCGCTGCAGGGCAGGATGTTTGGTGTACTCATCGTTGTGGTTGTTGTCATCGCCGTGGATGTTGCTGTTGCTGTTGGTGTTGCTTTAGTGGAAATGGAACTGGTGCTAACATTAGCAAAGCAACCCTCTGTTTTTTTTTTTGAAAAGATATCATAAAGATTAGTCAAAGGCTAAAGAGAACTGAGATTCTCCATGTCTAAGGATACTCACCATTGCAAGGCGGCTGAGAGCAGAGAGGACGCAATTGCTCACAATGCTTGCCAGCGCGATCCGGTGGGCAGTGACAGTAATAGCTACCGGGAGTATTCAAACAACGTCCTTGTAGACATGGTGAAGGTGTACAATGATCTTTGGCCTCCTCGCACAATGTTCCCGAATAGCCGAGCGGACAAATGCAATTGAATTTGCCCACCATATCCACACACTCGCCACCATTCCGGCACGGCGAAGTGGCACACTCATCTATATCCGTCTCACAATCACGTCCGGTAAAGCCTGGAGCACAGGCACAACGATAATCATTGACCAAATCAATGCAACTGGCTCCGTTCTTACACTGGCCAACACAATCATCGAGATTTTCGGCGCAAGTGGGACCGCCCCAACCCTCCAGGCATACGCATGAGAACGATCCAGGCAGATTGAGGCATTCGCGGGCATTGATACAGGGTCCAATTGTGGTGGCAGCATTCGATGCAGTGGCAGCCACTGCACTGGTTAACGCCGCAAGCAATGCAGCAGAGCTGCTCAGATTGCTCACTATGATGGCACTGGCCGTGGTGGTCAGCAATGTATTGGCCGGTAAAGTTGAAACATGACCGCTGTGTTGGACCTCACATTCGTTCACGTCCACCTGGCAGACATCACCGCGCCATTCCGGCGGGCATTCGCAGCGAAAGCCACCGATTAGATCAACGCAAGTGCCACCATGTTCGCAGGGACCTCCAGCACATTCATCGATATCTGCGGAAAGACCAGAAATGATGGAACGACGGGGGGGGGGGGGGGGGGGGGGGGGTTAAAAAAATAAAGAGAAAGAGATTATTTAAGTGCCATCTAAAGCTGAAGTGCAAATGTGTTGATTTTGTTGTTGAGAATGAAGCAGGTGGTTTAAGTCATTGAACCGATGCAGCAAAATGATTTGCGGTTAACCAACTTATCTTGAGTCACAAATCTTCAATTTGATGCTTCCTCATTGGATATACAAGAGATACATATATAAGGACATGTATATATCTGTTGCACGCAATTCATTTGCTAGCCAAATGACAATTAATTTGACCCTTTTGGTATGTAAATAAATATCTAATAAATGAGAGAATATCTCTTTCTTTGCCTACTACACAAATAACCTTAATTAACTTATTGCCTCATCGAATAGTTTCTGTTGTTATATGTTAGTCGTGCTCCAATTGGAATGCAAAATCAAATTCAAAGGGGGACCACCGTGGCAACAATCAAAATAAGACAGCAACAACGACAACAACAACAACAACAACAACAACAGCTAAAAAACCGCCTATGCGTGCTACGTTTCATTTCATTTTATTTCATTTGATTTCATTTCATTTCGCTACAGTCAAATGCGTGTGTGCTCAATTGCATGAACGTCTAAAGAAACTGGCCAAGACGAGCCCAAATCAAGGCAAGAGTCCAGATTGTTGTTGTTGCTGTTGTTGTTGCTGTTGCTGTGGCTAATCGCGTGCTGCAGAAGAACAAAATTAAATCAAAACTCACTTATTTCGCATGTTGGTCCCGTCCAGCCGGCTGCGCAACCGCAAGTAAACTCTGCGGTGAGGGGTGTCAGTTGAGAGCCATTCAACGATTGAGATGATGATGATGACAACAACAACGACGATGAGGAGGAGGAGGAGGAGGATAAGGACTCCTGGCGTAGATTGGCCAGACTGCGTATTGAATTGCGTCGGCTTATTGGTTTGCCCATGTTGGATCCCATGCCACGCATAGAACGATACGTTAACTCTGGTCTAGTTGCATTCGTTCGCTATGGGATCAGTGAAAGAAATAAGAATATAGGTATGAGGTTTAAAAATTGAAGCGGGAGCATGACAAAATCGGGAGGCGGCAGCATATTAAATTATTTTATGGTACTGCGAAAATGTCTATAAATTGAGGGCTTACCTTGAGAGTACATGTGCCGCCATTGAGGCAGGGCTGTGTGGCACATGGATGCTCCACAATCTCACACTGTTCACCCGATAGCCCATCGGCGCATGTGCAGCGATATTTATCCGGTGCAGTATTCTCGCAGGTGCCGCCATGCTGGCAGGGTTCATGGGTGCCGCAGTAATTTAAATCTGAGCAGAACAAAAAAAAAGAAAAAAAATAAAGAAAACAGATATGAAAATGGTGAAACCGAAACGAAACTATGAAATAAACCACGACTTTCGATGATTATCGATGATGCCACAGCCGGTCATCCAGCCAGATGTAACTAAAGGTAATTGCCTGACACTGTGGGTCACTTACCTTGATCGCACAATATGCCACCCCAATTGGTGTCGCAGGCACATTTCCATGGAGTGCCATTGCAGGAACCATGCTTGCATCCTGGATAGACCATACACTCATCACACAATGGACCACGCCAGCCGTGTCGACATCTGCAAGTGAATGGAAAGAAAAATGCAAAAAAAAGAAAATGATTAGTTTATGTATCCTTGATTACAGAATTACATCAATAAAGTTTTAAAGGCATTCTATAAAGCCAATTACAGGTGAGATTTATTTGATTGATTTATAATAAAATAAATTTTAGTTACTTTAGTTGAGAAAATGTCTTATAAATTTGAATTCACAAAAATTGTAATTAATTTTCATTGAACAACAAAATGAATTAATTAATTAAATTATTCCGAACCTAGACTTTCCCCACCTGAAACTCTTCCAATTTTATAGTTTTTTTAAACCTTGTTTCTTTTTTATCAATAATTTATATAGTTTATGATTGACATAAAAAAATCGTATTAAAAAAAAAAACAAACTTAAGTTCAATTTTTTAACACTTGAAAAATAGAAAAAAGAAATCGAACTAAAAATAATGTTTCAGTTTTTGATTCCAATTTTAAAGTTTCAGTTTATAAGTATTTGAAATTTCAAAACTTAATTGAGTATATAGTTGATTTAGTAGGAAACGGTTACTCCTACCATTTTTTAGCCTTTTTAAATCGAATGTTATACTTTAAATAATTTATTATACAAATTTACATGTTTCAAAATCTAAACTAAAGTTTGTTTATCTAAAAAAAATTTTGTGGTAATTAAATATTTTATTATTATACAAATTAGACCAACTCGTTTTTATTAGCATAGTTTATTACTCACGATTTATCATTAAATTTCATTCAAAGATTTATTTTTTTCTTTTTAGTTATATTCTCAATTTTATTGTTTTGGACATTTCAATTTGGCTGGGAATGGAGTTGTGCTTAAACAATATCTAACCACTGAATTGGGTCACTTTGAACTTTGGCCTTGATGCATCCAAAATGCAAAAAAGAAACAGAAAACAAAAAAACAAAAAAACTTTCCTAACTGCCAGCAAGCAATTGCTGTTCCTGCTGGTGGTGCTAGCAATGCTGCTGCTGCTGGGCCAGCGATTTTATCGCTGCAACACGCCAAAGTGCATGGGATCAAAGTTAAATTGCCCGGCCATTGGAGTTATCGCTGCCAAGGTGCTAACTCTACAAGACCAGACTTTGGGCATCTGGCCCATGACGTTATTGGCGATAGGCCAAGACAAGAGACTATATAGACATGGACTTGACTTGGACGTTGGCCGTTGGCCGTTGTTCGATGTCTATAATTTATGATTTCATTAAAAACAGCAGCCTGGTTGTTATCTGTAAGCGAATCTATTGCCAGGCTCTTGGCCAGCCAGCAACGTGCAAACAGCAAAAGTAATTTTTCTTCGGGCCTTATAATTGTTGTCAGAGCGGAAATCTGTTCGCAGTTTGTTGCATTTCGACTCGATTTACACTGAACGTTGTTTGATGGTTTCTAGGCCACACTAATTATTGCTATTTAGAATCCAGGACCCATCCATTGCTTGGAAGAGAACCAAATAGACACAAACAGTGAGAGGGAAGAGGCATAGAGGTGGCCTGTTAGTTGAGTGACGGGCGCATCATGATGCAGTGCAGCCAGAGGAAAAAAGGCAATCATGGCCGCTGGCTCACGTATTCTGTGTTACGCTGGAACATTAACAACGGCAACAACAACTGTTGCAACAACAACAACAACAACAACAGCATCTCTCTAGAACCCACAAACGTTTTTTCGTGCTGCCTGGCTGCAACTTCAACTTGCTCAACTTGCTTGTTGCAGACTGGCGGCATGACCATTCCATCTAAGGGGTGTAGAGGTAGAAGAGATGATGATGATGATGGTGGCAGGGAGCAGCATTGGCCATCGGGCGGGCGTTTGATTAGGTTAAGACCATTCGATTCAACAAGAATCGAACTCCAAGTTGGTACTGGGAACTATATATACATATATATATACAATCGATGGCTCCTGATGGCTGATTATATACTAGTTTCTTTTGGTTACAACTCTATAGTCATTTGGAAAGGCCATTTTGGTGGCTATCTCTGACGGCAGCAGCAGCAGTAAAGTGCGAACAATTTAATAAGGACTAAAGAATGCGGAATGCAATTTAAATTTACTTTCACGGTGTGAGGGGAAAAAGTTGTTGTAAGTAGTAAAACGTTTAATCTCTATAAAATTCAAGTTAGTTCTTTCTTTTAGCCAAGTTTTGCATGTATGAGAGAAACTCTTGCAACCATTTCACACATCCGTTGATTTACTAGCACTTTTCCGGTATAGAACCTATTTCTGATGTATACTACCAATCACATAACAAAACAAAAACATTGCCATGAAAATGTCTTGACCATTATAACTGTCTGTCTTGGCCCTTGCCTTCGGGCCAAACATCATTAAACGCTAAAAAAAAAAAAGTGTCATAATCACCTCGTTAAAGGGGTGGAGAGATTTCATATATACATATATGTATGTAATTACAAAAAAGAAAGATAAAAAAACAAAGTAAAACTTGACTTACTCGCATTCACCGGGTCGATCACATTTACCATGGGATGGATCACAGCCCGGTTTGCAAATGGCCTTTTCACAGTTGTCGCCCTCCCAGCCATTCAAACAAAGCTTCTGACCCTCTGAGCCGCAGGCATAGTGACCAAAATGATCGTCCCTTGGACGGCAAAAGGTCGTGCAGGTCGTGTTGTAGTAGTTACCTCCGCATTGGACCCGGACGCGATAGGTGATGCGAGCATTGCGTCCAATGTGGTCCAGAGTTTTCCATTCCGGTGACGGTAGTATCACGCCCGAGTATGATGTTTCTTCAATTAACCTTTCCGCATCTGTAATGCAATTGTTTTTGGCGACGACAGCAACAGCAACAGCAACGGTAACCGGCAACCGGCAACAACATGTATGGCAACGATGGTGGCATCAACGTTGGCGTTCCACAGGAGTTTGGGAGTGGGAGACCAAAACAAAAAAAAAAAAAAAGAAAAGAAAAATAAAACAGACACAACAACAGTTTAGACATTGTTGGCAACAATTCAAGTAAATCCTAGGCTAATTAAGGTAAGCAACAACATGGCATGTCTGCAATTGCCACCGCACTTACCTGAATACGATGTGTTGTACATATCCAACGCCTGCAATATCAGCGTAAACGACTTCTGTAATTGAAGAGACACAGAGAGAGAGAGAGAGAGAGGAATATAGAGACTTGTCTTAAGTTGAAATGCAATGAGTAGGGGAAAAGCCAATTTTCAGTCTTGCAGGCCTTTTGCCGTCTTTGACGCTAATGGACAGTTTAATCTCAAGTCGGTACAATGCAAATGAAGACAACGCAAGCAAACACTTTAATTTCACGCAAAAAAACTAAAACTAAAACCAAACTAAAAACCGAACCAAAAACAAAGCTCTGTGACTTTCTAAACACGGCTCAAGTCCGAGACAGTGGGTGCCATGTCTTTCAGTCCAAAAGACAAAAACTTGAAAAACAAATTCTCTATTTTTTTTTTTTTGTTTTTCTCAAGTCTTATTTTATATTTTTTTTCTTGTCTGTGTGTGTGTGTTTTTTTAACATTCGACTATAAAATTGAGTAGCCGGAGAAGATTTCTTGTTGAGCAAAAAGCAATTAAACGACGTCGCCGCTGGATGCCAGGAAACGCTCATTTAGCTATGGCATTACAACGTTCAATGGAGAAGGCATGTTCCCATGTATATATACATATACATATACATATATATGTATATAAATTTGTAATTGGCATTGCCTGGCCGACGCAACATTAAATCAGTCCAAAACCCAGACAGTTGATGACAACAACTTGACATAGTTTTGCAAATCTATCCGTATCCAACATACAGCATCAGCAGCATCTAAAATTTCAATTTAAATTTTCTATCATAGTAAATAATTATCTATCATTGATACTCTGTTCCGGAGACCAATGAAAATCTTATTATTATTTGTTATTGTTGTTGTTGTTATTTGTTGATGGCACATGGCAAAAGCTAGCGGAAGTTTTTCAATTGAAAATGGCGTTTAAATTTTGGTTTTAGATTTCACACCAAACACAGACACGCGACATAAAAATGGAGACCAATTTTCATTATTCATTTATATGTAGACAGGGAAATCCTGTCAAGGGGAAATGAAGTTTTTGACTCTTAAACACTTCTTCATTGATTTAAAGTTCGTTATTTTTACAGGAATCTGATAGTTGTCACGATTAGAAAACCATTAAGTTAAATTAATTAAAGAGCCACAAAATCTAATTATTTACAGAGCCGTTAAATGTAATTTATTATTATATCCTGGCCAAGACTTTTTACTAGTTAACCTTTCAATTTATGAAATTTAAATTGATTACAAGTACATACAAAAAAAAAAGTTAAAAGGTGGTAAGTAAATAAATATATCTTTCTAATAAACTAAAAGTTTATGCTTTTTTTTTTACTAAACAGGAAAGAAATTTGCAATTACAAAATACACTTAAACTAAATGTTTTTTGCACTCAACAAGATGTATTCATATATTAACCAACTTACTATATTTCTAAAATTTCTTTCAATATCAATTAGTTATCTTTTCGCAAAATAACCATCTTTTATTCTTATGTAATGTCAGTCATTTAACTGAAATTCAAGTAGCAATTATTTGGACAATTCTCGAGCATACAATTGGCCACTAAAATGTTAACACAAATGTCAAGAAGACCCTCTATTTTGGCCACTTTCATTGAACATTATGTTTTGTCAATGGCATTTGGAACCATTTACCATAATATTTTACCATCAAATATAAAAAAAATTAACGTAGAAACGAAAAGAAAAAAAAAAACTGAAAGTGGAACAAGAGGCACAACCAAATTCCACTTGAGTATTTTCAATGGTTGCGCACGCGTACTTAAATAAAAAAATATAATGAATAAAAAAGGTTAAAAAACAATTCAAAATTATTGTCAAGTGAAATTTTTGGATGAGCGGCCCCAAACATAGTATTTATGAAGTGCCCATGTATTTGACAGTTACATTGAAGTTTTGATGATGTATGTTATGATGTTATATAGTATATATGTATATATATATAGTATGTAGTTTCTGTTGCTGCTGTTGCTGCTTCAACTTGCTGAAGTATTTCCATAAGTCATGTTTATAAGTTTTTCTTTAACATGCCATTCACTCAATCAACACAAATATCAGAAGAAGTAGATAAAAAAAAAGAAGTCATTCAATAAAAAGTGGGACAATTGCTGCGCATCAGCCATCAGGTATATGAGTATAAAGTATTTGTATATCGGCAGCTCAATAAAGTTTTTATTTTGATTTTTCTTCATTTAAAATTTTTTTTTTTTTTTTTGTCGAAGATTTCGTGATTTTGTGAAAGGCTTCTTGAGTCTGTCTGCAAATATGTGTATGCAGAATTTGCCAACTTCAGCTCCATCACCATCAGTATACACAGTCTCTGTCTACGTCCAGGGCAAACATTTGCCAGGTTTCGTTTCACACACACACACACACACACACACAGACACCACATTACAGCCACAACACATATGTGAGCTGCAGGCTGTTTGCCAGCAAAAAGATTAAAGCGAAACCAAAGCGAAGCGTAACGTATCGCCATCGCCATCGGGCGAAGCGACAAGCGCGACAAGGTAATGTTCCCACGAAACAGGTTGTCCGCACTTCAGGCCACGACACTGCGCCGTCTACACCGACTCAGAACCCAGAGAGCCCAGAGACCCAAGCCAAGCCAAGCAATGCTATGCTGGAAAAAAAAAAAAAAATAACCAAAACGAAAAAACCAAGAGCAAGACCAAGTCCAAGTCTGACTCGAGCCTCTGACGCATGCTCTTGCTCTGCCACTGCCTCTGTCACTGCCTTTGACTCCAACTCCAACTTAATGTAAACGACGGCGCATGCGCATGCCAACGTTGGCGTCGATGTCGACGTTTCCCAAGTTGCCATTAGTTTGGGCTGTGGCTGTGGGGCCGCCTTTTGGGGTAAGGCGTGTAATTGTTAACCAAGTTAGTTTTGTACATTACCAAAAGCAGAACTCAAAATAGTTGTTTAAGAAAAAAAATAAAAGAAAAAACTGAATTAAATTCAACTCTGTCAGCTACGCCCAGTCAGGTTACATTTTAACGTGGCCTAAAGTCAATGTTTTCAGCCATGAATGTGTTTTTATTTTTTTTTTTTTTGGCAGTCATAAGCCCGCATTATGCTCACTTAATTAACCGAAAGCGGCTTAAGAGCAGTCCAAAATATAAAATAAAAAAAAAAAAAGGGGAACATAAATTTTAATTGCTTTTTTTTCGGCTACTGACCCAACATCTTCTTTCGCTATACTTCACCCCCTCCCTTCTACTAATATAAAAGGGAGTAAGCGGCTCTCTTTATTTACATTTTTTTATGATTTATTTTCTTGCAAGAAGATGAATCAACAGTTTAGAAAAAAAACAAACCTAAAAGATTAACTAGCTAAACAAAAATATGTTTCAATTTCATAATTTTAGACTAACGGAAATAGACGAAAAATAAGTCTTCTTATCACTTGAACCGACCATAGATAGGCACGAGCTGGTCTTATCGCCTGCCAAGTAATACATTAACCATTAACCCAGGCGTAACGATTTCTCCCCTCATATCAAGGGAGCTCGTGCCAAAAGTGTGCGGTTTCAGATGAGAGGAGAGACGAAGAGAGAGAGAGAGAGTAAGGAAGAGTTATGCCAACTTACCGTCCAGCGAAACGTGAAGGGCAACACAATGGCTCCCACACCCGGATCACTAAGTACAAAACTGGAACCACCTAGAATTTTTGTGGTCGAATTGCCAAATGAGCAGCCAGTTGATATGCTGGCACCCTGTTCGGTGGTCTGATACTCCTTGAGGCACAATCGAAACGCCGTTGTGCATGGTGAGCAGCCTGTAAAAAGAACATACAAAAAAAGAGAAGAGAGGAGAAAAAAATAAGTATATAATTTAACGCTTTAAAAGTTGCACATTTTTACACAAAAAAATATATATACTATATGAACAGATGTATATATTTGGGGAAGAGAGAAAATATGCTGATAAAAGCTATACATTCTGACCTTGACTGCCATTTCAGTTGACAGCGATAAAAAATTTAAATTATATTAGTAAACATATTATATGATTTAAACATTAAAGTAATTCTCATGGATGAATTGCTTACAGAAATCTTCTTTAAAATATATTTACATTTATATCAAGAAAAAAAGAAAATATTGAACTATTATTTAGAGGAAGCTAAATTACATTTAAAGTTTCTTGATTATATAAATTAAAGTATAAATGTTATTAATCAATAGATTGTGAACAGATTTAATTTCAGAAGATATTAATTTTTTATATTTAATCTTTCTGTATCTATAATTATCTTAATATTGGAAAGGGTCAAAGTTAGAGCTAATGAATTTTAACGAGAGATTGCTCAAATTTTACAAAACAATAATTAAAATATAACTTTAAAAAGATTTGAAAACTGTCAGTAATGTTTTATTAATTAACCTTTCTTTAACCTTGCGAAACTCTTAAGTACATTTAATAAACCTGTAACAAAGTAATTACAATTTTTAAAAGAAAAACGTATATTTAATATACTATTATACATATTGTATAAATATTGGTTTTTAAGATAAAGGTTTTAAAGCAATATTGTTGGAAAAAATTTCAAACGATTTCAAAGTTTTCTTTCCTTTGCTTAACAATGAAGTCTTTCAAATTTTCATAATATATATTTTAATTGGTAGACTAAATTTCACGCCTCATTAACCAAAAAAACCTTTTCCAAAATGATTTTTCTTTTATAATCTTAAATAAATGTTGTTCTGTTGCAATCTAATTAATTGTCTTAGACTTACCTGTCGTCTTGGTGGCCCTTAATTCGGTTGGTACCCCACAGCAATAGCCGCTCAGTAGATGATTGTTGGTATTTGAGATTTCTAATATTTCCAACTCGAAGTTACCAGTTGCGGATATCTGTGAAAACACAAAAACAACAACATATATAAAAAAAAACAAGGAAAAATTCAAAATCAACATCATCAGCATGTAAACAAATTTCAAATCGTTCAAATCAATCATGGGCCATAACGAATACCCCTACCACTTTAAAAACGAAAAGAAAAAGAAACCCCAAACCCCGATTAACCCATTCTCTATTCACTCCAACTGCTCAGTTGTCCTATCAAATAATATGCTCAACGCTCCAGAGTTCGTTCGCTCGAATGCTCCATCGCTCAGTTGGCTTGTTGTAAAAGCTAATAAGCCACCTAGGGCGCTCTGATTGGGCTATGGCAGAGGTTTTAATTAAAAACACGAGAAAAAAGAAAATCAAAAAGAAATAGTTTTTAGCAGTGATGATTCGGTGAGCGGCTTAAATGGATAGTTGGAAAAAAGGAGGAGAGGTAGCTATCGATAAATCTACCGACAAATGAAATATGAAAATAATGAGAAATATATTTTCACAAAGCACAAAAAAAGAAAAAAAAAAAAAAAAAAGCATCTATCCATAACTGTAAAGTTAAGGCCAAGATTGAACATTGTTCGGTTCACTTTATCAAACGAGATATCCAACAGTTTTTCTTATAATTTAGAATGCCTTTTGTTCGGGCCAAATAGTAGTTATATGGCTAAAATCACTGGCTTGGCTAGATGGCAAAAAAAAAAAAAAATCCCATAAAATTAATAATACATTAGATCGCCCGGTTGCAACTTTCTGACTGAAAAATTGTACATAAAATTTAACTATTCTAGTGGTAATAGGTGCTCATAAGTTTTATTCCAACGTCTTCGTATCGTTTTAGTTGAAAGAACTATGCTCAGGACTAGGCCATCAACTTTGTATTTTAATGCCATCTCTACTGGTTGAGGGGAGGAGGTGTATGGAGGGTTCAAAATATGCTAATGAAAACTTTTAACGGGCTGACTTTAACGCCAACTTTAATGGTTTCATATTTCACAAAATTTATTGTCAAGTTTTGTCGGCTTTTGGTAGCTCTGCTCTCTGGCAGCGTTGATAAGTTTATTAGAAATAAATTGCAATTTAGCCTTGAGAGACAGAGAGAGAAAGATTCACAGGATGTCTGACTAACGGTGGTGAATCTGTGCACCTGTGCCAGAATTCATAGCAACAGAGAGAAAGAGAAAGAAATCGAGAGAGAGAGAGAGAGATTGGTAGTAAGATAGATATAGAAGTTGTCTTGAAGAGTTGCATGCATCGTTGATCATGCCATAGATCAATCAATGCAACTTCTTCTTGTTGCCTGACTCTTGAATTTTCGTCTGTCCATCTGTTTTTTCCCTCTTTCTCTTTAGTTTTTCTGTGTTTTTGTTTTTTTGTGAGTTTGTTTTTTATATGCCTTAACGTTTTCTTGTGATTTCCTTTTGTTTGATCAGTGCTCCAGCCCCCCCAGCCCCAAGATGATTGGATTCTTGATCATAAAATAAGAAAAAAATAAACAACAAAAAGAAGAAGAAACCGGTTTGTCTGCCTGCTTACTATTTATTTATCACATTTCTTACATTTTCATTCATGGCCCCGACGATGAGGCACAGGCAGTAACAGAGGCAGCGGCAAGTGCAGCTGCTTCTCCTGGTTGCATCTGTTAATATTCAAGACAAACTTTGACGTAATCAATTCGATTAGATAAAGTCCATGAAATGTTCAAACAAAAATTAGTAATGCGGCGCCAAGAATAACCAATAACAACAACTACAAAATCTTTTACCATCTCATCTCTTAATGAAGCCGACAAAATCAAAATTAATGTGAAATTTTAAGTTTAATTAAATTTATTGTTGCCTTCATTTATATATGTATATATGTATGTATAATGTTTTGCCATAATGAGACACAAAATTGCAACCAACAGACTCAATATTGAAATTAAAAACGTTTTGTTGCTGATGGCAACCAATAAAAACAACAACAACAATAATCAGCAACAACAACGTGGGAGCTGAAACCCATTTTGGCAACTCATTTCAATGCCTTTCGAAATTTTTATTTATGGAATATGTTGGTTATATTTTTTTTTTTTCGGTTGCCAGTTTAATACGCAGCTTATGATCAATAAATGTCAGGCATTATGAGCCTGAGTCTGAGCCTGAGCCTGAGCCTTTTTACGCATGTCAGAGGAGTAAAAGGGAAGCCTCGAGAAAAAAAAAAACAAGAAAGAAATTAATAAAACTGGGTTAATACAGATGGAAGCTGTATATAAAATGTCAGTTGATCGCATTTCCATGGAAAAGTTTAAATTCTGTTTCTTTTTTTTTTTTTATTTGCTTAATTAACAACTAAATAGTTGCTGCAGGCCGGAGCAGCACCAGCTCATTGACCATTTAGTCATCCATTTCTCATTTAAGGCCCAAAGATGCTGCCGGCGACTTTTATCGCCTCGCTTACCCTAAATCAATGCACTCCCAACCGCAGATAAATGTGTGTAATCAATTTGATTGCCCAGTCTTGGGATAGTCTCAACTCTGGAGATTCTAATATTGGACTCTGATTTCGACTCGGACTGGGACTCTGACTTTCGTTGCGGTCTCAAACGGGGGCTTAAAAAAGAGGAAAAAAAAAAACACAGTTTGTGGCTCTGCCTGGCACTTTGGCTTCTTGCGTATTAATCAAATTGTTGTTGTGTTTATGTTCTACCTATTCCCCTTTCCCTTTCCCCTTTGGCATCCTCTCTTCCTTAGCCAACTCTTTGTTGTTTTCCTTCTCTGGTCTATGTGTCGATCTTGGGGCACTGCAGGCACGATTAATTTTATGTATTTTTGAACCGTTGCCTGGTTGCCTGTTTAATTGCCTCACAGGCATCTCCCCTGGCATCTCAATACATGTTTAGGCACTTTGTGTAACACTTTATGACGGCTACGCCCCAAAAAACAGCAACAAAAAAAAATAGAGAAAGAAAGAGATGGAAAATTTAAGTTAGACCTACGACTACCGTTGTGGGAACTGGCCAAGAAAACAGAAAAGAAAAAAAACAGACATAAAAAAAGAAAAAAGATGCTTTGAACGATAGCTTGTTAAATTTATATGCAACCGGGAGAAGGGGAGAGCGATCACTTTCAAAGGAAGATTGGCTTCACGATAGGAAGTCCGCATAGTTTGGCCCTGAACTCAAATCAACCATAAATCAAGCAATTAAAGTTCATTTTGTAAGTTCTTCTTCTCTTCATTCAAATCAATTTATGCGCACAGAATTATATAGAGCAATGCAGGAAGTTTTTAGATTATGTGTAAGAATTATCTTTAGGGCCAATAACTTAAAATTCTGTTAGCTAACCAGGCAGTTAAAAATTAATCGGTTAAGGAGTGAGAGCGTTTAATTTTAACAAAGAAGGCTAATAAAAATTTACAGGGGGCAGCATGTGGTAATGGAACAGTCTTAACTGAGTAATTAGTAGCCAATACGACTTCATAATAATTCAAGAGTATTCGATTATGTATATGATTCCTTTTGGACTATTTATGAAATATATTAAACTATATAAATCTGCTATTACATACAAAAGGTAATGTTATATCGTTTTTTCCAAGCAATTTAAATGAATGACATCTATTTTATTATAATTAAAATATTATAGAACCAAATATCAAAATGGAATATATCATAAAAGTAATCAATCATTCATTAGATGACTTCCCCTATTTATAGCCATTGTATAGTTTCATATTAATTTTAGTTTGTTTTTAGTTTTGCACTAATTTTTTTTTTGGTATTTCAATGTTCCCCCATCAATTGTTTTTCTAATGCTTCGTCCCACATATTAAATATTTGCAAATATTTAAATAACACAAGATTAATGAGCATCAACTGAATAAATACTTTTTAAAATTGTTCAAACTACCCTCAGTTTTATATTGTAAAATTCACAACTAAAATAAAGAAAACTTTATAAACTTTTTGGCAAACGAATCATTATCAAATCACCCGCATATATAGCTTGGGGGCCTATTTTTTGTATTTTTTTTTTCTTTTTTTGCATATTTAGTTGGTAAATTCTCTGGGTTGTCTTACCTTATGGACTAACAATATTAAAATTAAAGCAATTAAGTTGCAGGCAGACTTTAATGATCGACAATCGTTGATCAGTGATGGCAGAGTTGAAGTTGATGTTGAAGTTTCCCTTGGCTTTTGTTTCTGCCTTTGCCACGTCGAAGACATTCTCAGGCTGCCTTCTGTCGATGTTGTTGCTGTTGCTGATGTTGTTGTTGTTACTGATGTTGTTGTTGTTGCTGATGTTGATTTTCGCCGAAAATGTTTTCTAAACATTTTGTACATTCTGTATATGTGTGTGTGTGTGTGTATGTTGTTGATTGGTTTTGGGTTTGATGGAGATGAAGGCTGAATCAGTTCCTTCACAAATTCTTTTGCTTTTCGTTTGTTTGTTTTCTTTAAATTGGCACACGAATTGTAAACTATTTTTCTTTTATTTTTTTTTTTTTATTTTGGTAGGGGAGGGCCCTTATTAGCCCATGTAGTATTATTTATGTTTTCACTAATACACAATTTGTTTTGGTTGCTGTGGCATTTTAATGTTGTTATCACAAATTTCAATTATTATTTTTCTTTATTATTTTTCTGTTGCCTTTAATTCATTTCGCATTTTGTTTTCTATACACTTTATATTTCCACTTGATATGCCTTTGTTGCTGCTGCTGCTGTTGGTGATGGTGATGTTGATGTTGTTATTATTGTTGTAGTTGTTGCTGTAACAATGGTTAAACAAAATGGAATTGAAACAGGCTGGCAAATCTATTTCAAGCCTCATCAACACTAATTGACACGCACTTGCAGTTACTGCTATTGCCAGTAGTTGTTGTTGTTGTTGCTGCTGCTAGTGCAGCGGCAACAAATGCCCATCAACAACATTTACGTATTGCGAGAGTAAACCGCAAAAACCGCAAAAAGCGGCAACGTGCAGCAAATGCAAATGCAATTCAATTTATGTTAATTTAACGCTGATGCCAATGCTGCCGCTGGCTGGGATCCAAGCCACAGTCAAAGTCTTGTCTTTGGCCCAAGCTAAAGTAATTTGCATCTTGTGCGCATATTAATTTACAGATATTTTCACTCTTGTCCATATTACTCATGCCTCCCTATAGCTATGCCTGATGCTCGGGTGTTAATTGTCCATTTAATTAAGTAATTTGCTTTGAGTTTTCAGCCATGGTCTCTCCATTGAAACGGAAGTCGTTGACTTTGCCTCTTATTTGTATGTTTTTGCCAGCTGAAGCTGGAAGGCATGACCGGAAGTGAGCACACTCCCCGGATTACCCTCGGACAGCTTCCATAGGCAAACTTTCGACAGAGGGGTGATTTTTTGCATTACTTGTAAGGCGACCAATTTGATGCCCTAACTTATATAGTTCATATTCATTATCTAACTAATTAAATAGTAAGAGCTAAAAAGAATCTTTTTAATCTGTATATTAGATAAGTTCTAAGTCATTTTTTATGCAATGTTTCAAAGGGTAACTCCATTTAATTTTATTTAATTTACATGCCAGACTAGTTAGAGTATGAAAATATATCTGGTTTTTCCATTTCCCTAGACTCTTTGGATTATCTCTGTAACTATTATTATTATTATTTTTATTATCAAGCATTTATGCGCTATTTATTTGCTTTTTTCCCCATTTCTTTCGTTCTATCTTTCACTCTACAGTGTTTCAATTCCAATTTGTTTCCATAATGCGCGATCATATGTATAATGTGTGTGTGTGTGCGTGTATTTATGTATATGTGTGATTGGGTATTATGGGTGAGTCTGGTCTTATCAATGGAACCACAGTGGAGACACTTGTAGACTCCTCACATTCACATATTGTTTGCACTTTTACTTTTTTATTTATTTATTTATTATTATTATTTCTTTTTTTTTTTTGCCTGCCTTTCTTTCTTTATTTCATCTTTTCTCTGCTCTCTTCTTTGAGTTAACAAATTATTGTATTGTATTTTTAATGTATTGTGTGTAATTGAGCATTATTTCCGCTTTTTCACACAATTGTCGATTGTGATAGATCTGTGAGATTGTTGTCTTTTTAATGAATTTCCTTAACATTTCTCGATTGCTATATATCGTATTTTGTATTGTATTTGTTGTAATTAAAACATTTAACACTTTCACATGGCACTAACAATCTGTTTTTCATTGATTGTTTGATACGATTATTGTTAGCAGCAACAGTAAACAAGAGAGAGAGAGAAAGAGATAGATCACCGATCCCATATTTAATTCACACGCTCACAGTAATCCATTGATTTGGGGTGACATTTACCGTTGTACTAAAACTGTATGCTCATCACCGCTTGAAGCACCGAACTCGACTAAATTTGCGACTCGCCAACGAAATCAAACCGAATCCTGCGGCAATTTTTCTGCCCTCAAGCAGTGGGGCGGAGCAAGCACTTAAGAGAGAGCCGAATCGTCATCATCATTATCATCGGTATCGTCATCATCATCAACCACCACTACAACCGCTACTAACCACTACCGAAAAGAAAAAACCGTCGCGTACAGCGCAAACGCAACTGGGCAAACTTCTCTATTGAGAACGATTTGTAAATATTCAGCTTCCGATTGCCTTGCTGGCTGCTTGCGTGCGCTTCAGGCTTCAAGTTGCGACTGATTGCCGCTGGGCACATTCACTCCAAGCTTTGTCAGCGTCTCATTTTCTCTCCATATCTTTGCATCAATTGTGTCTCCCTCTTATGTTCTCTCTCTCTCTCTTAGCACTTTGAACCGGTTTGCTCTTTAATATAAAATGTGTGTGCTCTTTAGCCAGGCGCTGATTGGTTGTCGCTTCCATAGCCTCTGGGAGTCTCTGACTTGTTACGGCCTGGGATCTGGGAGTTGGGGAGCTCTGTCTTGGGTACTGGACCAAACTGAGACGAAGTTGGTGTTCGTTTCGTTAGGCTTCTTCGGCTGCTGCACGCATGCGTAGACTTCATCCCGAGGCGATCTTTGGTTTTTTTTTTTATGATTTCAACTTAATTATGTTTATAAATGCGGCCACTGTGCGGCTACAGCAGTAGCGATGCCGGTACAAAAAGGAGGCGTCCCCTTTGGATATTGTTCTAGATCTACTTAAAATGCTGTTGAAGCAGTTGAAGGCATTTCATAGCTAGCGCACGCTTGGGGTATTGCAATTAACACCTGGGTCACAGGCCAGATATAACATTAAGAATTTCCATTGCCCTCCCAGATATGTACATATTTTGTTATATATGTATATATAGTACATACATACATACATATATGTTAGTATGTTAGCCATTTTTGGGTTAGCCAATTATTGTCAGTTTGGTAGACATAGCGGCGACTTCCACCCAATTATATGCAACTCAAGCGTGTATAAATCAAATTTAAATGCACTCGACATGGGACAAAACAAAAGACTTAAGCAACAAACTGGGCAATTACATGCATTACAACGGGCCACTAGATGTACAGTGGGTATTTATATTATAAGACAACTGTAGAGATTTCTAGAAAATAATACAATTCTTTATTTAATACTTTTCACAAGAACTAAGAGAATCGAGTTTTAAATCTAAAATCATTAATCCAATTAAAGGACCTTTATCCAATATTTAAACTACTTAAATTTTAAGTACATGGAATAAGAATCGTAAAGGTTTAGAGAAACTATGATTGCAACCACTGTGAAGCGGCAGCATCTTTGTTGTTGCCCGTTGGTTGTTGTTAGCGGCTCATATTTCTTGGCGGCGCATATCTAAATATCGAATCATGTTGCTGATTTGCGCTGCCGCATCCATTGTTGTTGTTGTTATTTCTTTTTTTTTTTTCACAGACACTGCAACAACGGATCGCTAACCGAACAGTCTGCCCACAACTGGCAGTTACAGCAGCAACAGCAACAACAACACATACTAAATCTCATTGTGGCGTTGTGACATGACTCTTGTTCGACAATAGATAAAACAAATTGACTTGGTGTGTGCCCAAAATGTCTTCTCTAGCCATTGGTTATGGGGATTTTGCTAGTTCTCCCTCTCTATATCTCTCTTTCTCTCTCTCCGTCTATCTCTCTTTTATTCTCTTTGGCTTAACTTAAGTTACCTTTTTGGTGGGCGTACAATGTCTTGGGTCCAGCTCCTTTGTCATCTTTTGAGAGGCGAAAGAAAAACTGCACTACAATGCCTATTATCAGCTTACACATCTAGCAACAAGAACAACAACAACAACACGAACAACAGCAACGACATCAGCAACAACAAACCCCAGAGCGGCAATTGTACGCTGTCCAAATATGTTGCAAGTTGGTGTTATTCTTCACACGGCATCATAAATTTCACGTATAATTGACGCTTTCAGTTATATCAAAATTGGCTAAAACCAACCAGCAGCAGCAGCAACAACAACAACAACAACAGCAACTAGTTTTGCGTTGGTGGCTCTTATTGTGACCAGCCCGAGAGTCTCAAGTCTCTAGAGATTTGATTTTTTTTTTCCTTCTTTTTTTTGCGCTGCTGCTATGGCTCACTGTGGCTTACATTGTCTTTTCTTGTTGTTGCTGTTTTCGTTTTGATTTCAGCTAATAGCCAACAACTTACAGGTGTCTTTTTCAACAGATATCTAGATATGTGTGTGTGTGTGTGTGTGTGTGTGTGTATGTGTATAAGTGTGAGTATTATTATATGTTGGCGAGCTCTAATGGCATTTCTTTGTTAAAATTAGCTTTCATTTTTCCAGCCTTATGCAGAATTTCCAGATAAAGTAAACCCGACAGCTGTACAAGTGGCACAATAATATTTTACTTGTAGCACGCGACATAGTTCCAAATAAATCAAACATATTGAATAATCAAAATGTAACCAATCCTCCACCACCAAAACCATCACCACAATATTCAATGGTCGTTCATCCCCCGCCTTTTTAAATCATTAAGCCAACAAGCAAATATGTTGGCAATTTCAAGCAGTTGGTTTTACACAACTCAAACACAGAAAATTTTTATGACAGATTTTTCAAGTGTTTTTACGGTGGCTGCGGTTGCAACTTACCAACTGGTAAAAGAAATAATAACATTGCCTTAGGTTAGTTGTTTATGAACGTTTTTATTGGTTTTGTGTTGGGTTAAAAGATTTATTGGCCATATTTTTGTTTTAAAACGTAATAGGAAATATGGTTACAAAAAAATAAAAAACAAAACAGAGGCAAAAATATTAATATTGGAAGCATCCTAAATGAAGATTTCATCTTCAATTTTATATTTTTAGTATTACTAAAATGAGATTTTCAATTGATATATCCATTCTGTCAGATAAACATTCTGCTCTACTTACCAACTCACCCTTATATTAATGAACTTGCGGTTTCTATTCAATCATTCATCAAAATAACAAAAATAAATAAAGCACCTGATTCTGTGGCAATTTGCCCAGAACTTGCCCTACACTTGTGACCCTGAGAACCTCACACATGTCACAAAAAAAAAAACAAAAAAGATATAGAGAGAAAACTATCATATCAGTTGAGTTATGTATGCCTCATTTAATACGGAACCCACCCCAAAAGAAAAAAAATAGAATGCAGATCCGCCCCTAAAATTCTAAACAAAAATCCAATTGCAAAATCAGTAAGGCAAACATGTTTCATACGCACCAAATTATAACACGAACAAAGGCGATTAATTAGCGACAACCCAAGCGATCTGTATCAGATACACACGCATATTCGAGGGGCGGTGCAAGGGGTTAGTAAATGGTAAGAAGGAGGATAGCTGGATGAGGCAGTAACATCAACTTCTGCTGCGCGTGCTCATGTTGCCAATCGTTGTTTGGTAAGTTAGTAACATGTGAGCAACTGCACCCAGTGAAGCTAAGAAAAGGAACTGAGCCAAAAGAGAGATGACTCCTATATAACCGAAAACCCATAACCTATACACATGCATATGTCATTTTTATAGCGCTATACGTGTTGCCATAAATCCATAACAATATGACAAGTACAAGTACTTTAGCGGCAGCCTCTCTCATGTGCAACATGTTTGCACGTTCACGCCAACAGACGCCCGACGCCCTGGACTGGGCTAAGACTAAACAGCCCGTTTGCTGGGTAGATATTCGACTTACCTTACTACCACTTTGGTGATTGCGATCAGCATCCAACTGCAAATCGCCGGGATGCCTGATGCTCATTTGTGTACCGGCAGCTACTTCTCCATTTTCATATACCCTTGGTAATGGGAAATTATGATTTCATCGTTGTGTTTGCTAAACGTCAGCAAAAACAGCATCTAGATCAGGAATGGCAAAGAATTTAAAGAAATATTTATAAATTTATATATATAACAAAATAAGATGTGAGTTATGTTAAATGTTTAGTCGCTTGGAAATTTGTTAATATTCTGCTTAAGATGAATTAATTTTCGAGAAATATTTGAAAAATGTGAGGCCTATAAAACTTTTAATAATCAATTTAAATATGCATAATAATATATTATAATGTATAACATAAAGATTTTAGTTTTTGGATATACAGTTTCTAATACAAAATGTTTAAACCTAGAAATGTGACATTTATTTTAAAGAGCTTTAAGTTTGGATCTTAATAATTTAATTATTGCATGGCTTGTGTATTTACAATTTTTCATTAGTTTAAACTTAGTAAGTTGGCCAATTAGGATCAAAAATTTAATTCTAGCCAGTGCTTCTATGGTGAACTAACATGCAAATTTGTATTTTTATTCTTATTTTAAATGATATTGGTAAAATCGAAATGGCAGAATTAATAAAAGTATCCACCACAAAGAAAATGGTAATTAATATTAGAATGTTATAACCCAATTTATATTTTATTTGGAGTTCTAATAATTATAAAAGTAGTTAACATTAATTTTATCTATATATGTATAGAAACTATTGCGGCAATATACAATTGGTTTTTATCATCCGATAACTTGTTATGAATTAAATCTAAAATTTTCAAACAATCTATTTTATTAAGATTTGTTCGTTCGTTCCCTTAAAACTTCGTTTAAAATTTCAAATGACAAATTAATATTTCGCCGCAAAGAGAAATGAAAGGAAAAATATTCTATAAATTTTTTATATAATTTTAGTTTAAAAAGAAATACTTAATACTTAAGAAGAAATGGCCATATGATTAAAATTTGTTGACTTTGACCTTACCTAAAAATAAGCTCAAAATTTAAATATATTCGAAAGATGACAAACGCATCAATATATTGACACTATTTGTATACATTTACTGTGGGGCAATTGTAAACAAATTGATTCATCAATTTTAAGGAAATTTCACACCTTCTTGCTTCTTCACTAAGTCTAGGGTATATAAAGTTCGCTTCGACATGGCAAACTCCTATCATTTGTGTGTACTTCTTGTTTTTTTTTTTCTTTTTGTACTTTACAAAATATTTTGCGCCACTCGCCGCTTGACATGATTTACATGAACTGGAAGACGCACGTTTTTATTACATTTTCGTGGCTGTAAGTGCAGCCAAGGTAGGCAGTCAGACAGGGAACCAGCCAAAGAGCGAAGCCACCCCACCACCAACCACCATCAGCAGCACCAACAGCAACCGCAACCGCAATAGCAACAGCAACAACAACAGCATCATCAGCGGTTTTTCCTTTTGATTCGGTTAATGTTACGCATAGACATCTAAAAACCCAACAGCTGTGCAAGTGGTGTGAGTTTGTTCCTCCGACCACAAGGGTTAATCGTTTATCATTTTTGCTGTTACAATTTTCAAGTGGCCCTGGCAGCACCCTTCCACCGCCCACTTGCTTATAATTAAACAAACAATAAAAAATTGTGGCAAGTTCTTTTTTTTTATGACGAACAGGAATCTGATTGCATGAGTGGTCTGAGTGATGGTTGTGGTGGTTGGGGAGGGGTTAGTGAGGTGTTGGTGGTGGATCGTACACTTGTCAGTGTCCGGATGAGTGTCGCCTCAGCCCTGAACCTTAAGTCGACAGTTTAATTTCGTTTGAGGATTTTCGAAAATTAAATTGAATATTACCAACTAAAGATTGTAATCCACAAACGATACGTAAATCACTTCATTTAGAAGATTTTCTTAAAGCCCATTAACTGCTAATCAATTGAAGAAAATTGATGATCACTTTGGGAATGGGGGGGGAGAAAAACGATTTATGTATATATATAGATATTTTTATGGATGGAAAAGTGTTTGTTTACCCTAGGTGGTCCCTTCGATATATTTTTGGGGCTTAGTAACAAATTTAACTTCAACTAATTAAAATACCTATAAAGGCCAGAATGTTGAATCCTGTTGCAGCATTTCATTGGAAATTTCTCAACGGTCTGGATAAGCAACACGCTAACCCAACAAATGACCAGCCGAAAATAAAAAAAAAAAATATATAAGAAGAACCTTCGAACCGGCTAAAGATGAATGGCTTTTGGCCCGGCAACTACACTTCACTCCCCCACTCATCGAATTCTCGTTTCTACATCACAACCATCCATGTCCGGCTGCAGCCAACCAGCCAAACTGACAGCCGACAAAAATCGACAGCCGTGTTGTGTTTACTACTACTACAACAGCAACAACAACATAAAAAATAAAAACCAAAAAAAAGAAAAGAAAAAGAAGAGAATCCCTCTGTCCAGAACCAAACCGAAATCTTTTCGTATTGAAATTGTAGCAGCGGCAGCAGCAACAGCTCCCAAACCTCTCCAAATGGACAGCTGAAAAGGAGGCTGGAATTTTTTTTGTTTTTTTAAGTTTTTTGGTTTTGTTTTTTTTTTTTTTTGTGTCCAGAATGAGGAGCTTAAAACTTTAGCATTTTTAATTAGCGCGTTCTTTGTTTTCGTTTCGATATTCGTTGCGTTTTTTTTTTCAGTTTGGTTTTTGTAAATTTTTGGTTTTCAACTGTGTGAAGAAAAGAAGGTTCGCTCTAGAGAGACAAATGAAGAAGAGATTAGTTTAAACGAAGGTCATGGAAGATTTTCTTATGCCAAAATAGAACTACTTTAAATACACTATGCTGCAAAGTTTTTTGGTCAACAAACTTGGTTAGCAATTATTAATTTTATGAATTAAAAAATTCAAATTCTATTCATATAGAAAATGAGTAAAAATGATTAAAAGAAAATGAATAGAAATCAATTTTTTTAGTGAAAACATTAGATTTTCCATCTATATGAAACATTCCTACTCAAAATCAATTGAATCAATTAAAGTGGCCAATGTCTTTATATATTGCAATTATTTTGCCTATGCTTTGCCATTTTGAATCAGATTTAGTTGGAAGTAGAGTAGTTCTATTTAGAGTAGATAATAATAATAAAAAGAGGTGCAAAATTTCTTGGTTTTTCTAGGATAATGACAGAGATTGCTTAAGAGAATTGGTTTTGCTTCCATTTGCTGCCAAAGCCATTTCTTGGCAAATGCCAGATCTTAGCTGGTCTCAACGATTTATAGCAAAAATACTTGAAAACCAATTACATAGGCATGCCTTGGACTCACTGGCCAGCTTAACTGCCTGCCAGACATCCTCCTGTTTGACATCTAACCACAACGCATTCGAGATGAGACGACAAACATAAATATCAATTACAGGTCCATAAATTTGAAACCAATTAGCCAAGCGAAATTGATAACAGTCGTTGACCAAAATGCAGCAATTTTCCATGCTCGAACAGCAATTTTGCCATCAAAATAGTTTTCTGTCCCAATCCAGGAGCGAAGGAGAGTGTGTGCGGGTCAAACAACTTAATACAAATTGAAGAGAGGCTGAAAAGCCAAATGTTTAGTTCTCACATTAAATGCAAACGGCAGCTAAGCAGAAGAAGACACAAAAAAAAGGCAAACCAACAACAACATTGGACAGATATCAGCAATTGCAAATGTTAGAGAAGAGGAGTAAGGGGAGAAGATGGTATAAGGTAAAGAGCCAAAGACAGCGGCAGCGAGCACTACTTAACTTTTCGACACCCAATGAAATTTTCGCACATTACTGCCAAAAGTATCTAGATGCAAAAATATCTGACCGAGTCGGTCTGCATGCAACTGAGCTTCTCCACATCACAAGCAACTGCAACAACAGCAACAATTGGCCTCCGGTCTGGTGGTGAGCACTGGTGGAACTCATATCTGCATCTTCTCTGGTAGGCAAATGCAATTTATTATATGTCTGAGCCTGGCCAGACGTCGTCCTCCACACACGCAAGCCATTTTGGCGTTTTCTTATTAATACATTTTTAGCCTTTTGCTCCAACAGGAGGATAGAAAGAGAGTCCAGGAGAAAGAAGAAGAATCTACAGGGTGGATGTGGAGTGAAGGTGGAGCAAGAATCAGATAAAAAATGCTTCGCACACGATTAGGAATTTTTAATTAAAATATTTTGTACTGCTGTTTGTAGTTAATTTCGTACAAGACTCTCTCTGAGGCATACAAAGTGACCTGAACATGTGAAAGGGCGAACGGGAGCGGGTGTGCGGGTTGAATGATGAAGCTAACTGCGGTGGACCGGTTGAGGGGAAGCACCTGCATTTCATTGCTGCAGTTGTTGTATATGCGTGTAGAACAGCACAAAGTACGCGATCCGATTGCAGTCGCCACCAAAGGGTGCCGAGAGCTGGGATTGGGATACCAAGATCCTGACTCCGACTCTAAGTTTGCCTGTGCCACTGACTGCCTGCCTGCCTGCCTGCTTGCCTGCCTGCCTGGCTGACTGCTTGGCTGAGTGCCGACTGCCTGGGTTCCTTTTCGCTTTCGTGCCCAGTCTGCAAAGTTGGCGCAACATTTCAACCTGCCACTGTGGTGGCAGCATTGATGGGCGTATACATGCGATTCATTCCGTGCCTTCCACTTTTTCTGTGGCTGCTTCTGCTGCTGCTGCTGCTGCTGCTGCTGCTGCGTCGTTTAGCTTAACTCAACATATTTTTAAAGCCGCTGTATCGGAGAAAGAGAAAGAGAGAAGTACAGAAAGTGAGAGATGGAAAGAGCAAGAGAGAGAGAGCAAGTGAGGGCGCATCCATGATATATTTAGTGGCAGGCAAAACGAAAGACTTAGGCAACGAACTTGCGATTACGACACAGCATGAGGCATTTATATATATATATATATATATATATGAATACTAACATATACTCACACGTGGTTGTATAGCTGGTATATCAGACACCGCATAAACAGTAAAGACTTGACAGCTTGCATATATTTATTTATATAAAACATCAAGAGTAAGCAATTATATAACTAAATTAAAGTTAGCATTGCTAATATCAAATGAACTTTGTAAATTTCCTTAACATACATTTAAAATACTATTTGAAGTTTTTCTTCAAAATTATCCAAAATTCATATTCATTCAAGGCTTATTGAAACGAAATTATGAACTTCAGTCTTAGTTAAAAGCAAACACTTTTCGTTACTTAAAGCTAATGTTCACTGTATCTATATATGAATGCCAATTGACAGTGCATCGCACGACTTTTTTTTTTACTGATCTTTTCTCCTTCTACTTCTCATTGTGTTTTGTACCTTTTTTTTTTTTTTGTGCGCAAATTGAAGATCGTGTTAAACGCTTAAGTTGTTTTTGCACAGACCACAAACCAATACATACACGCACACATACACACACATATTTACTGATGGTAGGGCAGCCACAATGCATCATTAGCGTTGTGGCAAATATGTTTGCCACAGTGCCTGGCTTGCAACAAGTGCAAGCCCAGTTCATTGCCTTTCAGCTCCAGTTGATTATTGTTGAGTCGTAAATTATGACTAATTGATTAACAAATTTAAAGCTGCAACATCAAACCAAAAGCGGTACAAACAAATGGCCAACAAGTCCAGGACACGCACACTGCATAAATCTGTGAAAAAGAAGACAATTTTGGCATCTCTTTTGCTGTTGCACTATGCCACTTGTCAACATGCCCTTTTCTTTTGTACCTCTTAGCCTCTTATGACAAATCGTTTCCATTTCCATCACGGGCACAGCATCCACAAGAGTTATTTGTACAAAAAGTATCGTCTCGACTCATTTGTTTGCATTTGTTTGTTTAAATAATAAATACAAAGAAAAAACACACTCGGTGACAATTGTCAACATTTAAAATGCAAAATGTGTCAAATACAAAAAAAATATGCGTTTCTCTTTTCATTTATTTTTTTCGACACCAACTAAGTAGAAGAAAAATGAGCTTCAAATGAAATGTAAAACAAAATTTACGTTTTGCGCACGCACAGATTTTGTAAATGAAGTCCAAATGAGACTTAAAAATACAAAATAAAATAATAAAAAGAAATATGTAAAACTAAATGGAACGAGGGCGTAAAGTCCAATACATATAAATATTATGAACAAAGCACCGAGATGAAGATCATGAAAGGAAAAAGAGTGGTATAAGTTTATCCATATACTTGTTAGTTAGACCAGATAGTCCATGTATTAAATATTTATCGGTAAAATATAGAATAGCATATATATAGAATAGTTTATGTTAAAAATGATTCTTCGTATAATTGAGCTTTGGTCACAAAAAATATGTTTGACCGATTAAAAAACTCTTTAGACCAAACAACCAATTAAAGAAAAAAGTATTTTTTATACACAGAATACTTAAAATAAGTATTAGATATTATAGTTGATTACAAACCAGTTTCTTGGATGTTTATTTTTTAACATCCTTCGTTAGACATATACACACAACTAATTCCATATAATAAATTCCCATTACTTGTTCATTATCTCACCTTGAGCTGTCCATTTTGGTCAGTTATTTTTTTTTAAGGCTTGTTTAGTTACATTTTCATACGTACTTACATTTACTTTGGCAACTACGCCTTTAAGCCAGTTTAAGATTACCATAAAATTTATAAATAATGTTTATAAAGAGAACACCAAATGCCCCACCATAGAGACATAGAAACTTGTTTTCAACTTACATAGCATTTAACATTTTACAAACAATTTGGATTACAGTTTGTTGTCGTTTCTCTTTTTCAACTGAATACGCGACGATTTGAAAAACAAAACAAAACAAAAAACTAGATCAGCCGTAAACATGCCAAAGTTGTATTTGGGGGGGCTTTAATTGTGCATTACTTTAATTTCAATTTTAATTGCAAATTTGCCAGTTCGACGTGTTCTTTGAATGAAGAAAGGAAAAACGTGTAGACAAATCTATGTTTGAATTTAAATGCTCTGAAACTTTAGTTGAAAATGATTAAAAATGCAAAGCAAATATACTTCATTATGGTCCCATTTCCCACCCCTCGGTAGAATGTGCCAGTCAAAGCGTTCACATATTTCACTCACTCAAATAGAGGACGGGGCACGTTGTAGGAGGCGGTGCAAGTGCAACGCATTCCCAGGTTCCCGATTTCATCAAAATGATAAAGAAGACGGCACTGAATGCCGCTGCCGTTGCCGTTGCCGCTGCCGATGCTGCTGCAGTTGCTGACTGTCGACTAGTTGACTGACTGACAGTCCAGTGTCAGTGCCTACTGTTTGCTCTGCCACAAGAACAACTGCAACAGCAAAACCAAAAGCAAGAACAACAACAATCGAAACATTTAAGCACTTTACGCTATGCTCCACTTGAGCCGCGTTGCGTTTCACATTCGAGTGCAAAATCAACAAACACAAACAAACATTACTCAACCTGCAACAGGCAAAAAAACAACAACAAGAAAAACCAAAAACAAAATAAAGGGAGAAAAGTAAAGAGCCAGGAGAAGATTTAAATGCCTATCGCAACGACACATCGACAAACGTCGTCCCCGTCCGCGGCAGCCAGTGTTCCTTTTGGGCCAAAAAGATGCGGCAGCTTGGTCGGCCCAATGACTGGTGGCACTTGTATTGATCTAATCTATCCACGTTCAGTGTATGTACACTGTCTCCCGTGGTGGTCCACGGGCTTTTGGCTTAATGTTAATGACTGCCGGACCATTTCAGAGTCCAGGCCTCTGGCCCCAGGCCAGTCACAGCCCACGCAACCTCTTATTGAGAAATTACCAAGTACAAAATGAGGTGTCAATCTTTTTTTTTCATTTGAAAGACAAAATATAGGTATATAAATGGAATGAAGAAAAAAAAAAAACATTCCAACCTGAAATCTCTAAATCTATGCATAACTTGTCCAAGTTTGTTGCCTAAGTCTTTTGTTTGCCTCAACATATTTACGATGACAAATATGGGCGAGAGAGCATTCGGGTCCATTCCAATCCTCCAATCGACACCTTTGGCAAACAAAGCCTTAATGAAGTGCATGAGCCGCAGTTCTTCTCAGTTCTATTCTTGTTCCGTTCTCCGCTCTTCAGCTTCAAATGGAGTGTGTAAATTATATGGTAAAAAGAACTCAACAAATCTTTCGATTTATGCTGGCTTAAAGACCTACGTTCTAAGTCAAATTAAAAGTCCCAAATAGAAAGAAAATACCAATTCAAAAGACGAGCAAACCAAACATAAAAAAAAAGAAAACACACACTCATACAAAATAAAATACCTTAACTCTTAAAACTGAAAACCGAGCACACTGACCACGTTGAGCTCAACGACAGTTTGCTCCAAATTAAAAAAGTATAAAACCATAAAGACGACAATAATGACAGCACGTTGATGATGGTGACAACGACCATGGTAATGATCATAATGATGATAAAAACGATGATGATGATGATGGAGAATGGGTTCATTCTGGGGATTGCTGTCTCCACGATGACACAGGCAAATGTCTTCTTTGTGAGCGGCGGCGGCAGCGACAACACCATAAATGATTGCCGGGGGCGGTTTAAACAGTTCTAAACAAATTATGATAAATATCTAAAAATATAAGTGTTTAAGCGAGAATTATTACAAGAGAAAGATTTATTCAAACGTTATTTCAAGGAATTGTTTTAGATTCCTTGATGATACCCACGAAAGGTACACAAGAGTTTCGAATAGGAGAGAATACCCAAGAAAGTCACTCACAAAACGAATAATAAAGCTTACTGCTATTAAATTATTTAATTTATTTATTTTTTTGACAATTCTGTTAACAAATTTCTATCAGTAGGCAATGTCAATAATCAGTATATAGTAAAATTTTGTGATAATAGAAAATTAGTGCTCATTGTCGGATTTATAATACGAGCCAATCTTTAAATAAAAATAAAAAAAATATTTAATTACTATTGAACAAAACAAAATATAAACATTTTTTAACATGCGTTTAAATATTTGAATTACTAAAAATCTTGATGAAATTTTTTACAATATAAAAGAATGAAACTAAGAATAAATTAGTCTCCTGACTGAAATACAATTTTTGACTTTTCGAGACTGTAAAAACCACTCTCGTCATATTGCCTGGTCGCATGGCTTTATATTTGTATATGTGTATGTATATGTATATATGTGTATATATATTTTTTCTCGCACTGAACCTAATAATCCTCATGACTCGCATATCAAATGACAACAAATTTAGTGCGGACTGCGGGACAACTGCGGATGGGTGACGTTGCCGGTGCCGCAGTGTCAAATTGAGCGACAATGGGCGACAAAAAAAAATAATAAATAAAGAAACACAAAAACAAAAAGCACTAACAACAACAAAAATTAAAGCGGAGCACAGTGGGACAGTGGCAACTGTAACGTTTTGTTGTATTTCAGTCGCTTTGTTGCTCGAGCGTCTGTCCAAGCGTCTTTTGGATCGTCTCCGTTCCCGTCTCCATTCCTCATCGTGTATGTTGTGCATTTGCCGCTTTAATACCTTTTAACACTAATCGCATCGAGCGCAACGCAATCAGTTGTGATGAGAATATAAATAAAATAAGAAACAAAAAAATAAACGACAAACGGAAAGGAGAGGAAAGGTAGGGTAGTAAGGAAAGGAGAATCTTGCCATACACATTCACATTTATATATATTTGTTTATATATAGGTAGGTATAAAGTCGCCCTAGTCGCCATCATCGTTTGACTGAACAAGAAATAAAAATCGTTCAAGTTCTTTCCCCAAGACTTATATATGTTTATATATACATATATGTATATATATATATGTTTTTTTTTTTTTTGGGTGAGATTTTCTCACGTGTTGTTCGCATTGCTTTATTTTTTATTTACCGATTTCGATTTTGTTTCGTTACGTATCGTTTGAAAATGAAACTGGAGATGGAGATGAAGCTGAAGCTGCTCATCAGCATGAGATGAAAAATTTTTTCGATTTCTTGGGTTCTCTTATTTTATGAACGCAGTGAATTTTTATGTTCCGATGATGAACTGTGCACACGACCCAAAAGTCTCAACCAGTTGGACAGAGTTTTAGCCACTGGGCGGCAACATGACTCAGTGTGGCTCAGTGGCAGTAATGTCTTTGGCTTTGGCGAAGATCTCTAAAAAGTGAACTGGACTGGACTGGACTGAACTGTTTCCCAGACACACGAAGGTTGCTTTTGTGTATTGTTTGGTATTAAAAATCATCGAACAGGAAATTGCTACAAATTCTTGATGAGATTTACTATGTGTATTTTTGGCCTTAATGATTTCTATTTTATTTCATTATACTACTATATGTATGTATGTATGTTGCTATATGTTTGTATGTTTGTTTGCATGTATGAAAGTATCTGTATGTAGATATATCTGTATCTCATTTTGCCTCTACTGCCGCTGCACAGTACGTGGCCATGGAGCAAAGGCTACAAGTTCATCCACAGCTCGGCACAGCTCTGTTCTGAATTCCCGTCCAACACATGCGAAATCAGTAGATCACGAAATGAATAGCCATAAATACATACAATGCCAAGGCGAAATGCATAGGATACGGTCTGGTCTGGCACTTGGTCTCTGCAAACAGACCAATGGACCAACGGATGGACACATAGACATGTATGTATATATATATATATACATATATATGTATATCTGTTTGTTTGTATATGGGTAACGTTCTGCCATTTAGCTCTCGATTGCAGTTGCAAACATGCGATTTTTGAAGTGCTTCGATTGGCTTCCCCATCCCAGTCTCTGTGACTGCGTGTTGAAGTCTGGATTAGGGATATATAGTGAAAGAAAAAAAAGAAAAAGGAACAATCAGACAGTTGTTGTGTTTGGGAAAAGAATTTAAATTGAGCCAGCCCATAAAATTCTATGTAAATATAACCATGTTATAAGACAATTACACTTTTATGATAACTAGAAATCATTTTGTTTAGAAACGACTTGTTTTCGAACCTATGGAAAATGTATTAACATTTTTAATGAATTAATAAAATTATTAAATCACTTTACTAACTTAATGTCAGACTCTTTCTTAAATTTTCAAAACAAATACTATGAAAATTATTATTTATCATTCACATAATGATTAATTTGAAAATATTTTTACATATTCTTATTACGATTTTCAAATAAGACATTTTTGATTGGAACCATTTTTAATTGAAAGAAAATCAAATTCATTCCTCTGCAACTGCCATCATTTTTTTATAGTGTATAATAGACTGTTAATATCATTTTCTTTTACATTTAACATAATTAGATTAGTTTTGATATTAATTTTAAATCGCTTACATTAATTTTCCCATTAACTGTACTCGAATTTTTATAAAATTTTTAAAGTAAACAAGAAATAATGTTTCGTAAACTTTAATTCATTAAAAAACCTAATGAGAGTTTTTTGAATCTTTACTTATTTTTTTTCTTGAATTTAATTTCATGTTTTTTTTCTCTTAAAATCTTTAATGTTTGCCCAGTATCATATAAAGCGGATTTTAGGAATTACTTTTGGCCTTATTTATTGTATGGAATAGAACTGCAAGAGTTTTATAAGAACTGAGAAAAACCAGAAATTTTTATTTCCCCAAACATAAAATGCCAGTTACTAGAGTTATGTCTGTGACTAAGAGTTTAAGTCTTTGGCAATAGGAAGGCTAACCAGTGCCAAATGGTTAGCCGTAAACAGCAATTTCGCAGCAGCCCTGATGACACCCGCTGTTTTTGGTGAAGTTGCAGCCGGAGGACCACAGCGGATCGGGTAGTAAAAATGTTGGAAAATTAATTAATCTTCACATGCAACTAAATTAACGCATGATTGCGGGACTTACCTCAAGGCTTTTAGACTGTTTTTTACCTCAAGGCTTTTGGCTTCCAGTTCCAGCAATGATTCCAAGCAATTCCTTGTAGTGGAGAAATGAGGATTTATTGCATTTATCGTTCAATCGTATTGCATTGGAGTTAAAGATTTATATATGTAGTTTTCGGTTTGGATTTTTTTTTCAGTTTCGTTTTTAGTATTTTGTTGTTTTTTTTTTTTTTTCATTTAGGCCCAGGCGGAAGTTATTGGGCATCCTCTTCTTTGTCTAATTAAACCTTTCGTCTGGTCGCAATTTATTTAACTCGATTTTGTTTGGTTGACATTAATGAACACAGCGTTGACATGCTCTCGCAGTGCAGCCACGACAACGACAGCGATGACACCTTTGTGGCAACATAGCTAGATGTCTACCAAATGGAAATCATCAATTAAATTAGTTAAAGTTGTTTTGCAGAACATTTTCGAATGCCAATTGGCATGGCCCGAGGCTCATTTGCATTTAGCCTCCTAGATTTGGCTTCAACTCTTCAGTTAGTTGGCCCAATGGCTGTTCATTTAAGTGTTAAAAATGGCAGTTACATGAAGCTAGAGACTTGGCCAAATGTTTCCGTTTACGTTTATTTCGTGCCATGTCTTTTGTTTTAAATATTAAACGGGTCTACAAATCGTTGTTGTTGCTGCTGCTGCTGCTGCTGCTGCTGCTGCTGCTGCCATTCCTGTTGCTGCCTTTTCCCATTGCCTTACTATTCCAGGCTTTAGCAGCAGCAAAATTTGTCATTTTTCCCGCGGTTTTTGGCGGCTCATTAGTCAGTGGAGAGCCGAGGCCAGCCAGTCTCACACATTTTCGTGGAAGTCCCAGACAGAAAGCTGCCATGCGATGACAACCAAGATTAGGGACCCAAACGACACTGTTGTCCCCAACTCCCCAACAAAAGTTTGCCAACAAATGCGACCCAGTTGTATATTATTTGTACGAGAGTATATAACATTACCACAAAGGGCTTGACACTTTCTACTGGCCATTTTAATTAGACATATAAAAGAATTATCTAGGGTTTCGATACTCCGAGTAGCTACAAACATAATACAATTAAAAAATTACAAAACAAAGTTTTACTTTATTTAATATATATTTTTACTTCGGCAATCGAAAAGAGAAACTATTTCGTATTTGAAAAAACCTTAAAATTAAAAACAAATTATTTTGATATGTGCAAATAAAGTTAGAATCCCATTTTTAAAATTGAGTAAAGTATTCAATTTATTTACTTGGCAACCCATTTTTTAATTATTTTTGTCTTTTATAATTTAAAGAATAAAATTTATGAACAATTTATTTATATATTTTTTACACAGATGAATAGAAGTGGCAAACGCTTAGTGGAACCAATTGACCAAATGAAGTTGATTAGCCACATATATTAATGTGCATTTCGGAAAAATGTTTAGTAAATATTATACAAATGTCTAAGATAAATTCATTTCTAAGGGAGGGGTAAGATGAAAAACTAACTTAACTTGGTTACTCACCTCGCAATGTTTATGTTCAAAAGCCGCCAAATGGTTCGCACGCTTCGTCTATGTAACAATTAGAGAGGGGAGAATCGTTGGAGGGGGGGGGGAGAGAGAGAGAGAGGTTTGGGAGGGGCATAGACCTAAAGAAGTTAATGTGATGGGCAAATAACTAGAATGTGTGTTATATGCAGTCACTTGGCCACTTTACCACTCGAAAGGCAAATTATAATTTCATGGCTTATAAAACTCATATTTGTCTTGCGTTTGATGGAATTTCAAACAAAACGTAACTAAAAACATTTCTTCACGCTTCTTTGTGTGTATTGGCCTTATGGACTTTGTTTGTTTGTTGTTTCAACTGCTTTTGTCTGTTTTCTATTTACACGCACTGTCCCAGCCACCAATGGCTAGGTAAACAAATTTTAACGCTTAAATGCTAAAAACGAATGAACAACAACAATAACAACAACAAAAAAACTGAAAAGAAAAACCAAACCAAATCAAAGGGCAATACCAAGAGATAGAACTCCACCATCTATATATGTATATGTATTTGTGTAGAAACAAAGCGTTAAGAATTTCTAATTAGAAGTGAGACTCCAAGTTCCAGGTCCATGTTGAAGACACTACGACTCCTGCAAGTCAGCCACAAATTGCAAATGAAAACAAAAGCCAAGTTGTTGACGGGGCAAACATAGTGCACAGTTTGTGTTGTTTGCGCAAACAGTTAGCATTAGCACTCCAACACATACACTCACTCACACACACACACACACACACACACACACTCACCAACAACGGCCAAAAGGCACTCTCGGCTTTTGCCCAAACGAAATCGATACCCAAAAAGCTCTTAACTTCAACTTGAAATGGGCGTCCTCAGGAAACACAATTAAAATTTAATGACGAAAAGGCGGAAAAATACAGCTAGAAGAGCTCCAACTGCCAACCGAAAGTTGGCTTAAACCCAAAACGAAATTTGCAATCATAATGCCAAAGACAAAAAAAAAAAAAAATGCCGAATTTGGTTCCCCCCCCCATAATAACAACGGAACGGTTTGTTCCAGTCTCAAACAATTGCAACAAGTGATGTGCCCGAGTACAGCTAGAGGTCCATGTCCAGTCAACTCCATGGGGCTGACAGTAAATTCGATTAAACCGCAAATAGGTTTTCTGGCCAGGGCGGTCAGCTGGCCAATTGACTATTACATGGCTCGAAACACAGACATAGGTAAAAAATTGTGAGTGCAAACAGTGAGGCAAAATAACAAAAAAAATTAATTACTTTATGTTAAAAGAATTAACAATGTAGATCATTCAATAAAACAATGATAAATGTTATTTAAAAAAAAACCTAGAAAAAAGATTATTTAAATATTCTATTTAAAAAATTAATATCCTTTGGTAACGGATATATTTAAAAAGAAAAATTGATTTGATTTGATTGTAAAAATAGAATATCAAGTTAAAGACAAGTTCTGTTCTTTTAACCTTTTTCTTAGACCGTTGCAAATTTCGTATATATATTTTTTTTCATGTATTTTTAGTATATCTAATAAATACCAAAAATAATTTTAGTCGAATGTCATAAAAAAATCGAAGATTTACTATTTAGTTAACGTACCGAATAAGTGTAAATCAATCAATTAAATGATAGATAAACGAAATGGCAGCATTTAAATGTAATTGATTTGCGAAATTCGATTTTGTACCACTGTAAAGTATTAGGCTTGGCTGCGATTGGCAAGCAATGGCGGCAAAATTTATGATTTCATTAAAAGAGCAAATTTAATCGAGCGTAGTTTAAAATCAAATCGAAACAAACTCATGGGCATCTGTTGTTGGCATCTCTCAGTATCTGCGACCAATCAACAACCTCATAGTTAAACCAATCTAAACCGCCCTGACCGACCGAATAAGTGGCACACAATCGTGAGCTCAGTGGACGCTATTTCTTATTTTTTTTTTTTTCTTTTCTAAGATTAAGCAATAATCTTCCTTCTAGTTGAAGTAAATACCTACTATTTCTCAATTGAAATCGGTATGAAACTTTTGGTATTCGTAATTATTAGATTTTTGCCATAAAAATGGAGAACGATTTCGATTTTGTAGTTTGCCATAAAAATAAGTAAGTAAATCGACCGCCCAGCTCACGTTCCTTGAGAGCGGGAGAGTGGAATAAAAATAAAAAATAAGAAAAAAATTGAAAGAAAAAAAAAAAGTGGACCCGAACTAAAACCTTTTCGAGTTCGACTCACGTATTTTGTGTTACACTTTTGTTGTAGCAACACAGCCTAGACTCGGTTAGCTGGTGGCTCTCCCATTGGGGGCTGCAGCTGGGATTTGTATGTTCGTGCGGGCAAAAGCGAAATATTTTTGTTTTCGAGCAACAACAGCGGTGATGATGGCGTCCATGTTGTTGGCCCAGCTCACTCCACCTACCACAAAGTGGCCAACATCAACAGCAACAGCAACAACAATCAATAGACAAACGTTTGTCTTGTTTTTGGTTTTTTTTTTTTTTTTTTTGTATTTTAGTTGTTTTTTGTTGTGGTTTTTGTGTTTGTCGTTGCATTGTAAATCAAACGGAACTGAGCAGAAACAAGAGAAACGGTATTGTTTCCAATTGGCAGTCAGGCATGCCGCGGGAGGAGTTCCATGCCAGCTTGATGATACCACCAGCAGCAGCAGCAGCAGATGGCCCCCCAAATGCGGAGGTTCAAGTTGCCACTGCCAAACGCTGCTGACAAGCCGCAAGGCTCAGGCTGGCTCCACAGGCACAGTGATCGCTGCCTATAGTGCGCTAACCCCGCTTGACCTCTTTATGTTACGCTCAAATCAAATTGCAGTCTCTCAACATGGGCGATGCTCCTCTCTTCACATCCATGTCACGCCCGTTTCGTTGATGTTTCCTCAATTAACCTTTTTATTTTCGGGTTGGTTGCATTTCTACGATTTTTTTCAGGGCGTATGCGAACTGTCGCCATTACATTTGGTTCAAGGATCCTTAATAACGGCTCACCGAAGTCTCCATACACTTTATCCTTAAGGCAAACTAATCTTCAATTATTCGTAATACTAAATTGTAATAAGTTAACTTGAAATGAAAGCATAATTAACTGATAAAATCAATACAGTGAAAACCAAATATGTACGTAGTGTATTTTGGCTAGTCTATACAAAAAACGAATGCAATTCTAACTTGGAAAACACAATTTCTTGTACATGGAAATAGCAATAGAAGTATTTGGCTTGTTTTAAAATTCAAAATGAGGAAATGGAAAATGTGCAATGTGGAACTAAGTCTTTCTTAAAGAAATTGAAGATTTATGACTGTGATTAAAAGCAAATATTATTGAATCTTTTACGTTATCAAAAATGCTTGCAACAGTTTTAAAATAAATAATAATAATAAGATTTTGATTGAATAGAGTAAATATTTAGCTAGAAAGCTGCGAAAGCAAATCATAATAAAAGATTAATTTAAGCTTAACATAAACTCTGTATATCTCTTGCTCCTTTTTGTCCTTTTATTAAAATGAATATATATTTTGTATATGCAAATACTCTCTTTCGAATTCATCTACCAAGCCCACTGTAAAAAATGCTGTACAACGAGAATTCACCCAAAAAAAACTCTTAGATGCCAGAGGCATCTAATTAAAAAGGCCTCCGCCTTTGCTCCGCCTTAGAGTGTTTAGTTTGTATTTTTTTTCTTTATTTTTTTTTTTTGGGGCTACTTGCCACACAACGCGTTGCAACTACTTGAAGCAGCAGTAAATGCTACTGGAAAAAGGCGTTGCAAGTTAGGTTAAGTGAGGTTATGTTATTTGTCAATTTGTTTTTTGGCCTTAACTGGCAATGTTGTTGCTGCATGTTGTAGTTGCAACAACAACAAGAACCACCACCAAAAAAAAAAAACAAACACCAAAAAAACGCAAAACAAACCAAACAAGGTTATTAGGGTTAAGCCAAAGCGCCCTCAACTTAACTAAATTTATACGCCTCTCGCAATCTAACATACTTCTCGTTTAAGCCATAATTTTCAATCACATTGAATATACAATTTTGGCAAAAACAGAAACACAAAACGAGCGAAAAGACATGTAGCACTTGTCAGCGAACCGACAGACAATAAAAATCTTAAAAAGCCATACAAGAAGCAATTTTTGAAATGTAATAAACATTAATAAAAAATCGCTGTTGTTTTTATTTCGAAAAATTTGAATTTGATTTTCCCCATAGATATCGATATCCAATGAACAAGCGCACCGACAATTCCCAAAAGCTTTTGTTTGACAGATTTTTTTTTGGGTCTTTGATTTTTTTTTATTAATTTAACAATAAAATGTTTATGCAAATTGTTTTTTTTTTAGCTGTGGCTTTTGCTCGCATTATAATCAAAAAGCAATTATAATAAAATAAAATCCAAGCAGACGAGAAATGGACAAGCGACTAATGAAATTATAAAACAAATGTGCCTCATTATCGGACACTAAATGCCATTAGGAATTCAAATTTTCACAAATGTTTATCAATTTTGCCCGGTTTCCAAAGCTATATAGAATTGGCCAAATCGCGTGTGTGTGTGTGTGTTTTAATTATAAAACATTGGTGGAAGGGGTAACGGATTAAATTTATGTGACAGTCAAATTTGAAAACAAGCTACAAATGTCAGGCCAATGGCGTTGGCCAAAATGGGCCATGAATTATCCGTATAGAGTATTAAAGTATGTCAGTATTAGTTGAGAACTAGTTGCAGATCGGATTAGCGATTCGGCGGTATTGTTAGCCCAACCTCTTGGCCATCATCGCGGGCCAATAAAGTGAACAACTTAACGGCATTTTTATGGTCAAGCAACGACAAACTGTCAAATGCTCAGCAGGCATATTGTCTATTGATTTGCATAAATTGTCATTTAATTTGAATATATGAGGAGAGATCTGCCTGAAAGCCAACGAGCCGACATTCAAATAATTCACACCTCGTTCTAACGTTGCGGCATTCACCTACCCCCCGCCCCATCCCACATCTTCCACACAACTAACTTCCCCTACTACCCCGACCACCCTGTTTTTTTCAAAATATCAAATACGATCGAACAACTAAAAATTTCTCACGCCAAACAAAATTTCAATATGAAATAATTCATAAAAATAAAATGAATTCTTTTTTTCCTTCTCAATTTTTTTTTTTTTTTATTTTAAACCAAAAAATTGGTAACAAATAATTTTTGGCGCTTTCTTTTATGGCAAATTAGCTTCGGCAATAAAAACCCAAATTTGACTGTGTTTCTATATATGTATGTATGTGTATCTGCCGTTGGTCAAAAAGTGTAATAAATATAAACCCAAAGTGCCATGCAAATAGCACAACGGGCGTAGTATGAAAACCCCCTGCCCCTTCTCCCCGTCCCCGTCTTTTACTTACTCCCTTCGTCCTCATCACTGCACTGCACTTCACTTCACTCTCCTTTTGGCCAGCAACGAAGAGTTTGCTAGATAGTCTGTAAAATCGTTGTTATTATTTATTGCCGCCGATATTTTTATGTTTCGCCGAAGTCGTGACTCGGCCGGGTCATCGCAGTTTGCCAGCTAGACTGGCAGCACCCAGTAGGAGTATACCAGTGTATGTTAGTGGCCACTGGATGGGGCTATGAATACAGTTTTCAACCAAGTGATGGACATTTAAAAGAGTTAAGTTCTTGGAAAGCTTTTAAACAGAACCCCAAGAAGCGTTAACTAACCAAAGCATTTGCATTGATTTGATCAAACTAAACATACATAAATATATATAACTCGTAAGTAGAACCGGAAGTAGGGTCTTCTTCAAAATGGATACTCAATGACAGATATACGCAGACACAGGAAAGAAGAACAATGGCTGTCTTGGCTGCCAGCCATGATCTGTTTTGTGGTATCAACACGAATGTGTCCTAATCACTTTTCCATTGAGAAAAATAATGTCAACCAAATTGAAAATCAGCTGCCACGCACATTTATGCAGACATACATACACACATATAGTAAAGCTCATAAACATGCAAAGACACACTCCAAAATATATAAAATACAAACAAAATAAAATGCAGGGAGCCAACTTCAATTCCATCCAATGTACATCGATTGAACGACAGGCCATGTCCCTGTTTGACTTACGCGTTCGTTTTAGTCATTGAACTACAGCTGAATAAATGTCGACTTACAATTACTCTTACCATTTTAAAAAACCAAAATATATCTTATTTGATATGATTTAAATGTCAGATAAATAAACCAAAAAAATAAAAACTATAAAACAAAATCTTCCTAAAAATAAATTAAAATAATAAAATTAGAGTCTTTGAGTTCTAATAAAATTAAGCATAATGTCTATTATCTGAACAATCTCACTCACTTTTGTTTAAGTTTATTATTTTTAAGCAAAGAAAAGTTGGATTTTATCCAAATAATGCAAAACGGAAAAGGAAAAACATAAGAAATTTGTAGAATATTTATAAATATAAAATCTAGAAATATAAATACATATATTTAAATAGAAACACATCAGAAATTTGTAGAATATTTATAAATATAAAATCTATGAATCATCTAAAGTATAAATATATATTTAAAAGCGAAAACAACATAAACTTCTTTCTCCAAAGAATGCCAAAAAACATTAAATGATATTCTAATTTAAAGAATTTTTTAAAACATATATAACTTTAAAACTTCAATAAATGCACATTAAAAATATGTAAAGACATTTGAAATTTGGGAAATAACTATTTTAATTAATGGATTGATCTATAAAAATAAATTTTTCAATTAAAAGTATTTTGATTTATCTTTCACAAATTAGAAATCAATAATTTGAAAGATTAATTCAAGCTTTATAATTTTATTTACACAAACCTGGCAAACGATTTAAAGTAACCCAATTAGAATTGCAGTGAACATGAGATAAGACATGAAAAAAGACACGCATTGTTATTGTGACATTTTGATGTTGTTTTCGATAGTAACGTTCGATGACTTCGATTTTCTGGACACGATCCAGACAAAGTCGCTTACTTTCGCTTGGTCATGAATATTAAAGACATTAAGTAGGAACAATAACATATAAGCAAAAGGAACAAGTCGAAGCACATGACTACCCAACTGAGAAAGAAGAGAACTTTAGATAGGGATTTGGGGCTGGGTCTGTGTAAGAGTCTGGGGCTGGGGCTGGGACAGGCCCCTGCACTTGATGTGCTTTGGTTTCATGGGCTTGTGAAAATGTCTGCTCATGTCAAAAGCGTCAACAATACAGAGGGATGCAACTGCAACAAGAACGCCAACAAACAACAATTGGTTAAAAAGATTTCGTGTCGTTTTGTCATCGCATGTTCGATGCCGGGCAAATGAAAACGTGAGCCATACTTTTTGGCATTTGCCTGGTTTACCTTATAAATATGCATTTCTTGATATTTGGTTGTACATTTTTCTTTTTTTTTCTGTTTGTTTGTTTGGCTGTTACTAAGCATATAATTTGGCCAAACAAAAACCAATAAACAATACCCAAGAGTCAAGTCAAAGCCCACTGAAGTTGCAATTTTGCTGTCAACAAAAACAAAATGTAAAATACAGCAAAATAAATAATAATAAAAAAAAAAAAAAGAAGAATAAAACTCCCCTCCAAACGCCATTAACAACAACCACAACAATCTACAGGGAGATGCCATCAAATACTTAAGAGTCACAGTAACTTGGAAAGATGAAAGATTCGAGATGAAAGGTGGATAAAGGTGGAAAGATGAGCGATGAGAGATTTTGATTTTGATTTAAACTTTCATCGCACTTCAGATCCGAAAAGGTCGTCAAGTGTTTGCAGCCGGTTTATTGCTACATTTAAATCATCATAATTCAAAAATTTGTTAACATTTTTACAAACTTACACAGAAATACATTATGCATACTAAAGGTACATGGGCGTAGCCAGAAGGGTTCCAATCGAAAAATCCTATCCAAAATTGGCATAAAAAATACGGAAATTCAGGTCAAATTTATTATATTTGGTTTAAAGAAAATAAGAAATAAAATATAAATAAATATATATATTTTATACTGTTGGCTATTTAATGAAATCAACTTTTAAAGTTGAAAATATTATCTATTTATATATTTTTGAAATCCTTTCTACATCCATGCCTATAAATTTCTATATGTACATATCTATTCCCTTAGAAAATTCCCGATCCCCATCATTAAAACCAATTGCCTTTGACTTTGCCTGATTATTAATGATTTCCGTTCGATTTATCATAGATAGATGGTTGTATAGTGCAAGGTCATCAAAGCAACGTGTTGATTACCAACAACAATAATAATAACAACAATAAATTAATAGACAAGAGAGGACAACCCGCCGTGGTTTGCCCCCTTCCTTTCATTCATCTAAGTCCAAAAAAAAAAAAATGGGGAGAAAAGAAACCGATTTGATGGATTGCGCTATAAATATACAAATTTGTTTTTCATGTACTTTTCACATTCTCTGTAGTTGTGTGTGTGTGTGTGTGAGTATCTGTGTGCAAATGAGATAAAACATTTCATTGCATATAACAATTTAAAGGCGTTAAATTGAACAGCCAAAAGGGTTAGATTTAATTTTTGCTGATTCATTGTGGTTTAATTTCACAATTTAAAGTGTTTTAAAAATTGCTTGAAATAGTTAACAAAATGTTTGATATTGATTGAGGCTCGAATGAATTGGCTAAAACAAAAAAAATATGGTTAGTTATAATTCTTTCTATTGAACCAAATAATGACCCTTTGCCAGCAACTACTTGTATTTAGTTTCCTTTATATTGTTCAACTTAAATTGCTTAAACTCTAACTTTTTCTCCATTTTAACAAGCTTCCTTATATATATGTATATGTATATATGTATATGGCAATAGAAATAGACAAAAGAAATGTACAGTATATATATAGTCAGGATTTGTGTCTAAGTAAGCTACCAAAAATGTAATATAACACTAATTGGCCACTCATGAGGCGTCTAATGCCAAAATCCCAGACTAGCTTGCTGACTAAAAATGAGTCTCGTTAAATATTTATGAGGAGCACGAGGTCCCAGGCACAAACACAGAAACAGAGAACCACATCATGGCAATGGAGAGACCGTAGCAAATACCACCATCAAGAATAACAACCGAAATCATTGCATCCTGCCCAGTTGTAGTCTATTTGTACTAGTAGCAGATATAAGTTTTAAGTATTTGTACTTATTTAAGTGCTTAGTTTACTTTATGTTTTAGTGTTTTTCTTTTTATATTAGATAAAATAAAAATATAAATCAATATGAATTTAAGTTCTAAACGAATTTTAGTTTATTGCTAAGAGTTTTCAGGGTGGTTCTTTAAATTTGTTATTAAACATTAAACCATTTCAATTAACTTTTAGCCATTCAGTCTATAAGCTACTTATAATTGTTCACAGATTTTAAATTTGGTATTTGAAAAGACCACCGAAAGCTTCATGTCCAGGTGCAACTTGCAGCCCTGACTTGCCTTGCCCATGGCAATATACTATATATGTATATACTCTTAGCCGTATGCATAGCTGTAAAAGCAAAAAAAAAAAAAAATAAGAAATAAAAGAGAAAAAAATAATATAAGCGAGTCAAAAGCCAAAGTGGCCCATAGCTCTCGGCCATGCACGAAGGCGCAACACTTCAGCCACAGCCACAGCCTCAGCGTCAGCTTCAGTTGCTGCACGAGAGCAGGACCACAACCTGTTTCGTGGGAACATTACCTAGTCTGGCACTGGCTCTGGGCCTCTATCTCCAACTTGGGCTGACCATTGGGCCTCTAACTGACTGACGAACTGCCTTTGGGTGCTGCTGCTGCTGCTGTTACTTTTGTTGCTGTTGTTGTTGTTGCTGGCCAGCTCATAAATGAAACCTGTTAAATGAATGAAATAAAGTGTTATTTGCTCGACTCACAAATGTTTTGTGCTTGGGCCCTCTTTGGATTCTCTTTGAAACGGCTTAGCGATGGATATTGAACACGTGCAACACGAATATACAAAAGAAAAGTAATTCCATTAAGTTAAAGTCAAATTTGTAGAAATCTCAATAAACCATTAATACTGCTAATCCGTATTATCATTATATTTAAATTGAATTTGTATTTTATCGTTTTACGTAAAAGCTTAAACTCAATGAAATAATTAATAGATATTTAGATATTGATAATTACGTTACATAAAATGGTTTAAAATATTTATAGAATATTTATATACATAGATATATGTGCAGTAAATTCAGATACATTTTTTAATAAAATATTTTTCTGATTTCTTAATAATTTTCTAAACATTTGCCTTACAAAGATTATTTATTAAAGAAGAAATAATAACTTTTATAGCTGATATATCAACAATTATTTAACATGGAAACGCCAAAGATGAAGCGTTAAAATCCATAATTAAAATACAATTTTTTATCTTTTCGGTTATTGATTAAAGGAGATTCGGATCACAGAATTGAGATTCTTATAATTGCTATAAAATCAAAATCACGCGCCCATCTCAAGCTTGAACTTATTCGTGTTTTATGTGTTTTCTGTGCTCCGATTCTTGGACTTTGTGAGCTTTTTTTTTTATTTTGTTTGTTGGTACCAAGGCCCGCGCGGAATCTGTAAGAAGTTTAATTTGATTTGTATATCCTATAATCAAAGGGTGAACGAGTATTTTAGAAGTTACTAAATGCATGTAACTGGCAGTTTATTTATCCTGATCATCCAATTTCACTAGTGGTTTGTTTTAATTAACATTTCTGAAACTATAAGAATATTAAAAACATATTTTTCAATCTAAGAACATAAATAAGCAAACTCGAAAAGATGTCCTTTGATGCACTATTTTGGCACGGATATAAAAAAATGAACAAAAAAGCAGTAAACTATTAAATAGATTTTCATCCCTAACTTTTTATAGGATAACTTACAGTCGATTCGTCCACTGGGAGCCTTTTAACTTGCTGTCCAACCCTGCCCCGTGTCCATACATACTCCCATACATACATATATACATGTGTAACTATGTTTGTATGTGTGAGTGACTTGTAAATTTTTGGTTTGTTGCCTGGCATTTTTGTTGTTTTTCATTCTGTTGTTTTTCTTTTTTTGTTGTGTTTTTGTTTTGTTTTTTTTATTGTACAGTAGTTGTAGCTGCATGTTTTTGTTACCTTTCGAGTTGGTCTTCAACTTGAGTTTTATTTTTAACTTAATTTCCTGGCCAGACCCAAGCCAGAGCATGCGTAATTCATATTTTGCTCTACACGAGCCCCAAGACGATCCACTTGCCCATAACTATGTATGTATGTACGTATGTAAGTATATACACACATACATACATACATATGTGCATATATAATTCGCAACTTTGGGGTATCCGACCGACAACCGACCATATACCATATAATTTGCTCCAACAGAAAGAAGCAAATTACGGCTGATGTTGATACGAAAGCTTCTTTAATTCCATTTGCCAGTTGGCCCAATGCCATTGCTGGGGATTTAGGCCCATTTAGAGTCGCTTCGCCGACATTTATTATCATTTCACAAGATTTACATTTTATTGTGTATGTTTTAATTTAAATTTATAAGTATTTTTAACATTTCTTTCACTTCCTCTTTGGTTTGCCCTGAACCTGCCCCCTGCACCATTAAACTGTTGCCTTAATTCGACAATTTAATTTGGGTTTTTATGTTGCCTTAATAAGTATGTTATAAAGAAAGGGAGAGAGAAAGAGTGAGCAGATGAATCGAGACATAATCTGGAGTTTAACCCAAAGATTTACCCATTGGATATTTCGCAAAATGTGGAAGCTGACACAAATGGGGCGTGGTCTTAACTTTAACCGGTACAATTTAATTTTGATGAATTTAATACAATTAAGGTCAATCCAGTATGATAATCTCACTAACATTGAATAACGACAATATAAAGGAAAAAAATTCAAATTTAACCCAAAATATAAACCAAATATCGACAATAGTTTTCCGGATTCTCAATAATAATTGATTAAACAAAAGTAAAAAGTGTGGCAAAATGATAATATTTATAGTAAATTCGGTTTTTTTAATTTTACGCTTACTTTTCCACAATTAATAAAAATGAAAACTTAAAATTTCCACTTGGAATTGTTTTTTATGCGGTGATTGTTCATTGTAATATCTTTATCTTGTCTCTGAAACTAATATTCTTACATTCTTTTTCTTAATATTAAATAAATTTCTGTAAATGTGATTTCATTCATTAATCAAAACCACAAATCATAAAGAACATTTTATCCAGTTTTGGTTTTTGGTTCTTCTCTTATATCTTATATCCATTTATATAAATATTTTTTTTAAATAATAATATGTCTGGCTAGAAGTAGAAGCTAAGTTAGAAGGCGTTAACTTAGATGTTGGGCGCCGAAACATTTTAGTTCCACTTTAAGCGGCATGGCCTTGTCCATGGTACAGGAAATTTTCTAGCCAAGTATTTCTTTTTGAATAAGGTAACGGTTGCCTCCCCCCAACCCCTTTTACATTTTGTTCCCATGAACGAAACTATTTAATTTGATTGCGGTTTTTATGTCTTCATTAGCAAAATGCTAGAAAAGCAATAAATTAGAGATTTCGTTGATTCGGCTTTTTGCTCTCTGCTTAGATGAGAGTGAGTGTTGGATGTTGGAGTTTTTAGGTTTTGTTTTTTTTTTCATTTTTTTTTTTTTGGCCATGTATGTAATGCGGCGGCCCAAGCATGAAGATTAACACTTGATTAATGAACTCGATTATTCATAATTTGTTGTTGCTGTTGTTATTGTTGTTGTTGTTGGACGCTCACAAATAATTGAAACATTTTGCGGCTGCTACGACTGCATTCAATGCTAATGTTACTTCGATTTCAAGATCATTAAGGCGCAACATGGACATGAACATGCGCTTCCTTTGGTTACCATTATTGATGATGGGTCCCCCCACCCCCCTCGCCGCAGATTTAGTTTTAGTAAGGTCTGCCTTGGACAGACACACATACACACTCATACATACATACATATATACATAATGTATTGGTATTAAAACGCACTTGTGTGCGTGCTGACTGCACATTTGAGGTACGCAGCTCGTCAATCAGATGACCAACTGCAACCGGTTTCTGCTCCACTTCCAGTTTACGGTTTTTCTTCTTTATTTTTGCCTTCTTCTCTCTCTCTTTTGTTTTATTTATATTTATTTGTAATACCCTTTAAATTAAAGCGACTTTAGTTCTATAAATTCTGATTATAAAATTGATTAATCCACCGAAAAGTTTTAGTTAATCAATAAACCAAAAACTTTGATTTTTTACTTATGTTTAATCGTAAGTTAAATGGATTAAAATAACTTTAGTATCTCTACATTAAATTCTGATTAACTCGGACTTAAATGCTGTTCTTTATATTAAAAAATTGTACTGAGAATCCAAAAGAAAGTTTTTAAATTTTAACTTAAATTTAAAGTTAGGTAATAGACAAAAAAGGCGTCGAAAATAGCTGTGAATAATACGCACGGTTATATTAATTGGTTAATCGGCATAGAGTATCCAAATGTTGACGTTTATATAAATAACTTAACGTTTTGTGTAGATCTTTTTTTATCGTTATCTAAGCATGTGTTGATTTTTCCTAACCAATGCTGGGGCCAATGTATGCGGCGGCGCTTTTTCCCCAACTGTCAACGACGCACAGCCGTCGAATGATTTGCAGAATCTGTTTGACAGTTGGTCCGGTTTTTCATTAATGAACATGAGTCTCGGAATGGAACACACACACGCACAGTAGATAGACCACATTGATTTGATATATGATTCTTCTAGATAGGGTGGCCGCAGTCTAAGTTTCAGGCAAAGGAAACCCCTTCTTTTATTTTGGATTTTTCTTTTTTTTTTTTTTTTTTTTTGGCAGCCTAGTCTTAGAGATATTCTCATTCCAGAGCCTTGACGAAATTCCAATTGAGGCTCCAAAGAAAATGAAAAAGAGGAGAGGAGAAACCAGAGAAAGAGAAACCCTAATGAAGATAATTTATTATACGATGCCGTTTAATTAAAATCAGATAACCAGAGATCGTTCGATGGCCGCTCACTCAACTCAACTTAACTGAACTGAACTCAACTCAACTCAACAGAAATCCTCCAAAATGAATAAGAAACCATCGACATGGACATGGACATTCCCAGACCCAACAACAAGATTTCGCGTTAAGTTCAACAACTTTAAGGGGGGAAGCAACATAGTTGTTGCGGTCAATGTGTTCGATGGCTCTGCTCCATGGCATGATTGGTATTGGTTCCTTATCAGGATCTCGTTCAGTTCATCTCGGTGCTTTGTTGATTTTGACTTTGACTTTTAATGCGACTGCCGATTATCATTATCGGCATCAAGTCGGACCCTATTCAGTTTTACATTTTCATACATGTTGCCTTCTTAATTAAAACTCAATTTCAACAACTAAATGACATGACAAGGACCACCCAGTTGGCTTATAAATTGGCTACAAATAGACTTTATCCCCATTTTGGCACTTTCTCGAATCGGGCTAACATATGTAGATTTGGCACGACTTCAAACCGAAAAAACAAATAAAAAGGGGGCGGAGCACATGTCTAACAAGTATCTAAGAGAGCTAACCAAGCTAAGAGCTCCACAAATTAAGAGAAAAACTGGCTTAGAAAGAGACATAGAGAGAGATGGAGAGAGAGAGAGAGAGAGAGATGCTCTGTCGGAAAGAGAAAAGTCTTTCAATTCAAAAATTCAAACATCATATTGCTCGGCAAGTCGCAAATCAATCAAAATGCAGGTGCAACTCTGCTACAGCGTTGCAGTTGCACAGTCACTGGACACTGAAGCAAGTTTCCATCCATGGTCCTTGCCGGGGGCTTGTCATAAATCAAATCAAATCAAATCTAAAGCGGAGAGTGTGAAATTTTTTTGCCATCTGGCATGGATCTTAATGTGTGTCGATTGCATTTTTAGCCATTTATGACATAATTTCAATTATACACATTTAGCCAAAAATATTTCTTGGCACTTTGTTGCCTACATTGGGACGGGCAAATGTCAATTAACGTGGCAACACGTCCAATGTCAGGTTAATTAAAATGTCTTAATGGAAATGACTAGTCTCTATGTAGATCTAATTAAATAATAGCTACATTTTGGGAACACTCAATTGAAATTCTCTTATCGAATTCCCATAACTAATTCGAAAATCGGAACTCTGTGTTGAAAAAAATTACTCGGCTAATATAAATTATAAGCTTTAGTTGTGTTTAATTAATTTAATAATAAAATTTGTAGAGAAATGAGAAAAAATATATTGAACAAAAAAGAGATGCTCAAAACAGTAGATTAACATCGAGATAATGAAATACTAAAATAAAAAACTTAATATTGTTACGTCTCGTTTTATTTTCAATAATTTCAGCTGAATTTGTTTTTCTTCTTTTCATTTGCCATAGAAGTGATAAATATATAATATATCTTAGAATATGTAAATTTGTTTTGTATTTACATAATAAGTAAATGTGTAAAAATCAATATCAACGATTTTTATTTATACAATAACATGTATAAAATGAAATAGTAATTTGATTAAATTGAATTTGACTTCTTTTAATATTCTCCAAATTATGCAACTTTTATTTAAACGGATTGTATTGAATGAGTTTACAATTATATATCAAAACATTTCCATGTCAGATGTTGATTGTTTTGTCCAACCAATTAAAAACTTAATCCGCAAGCAAAGACAGAGCAACATGTCGTATGAGTAATATTATTTGCTCACTTTAAAGTTGTGAAAAATGAAATCAAATATTAGAAAACTTAAAGTTTAAACATATTTAAAACCTTACCTTTAAATCAAACATATTTTCCGTATTGGCATAATTTTAATCTTGTGCTTAATTTGTCTGCGGCTGCACCTTACAGCGTTCCAATCTGAGAGCAAGGTGCATCGGTTGAGCAGGGCGACAACGCCCTGGACTCAAATCCAACGGTGGCATCGATTTTAGAAAGTTTGTTGCCTGTTGATGACGGTAAAGCCAAAAGACTTTTTCCTTTTCCTTAAGTCAGCTCGACATCCAAAAACCTTCTACTGTATATAACTCAGCGGCATCGGCATAAATTTCATTGCAGACATTTGGCCTTTTATTAATTGTTTGACGGCGCCCGTGCCCATGAAGTACCCGCAGCACCACTAGCTTTCAGCTACCAACTCCCCTTCCGCCCACCGCTCAGAATCCACAAAGCCGAGCAACAGCGGCACCAGCACCAGCAGCATCTGACTCCCTCTTACACTTTTTCTCTCTCAATGGCGCTATCTTGCTCGCACTCATTAAAACATTGGTGCCCCCGTCTGGGCGTGATGAGAAATTTAATATTGGCAAACGGATAAAACCGCCAGATAATTATACATTTTGAGTGGCCAAAAGCTACACAGACTGAGTATGACTCTGACTCTGACTGGGTCTGACTGCGACTATGGCTTTGGCTTTGGCAGTTTCATGCAGCTCATGATAGTATAAGATTTCATTTCATTAAAGTGCATCACGACGGACGGGAGGCAGGCGGAATCAATGAGCAGCGGCTACATAGTTGATCCCCTCCCGACCCAACTCTTCTCTTTACCACCCAAATCCTGCCTAAGCGTCAGCTACCTACCTACCTACCTTGCTTACATTTCTTCTTATTGGCAGATTACGGACGGCGGGGTGGCCAGACCTGGGCCAACTTATAATCAAATCCGATAAAAAATTTCATTATTGCTCCACAGCAGCCACAGAGTAGTTGGAGCAGCAGCCATAACTGTTTTGCAGGTAATTTCTCGTTGTTGTTGTTGCTGTTGTTATGATTGTTGCCTGGCTGCACTTAATTTTCGCATGATCGCGATTTCTTGATCCGTCCACTCCACTACAGTACCACTACAGCTCCAAGTGCGGACGCCATTTTGCGATTTAGTTCTCAGCCAAACGGCCACTGGAGGTCAGCAGCAACATCAGCATCAGTAACGGCCAGAGCAATAGCAACATCATCTAAGGAATAGAAAAAGAAGCTTTGATTCGAAATTGCAATCTCTGAAACATAAATTGGGACGTGATTATGAAATAATTGCTAGATCTTTGGACCTTTGCGTTTGCGCAACGGTGCAAAGGCAAAAAGGCAATCAACTCTCTCAATCCCAACGTTGTCTAACACCTTGGGGAGCATTGAAACTGCACTTCAAACGGGAGCAAACTGACAGGCGACAGATAGACAAAGACGACGACGACGACGATGATGATGCTGAAACGCGAACAGTCGCCAGACAAATCAAATGAAATTGCTTTGGGGATACGGCAAAAACTAACACGATGCCATCCATTTCATTCAGTTTGCAATATAGAAAATTTGATAACTGCGTATATATAAGAAATATGATATACTATATAGTACTCAGCTTCTTTTTCAACCGTAACTTAATCTATTTTTATAAATTAAAATAAGTATTATTCATAAAAAAGTATAAAATTCAAATGTAATTCACTTTGCTAAGATATATCGCTATTCTATATATGTATATATACCAAACCAATATACAAAAGTTATATTGAGTTAGACAAAATGATGATTTCGCAGAATAAGTAAAATAGTAATAAAGCATTTAAAAGAGTTTTGTAGAAATTCAATAAATGTTTGGCCTAGCTTATTCTAAACAGATTAAAAGATGAGTAATCCTTATTGTCAACAGATTACACCTGATGCAAATGAAAGCCAACTCCCGCAACTAATTTGCATTTCCCTTGAGGAGGCAGTGCGTCATATCGATGGCTACCTGCGTCCGTTTTCAGCTCTTTTGCTGCCTCGTGCGTCCGTCCACATATGCAAATTAAATATAATTTCAACACTCGTCTTCTTCTTATGGTGTACGTCCATAATTTACATGAGGTTAACACGCAAGCAACAACAAAGACCCAGCCTTTTGAAAGAACTTGGCCATCGGTATGGGCCTGGACATTGGCCTTGATTATCTGCAGAGGCACACGCACATGCTTAAAGGAAGACGAACTTTTGAAAAGGCTGAAAAAAGAAATTCTATTACAATGTTGAAATATTGCCAAATCATGGCTTTGAAGTAAATAAATTTCCACGCCACTGCTGAACTTCGGCTCCGTATGGTTGATGGAGAGATGTGAATGCAGAGGCACAGGAACGGCAACAGCAACCGCAGCAGCTAAAATGCCTTGCCGTGTATAAATAAGTAACTTGAGCTGAGCAACACGTTCCCTGACAGGGGGCCCCCAAAAAACGGTTTGCCCAGTGCGAGAGGCCTGGGATCGGAACTTGTTTAGATGCTGCCGCTCCCGCTGCTGCTGCTGCTGCTGCTGCAACAGCAGCCGCCTCTCGATCTCGGTGTTGCTGGCGATCTTGGTATCGGTATCGGTACCTCTGTCTCTCTTTATCTCTTTCTATTTTTGTCTAAGACACCTTTTTGATTTATATGCAATTTATGCACTTGGCTGGTGGGTGGGAGCCATCCACTTGACCGAATTTGCGGTGTTATCGTAAGTTATGTGTGTTTATTCTCAGGTAGGAAAATATAACATTTACATAGACTCGCGAGGCTTTTTGGACAGAATGTGAAGGCAGCTGATGGTAATCCGGAGCTTATCACTGGCTAGTGCTGTATCTTATCAGTTTTTGGAGTGTTTATATTGCATCTCGATATCTATACGCTGGCTGGTGCTTTGTTGGCAAAGAACCACATAAGACCCATCAGACAGCTGGGCGGGCTATTATTGTTAGCGCCTTTTTGAATCATTTTGCGGGCATCATCCAATGGCAGCTCTACAACGTCAATGATTTCATCGTCTACACCGCCGCCAACTGTAGCTCGATCAGCATCGGTGACCTCACAATAATACATGGCCTGCTTGGCACCCGAAGAACCTACTCCAGATCTATAAAGGAAAGCACAAGTATTACTATACTCGTTCTCTAGCTTTGCATATCCTCGTTTTCTTTACCTATACACCATAACCTCTTCAATGCGTTCCAAAGACACGTCATAGCCACACTCTTCTAGAACTTCCTCTCGGGCTATCTCTTGCCAGCTCTTTGACTTGTCAACGATACCAGCGCACAGCTCCAAGGTTACGCCAATAGATGGTGGAAATGCTTTCAGATCAACATTATCAAAATTCCCTTGTTCACTGGTAATAATGCCGTGATAAACAGCTGGTCGAAATTGACGCACCAGCACCAATTTCTTGGAACTTGTGTTGTACAAAATAATTGCTACACTATCATGGACTTTAAGCAAATCCCAGTTCTTCTCCTTTCCATTTTGAACATAGTACAAGCGGAAAGGTTTCACATACGGTGAGTCCGCTGGTAACGGCCCCAGCCAAACTTTTGAAATATTCTCCATAGAAGAAACTGAAAATAAGTTACGCTTTCAGCTGGTTCACAAGCGGGCGCGGGACAACAATCGACTTAAAACAGCTGTCGGGTGTGTCCAAGTGCTAGATATCACAAAATGCCAGAAAAAAGGCAATGTGACCTAAGTTCCAAATATTTTATTTGAAAATGTATTTTATGGCAAATAAAACATGGCCACACAGACCAAAAGTGTCCGCGTCGCTTCAAACCAATGTCGCTTTCCCCATACAGCTTTAGAACTTGTTGCTGCCCAAAAACCATAGTATTCCCAACAAAAGACTGGGAGCGCTATTAAAAGTAGAGCCCACTTTAACTATCTGCTTCGCCTGCTCAATGGATAGCTCCACCACATCAATAAGCTCATCCTTCACGCCACCGCCCTTGGAAACTTTCTGCTCATCACATACCTCGCAGTAGAATAATGCCAAGCTACTACTAGATGTGCCTACACCGGATCTATATTTAAATAGTAATTCCAAGGAATCAATGCCAACCTTGTAACCACATTCCTCGAGCACTTCTTCCTGTGCCATTTCCTTCAGACTCTTGCCTTTTTCCACCATACCAGCGCAGAATTCCAACGTAAGTCCCAATTCTGGTGGATATTTTATTAAATCTACCTCTCCCTCAGGAATTTTTAAGGTATTGTCCATTAACACGCCATGATATACAGCTGGCCGAAATTGACGCACGAAGACCAACTTTTTTCGAGATTTATTGTACAACAATATCAAAACCGCATCGTGGATTTTCACAATATCTCTTATCTTCTCCACACCGTTTTCTATATAATGAAGCCTACAAGGCAGTATCCATTTGGAGTCGGGAGGCAGGGGAGAAAACCAAACCTTTGTAATCTTTCTTATTTTTTCAGGTGATTTACAGATGCGGCGCAAACTTGTAAATGCCTTTTTCATTCTGCTGTTTCCCCAAATGCTATTGAAATGTGTACTAAACAATGAAATTTGAAACGCAACTGTCAGAAAACTAAGTGACAACCCTAACTCTATTTTAGTGCAGAAAAACGCTATAGAAATCCAGTGTTGGAAAGAACAGAGTTCATTTTGACACTTGAGATAGTCGGTGAGTATATTTTACTTATTTTTTCATTATATTATCATTATCTAATAGACATTTGGTCAAACGATTTTCCAGCTGCAAAGAAATACACATAACGCTTAGCAAGAAAACGTATCTGACCAAGGGAAGAAAATGTTGCGCTCCAAACTAACACAGGCAGCATGTGCCGCCGTCCAGCGGTCATTCGCCACTAGCCCAAAGGCGCTGGCCACTAAGCAATTAACGGTTCGGGATGCCTTAAACAGTGCACTGGATGACGAGTTGGCCCGCGATGATCGCGTTTTCTTGCTGGGTGAGGAAGTGGCCCAATACGATGGTGCATACAAGGTGAGAGGGGGAAAAATAATCTAGTCCCGCATTGTTTACGTAATCAACCCCAAAGTGACATTTCTCGATGACAGCTGATGCAGAGAGCATAAGCATTGCCATTGCGTGGGCAATGTAACCACTGATAAGGGAAATAATTTGATTATGGTCGGCATAGTGTAAGGTGCGTGATTATATTGTTTTCTTTTTGACCAGGTCATGCAAAGAGAGAATGTCTGTGAATGACCAGCGAGCTGATAACACTTACGCACACACAAAGATTTGCCATGGGTCAGCTAATTTGATTATCTATATTAATCTTACAGGTATCACGTGGACTGTGGAAGAAATATGGAGATAAACGCATTATCGACACGCCCATCACAGAAATGGGATTCGCTGGTATTGCCGTTGGAGCTGCAATGGCTGGTCTGCGTCCCGTTTGCGAATTCATGACCTTCAATTTTGCCATGCAGGCCATCGATCATGTGAGTTTATACCCTTTAATTCCCACACTACACTCAGGGCAGACGCCTAACTATTACTCATATTATCTCATTGCAAAAAAAAAAATCGAAAAACACGCAAAACTCCAATTTTATGTGCCTGCCCCCACTCCACTTAGCTAGCTGAGATTAGGCCAATTCAAGTTGACAGTCACATTGGGCCAAGCGTAATGGGATAATATGGGTGTTTAGATGGCTCCAGCCCTAAATTCCAATGCAAATCGACTAATCAAATCCCACCCATATTGTCAAATTATGCGCAGGCCAAGTACTTTAAAGCACCGAAACCAGCCATTGGTGACCAGCTGCCACTCAGTAAGATTATAGAAAGTCCACGCTCAACATGGCTCAACGAAATAAATGACATTCTCCACAAGCCGCAATTGGGCGAAATAATCTCTCCGCCTCTGGACAAAAGTAAACCCGATAAAATGGAAGCGGCTCGTCTAATTGTCATACGACGACGCAAAATGAAGAAGCACAAGTTGAAGAAGCTGCGCCGCAAGATGAAATTCGAGTGGGCCAAAGTTCGTCAGCGTCGTGAGATGCGCAAAGAGAAGGCATTCCAGGCGCAACTAATGACACAGATTAAAAAGGCCGAATCCTTTAGTGCCGAGCAATATGTGTCCGATGTTCTTAAGCAGGCCAATGAAAAGCCGCTACCACGTTTCTGGAAGGGAAGACGATTGCCAGCTTTTATTATTAAACAGAAATTAGGCATTAAGTAAAAAGTTTTAACACCCAAAATAAAACTTTTAAATGTTAACTTGAATTGGTCTACGTCTAGAAAAAAAAAATATTGATAGTTTAGATAATGAGGCGGGTGGGTTTTTTCTTATATCCTCATATTAATCTTTCTTATACTTAGATTATCAATTCGGCAGCCAAGACATTTTACATGTCAGCTGGCGCTGTCAATGTGCCCATTGTGTTCCGCGGCCCGAATGGAGCTGCCTCTGGTGTGGCTGCTCAGCACTCTCAATGCTATGCCGCCTGGTATGCACACTGCCCTGGATTGAAGGTTGTTTCACCCTTCGACTCGGAGGATGCACGTGGTCTGCTAAAGGCCGCCATCCGGGATCCTGATCCAGTTGTCGTACTGGAGAATGAACTTATGTATGGTGTTGCATTCCCCGTGGACGACAAAGTAGTCGATAAAGACTTTGTTGTTCCCATTGGCAAAGCGAAAATTATGAGGCCCGGCAAGGATATAACCATTGTGGCGCATTCCAAGGCGGTGGAAACAGGACTCCTAGCTGCCGCTGAGCTGGCCAAAAAGGGTAAACACGCTAGTGAAATAGACCAATAAGAAAAATTAAACCATATAGTTTCTTCTATTAGGCATCGAAGCAGAGGTTATCAATCTTCGCTCCATTCGTCCCCTGGATACGGCAACCATTTTTGCCTCAGTGCGCAAGACACATCACCTAATCACCGTCGAGAATGGCTGGCCCCAGCACGGTAAGAACTTCATATGTTGAGGAAAAGATAACTTCATATTTATTTTATACATTTTTTCCACTGCAGGCGTTGGTGCTGAGATCTGTGCCCGAATTATGGAGGATCAAACATTCTTCGAACTGGATGCACCAGTTTGGCGTTGCTGCGGCGTTGATGTACCCATGCCCTATGCCAAGACACTTGAGTTGCATGCTCTGCCACGTGTCCCAGATATCACAGAGGCTGCACTCAAAGTGCTCGGCGGCAAAGCTGGAAAAGCTGTAGCGGCCGCCAAGTAGATGCAATGATTATAATTAAATTAACTTTATGGACAGCTTGTCTCGGTCTTCATCCCTGCCTCCGAAATTAAGCGCACTAGTGAAAAATCGATTTGTTTAAAACATGGCTTAAATCCGGCTCTTGTTTTTTATAAGACACTCTAGTTGAATTAATATTTGGTTATCGAAATCTCCTTTGAAAATAAAACGACATTAGTAATTTGGAAAAATTTAACATATTGCTTTCGATCCAATCAAAACTTGGAATATTATCATATGTACATTAAATGAATATTGATTCTCAATCCGTTTAGGTACGTCGGAGTTAATTTGGTAGGTTTGGGAATTTGCTATTAACACATACACTACAGATTAATTATACACATTATATACATAGACATAGACATAGTATTTTATTTTATTTTTTGAGGAGTTAAAATTTCTTGTTTACATTTTATGCCGCCAAAATTCAGCAACTCAATTTGGAGCCTGGATTCAGAGCTGCCATACTCAGTTTGAAGTCAGGGCTACCTTTACAGCGAATTATGTTAAATTAACATAGCCGCACTCTGTTAATTCAAATTTCTATTAAGAAAAGTCTCTGTTAAGCCAACAGAACCGCGCAAATTAATTCAAATTTGAAAATTTTGTAACATGTTAAAAAACGTGCAAATATGTAAATTTTGTTACAACTCAAATATAATAAAAAACAATATACATACAATATAAAAATTGTTTCTTATTATATTTTAGTTTTAGCAAAATTTTCGAATTCGCTCGTTACTTCACATTTGAACTAACTTTCCGCGGTTCTGTTAGCTTAACAGAGACTTGAACAGTAGAAATTTGAATTAACAGACGGCGACTATGTTAACTTATCTTAATTCGCTGTAAAGTCAACTCTGGCTCCAAATTGAGCTTGGTAACTCTGAACACAGGCTCCAAATTGAGTCTCTGAATTTTAGCGGCATAAAATGTGGGCAAGTCAAGTGAAAAAATTGGTATACATATGAACATGTTTAATTTATAAGAATCATCTTAAAATTAATGCATATGTATCAATATATTTTACTGTTTCTTTGTTATACAAATATTAATCATTTCGAACGGAAATTTAATATTGTACCTTAACAACTATATTTTCTTCCTCTACTCTCGTGAGTCAATTCACACGATAAGCCCAAACTGTCGTCATCCCTGGTAAAAGAGAAAAACTGCAGTTTTGAAACACTAGAGCCGAACGCAATACACAACACTATTGACATTTACGCAGAAAAATAGAAACTGGCAGAATAACAACAGCTAATTAATGCAAATGCAATGTTTTGCTTGTAATGGCAAATAGCTCCAGCTCCGATGAAAGTGAAAGCTCCAAGGCACCCGAAAATTTTCAAATATCAAGCACTTCGACCAATGGCGACGACGAGGATGAGGACGGCCCAAAAGAGAAAAAGACGAATGTAAACGCAAAGACAAAGGCAACGGGAACAATAACAGCAGCTGCTGCAACAACAACGACCAGATGTCCACTCTGCTGCAAGCACCAGCGTCGGTATCATTGTCGAAATTGCGTTAAAAATGGTAACATAGCTCACAGCTCAAGCGACAGAGTCGAAAGGTAGGAACAGATTGGTAGCAGCATTAGTCACCTATTTCTGACGTAGCTTTTTCTCTTCACCATCTAGCTTGTCGGAAAAACAGCAAAAATATATCACTCTACAAGCTTCTCTAAAGACATTTAGTAGTCAATATGAGCGCCTTATTCAGCAACACAAATTGGATGAGAATCGACGGATGGCCATCAAGGCTAAACGTAAACAGCTGGAATTACTCCAACAGCTGATCGGTAGCACGAGTCAGCGTTTGGTGGCTCTTGGCGAGCAGCGTGATGAATTACGTCGAGCCAATGCCGAGAAGCGCAAAAATCTACCCAAATATCCGAGTAAGGTAAAGAATCTGGAAGACTATGTGCTCGATCGTATGGAGAAAATTGAAAAGCTCCGTGACACACATGTTGGACTTATAGATAATATTAAGCAAGCGGCACGCCGCGGCATACAACAATTGGTCACATATATTTTTCCCATCACCGAAGTGGTGCTTAGGGATGAACAGCATCGCAAAATGAGCAACGAGCGCAGCGAGGAGGCTGAGACTATTGCTGCCTTGGCAGAAGCCAAAAATACATCCTACATACGGGGCAAATGGGTGATTCATGGCAGTGGCATTAGTGAAGTGCAATATCGGATTGTTGGTCCCTCGTTGCCAGCAAACGGTGACTATACAGCTTACCTAGACTGGCTGGCAGACGACAAAGATGGTGTGGCCACAGCCAATGATATTACACCGAGTCGTATTGAGGCTTATCGCATTGTCGGTGCCCTCACATATACAGCTCAATTGACACAGTTGCTCAGTTTTTACTTAAATGTACGTTTGCCCCAGAAGATCGGCTACGGTGACTTTTGTCGCAAACTTAAAGAAGAGCAGTTCCTGCGGAAGGTCACCCGCGTCAACAATAATATCATGTATCTGGCCTACACACAGCAGGTGAAACTTCGTGGCCTAAATGACCAGCACACGCTAGAGAACATTTTGGCAATACTTGATCTTGAGCGAAGTGATCTGGGACGTTATGGTCACTTAGACGTGAATAACGCACCACTAATGAGATCTGTGGACTCTCTACTAATTGGCATAGAAACGGCCACGGAATCCGAATCTGAGGGTACGAAATTTAGACAAAAGTCATGATTCAGTTAAAACTAATTAAATATATTGCATTTTTGTGCAGATGAGAATTTCCTGCGTCAGGATTGGGAAGCGGTGCCCAGTTTGACGTCGCAGCCGGAGTTAGCTGAACCCAATCTAATGCCAGCTGTGGCCAAGCAATCAACTTTTGCTAAGGTAACCACATCCGTATTGCGTTGGATGAAGTGAATCAATAACGCGTATCCTCATCACCCACCCCATTTAAATCCTCCCCCTCAAATAACTGGAGCACGTGTGTTATCATTTTACAAATTAGGCTAAGCTCATCATTGAATGACATCGTGAATCGAGTTCCTGGGGAACAATGGCGGACATGCCTTTTCTTTAAATATCGCCTAATATATATATCCATAAATTTATATATACATATATATCTGTGTATATACGAGGGTCTTTCATTAAGTAATCTGTTTAAACTAAATTGACCAACTAATAACAAGAATAAGCATTTTTATTTTATTCTTGACTTGGCTATTTCTTTCTAAATAAATAAATATAAACCATTCGAAAAGACTTGCCATATGGAAACGATTCCACAACAACTCTATATCAACCAGTTTCCGGCTGACATATAAAATCTCTTGAGGCGATATTTATTTTAAAGTTTTTGCCATATAGTTAGTTAAGATTTATCTGCCTTCTAAACAACGTTTTAAGAAATTTTCTACTTAACAATCGACCCTCATATATAATACATGTACCTCTAAAAAAAATGGCTATACGGCGCTTATGATTTTGGGCCCGCTTATATCTTTTCTTAAATTTTGGTTCAAGTTTTATAATACGGAAAGCGAAAAGAAAATGTATCTTAATTTAAATCATCAGAAAAACGATATGGCGTGAAATCGTTAGTAAACCCAAAGATGAAATTGTTTAAATATTTTATTACTTAACTTATGATTTCTTCTTTTATTTAATAAAAAATGGTTCGCTATAAATAACTAGCTAAACTTGTTTGCTTAATTTTTAACAAGTAACCAAGTTTAAATGGACCGATCGGATGATACAAACGAAAACAAAACTGAAATTCTTTTGCGACTCAAAAAAGGAATTGATTTGCCAATGACTAAAGTGCTTACGAAACCTATATACATATGTATCTATATATATATATATATTAACTAATTTTGGAGATATTTAAATTTTCTGTTTTTAAACTTAGAATCGCTTTCGGGGAGCATGCGAGCATGGATCATTGAATAAGGAACGGGACGGGATGAGTTGGAGGTGTTAAACTAAATAAATTTTGTGGGCAGTTGTTGTTGTTGTTGCTGCTGCTGTTGATGCTGCTGCTGCTGGGTGGAAGTGATAACTGATCCATTACTAGACACTTCTATGGCTGTAGGCGGGGGTGAGGGCTTTAAAAATACTTGGGGCAGTGTTGTGGATATTGCCCCCACCTGGCTGGAAATTGTTACACCGCCAGCACTTACAGTCGAGCCATTTACCAAGCTTAAAGTCTTATGTTGTTGTGAATGCAAACGCGGACTCGGGTGCGGATCATAGTTGGTGGGCACACTCATAGAGGATAACACGAGGGCAGCTGCAACAGCCTGTTCGTGATTATAAAATGCCGACACTGGCGTCTGTGGAGGCGTCTGTGTGGCATTTGATGAATGTCATTGGGGCGTTGTCGATGGCGTTCCAGCGCCAGTTGCTGTTCCCGCTCCTCCTTTGAGACTGCTAGGTGAGACGGAGAATTTTGGTGACCATTTTATTTGTTTCTCCAGAGCCCTTAAGTCGTTCATGGTCTTAATTATCTCTGGATTACTTGCTAGTCCGAAGGCAAGTTGTCCCGTCTGTATACTTGGCTCAGCAACTGCACTTGCATGGGCGGCACCTATGCTCATAGCTAAACCCATTTTGGGATTATTATTGTTGTTGTACACATACATATTTTCCATATTAAAGCCCAGACCTCCAACACCACCTCCGACATTACCACCGACATTGCTGCCACCCACACCATTGGCTGCAGATGATCTTGGTTTTGCTTTTTGAGTGGTTTTACTTTTGGTTCCTTTCGTTGCCGTATAACAGCCCACAAACTCGACACCATCCGATTCCCCACTGCTTTCGCAGCGTGCATCATGGGCGGGTGAAATGGTTATAGTGTTGTTGGTATTTGTGGCAACCAGCTGCTTGGATGTCTGCAATATGTCACTCGGACTCCTATAATCATCCAGATTAATAATATGAGGCATTGGACGTGGTCCAGTAACACTCATATTGGAATGTTGATTACCGACTTTGGTTTGCGTTTTGGTGCTGTTACCCAAGGAACCAGATGCGGAGTTTATAGATGGTGATGGAGATACAGAGACGGAGGCAGTGGAGGCAACTGCCAAAGAAGCCGTCATTATGTTAAATATACTATGATCGGTTTTCTTATTCATTGAAGCTAAATCCAAAACTCCAGCCAAGGCAGCTGCTTGTGCCGATGTGCTGGGCATATTTAAAAGGGCATCCAGGTGGGCGGGTAGGGGCTGCTGCGTCTCCTGAAATTGTTTAGATGTCTTTTTAACTTTGGGCTGCTTGGCATTTTGTTTTGTTGGCGGCTCTTTGAGCTTGCGTTTTAAGCTATTCGATGAGGCACTTGTTGCTGAATCTGTATCAGAGTTGGCACGTGATCGACTCTCCTCGATAATGGGTTTTAAATGTCCCACAGATAATGACTCGGCGGTGGGAACAACAGCTACCGCCGCCTTTGTCTTTGTTTTATCTTTCACTTTTTTACTATAACTCTTATGGCGCTCAATCTCACGTTGCATCTCCTCGTAATGCATCCAGCCCTTTGGCCAAAGATCCACTACTTTCTTCTTTAAATAACCATTAATGAATTCCTCCAATGAGTCTTTGCGTTTGCCCAATACAGCGTACGATGTCCATCGCGCCTGATAAACTTCATACAAAAGTTGCCGCAGTTCATTGTTCCATTGAAATTTCTTTCGCGGCATCTTAGGCGGATGCTCGGCATTAACATCCGCAGCCCTAAAAAAAGAAATACATCAATTAATATTAAATACTTGAGCATTATTATTTGGATAAACCTACGCTTGAACTCCACATTGATGCAATTCAATTTCATAGCTGGCTATTGCCTTTGGCATAATCTCGGCTACCGCCTTTCGCAGTTTGTCCAAGGCGTCTGTTGACTTATTTCTCTCCTCCTTGGAACGCATAGCTTTAGCCTTGCGCAAGATGAAGTATTTGGGCAATTGTAATTGATACTCCAAATGTGCAAAGACCATATTGCGAGCATTACGGTCCGTGCAGAGCAGCGCCTCATATACTCTAAAACAAATTAATTTAAATTTGATTAACTTAAAAATAATATAATCTTAAAATGAAACTCACTTGAGCAGGAGTGCTGTTAGTTTATCATCAAAGAAAAACTTTTTACCACACATATCTCGACTTTTGACCGCATCTTTGAAGCTATTTATTATGGACAGAGTTTCGTTATCAAGCGATGTGGGCAATATCGTATCTCCTGTTCGTAAATCTAAATGGGTAATAAAAAAAATTAATCTTTAAGGAAAAATTCCAGTTTTTTTTGGACTCACTGTCGATGCCATTGTTTCCCTTGGTGAGTTTCTCGGCTCTGCCGTGCTCTGTTGCCGAATCTGTGCCACCGTTTTCACTACTGGACTCCACATCCGTAGAGTTGCACTTTAGTTCACCATTATGGGAACCTTTGGGCGATACAGCACTTTTAGATTTAAGAAAGCTATCCCTTTTTGCCTTAAGCATATCCTTAACTGTGGTTGTCTTTACAACTTTCTTGAGGGCCTGCGCCTGTCTCTCATCCGTATCAGAGTTTTCCACAGCACTGGGACGCGGTGAATTTGAAGATGATGATGTGCCATCCAGTTTCTTGACGGTCTTCTTTTTATTAATGCTGGGATTGATGGAGACTTTAGGTTTATCCGTCAATGCACTGGATTTTGACCTCTTTTCCTCTTTGTCTTTGTACTTTTTCTTGGATTTGGCAACGGCTACTGACCCAGTGTCTTCATCCTCTAGGCTTTCACTATCGCTTCCATCTTCCTCTTCTTCATCATCATCGTCCTCCTCATCATCATCTTCATCATCATCGTCATCATCATCTTCGTCATCGTCGCCGGATGACGAAGAAGATGAATCCGAACTAGAGGATATAATACGTTTACGAGATCTTTCTGGCATTTTAATGATCTCATCAGTGCGGGTGGTATATGATTTCTTGGTTAGATTTTTAAACTCCAAGGCGCCACAATTGATATAGAAGCCACCTTTAAGAGTTTCAACCTCTTCGGGTATGACTTCGTCATACTAAAAAGAAAAAAATAAACTAATTATTAGACCTGAAAAATTTATGATAATATTAAAAATCAAATTAAATCTTACCGCTTCGGTATTGTCTATAAAAGAGTCAGACTCATCATAGCCCATACCAATGTCGCAGAAGTCATCCTTTTTGCTCCGCCCCCTGCCTTTGACATACGAATTGCCATATTTGGCTTCCAGCTCCTTGGCAATCCGAGCTACGTCATCATCATTATCGCCAAATGGATCATTTGCTAGACCAGTCTTCGCTTTTAATTTCTTAGCCTTTTTCTAAAGTTTTAATGGAATTGTTAGAATTTTATCAATCCAGACTTGTATAAGCAATTACCTTTTCCACATGCAAGAGTTTTGTGTAGTTGAATTCAGGATACTTGGTAGTGTCCGTTTCAAATAATTCCAATTTCAGTCGTATACTCTTGTTGGTATTCTTTGTGGTCTTGGCAGCTGGTACCTCCGGTTCTAGAAAATCTCCGCCACCAAATCTCGAGGGGAATGCTGCCGCTGCAGCAGCAGCTGTATCGGATTGGCTTATTGTTGTAAGACTGACCCGCTTCGGCTCGCCACTACCACTCGATGTCTTCGACATTTTCCGTAACAAAACCGAAAAACCTTCCCGCCCTTTTGTTTAAGAGAGAGCGCACCGCGTGTTGCGGCTACGTCTTCTTCTTTCTCTGCTGTACTATTATTTGCCCCTGTCCCTCCCCTCTCCTGCTGTATATTATACTGGGATGTCTGTTTCGGTTTCTGCACGTACACACACACCACTCACCACTGCCAACAGCGTGTCATGGCTGTCAAAGCCTCAGACTCTCTCAGCCTTTAGCCTGGTTTTCACTTTAACTTTAGATAACAAACAAATAAACAAAAACTTCAACCATAAACAAACACAAAGAAGTTCGATTTGATTGCGATTCGTTTGTGACACTATTCAGTCCTCTTTTTTGGAGGGGGAGGAGTAACAGTAAAAAGAAAAAAAAAACTCTTTCCTTTCGGTTTTAATTCTTTCGTCTTGCAGGCCGGCACAAAAACAATATAACGTCCGAATTTCAAAATACGATTTTCTTCCAACTCAAACACCACAACTGTCCTTGATTGAGATCACATTTAACAGGTGGGGTGCAAGCGGTTTTGCACATTTGCGAAATTTTGCCTTCTAATTTGCTTTCTTTTAATCAACAAAACTTCGTGCCCAACGCTACATGTTCATACCCGCGACCCCCGCGCGATTTACACATTTTCCAGCACTGGCTAAATAATTTTGCAATACATCCGTCCCGCTTGCACCGCAAGAAAGTGATCTAAGCATATACAACTTTTTTTGGTTTGGATAGATATACCTAAATCATAGAAAAGAAATAGTGCATCTATAGTTTTAAATAAATGTTCATTTATGTTATAGTGAAAATATATAAGCAGCTGATTTTAAAAAACTTACGATAAATATAGTGGTGGTGCGTGACAAACAACTTATGAAAATCTAAACGAGTTTTGAAGATGTTTTACGCTTGTAGAAAATAAATAAAAAGGATCAAATTCTACATGTATCATAATTTTCATATCAAAGTAACATCATAAAATTTTTAAAATTAATTTTATGAAAGGAACCTTTTTAATTTTACTCACACTTGAAAAACATGTTACCATTATACTATTTGTAATAAACTTGTGCTCATCTCTATTGCTTTGCCGGTGTTGTTGAACACTAAATGCAACAGCTGTTCGTATGTTGTTAAACAGTGGGGTTGCTGTCACGTCTTGTTGGAGTTTCGCATTACAGTCCTCTCAGTATTATTTCGAGATTGGAGCTGTTTGCTTCATGTAACTCCATGTAAGTGTTGTTTAATTATAAATAATTAAGGTTTTTTTGTTAGTGGGTGTCTCAAAAAATCAGTGCGCGCCCGCTGCACCATAAACAATGTTGCATGCTAAGAGAAATTTTAAGTGAAAATGCAAGCTGTTATTACTGAAAACTGTGCTATGTGTTTTGGGTGTTGGGTTATCAATAAAATAAATGTGGGCCATCTTTGGCTATTTTTTGTTTATTCGTTGTGCGCCAAAGGAATGTATTTATATATATATATGTAATGGGAATTAATATTGCCCCTTTGCTTGCAGTTACTTCGTGGAAAGTGCAACGTTCGCCAACGACTTCCCAACACAAAGACTAAGGTTGACTTGAAAGGACTCGGCGAATAACGAATTTAACAAAGAGTCTACGCTGCTGCCGCCACTTAAGCTTATTCACCGACCCATCGAAAAACATAACGGAAAGGAAAGCTATGACCCAAACGAGACAATAAAGGGGAGCTTTGTCTAGTGGTTTTCTTTTTGTCTCTCCAATTTCTCATTTACATTGAAACCTTGTACGCGCGATCGTGCGCGACAGACAACGCGGTGAGTAATTTGTATTAATATCTTTTCCATTAGCAATTATGAAATGTTTCTTGCCATTTGTAAAAACAAAAGCAAATACATGGCAATTAGTTCCTTCTGTTTCTGTGATAAGAATCCACTATATACTATACGTACATATGTACATACACATACATATGGCCATATGTACATACATATCTATATCATATAGAATCATGACTTATATCTGAATACATTGGTTATCTCATTTGTCGACAGCGTGTTTAAATAACTAATGAGAATGGGCTTAGAATATTTCATAAAAATCCCTTAATAAACAGAAATATTTAATCCCAAGAGTATTTGTTTATTTATAACCGATTATATAGAAGCTCATGCTACCTTTAGGTTTTAGCATAAATTCATACATATGTACATTTATTAAGAAACTTTGTTACTAACTTTATAGAAAGTGAGAGTAAATATGACTGTAAGAACTTTTCTTATCATGCTTAACAAAAATTAATGAAAATGTTTATAATACAATACAGATACATACATATATGTTTCATATGTATTAATCATATTTATACCCTATTTGTAAGTGTATAATGGTAAATGACCTTGACTATGTCGCCACACTTGCCTTGCAGTCCCAAATTTGTTTTACAAAAATAATTTCACTGAAAAGCGACAAGTTTTCAATGAAAATGCCGCCGATTAAGGCGGCAACTGGTTTTCCATTTGGACAGAAGCCACAAAAACCAAACTAAATAAACAATTCAACAAACAAACAAAAAAAAAGAAACAGCCGCAACAAGTTGAGCGCATAAATTTAATTTACTTTTTTTAATGCGTCATTATTATTGCCAATTTACGCAATGTTTTTTTTTTATTGTGGGAGGAGGTCGGGGGGTGTACAGAGGAGACAGACTTTACCAGAAGGCAGAGCCACTGCCGCCGACATTGATTGCCCTGCTCTTGGTCGCGTATCTCTTTTGTATTGCGGGTTCATTCCCGTTCATTATCAAGCAAAATCAGCATCATTGACATGAAACAGCAAAGTGCAAAATTTTTTATCAAATTGATAATCAAGTTTCTTTGGTACCCTATAATTCGGTATACATATGTATATTACAGAAAAAAAAAACTAATTTAGTAAAATACTAATTACAATAATGCATCCCTCACATTGGCTAAAACATTTCTTATCATTGCTTAACCAAAACATGAAGAGGGATATAAACGAAGAAAAAAAGGAGTGGAAATAGTGTAAAAAAGTTTTCCCAAACAGGTTAATAATATTTCAATTCAACAGGTTTTTTAAGCTTTTACTCGTAACTAGTGTAAATGACAGTTTGCAGTCAAATGTAATATTTTATTTTAATTGTTGTTACAATCTGTGACTTCCTCATATGATAACCATATTTGGGGTTCATATCGCCTTTTATTTACATTCTTTTCAACCTTCTCTTCCCCTCGGTGACCTTTGCAAGATCTCCCAACCCCAATAGTTTTACTTTAGTGTTGAAATCTAAAAGTTTACAAACACAACTTTCAAAGGAGCCTTCTTTTTGATAATCACAACATGGTCAACTAACGAATATTCCCCAATTTATAGTGTATCCATTCACTTGTACCTGCCACAGCCACCCCCTGCACTTCCCTTTAGATCTATGTAGGTACATATGTATGTTCACAATGAACATGTTTCTCTCTGTACTAGTTTCTTTTTGAGACAATGACGCATAGACAGAAATAAATTAGAATCAAAACATTTCGGCAATCTGAAAAAAAAAACTCCCATTACATAAAAACACTTACTTGAAGCCATTAAGTAATATTGATGTTTTATTTATAATTTTTTTTTGTTTTAAACTTTTCTATAAATGTCTACATTTAGGCCGGGCCGAAAACAAAACAGACAATATGACGGAGAGCGACGAATTAATGAATAGATATGGCGAACCATTGCGTTATGATCGTAATTTTAATGGACCTCGACAAAAGGATCGCAGCTGCACGGATGTTCCATGTTTAATACTGTTTATCCTCTTCCTTTCCGGTTGGGCATTTATTGCTCATTTTGCCATTAAAAATGGTGATCTAAATAAGTTAATGGTGCCAACGGATTCTCTAAATCGAAAATGTGGCATGGATTCATCCGTTCTGAAGAAAAAGTATTTATTCTTTTTTAATCTATCGGAGTGCATTGATCCATTAGTGCCGTTAACAGGTTGCCAAACACCTCAGGTAAATAATTATAATTTACTGACAGAAAAAAAAAAAATGAAATGTCTTCCTTTGTTTTTTTATAGGTTTGCGTAGAGTCCTGTCCCAAAGAAACGTTCATATGGGATTCTATGAGGGATCGGCCATTCGATGAACTTAAAAGTCGCCTCATCTGTATCACCGAGGAGACGTACTCAAGCATTCACAATAAAAATGATATCGAAAGAGCAATCGAAGCTAAACTTTGCGCTAGATGGTACATCAAGAGTGCCCCATTCCTAAACCGTTGCATGTTTGAGTTTTCATCGGAAATGTGCCAATATATTCCATCCTTCTTGCTTAACGGTGGACGATCGCGTCGGGATTTGCTTCTATTGCCTGGCAATGCAACCTCGGAGCCACTGTTGCAAGCTCAAGCTATTGCCTTGAACATGCCCCAAGCACTGGTGGTGCCACAGTCAAATAGCAAACAAGCTGAAGCTGTAGAGGAGCCAATTGTCCAATGTCGACGCAGGCTTAATGAGGCTGTCATCAAAGAGAAAATGGAGCAAACTAATACACGATTTGCAAAACTGGTGGGCAATATGGTGGCTCATTTTTACAATGGCACTCACGAAGCTCAGCGATTGGGTGAAGAAATTGTTGAGGATCTGGTTAACTCTTACTCTGTCATCTTGGTGGCGTTGTTGTGCACATTGATTGCCTCATTGGTGTTTATTGCCCTGATGCGTTGGCTATCTGCGCCCATACTCTGGTTTTCGATATTTGGTGTACTCATTGGATTGCTGGTGGGAATATACTATACGGTTAAGGAGTACACCCACTGGAAGGAGACACCAACAGTGCCCGTTCATGGCCTTAACTTACAGTCAACATTGAAGAATGTTTTGCAGAATCAGAACACTTGGCTTTATATATCCATTTTTCTTGGTATATGCTTTGTTATCATTCTGTTGCTGGTGATAGTCCTTCGCAAGCGTATAAGGATTGCAATTGCTCTAACAAAGGAGGGCAGCAAAGCTGTGAGTACCGTCATCAGCACTGTTTTCTTCCCAATCTTTTCTTGGGTGCTATACATTTTAGCCATTACATTTGCCATTGGAGTGGGCCTTTATCTGGGCTCTATTGGACAGCCATCGTTCCGAATGGTCCGACAGTTGACGGCAACCGGCGAAGCCAATAACGAACCCTGCCAATGTGAGGGACCGGCAATTAATTATACGGTGGGAAGTGTTTGCGATCCGCAGATCTTTCAGCAGCACTGCTACAATACCCAATCCTCAGCCGTTGGTTTCTTTCAACAACCACAACGAATGGCCTGTTCAAAGACTACTTGTAGTTTTAACAAAATCGACAATCCTTCCCTGGTCCAATGGGCCATTGCTTATAATGTATTTGGATTCCTTTGGCTAAGCTTCTTTATATCGGCCTTCAGTGACATGGTATTGGCCGCTACTTTTGCCCGCTGGTATTGGACTTTTAAGAAACGTGATGTACCTTACTTTACGCTTACGGGAGCTTTCTGTCAGACAGCCTTCTATCATCTTGGAACTGTGGCCTTCGGCTCCCTCATTTTGGCCATTTGCCGTATGATACGTTTGATACTAGAGTATATCGATCAGAAGTTAAAGAAATATGATAATACTGTAACGCGTGCGATTCTCTGTTGTATGCGTTGCTTTTTTTGGCTTCTGGAGACATTTTTAAAGTTCCTCAATCGGAATGCTTATATCATGTGTGCTATTCATGGTAAAAACTTTTGCTCTAGTGCCAAGGATGCATTTAATTTGATTATGCGCAACTTTTTGCGTGTTGTCACTTTGGACAAAGTGACTGATTTTCTGTTCTTCCTGTCCAAGATACTCCTCACAGCCGGAGCTGGTGTGGCCACATATTACTTTTTGGCCAATAATCCGGCAATTGTGCAACTGCATTATAAGGAAGTTCCCACTACAGTTGTGGTTATTGCAGCTTTTCTTATCACCAGTGTTTTCTTTGGCGTCTACTCGATGGCCGTGGACACATTGTTCTTATGCTTCCTAGAGGATTGTGAGCGAAATGATGGTAGCCCTGAGAAGCCATATTTTATGTCCAAACAACTAATGAAGATACTGGGCAAGAAGAATAAATTGCCACCGCGTGAACGTCGCAGTTAAACAGATATATATATAAATATATTTATATAAAAGAGGAAAGTGCAAATTGTAAAACTAGTTGTAAACAGGATGAGCTCAAGACATAGGATACACAAATACACCTCCAACATCCATATTTATATACTCGTATGTATATACATTAAATATTTATATACTCCCCAGCGTAATTTTTACGGGTTGTGAGCAGATTAGGATTGCTCATTATATAATTACATGAAATGTATACAGCTACAACAATCCTAGATTTGCCAATACTCTAATGATCTTTAATATTTAACTTAATTGAATTACTTTTGTATATAATACACGATACTTATATGAGTGCGAATGTATGTTAGTTATAGAGGCAAAAAGTGCATTAAATCAATACAACAAAAGACCATAAGCAATAAATACGACTACATACATAAAAGGGATACTGCATGCTAACATATCTTCAGTTATACATTATATATATATACATAAATACACATATAAAGTGGATTCCACACGAATACCTTACAACATCTCAATTTCAGTTTGAATTTTATTTATTTCTCACTCAAAATCATATTCATATATGTATATATATTGATTTTAATGTACAATAAAATTGAGTACGATATTTCATCAGTTTTATTCATTTGTTTTAATTTTTCATTATACCATTAAAATAAGCAATTGCTCAATACATTTCAGAAAGTCTGATTTTGCTAGCAAGAAATATGGAATTAGAATTTGTAATCCGAAAATAAGGATATATTAGTTATTAAGTTATATGAATTTCAAATATATATATGTATGTTTAAAAACGGGAAATGATATAGAAATAAATATGCGTGCTAAGCTAATTTCAATATTTCGCAATGGTCAATGGAAGCGACGTAAAATGTTCAGTAACTTCAATCCTATCTTAAAAATATGTTTAGTGGAAATATTTTAATATTTCATTTAATTTCTGTACACTTTTTTCAACGTTTTAACAATATGTATATTAAAATTACATTACTTTTAAACATATTCTCTTCAGTTGAGTTTAACTCAATTAAACATAATTTTTTCATTTTACCGTTTTTGAAAAGGACTACATGGAAATGTTTTTGAGAACACCATCGCTTATATTTTGTAGATCAAATTCATCCTCTTCAGTGGATTTTATATTAAAATTATTGTTAAATTTTTCATCCTTTTCCAAAGGCTGGGAGTTCTGTAAAATTTGTTTATTATTATTTTTAATTTCGCAAAATATTTGGATCATTTTAATGTGATTTCTCACTTACGATTAATGTGACATCATTTAATTGGATACGAGGCTGAAATGGTACCAGTGGATCCAGTCTACCCGATGGCGAAGTGCTCAGATTTTGTACATTAAGCGATGCATCGAGAACCTTCATCATAGCGGCACTTTTCTTAGCTATCAGTGAATTATTATTTTCTGCTGGAGATTCGGTAATTGTCTGCTCCGGTGCGGTGAGCAGTGTAATGCGGGATTTAGGGGAACTGGCAGATACCGGGGTCTCTTCAAAGCCAAAGGAGGCTTGCAACTCCTTCCATTTGCTGCCCAACGAGGAAAGATTATTGCTTGGCTGCATTGTTTGATTGGCATTGGTCTTGGACGTCTTATTTATGGTTCTTAACAATTGCATCGGATCAACAATTCTAGAACGGTTCGTTGTGGAATTGTGATCTATGGATTGATTGGTTACGCTAGCACCTTTTCGGGCTGATCGGGGCGGAACCATTAAAGTATTACTCAGTGTTTCAAACTGCTGATTTGAGTCACCAAGGTCGTCCTGCAGCGGCAGTCGTAAATGAGTGTTCCTTGCTCCATTTGGCAACTCTAGTTTAATAGGTGGTGTGGACACATATTTCAGTAAAAACGGATGATCAGAACCCAAATTCGTTAAACGAGGAGTGACGGGAACTTGTAGTGCATTCTCTGATGGCAAATTTTTGACAGGTTGAAGCTCCTTGCCGCGAATACTTAAACCTTTTTGGATTTCTGTTACTTGACTTTTTATTTGCGATAGCTCAGAGTGAATCTCTGTCAGAAGTTTACTTACAAATTCATTGGACTCGTTGTAATAATCGTTCGCTGCCAATTGATCTGAAACTGCGCTGCTAATCTTGTTGAAAGATCTCAGCAGTCCATTTATGTTAGACCCATCAGACTCAATCAGATTATCGCACATCATATTTTGGCTCATATTTAAGGCCTGGATTACTGTGTCTTTAGTTTGACTGTGCTCCAATTGCTTGGCTTGAAACTGTTCCATGTCATCCTTAAGACCACAAATCTGCATCTCAAGAGCAGTTAGGTCAGCAGTGGGTTGTGTAACTTTTTCTTTAGTAACTTGTCTATTACTTTCTTCAAATTTCTCCAGAAAAGTGTCTTCCATTAGTAATGATTGTGACACATTTGTTTCAGCTGAAATTTGTGCTATTGTATCTCTAATCTTCTGGGAATTATCTTTTAACAGAGCAGTGTTCCGTTCGATGTCCTCCACATATGCCGAAGCGAATTCCTTGAGGAACTCATTCTTTTTCTGCATGGCCTTCGGCGGTAAATTTTTAAGCTGGTCAAATTCCGGTCCCAAACTTTGAATCAATGCCTTTTCTTTATGCTTGATCAATTCCTTAACCACAAATCCAACAAACTCCAGTAGAAAATTTATAAACTTCAGTCCGCCCGGCATTACCACCAAATACGATTTAATGTTAGCCAATTGCAACTGATGCTTTTCATTCAGATGCTTCAAATAGTCCACGGTGGCCGAACGAAAGTTTGCTTCTCCCTTTTTATCCGTTATGGGCCAATAGAAGCGGCGCTTAAATTCCGCGGGATCAAGGACGCGAAACAGATAGGCCATAACATGAATAAATGCTGGCTGGTTAGACTTTAAAAACATATCCCAGGAGAATAATTGGCGTAACTCTTCGTTCATGGGATGCAATAAAGCAAGGCCTTGAAGCGTCCTATAAAGTTTCTCACTTTGCTCCTTTTCTTCGGCCTTTCTTGGGGCAATAATAGTGCGATCCATTATTAAAATAATTTAATTTCTGTATTTTCGCTTTTCTTTCTTTTTTACCGCTTCCCTTTGAAAGTTTTGTTGTTTCTCCAATGGCAACGTAATTGTCATTGTATCATAATTTGATGTTTTACAACACTATAGACTAGGGCTGAAAACAAACAAATCTTAATTGTAAAAATTTGTGTGAAATTTGATATTTACCTTTTTATTTAAACGTGTAAATTAAATTAAAAATGCTTACAGTTTGTTGCTTCAAGAAGTAAAATGAAATTATCAAAATCACAAATCAAAAATAACTAGTGATAAAATCACTGTTGTCTGGCATCCGTATACAACACTTAAGTACCTGCAGTTATGCAGCACTGCATTTTCGTTGTCTGACAAATCCCATTTCAGCTGAGCTGCTAAAAGAAAAAAAGAATTAATTTTAATTTATTTGGTAATTAAGTGTTTTTTTTTATACTAATACATTGCGAGTCTGTAATCAGACAATCACATCAAAAATACAGAATGTAAAGGAATAGGATCGAATCAAGATGTGAATTGTTTCCAAACGTCCGGTTATAGTGATACGTCGCGAGTAGACTTAACAACGCAGCACTTTCATTTTATGAGGAAAAATCAATAAGTCTCCGCATTATCAGAAATCTGAATTTATGTATGTATACATATGTGTACCATTTAGTATAGACTATGGAAGTGAGATTAAGGGTATCGAAGAAGTGGGCGAGAGTCAGATTGATAAAAATAATGAATTGTGGATTATGAATCACAGTACATAAAAACCATAAAGTATTATAACTCCCCCAATTTATATTAATATGATTCGCAGTTATTTGGTGTTGTTAAGACGACATGGGTTCGTTATTCCGCAGCGAGGAGATGGCCCTGTGTCAGCTCTTCCTACAGAGCGAGGCAGCCTATGCTTGTGTCTCCGAGCTTGGCGAATTGGGTTTAGTGCAATTCCGTGATGTAAGTAGTGATTGAGTTAATTTAATGCAAATAGCCCATACATTTAAAAGCTTACTTTCTCTACATCTGTTATCTCTTTCTTTTATTTGTTCTGTCTAGCTAAATCCGGATGTGAATGCGTTTCAGCGTAAATTTGTAAATGAAGTCCGCCGTTGCGATGAAATGGAACGCAAATTACGGTATTTAGAGAAGGAGATTAAAAAGGATGGCATTCCCATGCTGGACACTGGCGAAAGTCCAGAGGCACCGCAACCACGTGAAATGATCGATTTGGAAGTGCGTTTTTGCCATAACCAGTTTGCTTCATTTTTATGACTTCTTTGCATATTATTAGGCCACGTTTGAGAAACTTGAGAATGAGCTAAGGGAAGTTAACCAGAACGCTGAAGCCCTCAAACGCAACTTTCTGGAATTAACCGAACTAAAGCATATATTGCGGAAGACGCAAGTTTTTTTCGATGAGGTAAAGTCTGGTTTTAAAAGTTGTACATATTTTAAAGAGGTTAACAGTAAAATCAGAAACTAGTTTCCCCCCTTCCTACCAGTCCACTCAGTTTACACATTTGCAACTTCTAATTAACATATGGCAAAAAGGAAAATATTTCTAACTAACTCTAATTCTGTTAAAAAGCAATAACAACAAAAAAAAAAAGGCTTTGGTATTAAAAAGAAATATTCCAAAAATCACCAACAACAACAACAATAATAATAATATTGACTCTTTCACAAAATGACCTCTATATTTCAATGGCAAACTTTATGTGCATTTATGTATGTTTGATTTTCTAGTATAAATATTTCTATACACTTGCCTAATTTCCAGTGTGCGCTTCAGTTAGTTTTATTTTTTTTTTTACGCTTTATACACAATTTATAGTTATATATATATATCTGTATATGTAAACGATATTTATTATTATTTTTGTATTATTATTTATTATGCGTTTTTAAATTTTTATTTTTCCATATCAATCAAACATGCAAAACAATCAAAATACCTATCTACCCAAAAATACCCGAAAACAATCAAACTGAAAAACAATGACCAAAAAAACAAAAAACAAAATGACTGCAAAAACAACACACACAATGTGCACTCACCCACCACCCACAAATACACACGAAACAAACAAAATATATCCGCCGTCCCCTCCACCAAACATTACTATATGACTGTGCTGACAGTCGGTACCGACGGTGTACAAGTCGAATGTATATTCATCAAACAAATATCGGCGCTATCTACAGATGGCCGACAACCAGAACGAGGATGAGCAAGCTCAGCTGTTGGGCGAAGAGGGCGTGCGTGCCAGTCAGCCGGGCCAAAATTTGAAACTTGGGTAAATATTTGAAAACACACAGTCAGTCGTTCCCCCATACCACCCCTCCCCCTACACCACGTCTCACTCTATCTCTCGCTCTCTCTCTCTCTGTCTCTCGCAACATCTGCAACTACAACAACAATGGAAAACTAAACTCAGTGCAAAAGAGAAAAATTATATTTTTCAAATTTGGCTTGCCAAAATTTTTATATCCTTGCAGTAGTGTAAAAAATATATATTTTCATTTCATTTAAAATAGAATGCTATAAATTACATTCCATTAATGTTTGGTCATACAAGTTCAATAAATTAAAGAATCATAAATGTCCACTCAAAATATCTATATATACTCGAGTAGAACTAAATGAGTCAATCATAAAAAAAAGTTGGCAACGAAAATTCGAAAGTCGAATTTTTTAAAAAACTCATTAACCAAAATTCAATTTAACTTCTTCGTCGGTTCTTTGCTCTGACATATTATATCTTAAATAAATATCCATTTGTGATAGTTTACTTTTTTTCAAAGTGTGAATTGTTTAAATAATTTATGTAAATTAAATGATTTTATTTACATTATCTGTTTGGAATTTCAATTATGTCTATAATTCAAATCCACTGTATCATTTAGTCGTTTTCGAATAAGGATAACTAAAATAAAATTGTTTGTCTAATTTTTTAATTATTTTCAATGACAAAAAGGATATTTAAAATATTGTTTTGATGGATTGTCACAATATCTGTTATCCGTTTACATTTTTAAGATTTATTTAAATAAATAATATGAAATGTAAGCCAATCTTCTGCAAGGATAAAACCAATTCATTTAGTCTGTCGTCGATCGCCCGCCCGCTTGCTCCATTGATCTCTTAAGCTCTTTTGTCTCATAATCATCGATCTGTACATATATATATAGGATAGTTTTACTTACATATTATATACATATATGTGTATATATATATATATAAATATTCATTACGCGTATGTGTGGATGTGTGTGTGTGTGTTTTAAGTGTGGTTATATGTTCTATCGAGAGGCTTAAATTACAAAAAATATATTTCAAACTTAATGCACATAATCAACATGTTTGCTCTGGTGATGGTTTCCTACCCGAATCAATTCTAAGAAAACACTTTTAAAACCAAATGGAGGCGGCTTAAACTAACCAGCCAGCTACTAACTACTTTAATGTATATTTGACTATACCTACCACATATGTAGATACATATATCTCTAAAAACAAGAAAAGAAAACAAAAAAAAAAAAAAAACAAAGAAAGAATTCCAAAACCATCCAATTTTACATGAACAAATTTTTAGCAAGAGGGAGGTGTGAACCATACTACCGAGTCGATGACGCGCGCCCTCATAACCGATGAAGCGCGCACCGCTGGTGCATCCATGGGCCCCGTTCAGCTCGGGTATGTATCCAATCAACCGACAGGCAATCTACGTTATTATCATTTTACGATAAATAATACGTTACGTTCATTTTATATGCCAAATACAAAAAATTATTGCTTACTTGCCGCCGCAACTAACAAACAAGAGAAAATTTTTATAAATTACACTTATTTTTATAATAATTATAATAATAATAATAATTGCTGTGCTTAAACCACAGAAAGCATAACCATCATCAAGTCCAGACGATTGATCTCTCGATGTCGCCACAAATATTGGAGCAATAATTTTCTGTGCAATATCCAAAAATTTTAAACAATTAAATCAAATGTCGATCTCTCTTCTTATTCTGCTCCTTTTTCTCTACACCAACAACAAAAACAACAACCTCAAAATACAAAAAAATAAAACAAAACCAACATTTTGAAAAAATATTGTAAAATAATTCACAATAATAAAAAAATGTTTAGTTTTATGGAAAAATCGAATGAACGTGAGGACTATCTACCATGGTTGGTACCTTCCACATCTCTGTAATTGCCAAAAATCTTAGTCCTAGGAAACTCTATTTTTTTGTCACCCGATTCATAAAGTTGTATATAGTATACATATATCAGAGACATGTGCCATAATAAATGGTCAATCATTAGCTTCGTTCGCCACATAAAGCCCATTGCAATAGCCACAACCCATAACGTGACCTTTTCCTCCCGTCTCCCGTCACTCTCCTGCCTCTTCCTTTATTATCGTTGTCGCTCTTCTCATGCTTCATGCTCCGCCTACGCCTACGCGCCGCCCATTGGTATATTGTGCTTGAGAGTTTAGTTTTTCCATTTTTGTCGTAAATAACTACCGGAATGTGAGATACAACCGTATTATTGTAATTTGTAAAGTATCTTAAACTAATCAATTTTCTATTTAGCTTTGTGGCTGGCGTTATTCTACGCGAGAGATTACCGGCCTTTGAACGGATGCTGTGGCGTGCTTGTCGAGGCAATGTTTTCCTACGTCAGGCCATGATTGAGACACCACTGGAGGATCCCACCAATGTAAATGAATAAATCTCTTAAAATCATTTAAATTTTATCTAATTATATAATATGAATTCCAGGGTGACCAGGTGCATAAATCGGTTTTCATTATCTTCTTTCAAGGCGATCAGCTGAAGACACGAGTTAAGAAGATTTGTGAAGGTTTCCGTGCTACTCTTTATCCCTGCCCGGAGGCACCTGCCGATCGTCGTGAAATGGCCATGGGTGTAATGACCAGGATTGAGGATTTAAATACGGTTTTAGGACAGACCCAAGATCATCGTCATCGCGTGTTGGTGGCTGCGGCTAAAAACCTTAAAAATTGGTTTGTTAAAGTGCGCAAAATTAAGGCCATCTACCATACGCTGAATCTCTTCAATTTGGATGTGACCCAAAAGTGTTTGATTGCTGAGTGTTGGGTTCCATTGTTGGATATAGAGACCATACAGTTGGCTTTGCGTCGGGGTACAGAGCGTTCTGGTTCCTCGGTTCCTCCGATTCTCAATCGAATGCAAACATTTGAGAATCCTCCAACCTATAATCGAACCAACAAGTTTACCAAGGCCTTCCAGGCTCTAATTGATGCCTATGGTGTGGCCAGCTATCGTGAAATGAATCCAGCTCCATACACAATCATTACATTCCCCTTCCTGTTTGCTGTAATGTTTGGCGATTTGGGACATGGTGCATTAATGGCTCTATTTGGTTTATGGATGATACGTAAGGAAAAGGGATTGGCGGCCCAGAAAACGGACAACGAGATTTGGAACATATTCTTTGGCGGTCGTTACATTATCTTTCTAATGGGCGCTTTTTCCATGTATACTGGAATGATATACAATGACATTTTCTCGAAATCTTTGAACATATTTGGCTCCCATTGGCATTTGTCATATAATAAATCAACTGTAATGGAAAACAAGCTACTTCAACTGAATCCTACCGGCGACTACGAGGGAGATCCCTATCCATTTGGCCTCGATCCCATTTGGCAAGTGGCTGCATCGAATAAAATTATTTTCCATAATGGTTATAAGATGAAAATTTCCATCATTTTCGGTGTAATACACATGATATTTGGTGTCATTATGAGCTGGCATAATCATACCAATTTCAAAAATCGTCTCTCCCTGATCTATGAGTTCATTCCTCAGCTTGTGTTTCTTGTTCTGCTTTTCTTTTACTTGGTCCTATTGATGTTCATTAAATGGAATCGATATGCAGCTACAAATAAAAGTAAGTAATTCATATTGATATAAGTTGTTAATTGTAGATTAACCTTTTTTATGCTTACAATTTCAGGCCCCTACTCAGAATCTTGTGCCCCTTCGATTTTAATTACCTTTATTGATATGGTATTGTTCAATAAACCCAAGACACCACCCGAAGGCTGCGAGACATACATGTTCTTTGGTCAATCCTTTATACAGACAGTATTCGTACTAATTGCTCTCGCTTGCATTCCTGTTATGCTGCTTGGAAAACCCTGGAAGATTATGCAAGCCCGCAAGCTGGCCAACGTAAGTATTATTCAAATATTGCTTTCATCCACTAGAACAAGTAAACCTCCGCCAATCACCATTCACCAATATATTACCACTCACCACATCGACATTGCACTCTTCGTTTATCAGAACATGAGCATATAGTAACTGCTTCTTGTTTATTTGTACTCCAACTGACCTACACCCAATCCACACCAAATATAATCAATTATAAAACACCAAACCCAATACTAAAAGGAAGAGGTTAGTCGTGTCGTTGTGTTTTGTCCTTAATATAAAGATGAATTTACTATCGGTCAGATGCTAAAATGTTTCATTATATTCTTGCATTTAGGTTCAACCAATAGCTGGAGCTACTTCCGATGCAGAAATAGGAGGCACTTCAAATGGTGGCACCCACGGCGGTGCTGGTGGTCACCATGATGAGGAAGAGATGTCAGAGATATTCATACATCAGGGAATACACACCATTGAATATGTGCTGGGTTCTGTATCTCATACCGCATCATATTTGCGATTGTGGGCTCTGTCATTGGCTCATGCACGTAAGTCAAATCTAATAAACTTATCCTGGATTCCTTTTTATTAAGAATATTTTTAATTTATAGAACTTGCCGAAGTCCTGTGGACCATGGTTTTATCTATTGGGCTGAAACAAGAGGGCTGGCTTGGTGGCATTATCTTGACCTTTGTTTTTGCATTCTGGGCAGTTTTAACTGTGGGCATTTTGGTGCTAATGGAGGGTCTTTCGGCATTTTTGCATACATTGCGTTTGCATTGGTAAGTTGATTGACGTGCAAGTTCCAAAGTTACATTTTAATACATTTCCCTTTTTTTTTTGTTTATCAGGGTTGAGTTCCAGAGTAAGTTCTACATGGGTCAGGGTTATGCTTTTCAGCCATTCTCATTCGATGCCATCATTGAGAATGGTGGAGCTGCTGCTAGCGAGGCCGACTAAACATCGAGCAACAGCATCCAAATCGCAAACCAAAGCATGGGGGAGGAGTCTCATCTCAGTTAATGCTAAAAAATACTAAATATCCATATAAGCTAGCAATTTCTTACAAATTGCATATGTTTATGCTTTAATAGTCGATTGATGTCTAAAAATAATGAATTTATCAATGTATATCTCGTATTGTCGTAATTAGCCTGTTCACATTTGTGTGTTATTAATATTATCTAATACTAATGTTCTACGTAGCCGTTTATCATGTTTAATCTCTTATAAATAAATACATAAATAGTCCTAGGGGACAGCCACCAAAAACGAAACCGACTAATCAATAATAATTAGCAAATTGGTGGACATCTTGCCCAATTCGAATTCTATATTCAAGTAATTGCAGTTTCTTGGTCAATATTCAAGGATTTACCAATAAAAGAATAATTATGATACTTCCTGTTTTGTTTTCCATATTTATTTAACACCAATAAGAATCACCATTTATAAACTAACCTAATCTTTGGTTGGAAATGTTTTGTGTCCACTTATTTGGTTTTTACTAGTTCATTCAACGCGTTTACGAATTTTCGCATATTTGGTGTGCCTGGCTCATAATGTAGGAGATCTGAGAAGTCCAATGTGTCCAGATTCATTGACACTTGGCTGACCTGACAGTAATATATATATTTCTCAGTGGCCAATTGTTTGGCCAATTCCAACTGATGATTATCCATCAGTTCATCATTAACAATAATTAGACCGGGCTTATTATTATTCAATATATCCATGCAAGTGCCTGCTCCAGCATGCCCAATTACCAAGTCTGCGCCTCTAATGTCCTCGATATTAGGACGAAATTTGTATTGCTCTATTTGAATCCCATGTGTGTCCAGAATTTGTTTTATTTCTTGCGGCTCTAAAGAGGAAGAATTACCATGTTGGAGGATAAGCTTTCGGCAGCCACGATTTTGGAGTGTATTTAAAACAGAAGCCGATTTCATCGCCTCAATAAGGGCATCAAACTTTGTGGTGCCCACAGTCACATAAACATTAACTAAATGCATAATTTGTATTAATGTAAATAAGTTAAAAGCACCGATAAACAAAATAAGTTGGTAGCAGGTAGTGTGACCAGCTAATAAAATATTAAATACTAAAAGTCGCAATATTTCAAATATAACAAACCAATTTCGGTTATTTGCTCAGGATTTGGTTCTGTTTCAAGTAATTATTATTTTTGAACTCGATAAAACAATAAAACATACAAAGTTTCTATTTAATTATAAAAAATAAAATGCTTAAATAAACATTTTAAAATCTCGTATGGATTAAATTTATCTAAGGTTTAACTTTGCAGAACTATGCACATATGTATATGATTTTATATATATTTTTATAAAACAATCAATACTAAAATAGATAAAAATGTATGAAAAATGGAAAGGAATCATAAAAACATGAACAAAATTGGCTATAAGTTTTAATAACGCTCAAGCTCGAAATCTTTGAACTTAGCGGATAAAATATGTTTGTAGATTTGGACAATAACAAAGAGTGTACCATGCTTAATGCTTTGGTAGATAAATTGCAATAATAATTTATAAAGTAATCACAGTTTTAGTTTTATTTTCATTTCTTTCCTGCAGAAACTAGTTTCATTTTAGAATCTATTTTCCGCATATGTATGTGACAAATTTGTTAATCCGTAAGATATGTGCATATATCAAAACCTATATAAATCAAAAACTCAGCATCGGTAAATTAGGATCACGTTTAACGGCGTGCAGGATGAATAAGTATTGATACATACATACATACATATGTATATTAAATATTCATTGTGCTTTCTGACCTCTTTGCAGGAATATAAAACAATCAGTACTTTGGCGCGCAATAAATTAAAAATGCTAAAATTAAACTTTTGCCAAGAACGTTTTGAAAACGGCGGGCCCCAAGCTAATTTAGTACATATGTATACATACATATACATATATATATTACTTTCTGTGTGTGTAAGCAAAAGTAAACTTTTTATGTGCAATATTTTTTACTCTCACTTTCGGTTTCTCACCCACACTCACACCTATGCACTGTATGTTCTAAAGCTGCTTGCCTGTCGATCTAACTCGTATCAGCTTATTATGCTTTGGAGCTTCCGCCTCGTTTTCAGTCTGATTTCGACCGTTACGATAAGCGGTTGTCATCCTTGTTCGTAATCGTGTTGTGCCGTTGTTAAATCGTGTGTCTCGTTTAACGGGGGAGGTGTATTTCTTATCCCCTTTTATTGGTGGTCATTGGTCATTTGGACAAATTGCATTTAGTTTAGCTTGTTACGGCGGCGCACTAAAGTTACTTATGTTTGATTTGTACTAAATTCAATTGTGTCGTATTTATCAAATTTATTTTGCAAATTTTGTGAATAACTGTAAAGTTGCAACGGGGAGGTAAAGCGCAAGCAAAATGCAATTATTTCTGTGGTGGTAATTTGATTTTCAATCTCTGCGCCTGGTTCCATTTGCTCTTCTCCATTGTGTGGGTGTTCATATGCCAACAGTGTGTCAACAAAGTCTATGTACACTAGAATTTGTTAAATAAATCTCAAATGTTTTATTAGAAAATTACCATAGAGAGTGGTTAATAAGTAGCATATCTCAATTTTAACCTAGTCCAAATCAATTAAAGAAATTCCAAAACAGTAAACGAAAACATTACAATTGCACTGTAAATATATGTGTGTATGCAGAGCAGTAAAAGTAATTGAGCCATCAACACTTAATTTAATTCCATTTTTATTTTTGCACATTTTAGCATTTGTTGTTTATTTTGTGTACAATGTTTTAAGTTTTCATGTTTGTTTTTTCCTCCTTTATACACATGTATCTACAGTTGGCATCTGGCAACAATTAACAAAGAATTAACTTGACTATCTCTCGACGCGCAGGATCCATAAACTTAAGCGGAAACTTTTCAACTACTTTTTTCATTTTGATTTATGATCTATTTAAATTTGGGTAGAAATTATTTATTATTATTTGTTGTTCTTCTTCTTTTTTTTTTTTTCTTGGTGGCCGAAATTCAATTAGAGCAAAAGTGCAAATTAGCTAGATGCCCAACCCAAAGCAAGATCAGTAGCCGGCAAACATCATCATCGGCAACCCACACACACACACACACAGCAGATAGCCATACATCAGTCAACGTGCAATAAAATTTAGTTTTTATATTTTTTTGTTTATTGAAAGGGGGTGAACATCGATTCAATTTGTTTGATGTCTTAATCATGTATAGTCACATGTGTAGGTACAAATAACATATAAAATAAATATCTAATACTAGATATCTGGGCTCTTGAACATAATTCTTATGGGAATCCAATAATATAAATGTATAAAAATATATGATTCTTAATATCTTAGTTTGATAAAGATTAATTTAGTTATAAATGATTAGTTCTTTGCTTTGCCAGGGCATAACTGTATACATATGTATATAGCATATGTTTTCACTTTCTAACATCCTTCTTGGCCATATACATACTTGTTTTATATACATATGTACATATATGTATATGTATACTCTTTCTGCACAATTTTATTTGTCAACATCCCATCCAGTAAAGTGTGTGTCCTTGTATTAATTAATTGTTAAACCATAGCCAAAGCCAAAAGCCATATGTCATGACTTATACTTGTACACTTTATCAATGAAATATTGCTTTAAATTGGATACCCAACGAGAATTGTCCTCCCTTGGGGTTGGGTGACATATAGTATCATTTGGTCTTTAATGAAGGTCATCGTGTCAGCTACAGCAGCAGAGTGAACTCAGAGTTTGTCGGCGTTTAATTGTTGCAATTTGCAATAGCTATAGCAAACAGCAGCACCAGCAGATCAAATTAATGCCATAACTCAATTAGCCGGCAGACTATGTATAAGTATATGTACATATTTGCATGTTTATAAGTTGATTTATATGGTGAACCAACTGATGATGATGTTGTCGTTGTTATGCTCAATTTGTACTTAAACTTTTCCCAATTGATAATAATGATGACATGGTGAGTTTTGTTATTATGGCCCAAGTAAGAGATTCCTAATCATAAGAGGTCTCTCGGTTTAACATTCCGATAAGAGAAATTTAAAACTTTGAGTGTTTTCTTTTTTACCAATTATTGTGTTTTTGAAACTTCTGTTTCATATAGAATTTATCACCATAAAAACTGTATTAAAGTGTGAACTGCTATTATATAGTTTATAATTAAAAAACATGCACAAAAAAATGAAATAAATTAGCATTAAGAGAAAGCAACTGAAACCTGTCTTTAGATAGCTCCAAATTTAAGTTAAGTCTGTCTAAAGCTTAATCTTGTATTTCAACATTTGCCATGTAGTTTAAGATTTTTGCAATTTTTACTTTAAATTAAACTGAATATTTATTTTATAAATATATTCTATATAAATTTATATATTATATTTAATATATTTGAGCTTATCTCTGCAAAAACATATCTTTATTATGATTTAAACTGAATATTTTATTCTTATCTCTCCATTATTGTAGTTTTTTTTTTATGGTTTTTCTTGTTTGCTTATGAGACAATGATATAACCTGTTCTCAGTCCATAGAATTGGTTTCAACTGGGATTTTTCAAGTAATTAAATATGTATTATAAAGCCCTGTTCTTGATAATGATGATGATGATGAGGGAAACACCTTTTTTTTTAAAAAACAAATTTTCATAACTAAATGCAATGTCAATGCAGTCAACAGAAAACGTTAGTTGAATGTAATATAAGCCAGGTTAACAAAAGCCAGACAATTCTCTTTCAATTAGTCGCTCTTTCTCTCTGTCTCTCCATCTCTATTTGTCTCTAACTATCCACCCAGTAGTTATACATTTACCTAACAGAAACTATTCTATTTATTGTTAGTTACAACAGTTTTTGTGATACTTTTTATGGGCAACCCCTTGCCAATCATATATCTTTTCTATATGTATTGAATTCAGTGAGGGGATAAGTTACGACTACAAACTTTATATAAATGTTTATTAATTATGAAATGTCTACTCAAATCCTTTGCTTGGCTTCCTTTGTTCTGAAAATAAACCAAGGATATGCAAGGACAATGTAATTGAAAATGAGGGAGGGTTAGAGAAACCACTTAAGTGGCTGAGATTGTTAAATGAGGTAACCTGCAGTTGTATATCAAATTACCACTGTAACGGAAATGGAAGTGGTGATTGTGATCCTGATGATGGTGGTTACATTGTGGCACACACTCTATTAATTGATATCTTCTTCCTGTTCATTTTTCCCCCTTTAGATGGTTGTCAAGGAGATACCGTTGCATGAAAATCTTAATATGGAGAGTCGTCATTTGAATGCCAACACTTCGGCTAATACTAGGGCCATGCCCACAACAACAACAACCACAACCTTCTCTAGGGTTTATAGTGTGTCCATGACCACAGCAGTGCTATTGATCTCCTTTTTTATTTGTACCCTTTTAGCAGTTGGGTTTATTGTCTACAATTTTGCAACATGCGCTCAATTGACGGCGGAACCTGGTGAGGATATTGTCTGTACCAGTGTCCATTTGCGACATAAGGCAAATCATGCTTCGGACGATGGACATCCCAAATATGATCGAGATGTTCGCTTACCCAAATCCATAATGCCGCTAAAATATAATATTACTTTGGAGCCCGAATTGAGTGGTAACTTTACTTTTGCCGGCAGTGTTCAGATACGGATACATGTTCTACAGGATTGCTATAACATTACCATGCATGCGGAGGAATTGAATATCTCTCGAAGCGATGTCGCCGTATACCGTGTGCTGGATAAAAATGAATTGGATCAGGATAGTCTGCGCATCCATAAACAGTATCTTGTGGGAGCCAAGCAGTTCTTTGTGATTGAATTATATGATAAGTTGATTCGTGGATCGGAATATGTAGTACACATACGTTTCAGTGGTATCATTCAGGATTATCTGCAGGGATTCTATCGCAGTTCCTACGAAGTCCTCAACGAGACAAGGTAAATAAACGTAAATAGTACTTAAAAATGTTTCAAGTAACTCCAAATTTCATGTACAGATGGGTGGCCTCCACTCAATTCCAAGCAACCGATGCTCGTCGTGCATTTCCCTGTTTTGATGAACCCGCACTGAAGGCCAATTTCACTTTACATATTGCCCGTCCTCGTAATATGACAACCATCTCCAATATGCCCATTACATCGACCAATAATCAGTAATTATTCCTCTAGATACCAACAAAAAAAAAATAGTCTTTTCAACATATATCCCTCTATCTTTTAGTGAATCGATACCCAACTATGTGTGGGATCACTTTGCTGAATCGCTACCCATGTCAACTTATCTGGTAGCCTATGCCATCTCCGATTTTAGCCATATCTCGTCAGGAAATTTTTCTGTTTGGGCTAGAGCTGATGCCATAAGATCAGCTGAATATGCCTTGAGTGTGGGTCCCAAGATACTCAGTTTTCTTCAAGATTTTTTCAATGTCACGTTTCCATTGCCCAAGATTGATATGATTGCCCTGCCCGAGTTTCAAGCCGGTGCCATGGAGAATTGGGGATTAATTACATTTCGGGAGACGGCAATGTTATATGAACCAGGATTGGCTATAGAAAATAGTAAGCAGCGAGTTGCGGCTGTGGTGGGTCATGAGTTAGCCCATCAATGGTTTGGCAATTTGGTGACACCGAGTTGGTGGTCAGATATATGGCTAAATGAAGGATTCGCTAGCTATATGGAGTATATAACGGCTGATGCTGTCGCTCCTGAATGGAAACAACTTGATCAGTTTGTGGTCAATGAATTGCAGACAGTTTTCCAATTGGATGCGCTTTCCACATCGCATAAAATATCTCAGGCAGTGTACAATCCACAAGAGATTTCAGAGATTTTTGATCGCATCTCTTATGCTAAAGGATCGACCATTATACGAATGATGGCGCATTTCCTAACAGATTCTGTATTCCGGAGAGGACTTGGAAAATATCTACGACATATGGCATACAGCTCTGCTACCCAAGATGATCTTTGGGGTTTCTTGACCAACGAGGCAAAGGCTTCAGGCCTGCTGGACCATAGTACCAGTGTTAAAGAAATAATGGACACTTGGACCCTACAGACTGGTTATCCGGTTGTCAAAATTTCACGACATCCGAATTCAAATTCCATTCGATTGGAGCAAGCTCGTTTTGTCTATGCCAATAGTTCTAAAGAAGATGACAAACTCCTCTGGTGGATACCTCTGACATTTACTACATCCTCGGAGTTAAATTTTGCCAATACACGACCTACCACCTGGATACCGCGTACTAAAGTCTACGAGCTAGAGAATCGTAATCTCTCCATCGCCAAATGGTTTATCTTTAACATTCAGGAAACTGGTTACTATCGAGTTAACTATGATTTAGATAATTGGCAGGCAATTACCCAGCATCTAATGGATGACAAACAATTTAAGGAAATTGCTCCTAGTAATCGTGCCCAGCTAATCGATGATGTACTAAATTTGGCTAGGGGATCCTACTTGTCATATGACACGGCAATGAATTTAACCCGTTTTCTGGCCCACGAGACGGATCAAGTGCCATGGAAGGCAGCGATTACTAATTTTAATTTCATTGATTCAATGTTTGTTAATTCCGGTGACTATGATCTACTTAAGGTAATTAATATAATTTTACTTTTTGTTTCTATGCTTATATTTTTATTTTATCTACAATAGAAATATTTGCTAAAACAATTGCGCAAAATTTATGAAGAAGTACGCTTTGAAGATTCCCGTAGCCAGAGTGAAGATATTCTCCTTTTGTTAAAACGTTCAGAAATTCTAAATATGGCTTGCCATTTGGGACATCAGGAGTGTATTTCTGAGAGTATTAGGCATTTTCAAAACTGGATACAATCACCAAATCCCGATACAAATAATCCGTAAGTCAAAATAAAAAAAATAATAAGTTATCCAATGTTAAAAAATATTATTTCCCACAGCATTGGACCGAATCTTCGTGGAGTAGTCTATTGCACGGCAATTCAATATGGAACTGAATACGAATGGGATTTTGCATTTGAGCGATATTTAAGGACGATTTCATCATCTGAAAAGGAGTTACTACTCACTGCCTTGGGCTGTTCCAAAGAGCCCTGGCTACTCTATCGTTATCTGCGCCGCGGTGTAGCCGGACAGCATATACGAAAACAGGATATATTTCGTGTATTTGCCGCTGTATCCAATACGGTGGTAGGTCAGCATATTGCTTTCGATTTTCTGCGAAACAATTGGCAAGAGATCAATACCTAGTAAGTCGAAAAAAGGAACCATAGCTTGGAAAACTTGGATAATACATTTTAACTTCTTTCCTTTAGTATGGGCTCCCAGATATCCAATGTACACTTGTTGCTCAAATTTGCCACCAAGCGAATGAATTCAAAATATCAGTTAGCCGAATTTGAGGAATTCCTGCGAGATGCCCGTTGGGACTATGACAGACCCATTCAGCAAATTGTTGAAAATGTTGAGACCAGTATTGACTGGATGAATCGCAATTACAAGTCAATTGTGAAATGGTTACAACGTGAGGTTTCCTCCGGCACTACGTAAACCGATCGGGTTTGGCTGGATCCAAGAGACGGCGAGAGCATCAGTATTATACACTTGGCTATGCATTTATGTCTTAGTATCTAGAAGCTGGAGCGCTTGCCTCTGTAAAAATTTGTACTAATCTAATTTTAATGTCTGCTTCTTGTATTTGTATTTTTAACTTGTACTTAAATGTATCCTTTATATATATATATATGTACATCTATGTAAATGGAATGTGCTTTAGCTTAATCCTGTTTTTTGTTAGGCAGTCTTATAACATTGGCGAACATCAGAGTGCCCATAAAAACGAGGAATGTACCAAACCAATGGTACAGTGTAAATGGATTCCGAAAGTAAATGATGGAAAAGACCAGAGAGATGAATTTCCGCAGCGTCAGAATGAGGGTTACTGTTAAAGAACTGCATTCGGTGGTCAGAGCGTAAACTGAACTAATACAAAGATGTTGAGCGAGCACATTTGCAACCAGAAATACCAGGATTAAAGGCAAACTAATATCCAAGAAGGGCAATACAATGACGTCACCCTGAAACGCCATCAGCCAATGGCTTTTAATATTCTCGGACATTAGCAAGAAGGCGGGCAACGGCAACAGGTGTGTGTAGTAAAGAGCTTCTCGGGCACATTTTCCATGTTTACGGTACAATAGCTCTTGTGTGATGCCCATGTAGGATGATACAAACAGGGCCAATACAAGAAGTAAAACACCCATCAGCCACCAAAAGAAATTCGCTTCCGTAACTTCATCCTTCCCAGTCACCTGGCCAATGCTGGAGCAATAAGTACATATAAAAATCCCCACACTTATCATTATAACCGATATATACTGGCTTGTTCTATAATACCGCTTAAGTAAAATCCTACCCAGACACATATTTGATATCAGCGAGCCGCCGCGAATGATCATGTGTAATGTCATTGGAACATTAAACTCAAAAACATAGTTATTAATAATGCTAGTCAAGAAAAACATAAATACCAGAAGGGCATAATCTCTAAGACTAATTACACGTTGGGTTCTACCAAATTTGGAGGTAAAAATAAAACCCTCTAAAGCTATGAAGGCAAACTGAGCGGCAGTGATTAAATTACCTGCCCCCGGATCGAGTTTAACCAAGAGTTCTAAAAAAATGATTCCACTGCAGCATCCCAGGAATACGCCGCCAGTGGCTAGGACAGAACTTGGACGGAGGAGCGACATATGGACCCTTGGAATTAAAGAAGCCAATAAATATAATTATTTTATAAAGCTTACCACTCACTTTACCGCACTAAAACTAGGTCATTGTTACAGGTAAACTTTCTTTCTATTTGAGCCGATCAAAATCAAAGCAGAATCAACAGGTAGTTATCGATAACGGCAATGCAACTGGTGTCGTTACCAACACTGTCATAGCTACTGCCAAAATTCAAATCAAAATTTAATGTTTTTTTGACCAAAAGTTTGGAGTGCTCTGGAGATAAATTTTCATTAAATAAATTTTAATTTAAGTAAAATTTAGTTTAATCACATTAAAATTGAGCACCGGGACAGAAATACCTTTGATACGAATTGAAACACAATGAGATACAAATAGATGATTATAATTAAAATTAATTGATCAGTTCTTCTCCAGTATTGCCAGGATCTTGTCCAACTTTTTCCCTTGTTGGATCTCAAATTCATCCATTCTGCGGATTAATCTTTGCTCAAGCTCTTGGAATTTAGTGTCTATGTGAATCTTTAGACTGCTGATATCTAAGGGCAATTCTTGTACTGGATCTGCTACGAATGTATGGCTATTGCTGGTAGTACAACCCTTCATCATAGCCATAAATTGTTGGAATTTTTGAGACTGATCTTCGCTCTTGTCTGATCCAGCTGTACTTGAGCCTCCCTTTAGCAGAATCTCTTGAATTTTCTGCAAGTCCATGGGTCTTGGCAACTGAGTCGTAATACCATTTGGATTGGGGGCTATATGTAAGACAGTTCCGTAAATGCAAATTTCCTCAGAGGATGTAAGTAACTTGAGATTAATGTCACAAATTCCAGATCTGTCGATTTCCACATCATAGCGATAGGGTCTTATTGGTAAATCGCCATCATCATCTTCAATGGCTGTGCCGTAGATGGTCTCATAGTATTCCTGTGAGGGGCCCAAAAACAGCTCCACCTTTGGAACACTACAAACAAGTGTCAAGACGGAGATTTTGAATCGCGGCGATATGGAAAAGGATAGCTCACAGGCTGTAGGTGAACTATCATTGTTGGCGAACAAAACAGCCCGATCTTCGCCAATCACATCATCTAGCTGAGGTCTAGACAAAGGAAAATTACAATCACTCAAATATATATGTATGCGTACATGTACCAAACACCACAAACCAGTTTTGGGCGTGATTTCCGAAAGTGAATCCTTTGTTACTTACTTGACAAAGACATCTTCTTCATAAAGGCGAGTGGGCACCAATTGGGACAACTCGTTACCAGCCGTCCGAGTCCAATTACAACGTGCGTTAACTACCGTGCAAGCCATTGTTTAATTGCAAATTAATTGAACATATTCAAATCCAAGATTTTGGGTCGCAAACCAAAACAAAAACACAATAATGAAAGTGCTATCGATAAAACAAGAATCGATGACTTTCAAGCGGGAGTTGCCACCTCGTGAGATTGCCACCCCCTAATCGCGGTTTGACAGCTGCGACCTTGGTGGGCTCTCTTGTAGGTCAAATTCGGCCAAATTTTCAAAGGAAAGCGACAGTGCTGTAAGCGCCAGCGACGAGTATACACAATTTTCCGAAGATTACTCCAATCGTTATCATCTAATATGGGTGGCAAGTACAAGATTGTGATGGTTCGCCATGGCGAGTCCGAATGGAATCAAAAGAATCAATTCTGTGGTTGGTTCGATGCCAATCTGAGCGACAAAGGTCAGTAGCAATAGTTTCTCCATTGGTTACCCAACATTGCGTATACTTAACATTAATATTGATTATTGTGCCACAGGCAAGGAGGAGGCTCTAGCTGCTGGTAAGGCTGTTAAGGATGCAGGACTAGAATTCGATGTGGCTCACACTTCGGTTTTGACCCGCGCCCAAGTGACCCTAGCTAGCATTTTGCAGGCTAGTGGCCACAAGGAGATTCCCATTCAGAAGACCTGGCGTCTAAATGAGCGCCATTATGGCGGTCTGACTGGTCTCAACAAGGCCGAGACGGCTGCTAAATACGGTGAAGCACAAGTGCAAATCTGGCGTCGTAGCTTCGACACCCCACCACCACCAATGGAACCTGGACACCCGTATTACGAAACTATTGTTAAGGATCCACGTTATGCTGATGGACCCAAGCCCGAGGAGTTCCCCCAGTTTGAGTCACTCAAGTTGACCATTGCACGCACACTGCCATACTGGAACGATGTAATCATTCCACAAATGAAGGAGGGCAAACGTATATTGATTGCTGCCCATGGTAACAGTCTGCGCGGCATTGTGAAGCATTTAGATAGTAAGTATTTCATGAAAAACATGAATTGAGCGTCACTTATTGATGAATTTAACAAATTTTTCTAGATCTCTCTGAGGATGCCATTATGGCTCTGAATCTTCCAACTGGCATCCCATTCGTTTATGAATTGGATGAGAACTTCAAGCCAGTGGTATCCATGCAATTCTTGGGTGATGAGGAGACCGTCAAGAAGGCAATTGAAGCTGTGGCTGCTCAGGGCAAGGCCAAGTAAACGCCGAACAATTCCCAAAAAAAAACCCGCACACAAATTAAGACACAATAGATCCGCATGATAACCCCATAATCGTTGTTGTTGTTCACGTAGCAGTTAATCTGATTCATCCCCAAATAACTAATGTTATTAAATAATTTATTCAAATCACGCGTCGACAAATTTATTAAGAGATAGCCAGCTGCCTCACTTCCGCTTGTTTTTCTTTCCATCTTTGGCCAGTTCCAGTCCTAGTATACATTTTGGTGGCACCTTATAGGTCTCTGTGAGCAGAGTGTGAATGAATCTCACTTGATTACCCTGGATCTGGAGTTGTTCGTGTTTCTGGTGGGGCAATTTTACAATTGTTGTGCTGGCCGCGGCTCCCTGCTTGCAAAGTTTTATAAACTCGGAGAGGATGATGCCATAAGCTTCAATGTTACTGACAAGGGTGACCTTCTTGTTGCCGGATCGCGTGGCCAATGACATTTGAATCAAAGGCTTTCCACTCGTGTCCTTGCCACTGCACATTTGATAAGAGTGTTCCATTTTGCTGGTAATAATTGAACACACTTCGCTGAGAGTACCTTCTCTCTGATGACCAAAGAGTTCGGTTAATGTTTCATCGGGACGGACCAATTTAGTCTGGGCATTGAGGAGTCCATGCTTGCTCACATACTCTCTGACAATTTTCTTGATCTGGGCAACAGGAATACCCTCGCCTCGCTTATAATTCATTTTCGTAAAGAAGGCAGCCGTGATATCCGATACAATGTACATCTCTTTTAGTTCCGAGTGGAACAATGGCGTCTCACTGGCCCCTCCATTGGCATCGTTGAGTTTCATATCAGTTATAAAATTCACCACTTCCGGATGTTCCAGATCCACCGAAATGATTTTGTCCACACCCTTGCTCTCTTCACGAACCACAATAAATCCTTGATCCACCATTTCGGCCAAAAAGTTGGACAACTTTTTGTAGCGAGTTTTTTTTAAATCGATCTGTTCCGGCGCCTCAGTAACAACGTAAAGACGATAGAAGTTGCTGGTCAGAAGTGGCAATGGCAATTTTTTGCCACTGTTCTTAAGAGCCGACAAGAAAGCGTTTTTCAATATCGTTTCGGGACTGATTTCATTCTCAGATATTTCCGGTAAATCGGAATCTTGATCTTCCAATGTTAATGCAGCAGTGGTGCCCTCCAAGTCTTCGGTTCCGACTACAGATGCAAGTGTTTCTGGTTTTATTTGGACGGGGTCATCTACCTTTGGTGTCGTCTTTTTGGGTTGTGGCTCTGCGCCCAGAGCAGGAAAGTCCTCTGAGGACAAGGCTTTCGTTTTCAACAATGGAATTTGCTGCACCAGGCTTGGCTCATGGGACCACAATTTGTCACCAAATAAATGAAGCATATTAACAGCGACTCCATGTCCACCACACATATAAAGTTCATCGCTGGAACGGGTTAGACGACCCACACCCACTGCAGAACTGTTGTTTGTTAGGTTGACAGAAACTGGAAAGTATTGGAAGTTATCAATAACTTTACTCTCACAATTCTTAATTTTAATGCTCTCTCACTCAACTGTCCCTTTTTATAGTGACCATACATGCTCAGTCCCACACCCAGCGGCACCACTCCGGGTAGCATGAGGTCCGCTCCATTTGTTAACTTGGGCAGCACACCTTCGTGTGTGGTGAAATATGGAAGGATATCCTTTATCGTCCACAGGGTGTACAATGTAGGCACCAACAGGCCACCATCCAACTCGAAAAACATCGGCTGCTTATCCACACAGTAGACAATGCTCTGGACGCCGCCATGGGTAAGAATCTTAAGCTGTGTCACCGCAGCCTTTGCCGGCACCAGCAAATCAACGGAAATATGTGGATAGGATTGCTCCAAACGTTGTCTTAGCCTTTTGCCCTCGGAGCTTTTGAGAGCCGCACTGCTCTTCAATCTATAGGGCTTTAGAAACATCTGTGACTAGGCAGATAAATTACACAAATAAATGAAACAAAAAAAAATTCAGGTAAATCAAGTGGAAAACCACATGCAACGAAATTGCCAATACACACACTCACAGCCGTAAAATCAACAATGCCAAATAGTGTTGGCAGTTCTAGCGTTTTCCTAGCCAAAAGCGGACTGGAAAAAAAATCTTGGTATTTATTATTGTCGTATATAATATTTATATTTATTATAAATGCAATCCAACCACTAGGTCGTTTAGTTTTCTTATAATTGATTGTTCCTAAACATCAAACATAAAGCTTTCCTAAAACCACTTTGAAAATTTGTGTTTCGTTTGCAACGACAACTTGCAGCGGTTTAGTATGAAGTTGAGCGCACATTTTATGTCAAATTCGATTCCATAGATTTGCTAAAAATAAAAATAGGGACATAAACCATTTGTTCTTTATTGTTTAAGTAGTAATTTATTTATTTTCAAATAGTTACCACCAGTTTTTTATAATTCATTTCACAAGTAATAGTAGCATTATATTTCATTTAGCAAAACAGGGTTAATAAACAAAACGAATGAAAATGTTGTCTGGGTATGCTTTCGTCTGCTGTTCGTGTGCGATGTTTAAATGCGACATCGGTGTTCGATGTTTTGTTTTTTCAGTGTTGTTTTTGTTTTCTTGGCGAGCGGTTGTTTTCGTCCGCAGTTTATCCACAGTCTTATTTCGTGAATAATTATTAAATATTTGGAAACGAGTTAATATATATAAAAAGGTAATTGAATAAATGAATAAAGAATTGAATAGGAAGAATTGAAGCGCTAAGCCGGTGGAAAAATAATTGTACTCGCCTTCTGTTTCGCGAGCTTCATCTATGTCTCTTTGTGTAAATGTGTGTGTGTGTGTGTGTGAACTGTTGTGTTAAATAAATTGAATTAATAGCCCTAAAAAGTCAAGTGCAAACCAGTCAAAATTGTATAAAGAAGTGTCCAAGAATGAAATTGAAACCAAAATGCTAAAATGCAACGAAATATTATATAATGATTCAAATGCAAAAAAAGGCCGCCGACTGCAAAGCGGAGACCAACGCGTTTTAGTTATAAGAATCAAATAGAGAAGGGAGACAAAGGGAATATGAGAGAGAAAGAAAAAGAGAGTAAGCAATGGCGAGGAGAGAGAGAGAGAGAGAAAAGAAGACCGCGTGTCTGGAATATATTAATAAACATTTACCATGTGTGGGTGTATCTCTGTATGTGTGTCTATGTCTGTGTGTGTGTATGCAGTGAAGAATATTTTATCTTTTATATCTTCAGATGATTCACATTTTTCCTTTTATGTTTTTTGATTTGCAGCTGAGCGAAGAAGGAGATTCCTTTTCTCTTTCCAGTTTCAGCTGCACTCCTAGCCTACAACGAATACATTTACATTCGCCTCTTTGCGCAATTAACCATAAAAAGTAATCAAATAAATTATAAACAATATTTTGTCGGTTTCTCTCTTCATATGTTTTGCGGCTGACTTTGTTTTTCTTTTTGTGTGTGTTTGTTTTATTGATTCTCCATCTATTTGCGTACTCTCTCTTGCTCTCCCTCTCTCTCTCTTTCTTTTCGTCATCTCTTGTTCTACTTCTCTCCATTTACTTCGGTTTCGTGTAAGCGCGGTGTAAACAAATAACGGCAACCGGTTTTCGGTTTTTCTTTTCATTTGTCCATTTGTTTTTAAGAAAATTACCGTACCGTATTCCGTCTAACCCGTTCTCCTTTGTTTTTGTGTATAAAAACTGTTATTAAATCTCTAGAATCTGTATTAATCCATTGGAAATATATCAAAAAGAAAAGTAAGTTAACGATTTTATTTGTTTTATGATTGATGTTATTTTATGCATTACATAATCTGTTTATCTATGTATGTAAATTTCGATATGATGTCGAATTAATTATACACCTGCTTATATAGTATATTAATTTTACTGGGTACCATTTTCTTACAAAGTACATATGTACATATGTACATACATATGTATGTTTATAGTTCTGTTGTTAGTAATATTATCTCTTTATATGTACGTTCCTATTTTTCGGTGTATAGGTTGTTGTTTTTCCTTATCTCTGTCGATCTCCTAATTTGAATGACTTATTTACCGTAAAAGCACTTTGTGGGGCGTTATGCGGTTACAATTGAGATACCACTAAAAATGTTATAAATTTATTTTTTTGTTATTACAGAAAATTTACTAAAAAACTATATTAAATTATACATATGCATATTGTATTTCAAATTATTATATATCATACATAGATAAAAATTATAATTTTTGTATCATTACATTATCTAGTTCTACTTTTTGAATAATTATTTTGAAATAATTTAGAAAATTCAGGACTCAGGGTTTAGACGATTCAGTTAAAAGTTAAAGGAATAGAATCATTTTAATATTTTAATTTACATGCGGAATTTGTAATGTAATATTTATTTTGTACTTTTTAAAACTGTAAAATTTAAAGTATAAAATACAGTAACTTGAATAGCCAAAAATAAAAATATAGAAACCTCTAAAGGGCAGCAGCAGGGCTTCTTCAATTGATTTAATTTTGTCGAGAAAAATGTCCCAGTTGTCCGCAACACACCTGGGATGACCCACATTGATGGAAGAAATGTGTCAACAAAATCTAAAAAGAAGCCTCAAGGTTTGCCTCCTTGAACTGGCCCTGTGCCCTCACCTCCCCTGCCTTAGAAATAAGCGCCAATTCGTTGGTTGGTGGACAGAGAGCAGCAATTCAATTGCCACTCGAGGCCCAGAAGCTGTCGAAGCATAAAAACTTAATCATATTAACGGCACGAGAACCGGCTAGTCATATACATATGTACATAGGGAAAGAGGGGAAATGAATGGAGAGCGCAAGGGATTTTCGTTCAGCTAACTGAATAACTGAATGAATAAGCGAATGAGTAGCTGAATCAGTGAGTGAGTGGGAATACAGCAAAAAGTTAATGCCTGGCTGCCTTGTGATCAATTTTGCATAATAAACTGGAAAAACTGAATACATGGATTTATGTACATATAAGCGGGCGTAAATGAACTATAGACAATGCATATAAATATTTATATACATGTCAGAAAATTATATAGTCAAGTGCAGCAGCATGTGAGAAAAAACAATATATGTATGTACATACATACATATATACGAGTATATACAAGTATATATGTATGTATGTGTAGTCTATGTATTGTAACAAATTCTTTGAGCTCGACGAACTTTTGTAGTGTGAACAAATTTTTACAACAAAAGAAAAAAATCAACTTTTATTAAAAAGACTTAAAAGACATAGTACAAGGCCCTAACATAGTTGAAAAAGATTCAAATTAATATAAAAAAATTAAAAAATACGTTTAAGAAAAGAGCAAAAGTTTTGAAACGGTTTCGTTCTCCGAAGAGTGAGATTTACACTTTTTCATATATTTAAAATTTTTCCGAAACTTTTTAAACAGACCAAAATGCTTGCCTCAAACGTTGGGGTCACCATTTTCTTTTAGTAGAAGCTTAACTTAATAGCTGCTATTTCATGAGAATGTCTTCCTAAAATTGTTTTGTTTTTTAATTCAAATTTATTCTCGTGTTCATTTGTTGTTAAATTGTAAATATATTTTATTTTTTTATTTTCATTAATTTTGGAAGGGAAGCCGCGACGGAAGCTAATTGGCGGCATGCCTTTTCGGCCTAGAGTACGTTGTTCATAAGGTCTATTAAATTGCGATAAAAAATGCGATTAATTATGACAAAAATAAAATTCAATATTATCACGTGAAAAGCGTCAATAACAACAACAATGTCAATTGAAATCAGTTTACCATTTTTTTTATAAATAGATAAACAAAGAAAAGGAAATGCAGATTCTATCACTTTTCAATAAAAGAAATTTATAATTTTCCTAACTTATTTACCAAGGGTTATACGAATTTTAATGCAATTTTTTATGATTTGAGTGTTTTTTCTCTTTTCACTTTTATCCTCTTTCGAACATTATGTCCATAAAAATGACTTTATGACCTTTTGCCTATTAAGGTCAACAATGATAAACAGCACTCAAAACTGAAACTGAAAAAACTAAGTAAGATAAATTTCAAAAAGGATACAGAAAAGGTTAAAAGACGCGATAAATTTTTTTTGTATATTTTTTAGTTATAAATATAGTTGCTTGATCTAAACAAAAACAAATACATAATTTACTTTGCATTTCTTTACTGTTTGTATCAAAATGAATAAATCGATTTCAGTTGTTTTGCTTAACAGAAATAGAAATGGAATAATATTATTTATTTATGTCTTATTTTTTGTTATCTTATCGGCAACTAACACCAAAGCCTATGGGAATAAATAGAAAAAAAAAAAATAGAAAGAAAAATATAAACAGTTTAATGTTGAAAAGTTAACCCAACTGCAACGCACTACCCCTCTTACTGAGGACCCCCCTCTCCTCTTCTATTTCGCTCCCTTTGTCTCTTGTGTCGTTTTATTCTCAGTTTGAGTGGCAAGTGCTAGGAAAGCTACTTTAGTGCCAGCTGACAGGCAGCAGCAGCAGCAACAACAACAACGACAACTTGAGATTGTGTCTTTGTCGTAGTGCCGTGGCCGTGGCCAATGCTCTTCCAGCCTCCATGCGTGCAAAGTTCAACGTCGTTTTTATATGCAAAAAATAAGGAAAAAAATAGAAGGAAAAAAAACTAGGTTTAATGTTATCAAAACAACCAACGAAGAACTAAGACATTGCAAATCGCTGAACGCTATTAAATATTTCATTTAAGTTGTAAATTTAAAATTTATAACTTAGAAAATGTTTCAAAATTTTAAAGTCAATGAAATTGATTGAGATAAGATCGTTAAAAGATAAGAATCCCTTTTGCGTAAAAGAAGTAAAATTTAATTATTATATGAAACGTTTACTAGAAAAGTACTGAATCGATCTTTGTGGAACTTGAGAAAATATATTAAAATGTGTTAAATCATTAAATTTTTTCAAATTATCTCTTCTTGGGTTAAATTTTCAATTGTTAACCCTAATCTGCCTCTTTCTAACTCTATTTCTAAAAATAATGTCAAGGCTAATGCATGGAAATGTATTTTCTTTGCTTTTTTTTTGGCCAAGTTTTGACAGTTACAATTGTGTCTTGAGACGCCTCTTAGTCTAACCAATGATGTCATGAGATGTTCAATTTGCTGCTCCAGTTTCCCCTATTTTTTTTATTTATGCTGTTCAGTTTGTCACGCTTTTCCCAAGCGCTTTTCCACACTTGACTTTGTTTTTTTTCTTTCTGTCAGTTGTTGGTTTCAGTTTTTTTTTTTTACTAATTTTTTGCTCACTTGCCTGCTTGTTGGTGGTTTAGTTTTACACCTCCCCCTTCTGCCCTGAATTTCCATTTGTCGTTCCATTCACAGCTTTTTTTTTGTTTGTAAAGAAAAAGTTCAGTTCTTGTTGCACTAATGGCAGCTGTGAATGCATTTTATGTTTATGGTCTACTTTTTCCACTTTTTTTTTTATTTTTGTATGCGTATGTAAGTTTATGGATATGAATGACTACTTAAGGGGGTTGGGGAAAAACCTTTCGTCTTTACACAAAAAAAATGCTTGAAGGCTAAGAGCATTGTTATAAAAATAAAATGTTTTTAGGGACATGAACATAAAGCGTATGGGAATATGTATATAATGGCAATTTAAAATAGCATAAATGGAAAAAAAGAACGTAAAAAAAAGGAATATTATGTGGGGTAATTCGGCGCACGGGTGAACAGGATGCAATCCTATTGTCATGAGATTTTGTGCCACAGTGCAGAAAGTGAACAGTGTCCTAATATTATATGGTAAATAACTGCATATTTTGATCGATTGATAGAAACTGAAAGCGGTCATTCTAGTAAAAGTACATACATATATACATATATCTGATGAGGTCAAAAATTGATACTTATCATAATCGAAAGTCCTTTTGAAACAATAATTTGATAAACATTTTTAATGATGATAATCGAATCATCTAAAACGCTAGACCAGACAAGAATTTGTAGTTATATACCTATTTATATATGTATGTATATTAAATTTTAGTTTCAAATTTTATTGATAAAACATTTTGTGTCATTTATTGGCATAATATATTTGCATCCTCATGTGAACAACGCAACAAAATTCTGCAATTTCTCAATAATAATAGATGGGGGAAAGTAGGGTGGAAAGGGGGACTACAAGTACAATGCTCAATTGTTTGGCATGTCTTTTTGTCTCTGTCTACCACTCGCTTTATCTCTCTCATACATTGCTGTCAATAAAGCAATGTCAAATTCAAATTGGCGTCAATTTTGAAGGCCAATTAATGGCAGAGCTAAACGATCAAACGAAACGAAATCGAATGAAATGAAACACTTTTAATATAAAGTGTTGACAGTGGCAAAATTTGCCCGTTTGCCATTTACATTTGCATATAAATCTGTTTTTTTTTGTTTTGTTTCCTTTTGCGATTTTCTATATTAAACAAATATGTAAAAATAGAAAGCATTTCTAAATTGAGTGCATGTCACTGGCACATCGTTGAATTGAACTGAAATAAGCCAAAAGCACTAACCGGATGTGCGGTAAGGAGCTTGAAAAACAAAAACCCGGAATTTTCATTCTAGGAAATTTTCCATCCGGTTGCGCTTTTCTTTTTTTTTGTATATGCCAACTTGGGCTGTGTTCGGTTTACGTACGTACGTGTATTTCATTGAATGAGTGAATCATTATTCTATATCTAAATATATACAAATGACGTATATTTATCTAACTCATTAGAAGAGACCTTGAGGTAAAAGTAAAATACTAAAGATTGAGATGAACCTCTCAAATTTTACACTGGAAAAAATTGCACAAGAGAAATACATAAGAGAAAGAGACCAATTTGGCTTTATTATAACATGTTAAGATGTATATACATATATTTTTTACAGTGTACAACATTATTAATTTTTCACGTTGAATTATTATTTTGTTTTTTTTTAGCAAACAAACACATAGTCGGAAATCTGTCTGTCCATCCCGATCTCCCATCTCCTCCTACTTCTGCTCCATCATAAATGTGTTCAGCCAGCAGCATCAACAAATCAGCAATTTAAGGTAAGTTAAATTTTAGTAGATTGGCATATGTCAATGACTAAGATAATGTTGCCAAGTTTGTTTTAACAAAAAAAAAAGAATCTATTAATCATAACACAATACGAGTGTGTGTGAGTGTGTGTGTTTCTTTTTTACTTTGGGGATATAATTATCGATTTTTGCACAACTGTTGCAACATATGTTATGTTTTTTTATTTTTAGATTAGATTCTGAAATAATGTAATCCCAAGTGGAGGTAATTTTATACTATAGCAGATTATATTATTTCAATTAATTTGTATAACTAAAGGAAAAGTAACGATATTTATATATTGACAAATGTATTGAAATTTGATGCATTTTACGGCTATCGTTTTGCCAAGTATATAATAATGAGTAATAGAATATTGTTTAAAAGACAGAGAAGGAAACTTCTGTATAAAGTAAATGCTTATTTTTAAAGTAAACAACCATTGGAAATGGAAGTTCTTAGATATTGTATATCAAATGTTATACGATCCTTTATCCACCTTTCGGTGCAAATAATAAAGTATTCTTTCTTTTTATTCAAAAAGACTCTTGACAATATTTAACAAATATTTAATACTAGTTTTTATTTTTATTCAGTGCATTTTAAAATTGCTTTAGGAAAAAAAAACTGCTAAATATCCAGTCAACAATTCTTTTTGAAGTTTAATCTAAAACTAAAATTTTTTACGTTTTCTTATGTATAACGAGTTTATACTAAAGAAAATTTAATGATTAAATCTATTTACTTTTTAATGGATTTTTCATGGAATACTCTTCTCCTGCTTGAATTCTAGAGAGAAAAGAGTAGACAGGGAGGGCCAGACATGAGGCAATGCAAATGATCTCTAACCCATAGAGTAACATGACAATGACCTGTAGCCATAGACACCAAATGGCAGCGTTAAAATACATCAAAATTTGTTTCTCTTCACTTCTCTTTTTTACATTTCGGTTGTGCTGTCGGCCATAAATAGCTTCAATACATAAACATGTCCAAAAACCAACTAACAACAACCACAAAAACAATGCAGGCAACACAAAAAAAAAACTTAAAAAAAAAAAACTAACATGTGCCGTAATTTCAACGTTTTTTTTAAAACTTATGGTTCAATAAACTCAACAAAAACTAATTACAACATAAAACCAACAAGAAGTCTATGCAACGACTTTAAAACACCCTATTTAAATTATAGAACTGAATTTGAACAATATCTAATATCTAAATATCTAAGATTATCAAATATAAAATTTAAATAAAATTTTTACATAAAATATTCAAATTTGACTTGCTAAAAAGTATAATCAAATTAATAGAACTGAAAGAAATGATATGGGAGGTGGATATATGTAGGGAATAGAAAATGTCAACTGAAACAGAATTAATATGAAATTCAAATCAGAAATCTCATTCAAAATGCACCCACACTACGTCTAACGCAAATTGTCATTTGCAAAAACGTTTTGGCCTAAAACCAAACTAACCATGGCAAATGGGCAAAAAAAATCAATTAAAATGCCATTAAAATAAAACTAAAATTGAAATTAAAACTGTCAAACTGAATATAAAAAAAAACAAACACTAAAGCAAGGCAATTAAAAATAGTTTCAATTTGATTTTTTTACACCACTCGTTTTAGCCAGTTTCAATTTCGATTTCGATAAGTCGTAAGTGAGTGAGTGTGTGCGTGTATGTCGGCCCAATAAACTTTGCACTTTGCAATGGTTGGCCCAAAGCCAATTTACAAACTAATTAAAAAAAAAGAAAAAAAAAACGCATGATGCATAGTAGCTAATAGGCAGAGCGAGTAGGCATTGGAGTGGCTAAGAATACATATATCCGTTGGGACAAACATATTAACAATCAGCAGGAGCAGTGCGATTCCATTTACAACGCTCTTTCAAGGTGTTGTCTTTTTAAATAGTAATAAAATTAAAATTAAATAAACTATCTTAGAATGCTTAAGATGCATATATTCTATAATTGTTGATTGCAATTTTCTTTATTTTCTTTTCTTTATGTAAAAGAAAAACTGGCACAGTTTCTTTTTAAATTCAGTAATTTAAGTTAAAGGAACTAACTACCTTTTGCATTGGCAATATCCGCTAGCAATGCATTCAACCAGCAAGAAGCAAACAAAAACCAATTCACTGTCTGATTGACAGAATGTCAAATAGTAGGAGAAAAAAAGGTGAAAAGAGAGAGATGACAGAGAGAGAAAATAGGTGGGGGAGTAACGCACGAAAGCTCTGAGTTTGTTTGTATTTGTGTGTGTGTGTGTGTGTGTGTGTGGATCATGCACATTGACTTTTTTTTGTTGGCCTTCGCTGACCGGTAACTTCCGTCGCCCTATAATAACTGTGTCATGTCATAAACACAAACCAGAGTAATCTTTCTTGCTCTCTCTCTCCTACCTCTTTTTTTCTGTATGGTGTACGACCTGCCCTTTAACTGTAAATTACAGTGTGTACATAGTTTCAGTTACCTTTTTTAAGAAGAAAATGTAGGTACAGAACAAAAAAACAAAACCACACACACAATAGGCAAGGTAACTGCACTCTTTCTATACCCTACGCTCTCCTATTAATATTAATATATAGAAATAGGTGTGCATTACGAAGAAGTCTTTTGAAACTAAAGAAATGTATAAACATACATATGTATGTATGTATGTATATATTACCTCAAATCATAAATATAAAAGCAAGGATTTGTACTTTTCGTCTGTTTTTCTTACCGAATAAAAAAAAAACACTTAAAAGAGATTGTTTTATTATCATTAAAAAAAATTAAATATTATTTAGTTAATTCAAAAATTTTGGAGTGCAATTTGTTGATGTTTTTATATTTTAACGACAGCTGATCATTTCTTAGAATAAAATTTATTTAATTTGAGCACAAACAAAAGTTTTGGCTCAATGATTCCTTGAAAGACAATTTTTCCAATAAAAATATTTTCGATTTAAAATTTTTTGGATTTGCTTATATATTATGTACACTATAAGCGTATTAATTATACATTCTTTATGTTGCCAACTTCTGGTATATAATGTAGGGGGCACTCCCGTTTCTAAGGTATAAAAATGATTCATGCGCAACACTAGAAAACTTGTTTGCCAACAACAAAACAAAGGTAACCAACGAAGCATCACGAGGCGATGCAACTGTGGATGAAAAATCTCTAGGAATCAAGTTTAAAAGGTTTTCTTCTTTATGTTTTTCTTTTCTTTGCCCACCAATTATATTGAGAAATGTTTATTATTGGCCACGCCCCATTTATTGAATTGCCAGCCTCCGTTTCATACTGCGGTTGCTTAACTTTCCAATTGATAATTGGATTTGCGTTTGCTGATTGGAAATAAAACCAAAACGAACTGAAAAGAAACCAGCGCCTTTCATAAAGTTAGCCTTACCATATATGGATCGAAGGATGGCAGCGGCGGCGATTCCAACGATCGATCGATCGATCGTTTAGCTTGATTGAACTAAAATCAGCCACAGCTGATTCATTCATTGGCCTCAATTAAATTAGTTGGTCAAGGTTTGCATTAAACGAACGTGCTTATCGCTATCAGAATTCTATAGAGTCGAATTTTTCTAACCAGGTATATATGTACATATTTATATATATGTACATACACACAAACATTCATTATCAGGAATCAATTTCTATATCAATTTCAAATGTGTGTGTGTCTTTGTATTTTGCTTTTGCATAGGTGTGCATATTTGAAATACGTAGAACTTCCAACTATAATAAAAGGTATTGAAATGGCGCCGTGTCGGCACTTATATGGTCATTAAACACAGTAACAAATAGAAACAAGAACTAAAAAAAAAATTCACATGAGATAAGATTTCCAAATGAAGATTTGTTTGTTATACGAATTGTTGGAAAATAAAATTATAGAAGGCAAAAATAAATACATTATCTATCATATTTAACTATAATTAATATAATTAGTCTTTGTAAATAAAATGTTTGCCAGTTTTTGTAATACCGCTATAGGTTATTCTAAATACCATTTTATCAAATTTCGTTGAGTTTAAAAATATTAATGTTTAACTATAAATCAAAGATTTTTATTAAGACTTGAATCTAAAATCGACCTCCTTTCGAAAAATAACTCCTATTTTATTGCCCTTTGACAATTAAGAAAAACTGTAATTGGCATATAATAGATAAATACCGAAACAAAGTGAAATATCCATTTCTGTTTTCAATCATTTCAATAAAATTGCTTTTCATTATGGCCAACTTCTCCAATTGAAAGTAAAATGCAATTGGTTTCTCTTTCATCTGCTCTTTCAATTGAAATTAAATTTCAATTGAATTGGCATACAAAAATGTTACTTTTGTTTAAATATGTACTTGCAATTTGTTTCACTTTTTCTTTGTAATGGCTAGACATAAGCTTTTCGTTTTTTTTTTCTATTATTTATTTCTTTACAAAAATGGTAGGAAAAAAAAAACTTTAAACAATGAAAAAACCAAAACCGTCACTGGTTCATGGCCAACTCGTGTGGATAAATGGTGGCCAACTATTTCCAAGCCGCATAATTTCTAACTAGCGTCGATGGCAATAACAACAAAAACAACTGTTTCATTTATATTGTGTAGAGTCATGAAATCTGGTCAATGAATTGTATGTAGATCAGAGAGAAGGTAAGAGAGGGAGAAAGAGAGAGGGGCTTGAGGTGAACAATTAAATTGGCCAAAGCACGCCAACACAATTGTGTGTAAATATATACATATATATATAAATATAAACATGTGTTACATATACACGCGATGTCTCGTACACACACATTAAGGTAACGCCACGCCCACATTCTAGTAAATCGTATTATGGCATAAGTTTTATATAGCCAAAGTAGCCACAAAAATAAAAATGGACCAAAATCGTTAACTTAAATGTGGGCAGGTGTCGTCGTCTTTACAGATTTCAATGTGTGTGTGTGTCTCTGCGTAGGTGGCAAGCGCCAAAAAGTTTATAAAAAACCGCTTTAAGTGACCATGGTATTAAAAGTTAAATTAAACAAAATTTAAGCCAACGCACGTGCTTCAGAAATGTGGTACGAGGGTCAGTTTATATCATTTTGGCACATTTTCTTATGTGTGTAAATTCTATTAAATTGAAAGTTCTCAAGGTTTTAAACATATCTTGTATTGCAAATATAAAATTGAAATGATATTTTATATCACGTAAGTTTGATATTTTATATACATAGATAGATACGTCTATTGATGATAATAAACCTGATTGCTGATAGATCATTTCATTGTTTCCCGTTGTGTTCTAATCAGTCATGTTAATATTACTTTGTTGCAGTCAATTTAAAAAAGAAACGAATAACTCAATTAAAAAGAGAAACAAAACAGTACAACGCTAATTATGTCCATTATTAATGTAAATAATAATATAAATTTTAATTTTAGATATTTTTAATTGTAATAGATTAGATTAGATTCGATTATAATAGATTAGATAAATTTAGACCACAATCAATGCCAATGCATTCCTCAACCAATTGCAAAAGCAAATGCCAAATAAACATAAATTGCTTCTACTGCGACAACATCTCTCGACAGACAACATTATTCTCTTGATAAATTTCGATTTCAGATAAACGAGAATAAATAAAAAGAAAAAGGGGGGGGAAAAATCATTGCCGTTTAAGAATCAAGAGTAATAGAATTGAACAGCAATGCAATTACGCAATTTCATTTGCATATAATTTAATTTTACATTTATGCAAATTGAAATGAGTTAATAGCAATTGAAAGTTGCTGCGGCTATGGTTTATTCTTCAGTCAGACAAACAGTATGTCAGTCCGTCCGTCCGTCAGTCAATCACTCACTTATAGCAGAAAAGTTCACTGACTTGCATGGCAGGGAAAATCGTTGACCTAAAAAACTGCAACATGGAAAACTGTTTCTGGGCAATGGTGTACAATAAAGCGACTACAATAAACGGTGGCATCGGCTTCGGCGGCATCTATGGCTTTGAAATGTGCTGTCATCACAATAATGAAAATAATAGTAATAATAATGAAAACGATCATAATGCTGATTATGCGACTATCACATGCGAGACGGGAGACGAGACATTGCCATGCTATGCTAGATCAAACTCTGTCCACTAAAACCAGGAACGGATTCTGCAATGAATAATAAATAAATGAAAAGAAAATTCTATTAAAAACTCTGAAAGTATCGATTTCGTTAAACTAAAAAGGCAAACTCATTGGTTTTGATCACAAAGATTTGTTTATTAACTATTGACGTTTAAAAATTTATTTAAAGCAATTTTGGATTAAAATGTAATTTTATTTTTGGATAAAAATTATTCCAAACTGAAGGAAAAGCCTGAATTTTTAAGAAAAAGATAAACAACATTTATGAATAATTTGTTATCTTCTTTATATAAGGTGGGGAAAAACACTTATATGTTACAAAACGAATTCATTTTATTATATTTCTGAGCCAGATTACTCCTTCAACCTGAATTAAAGTGCCCCGCGACAACCCGCAACCGCTCTTTAAAAGAAAAAAAAAAGCAGAAATGATATTTATCAGATTAAATTTATGACAATTTTCATGCTTTTGGGCAGGTCAATTGAAGGCACTAAATTGTAGTTTTTTTTTTATAGGCCAATCAACATTCATTTTGATCTGCAGATAAGACATAAGAGAAAGAGAAAAACATATATATATATAGAGAGAGACAGAGAAAAAAAGCAAAGATGTAATACAGCTTATTGTTGTAGTTATTATTATTTTCTGTGGCACTTCCTTGATTCAATGTGTGTTGCATGCAACTCTTTGGATACATAAATACATATGTTACTCCGCATGCCACAATTGCATTGGGCAGAACCAAAAGTGGTAAGATAGAGAGCCATTGCTTGCCCCACATATGTACATGTACATTGGTATCTATGTATATTTGTTTTATATATACATACATATACATATATGTATATCTATAAGTTGGACTGCTGCTGGGGGCCTCGCAGCGTTTTTCATTTCTCCTCTGGCTTGTTTGGGCCTACTTTTTGACGTGTGCTCACTCAATTAGCGCCCAGAGGAGCGAAACAGAAACACAGCAGCAACAGAAGAAGAAGAAGTAGCTAAGAGCCTAAAAACAAAAATTTGCAATTGCAACGGCAACAATTGCATTGGCCCGAGGATTGTGCAAATATACAGTTTATTTTTTCATTTTACTGCAAATGAAATTGTCTAACAACAATTGTTCGAGTGTAAGAGATTTGCTTTCATCGGGTAACTGGGAGATGGGAGGGAGGAGGGAATCGTTTATAAATATGCCTTAGGCTACACATTTCGATGTTATTTGCAATGAAAATGCCAAAGTAAAAAGAAGAAGAAGTAAAAGCATGTATAAATAAAATAGCAATAAAATAAAAATAACTTTTGGTTTTTTTCATTTGGTTGCACTTTAAATGGTTGCTGCTTGGTTAGCTTTTTTACTTTCAATTTACAATTTATTTATAACACATTCATGGCAAAATGTACACAGCTGTATATATTTTTAATCAAATTTTGTAAAAAGTTTTAAAGATTTTAGATTTTTAGATTCTCAAACGATCAACTATAATTAAAATGAATCAGGTTAAGGGTATAGAAACTGGTATAAAGCAAAATGACTCCAACAACTTTTTTTTTACACAAAATTTAGCCATGAGACATCAAATAACTTTTAAATAATTGCTCATACTTGTTTACTAAATGTATTTACATTTATATATAATTTATCCTTATATATGTATGTATACACATAGCCTTAATGGCCTTATTAAAAGATAATTAAAATTGTAGTCATCTATCCGTCATTGTGTTGAAATAGATGCAATTATTACTCATACGTCAGGTGATTTATATCACATATACATACATACATACCTAGATCTACGATTATATAAATATGGTGAGCACCTTACCTACCATTCGATTATAGAACAATGGTTGACTTCAGGCAAACAGCAACTTGAACGAGAAATCTTATCCATATCAAAATGCTAACCGTAACTTGTTTATCGTGAAAGTGAATTATATATACATACATTGGATCTGAAGTGCCTTTGAAAGTGAAAATTTTCAACAATATTTATGTTTCATATTGTGTGTGTATGTGTGTGTGTCTATGTGTTTGTCCACTTGCTAAGTACTTGACCAATCAATGTTAATATAATGGCAAGGGGGAAAAAGGTCTTTTGTGTTTAACAAATTAACAAAGATATAATTTTCTCTCTCCCTCTCTTTCCGATTTGGCATTATCGTATTAATCAATTAAATCAATTTGCCGTACAAACTGCATTTAAGTTTATAACATTCAATAAATATTTTGGTAATACAACATCTAAACAAGGTGTTAACCTTGCATCTCTCTTGACGCCAACAAATTTCCCAATGAGAAAGCCATTTTTGGTTGTAAATATTTCACTTTCCTGTCTATACATTTTTGGGATTTGTCATGGTCACTCATGATGATAGTGGATAGCATTGGAGGAGCGGAGGTTTGGGGGTAGAGATACATACATAGTTGTTGCAAATAGTGACAAGGATGCGACAAAGCAATTCATCAACAATTTTTGCCTACAACACCGACCGGCCAACGGAATTAGAGATTTGTCATGGTGGCAGCCAGACGAATAATTAAAGACTTTCACCTGCCTGCCAGATGCAGATGCCCATTTTCATGGCCATGCCAATGCACTTAAAATAGGCGCATTGCCTTTTAGCAAACGCAAAAAAAAAAAAAAAAAGCAAAAGAAGCCAAGTCAAAATGAAAAGGAGACATATTTCTTAATAGCCGCTTTTCATGCGCACGGTCGTTGAGCCTAGCACCATGAAGACATCAAAAAGCAACTCATCCCATAAGAGATGGCGGAGTATAGGGGACAACGCGTTAAAATTACAATATTTCACCTCGGACCGTGCATTTGTGACACTTGAAGTAATAAAGTATATATGTATGTCCATGTATAAAATTAACTACACCAAGAGGGCGGAGCACAGCCGTGGGCTTAACGCTATTAGAGATTGCAAATCTACATATTTACTTATGGGATTTGGCCATTGAACTGTTGCAAACTATGCGACAAATTAAATTAAAATTTTTAAATCAACTAAATTAACAATCAATCGTAAAGATAGTTATTAACCAATCTATTTAAAAGGGTATTATAAAGAAAAATTGGAATTAAATACATTAAAAATATTTAATTAGAATTCTGGAAAAATTTTGTAACATTTCCTAATCCAATTGTTAAAAATTTCTCTCCTTATGACTATTTCCGATTGTTAAGAAAAAGTGAACTATGACATCATATATGTATGTATGTACTTTTATACAATCTTTACTATATCTTTAATGTTGCAGTCTAAAATAAAGAAGCTTAAACTCTTTTATCACATCATAAACTAAATAAACAAGTTAAGTCAAGCTAAATAAATACAAATATTTTCCAAAGAAAAGATAACAGTGAGAGAGAGAGAGGAGAGAGATCATTTAAAATGAATGATTTCATCTCATCAGATTTAACTAACCAAGAGAGAAATATGTACACTATATAAAGTATGTATGTATATAAAAACTTGTATATGGTTTTAGCCATGGCATTGCAACTTTAACCTTAGTTGGTAATTTATATTGCTGTTGCTTGTGCAGAGTCACTTGTTGCTGTTGTGATGTGTCTGTTGTTGTTAGTTAATCATCTCTTATATCATTTGACCTCGACAAGAGTTCGCAGCGAGCTTTCCTGCATAATCAAGCATTTGAAATCATCCGTTTCGTTCATATTTTTTTTCTATCATAATTAACATCTACACACAAATAAATGCAATTAGTAGCCTCTGCTGCTGCCTCTGTTGCTATACTCAGCTTAATTGCACTTTCATTGGCATCCAAGCAGAGTTCATTGTCATTGCAACACAAATGGATGTGGGCCCGTGTTAAACTTGATATTTCTAGCCTACGTTATGCTTTCAACTATCCAACTCATAAGATACAACACGCACACAACATGGCAGCAAGTCAAGAAACAAATATAAACAGAAATATATATACAATACTTAAGTATATGCAACAACTTGCATGGGTCGCACATTTTGTTTAAAAATAACAAGAAAATAAGAAGAAATATATGTACATATGTATGTACATGAATTGGTTGCTGGGCCCACTCGATGCCCCATGGACTCCTGAAAACAAGGAACGGTTCGGGTGTATTCGGTTCAATAACAAGCAAAATGTCGAAAAGTATAAACATTTGTCGTCTAGCTAGACGAAACTATTTCTGGAAACCATTTTATACTTCAGAAAGACATTCAACTTAAACTCTGTTCAATAAAGTTAAAAAAAGGTAAAGAATAATGAAAAAGAAACCGAGTCATTATGCAAAAAATTAAAAGAGAGGAAATGACAAGATAATGAATAGAATAAAGTTCCAATCACTAGTATACATACTACCAACAAATCGCAGTTAAAACACTTTCCTATTAGCTTAAGCATCTTTAAAATTAACATATTAGACAAATTTGATATTTGTTTATGATTTTGCCATTTTTTTTTTCTTGTTTTTTTCTTGCTGTTGTTTGTTTGTATCTTATTTTTACTCATATTACATAATCTCTTTTTTGACATAAATCAATGTCTTTAAACAAGAAAAATTTGCATAAAAAAGAAATATGAAAAGTTAAATCTATCTATTTATCTAGCTATCTATCTACATATCTGTTTGTTGATTTGTTTGGCTATATATACACATATGTATCTATGTACATATAAAATTTGATTTCTTTTCCGCTTCTCTCTCTTTTTATTTTGTTTTTGGGTGTGGCAATATAGAATTATGTTTTTGTATTTGCCACTGCCAGCACTTGACCCATTCGGCTGGCAATCTGTGGCAACAATAAACAAACAAACGGAGCTCACGATGCCAAAAGTCTCAACAAGTAGAGAGAAAGAGAAAAAAGTTGGCCCCTCTCAAGTGAAAGCGCCAACTTTATTTCGGAAAATAAAATTTCCTTAAGGCAGTCAAAAAAAGAAAAAAAAAATAAAAAAGGAAAAATAAAAGATTACAAAAGAAAGGAAAAAAAAATCAACTTGCAGTCTGCAATCATATTTCACCTCTGCAGCATTTTTGCTGTTGCACTTGCTGTGGTTTTTACTGTTGTTGTAGTGATTGTTGTTGTTGTTGCTTTGGCTATAAAAATAACTGAACACTTGCCATTGCACACTTGGCCAAGTTTGGCAACTTGACGGCTGCAACCGGCAGCAAAAACCAGTTGTTGTTATTGTCGTTGTTGCTTTTAGCCAAAAAAAACTTTTTGCCTCCTAGTATTTCTAACTATTTTTGTCGTTTGCCGTTGTAGTTGTTGTTGTCAGTCTCTCCCCATGGCAACATTTAATTTCATTCATTGCAGCTGAAACGGCAGCAAAATACTGCCAACCAAAAAAAAAAAAAAAAAAAAAAAAACTAAACAAAGAAAATTGACAGACACCGAAAAAAAAAACACATTTTGTGTGACTCTGGCTCAATAGGGAGACACTGATTGGTAATACCCTTGATTTAAAAAGGGAATTTTTAAATGTTTTTTTTAGCAGTTTGCAAACTTTTTTTAATATTTTTAATAAATTTATTAAATTACAATTTATGCCAACTGTAAAAATAGAAAGTGTAATAAATACTATAAAAAATTTGCTTTATATTTTTGATGTATGGAGACTTAATTTAATAACAAATTTTTACAAATTTCCGAAGAGTTTATAAAAAGCAAACTCTAAGACCATTGAAATCTCTAAATATATATTCCTGCATTGTTTTCTTTATGAAGTGTAGTATTTGTTCGCTGTTTCCCAATGTAAAGTTTTGCTTAAGTTATGCCTATTATGTTTGGACCACGTGATTTTGCGGCATAGTTTGGATAATTCCTTCTTTTTTTTTTTTTTGTTTCCTCACCTCGTTTTAGTTGTTGTGTTTCGTTTTGTTATTTGTTGATGGGGTTGCAACAATCACAGCACCAACAACGTGTTTTATTCATCGCCATTCGTCTGAGAGTCGTCTTTTTAGTTGAGTTAAGTTTAATGCCATTTTCGTGCCATTTCTAGTTGCAAGTTGAAAAATACTCTAAAAGTGTGTTGTACTTTATGTATTGTTGTTTTTCTTCTTGCCACTTCATTTTTATAGCCATATAAAATTTTTTGTATTGAGATTTTCAGTGTTTTCTTTAGCTGTTTTTGGTGTGATTTATAAATTAAACTATGTATATAAAAAATTCCATATTAGTTGTCCTAAATTCCTGAAAGGTTTTTATTAAAAGGCTATTGAACTTTAGATAACCTTTTAATAAAATGCAATGCAAAAATTCATTTTTGAATAAAACAATAAAGTGAAACGAAGATATAATCTCTGGCTCGACAAATTAAATATAATTTTATATACAAAAAAATGTATTTTATAACTTATGTTTATAGAAAATGAATGGTTAAATAGATTCTAGAGATTGTTCAACATATTAACCTACAGAAATTTATTTATGCTAATTGTGATTTATCAATTTATTCTGTTGAAAATCTTTCGTATATCCACAAAATTCTAAATAAATTTGATAGATTTAAATTGGCTAAGAAGTACACTAATTATATGTATGTATATGATTTTCTACTGAATTATTTGAGGTTTGGTTGCATACCACACCCCAGATTATTTTTGCAAAGATACGACATTTATAAATGTCTGTTGGATCAACCCACATAATAATATATTAATTATATTATATCTATCATCTACATATTCATATATCTTTAATTGGCCTCAACATTGAAATGTCACTTGGCCTTTTGCTTAGCATAATTATTCAACTATATATTAACTGCCATACACTATAATTTATTCATATAAAATTTATCAACTCTATATTTATAAATATATATGTTTTTTTTATTCTTTACAGTTAATGCTGCATATATGACAGACCCACACAAAATTGTCAGCGACTGAGACTGAAGTAAGTAGAGCTCAACGAGCAAATATATGCAAATTGTTATTAAATTTACTATGCAAAAAAAAAAAGAAACAAAAATGAAACTTAATTCCCGCTAAAAATGGAGCAGCCTACACACACACCTGGTTTCTGGTTATATTGTTGTGCAGGCGGCATAAACTCTTTTTTTATGTTGTAGGTGTAAAATATATATATAAAATTTGTTATAGAATGTAGATTCATGTACAAACTAGAGCGGAAATTAGGACATGGGAATTCTAGAGCAAAAATGATGTCAGCAATTTCAAAGGATAACCGACTTATACAGGATGCTGTGAGGTTTTGCTGTGTGTGTGCCCAGCGAAAAGATTTTACCCTGCAAATACAGAGAAGGTTGCATATACTAATTCATTAAATATATGTGTTACACTATACAGAATATATATATTCTAGTCGCTCTCAGTCAGAGGTATTAACTTTATTTAAGGGAACTTGTAAATTAACTTTGACACTTTGATTTTTCTAGCTCGTTAAAAACCAACGTTAGTTCTTTGTTGGATATACTACCAATTTTTTATTACAATGATTATTTTTCTGTTCTTTTTTTCAATGCCCTCTCGTGATGTCATTTCTCTCTTCTCTGGCTTATAAAATTGATTTTGCATTAAATACAAATTTTGGCATTGTTGAGCATATTGTTGCGGCGAACGTTGTTTGTTGATGGCTGGCAACACTAAAAATCAATTAAATTGCTATTTTTATTTATAAAAAGAACAAAAAAAAAAAAAAAAAATGATACACAATAAATACCCAGGCGCCGCCGACAGATACACTCCCTCTTTCCCTTTCTTTCTTTTCACCTCTTACTCTGTCTCTCTTTTATGCCAATTTTACTTAGCTGCCAAAATGTTTGACCAACCGCACATCGTGCACATCGTTTGCTGACCCAAATATTCTTTAGGCTAAGAATAGCGAAAATAAGTATCTAAATGATATGTTTTAAACAATTTTCGCGTGCTGCTGCCGTCTGCCTCAAATTACATTTTAAAGAGTGAAAGATAGATAACTGAAGCATAAGTGAAAGAAAGAAAAAGTTTGGAAAACTAAAAGAAAAAAATCTACTTTTAGACACTAAAAACGAGCAATGAGCAATGCATTTAACCATATTATCTTTATTAAAGGAACTCTATGTTTTTTATAAGATGGAAAATGGGGAGCCCGATCTTTGCTTTTAATTTTTCTGTATATCTTTTTTTTTTGTATCGGAACATGAGAAATACCATAACGTTGCTTCCCTCTTCTCAATCAACAATAAAAGTTATTTTGTTCCCAATTACTAAAAGTTCTTAAGATAAATAAAGTCTATCTAAATATCAAGGCTGGGATTTATTTCAATGCGGTCAATTTTAATTGCCAATTCTTTTGTGGTTTCCTTTTCTTTTTAGCGCTTTTTCACTTTGCTATTGTTATGCATTAATTAATGGTGATTTATTATAAACATACTTCTTGTCTTTCAAATTAAATACATGAAGAAATTTATAACAATGAACCCAATGCATATGTATGTATATACCTATATATCTGGTTTGTTTATATGTATATAAATGTATTTTGGCTAACAACCAAAAACATCAACAAATTCCCACTGTTTTTTCACTTGTCATCTTGTTTAGTAAAATTTAATTATGACTCTTGAATGCATTTTTATTCCATCTTGAATGCCCCTACTATATACATCAAATTTTTTCTCTTTTGTTTCAGTTTTCCTCTGAGATTTTCTACGTATTTCCGCATTGCGTCTTTTGTAATTTTTCTTCGTCATAAATCAATTTGTTGCAATTTAAACAATTTTCAAAGTGTGTTCTATTTTGTGCGTTTTCTAGTTCGTTCTGCTATAGTTCCAAGTAGCCAAAATTAGAAAATGAAGCAAATCAATCAGGCGCGACCTTACCTTTCCTTCCTTCGCCAATATTTCGATTCATCTAAATGAAATAAATATTTAAAATTTCATACACATATAAAAGAATTTTCACACCCATTCATATATGAAATTCCTCAATATACAAACTTATTTCATTCATAAATATAAATTACAATATACAATATATATGATGCATGAACAATCGTTTGTCTTAAAATATCTATGAAATTTTTCCGAGTTATGACAAAGTAAATTTTTAAGTATTCCTTACCTATAAATTAAATATTTGATTAAAAAACCATAGGTCTGTTAATAGTTTGTAGGACAAATGCCAAATATTATAAATAATAATAATAAATAATAATAAATCAAAAATGTTAAGCAAATTTAACTTGGTCATTTCAATAGATAAATATGTTTTTGTATGCGCACACATTTCAAAATTGTTTGTCAACTTTTTCTATTAACAAAACCCTTTCACGTCTCTGTCACACATGCATATATTATATGTAAATATATATTTATAGATTTTTAACGACAATTCTCACTTATGTATATACATTTGTATGTACAGAATATATACATATGTATATTTAAATTACGTGACTTTCAAGTGGGAAGTTTATTTATTTTTTGATAATTGTAGAAAGTTTGCGTTTTGTGGTTTTCTTATCGATATTGTCATTAAGCTTGTTTCTATAAAAAACAAGAAAACAAATATCACTATCTTAATAGAAACATTTGTTATTTTTATTGTTACAATATCTTTAAATCTGTTAATAATGACAAACTTTTTATATATGTACATACGTACACAGATGGCTACACATCTTAATCTATTAAGTAGTTATCTATTTTTTGGAACTTAGAACCTTTTCCTAATAGTAATTAGTTTGAGAGACATTATATCCTTGATATTACATATCTACCTATTAGAGGGTATTCAAATGTCGACGACCCTTAATTTGATTGAAAGGCTGTTGGTTTATAGGTGGTTTTCCTTGTTTCTTGTTTTTTTTTTTTGTCCATTGTATCCTTTGTATAAGATTCATTCTCGTGTTTTTTATTTAAAACAACCGATATTATATTGTAAAGCTTCATTACTGAACAAGTCGCTACTAAAGTCGCAACGAAAAGTGTAACGAATAAAATTGAAATATTTAACAACAAAATAAATTGTGTAAAAGGAATTTAACAAAAAATAAGTAAAAATCCACCGATAAAAAAAAAAACTTCAATTCAATTGACACGAGGTAACAAAATCAAAATGTTAAATGATTATTATTTTTTTTTTTGTTGTATTTGGCGATTGGCCAAATTTTGTCAGTACGGAAAATGTTTAAGTCAAAAATTGTTGATCCGCGTGTGTTTATGTATGTATGTGTGGGGGGAACCTTGATCTTGTCCGATCTGTCATGGGGCCATGTGGAAGATATTTTCCTAGGAATAGAAAATATGTATTGGAAAATATTTTTTTCGCCCTCGACTCGAATGAGTCACTACCAAAGAAATTGCAAATTAGTGAGTTTGTGTTATGTTCGTTGTAATTGTTGTTCGTTCCACCCCTTGACATTTATCCTTTTTGCTTAGTATCCTGCCTCAACACCCCAAGTATTAACCGAGGGGTTCTCCCACTTTAAGTGATGAGAAAAATCGATAAGCCAGCCTGTCATATACTTTTCATTTCATTTTCTTTTCGCTTTAATTTTCCTGTTTAATCTTCCTTTCTGCCTTGCTCAATAGTGACATAATCCAAGTATATATACATATATAATACCATGTGCCCAATATGTCGCGCAAGCCAACTGGGAGAAAAAAAAAAGAGAATGACAATGAGTGAGTGTGTGGTAGCCAGTCAGCCGGCGGATTGCGTCCAACTGTCGCCAAAGCCCACACTGCCACCACGCCACGCCTTCCTTTTCTTTTCATTTATTATTTGCTCTTGGTTGTATTTTTTTTTTTTGCCCTTCCTCAAGTTGCAAGTATTTTTCTTTCTTTTTGAGGATGTGCGTGTGCTTTTTATGACTTAACTGGCGCCAATCGAATTTGTTTAATAGAAATAGTAAGGGAACCCACACACAATGTATGTATTTATATCTGAGTGTCAGCATTATTCAAAAAACCAGAAAAGAATAAATTCCATTTTGCCAAGGGCACTGAGCTCAAGCATCAAAATGTTTTAATTGCTTGGGATACTCTCTCTATTTTTTGGAAAGAGTAATAACCTCTTTTATTAACAATGGTTCTTATAGATATAAATATATATAAATAAATATTAAATTAAATTAATATATATTAACCCTAACAAAAAACACAATATGTACCTTGTATTCAAAATTGTTTTCAATTATATGGTAAAAGTGCTTACCTCGCCTACGCGCTATGCTAAAAGTTTCAATCCTTTGAAGTGAAGTGAGCTGAGTAATTGAAAGAAAAGGGCTATTGAATAACAACGTACTCTATTTCTATTGTTTGCTTGGGGGGGGAAATAATTGAAATTATTCACTCAGAGATTTGTTTGAAAAGAAATGCCAGCTCACCATATCCATTTCTATTGTTAAATTTTTCAACAATAAGCAGCCATTGCTATTCGATTCAAATAATCGAGAACACATTTCTTTTTTCTTTTAACTAATATAACTAAATCTCCCATTTATAAGGAATATACGTTTTTTTTTTTTAAATAACTTTTTCGCAGTAGAAAACAAAACTTCGAACAAGTAACATTGCTAATAATATATTCAAGAAAAAAAATATTTTTGAATTTCCCTGTTTTGATCGTTTTTCAAAACCAAAAATCTGAAAATTTACAAAAAAAAAAAAATACCGTTTGCAAATTCATTGTAAAACAATTATATTAAAAATCGAAGAAAATAAAGAGAAAAGCGTCCAGAAGGTCCTATTTCTGCAATATGTATCCAACAAATCTGGGCAAACAGAATGGTGCTTTGGTGCTGGAGGTATTAAAGGTTCTGGGTCGTCCGGCTACCATTTGTGAGATTGCGGAACGTGTGGCCAATATTTATAAGGTGCCATTAGATCGAATTCAACCAGTTGTAGGAGATGTTCTCAAATCTGGTGTACAACATAATTTTTTTAATTATTACAATTGTCGCTATACAGTAAATAAGCATACAATTGATCAGCTAAGACGTGATATTGATAATTATGCATTACAAATTTTATCAATGGGTCGACGCTCATACGGTGGAGGTAATGGTGGTGGTAATAACGGATTGGATACACCACAGCCATCGGAATTAATGTTGAAACTAGAACAATTAGATGGCTCGCCGCCATTTCAATTAAATCAAAACCGATCCACTGGAGAGCGACGTGAGCGTACACCATCAGGAGATGCCCCAACATTGGATGGAATTCGCTTAGAAATGCCACTTTAAATAACAGAACTGTGTACATGCATACATATATTTTATTTATACATAAGCACACCCTCCCCTCATCATCCCAGCGGATTAAGTCTATTAAAAATCAGAATGACGCGCTAATGCTTCAAATCAATTTCTAGCAATTCAATCTAAACAATTGGTGGGGGTAAATGCCTTTGCATTTGGGGCAATGTCCTGCTGCAGCCATTATCCTTTTTCCTTTGTTTAAGCGAAGACAGTAGCAAAGTTGTCTTGTGGTTTACTTTTCCATTTTACTTTGAAGTTCATGCATTATTATGAACCTGTCCATTGACAGGTTGTTGGCTGTCTAGTCAAAGAACACCGAACTCCCTCTTCCTCCCCTCATCTACCACCGGTACGCTTTTTGTAGTCTGGGCCAGACTTTAGTTATGACATGATATTCCGTTTCTCTTTTAGTTAAATGGCAACAGAATTTTCCTTTCTCTGGCCTTTTGTTCGTCTCGTTTTTGTCATTGTCGTTGTATGAGTAATCCTCTTTGTCCATCCTTAAATTGTGTTGATTCATTTCTCCTTTTAATTTAATTGAAGTATATGATGTATTCTACATATATGAAAATATACAGACTACGGATTAAGTCGCATAAATTCTCTCTTATTATTGAAGACGCTTTTAAAAGATAAGCCACATGGTGTCATTGACATACGCTTATAATGAAGAGAAGTGATCGTGACAAGAACTGAAATGGAGTTAAATGATTTCTGTGGATCAGATATTTACAAGAATTACTATACTTGATTTTTCTCTTATATATATATTTTTTTTTTACAAATCAAATAATCATTTATATGGAATTTATTTTAAATGCTCGTTTTCATTATTTTTTTTTAATGCACTTGTAGCTTAGCTTATATCAGGCAGATTTCTTTTGCCCTTTGTTCAACTTAATTAATTAAAATTAATTTGACAGCAGAACAAAGATACAGACAGGCAGACAGAGAGAGTGAGAGGAAGCTATATGTATGTAAAGGGTAACAAAGATGAGCAAATGAACAACATGTAAATCAAAAAGTTGTCAAATTAAAATTTATATACATATATACAAAAAACATCGTATGCCATCCTAAATATAGATACATATATGTACATACACACACACACACACACATAGATACACAGTATAGGTTAGTTATATTATGTATTATGTTTGGGGGCATGCAACAGCAGGGCGTGTCGAGTTGTAATTAAATTAATTTTCATAATGTCAGGTAAATAACATTTAAACACAATAATAATAAGCCAAGAGTAAACTTACGTCAACTGATTATAATATTAGTTGAAATATTCTTTTTGTTTTTTTAACATTTGTTTTTTTTCATTGCAGAATGAGCCGCCAACACCAGCGGCACCATCACCACCCCCACCATCAGCAGCAGCAACAGCTGACGGCCCAACAGCAACAGCTGACAGCCCAACAGCAACAACAACAGGCCCTGCTGATGGAGGAACATGCTGCAGCCGCCAAAGCGGCCGAATTATTCGATTTGCTTTGTGTGGCCACAACAATGAGACAAATTCTGGCCCTACATCGGGAAATGTGCGAAGCAGTTGGCCTGCGACCCTCACCATTAAATGATTTCTATCCCAAGCTTAAGGTCAAGGTGCGATCGTGGAAGGCACAAGCGTTGTGGAAGAAATTTGATGCTCGTGCTGCCCATCGGGTTTATGGCAAGGGTATGTCCTGCTCCGGCACACGAGTTCTGGTCATTGGTGCCGGACCCTGTGGCCTGCGAACAGCGATTGAGGCTCAGCTATTGGGGGCCAAAGTTGTGGTGCTAGAGAAACGTGATCGTATTACCCGCAATAATGTATTACATCTATGGCCATTTGTCATAACGGATCTAAGGAATTTGGGTGCAAAGAAATTCTATGGTAAATTTTGTGCCGGATCCATAGATCACATTTCAATCCGGCAACTGCAATGCATGCTACTAAAGGTGGCCCTGCTCTTGGGCGTGGAAATACACGAGGGTGTGAGTTTCGAGCATGCTGTGGAACCAAATGAAGATGGCACCACTGGATGGAGGGCAGCAGTTAGCCCACACGATCATGCTGTATCCCATTATGAATTCGATGTACTAATTGGTGCCGATGGCAAAAGGAATATGTTGGATTTTAGGCGAAAAGAATTTCGCGGAAAATTGGCCATAGCCATTACGGCAAATTTTATTAACAAAAAAACTGAGGCTGAGGCTAAAGTAGAAGAGATTAGTGGTGTGGCCTTTATATTTAATCAGGCATTCTTCAAAGAGCTTTATGGCAAGACGGGCATTGATCTAGAGAATATTGTCTACTATAAGGATGAAACGCATTATTTTGTGATGACCGCCAAGAAACACAGTCTTATTGATAAGGGTGTAATAATAGAGGATATGGCCGATCCGGGTGAGTTATTGGCTGCCGCCAATGTGGATACACAGAAACTGCATGATTATGCCCGTGAAGCAGCCGAATTCTCTACACAATATCAAATGCCCAATTTGGAATTTGCTGTTAATCATTATGGTAAACCGGATGTGGCCATGTTTGATTTTACCTCAATGTTTGCCGCTGAAATGTCCTGTCGTGCCATTGTGCGTAAGGGATGCCGCCTCATGCAGTGCCTTGTAGGTGATAGCTTATTGGAACCGTTTTGGCCAACCGGTTCGGGATGTGCTAGAGGATTCCTCTCTAGCATGGATGCTGCCTATGCCATTAAACTCTGGTCCAATCCTCAAAATAGTACTCTGGGCGTTCTTGCCCAGCGTGAGAGTATCTATCGGTTGCTCAATCAAACCACACCAGATACATTGCAACGTGATATTAGCGCCTATACAGTTGATCCAGCCACACGATATCCAAATCTAAATCGGGATTCGGTAAATAGTTGGCAAGTTAAACATTTAATTGATACAGATGATCCAACAATATTGGAGCAGACATTCATGGATACGCATGTTGCTCTGCAATTACCTCATATGGAGACTCCAGGAAGACGCAAGCGTCGCAGTGGAGGTAAGTAAACAATATCCCTTCGATTTATCTCTTTGGACATTCTATACTCATTTTTTTTCCCACAGATCTTTTACCACAAGGCACCAGCCTTTTGCGCTGGATCAGTGCTCAGTTAAATACTTATCAATTTGCAGCAGAGCTAAAAGAACCTTCCGATGTCTTTCGGAATGGACATGTTTTATGCGCCATCATCAATCGGTATTTTAAACAAATTATGTTAATTTAATTAAACTAATTATAAATTTATTGTTTTTTTCTAGCTATCGGCCGGATTTAATTGATTATGCGGCCACCAAGGATATGACTCCTATGGAATCCAATGAATTGGCATTTGCTGTGTTAGATCGTGAATTTCATATTGGTCGCATTATGAGCGCCAAGCAATCCGTTGAATTAACCGAAGTGGAATCACGTGTCTGGCTAAACTATTTAGATCAAATCTATGAACTATTTCGCGGTGAAATTCCATACATCAAACATCCAAAAATGGACTTTAGTGATCTACGTCAAAAGTATCGCATGAATCATACACATGCCCAGCCCGACTTCTCGAAGCTGTTGCAGACAAAACCCAGCTCCAAATCACCCATGCAGGATGCTGTCGATGTACCAACAACAGTACAGCGTCGCTCAGTTCTGGATGATGAGCGTGCCAAACGTCAGCGTCGTCACGAGCAGCTTCTAAATAGTGGAACAATAACTGCTGTCAATGCCGGAGGCGGTAATCCGGCCATTAATTTGCAACAGGGTGTGTTAAAAATAACCATTATAAAATCTGGCAAACAACTGGCCGACAACTGATTGAAAAGAGTCTCTAATGACAATTTATTTTCTTTCTTTAAAATAAAGCAAGTTTATAAAAAAAAATTGATTTTAAAGGTTCCACAACTATAACATAATTATCTATATTTTGAAAAAATAAAACAAATGATGCTTTAAAGGCGATCTACAGAGGAATTAAAGATATATTTGGATTATTGGAACCTTTTTTTAAACATTTTCTTATGGTGTTGCTCTTTCAATTTGTTGTCAGCCATTGGCTCACATAGATTATATATATTATAGATTATGATAAAATGTTTTATTTTCGTTTTATTTTAGGCCAAAGCGATACACCTCGTAGATCGAAGAAACGCCGCCAAGCGGATAAAACGGCAAATATTGTGAGTAAATTATCACAACATATTACAAATATTTATTACATATTATGTGGTTGGTTGGCTGCTTGGCACATAGATCCAGGCATCCAATCATAATGTTCAAATAATAGTCCCATAAGAAGAGTATATTCAAAATTGTATCACATTTCAATACATATCTATATATCTATATATATCTCTCTCTCTTTCATACATACGTTCATACATATTAACTATTTACATATATCATAAATTTATTGTTATTGTTTACATAAATATATATATATATATAATAATAATACATAAACCCACATACATATCAAGGTTAAAATCATGCTGAAAAAAGCTCTCTTTCATGAAATCAGTAATGCCATAAATGCATATGAAACCATTAATGAGGTCAGTTCAATTCGTTTCCAAAATGTGCCCCAAAGTGTTGTTCAATATGTTGTCAGTTCCTTGTCCTTTGTTCAATCAAATCAGTCAATCATTTGTTTTGCCCTAACCATAATCTTATCCACACAAAACTCTCTACTAACAAACAAAAAAAAAAGAAAATCAATCAATCCATATTTGTTAGTCAAAAGTAGCAATTTAGTCCTAACCATTTATAATCACACGCTCAACAATTCAATTGGTAAAACTTTGTCCATATCTTGACTCTTGAAATGTGCCCGAGCAGGAGGAGCGTCAACAGCGTTTGAAAGATATTGAAGAGAATCGGCAGGAGCGCATGAGCAAGCGACGTCAACAGCGTTATCATCAGACACAGAACTTTTACAAAAGTCTACAATTACTTCAGGCTGGTAAACTATTGAGGGAGGGTAATGCCGATGGCTTAGCCGAAGATGGCAGCGCCTTTGAGGATTATTCCATATTCCTCTATCGTCAGCAGGCTCCTGTATTCAATGATCGTGTCAAGGATCTAGAACGCAAACTTCTGTTTCCTGTAAGCCAATAGAAGTAATGAATGAGCCTGCTGCCTGTTTGCCTGCCTGACTGTTTGTTTGTTAGTCTTGATCCAAATCTGCTCAAATCGGGAAAAATTTCGCTCTATAAGAAATATTCTAACTCTGTCTTTGTCTAACTAACCGCAAAGGCATGTTACACGATAAGAAAGACTAATCAAGCAGTGTGAATAATGTCAAAGGATATCAGCTGTTGTAGGAAACAGTTTCGCCTTCCTCAATATTTAATTATGCAACACTGTGGATCAGTGTTATCAATCATTTTTGCTTATTGACATGCCTGTTAATTAACTGAAGTTTCCTATATCGATTAAATAAATTAAAAAAAAAAAAGTTGCATAGTTCTCGTTGTCTTTTATCAGATGTTGTATTTGTTTTAATCATATAGAATAAGATGCTGCCTTAATAATCCTGCTATATTTGTTGACCGATCTGAAGACACAATATATAGTATATATAAGCTAATTGAATAAACCCGAATTAGTTTAAAAGCTCTTTTTTATCTAACGTGTTGAAATACTAAAAATTTATTTAGAATTTATTTTGTTGGTTGCCTTTTTGTTTTTTTTTTTTAGTTTTTCGTTATACACTTGTTTTATTCTTTCTGATTTTAAATGTTTATTGTTAAATATTTGAGCTAAGAGTTTAATTTAAATTATAAATATCTATATCTATATATCAATTTTGATTTCTTCAAACCCTGAATCCACCTGCAAACTTGACACCCACAAAAACTATACACACATACAAATATATATCTGAAAATCTACCTGACACCATAAACCAATCAAAAGGATCGGGAACGTGGCGATATACCATCGGCTCAACCACGCACCGCTGCCGATGAGCAATTTAGTGATCGCATTAAGAGTATGGAACAGCGCATGACCTCACGCGGTGGCTATGGCAGTGATAAAAAGCCCAAAGATTTAATGCGAGCCATTGGTAAGATCGATTCGAATGATTGGAATGTACGTGAAATCGAAAAGAAAATCGAATTATCGAAAAAGACGGAAATCCATGGTCCCAAGGGACGCGAGAAGGTGCCCAAATGGAGTAAAGAACAATTCCAGGCACGACAGCATAAAATGTCAAAGCCCCAGCGTCAGGATTCGCGTGAAGCGGAGAAATTTAAGGATATCGATCAGACGATTAAAAATTTGGATAAACAACTAAAAGAGGGTCATAATTTGGATGTGGGCGAACGTGGACGCAATAAGGTTGCCTCCATTGCTGGTCAATTTGTTAAGAAGGATGATGGAACATCGGAGGAGAAAAATGGCAGTAGCAATGCCACCACTACCAATACAAACACAGTCATACCTAAATCTGTGAGTAATTTTTGTGTTGCCAACCAATTATCCTTTAGTCCTTTTTTAGTTGCTTTTGTTGTTGATTTTTTTTTTTTTGTATATTTAATTATTCTTTGAATTATTGCGCTTTCGGCTTTCCTTTTGTTTTTATTTTTGTGGTTAAGGGATTACCCCGTATTTTCCGCTGCTGTTGCCAATTGTTGTTGTTGTTCTTAGGCACACACACATAAACATATCGATACATTATACATACACAAATCATTCATCTGAATGCTTAAAATTAATTGTTAATGGTTGTGGTTTAAAATCATTAATGACCTTTTTCTATCAATATTTACTAAATATATTTATTTTATCCAATTTTGCAATAGAGTTCTAAGGTGGCGCTGGCCTTTAAGAAGCAGGCAGCATCAGAGAAATGCCGCTTCTGCAAACAAACTGTCTACCTAATGGAAAAGACCACTGTGGAGGGTCTTGTCCTGCATCGCAATTGCCTTAAATGTCATCATTGTCATACCAATTTAAGACTTGGTGGCTATGCCTTTGATCGGGACGATCCGCAGGGTCGTTTCTATTGTACACAACATTTCCGACTGCCAGCCAAACCACTGCCACAGCGCAGCAACAAGGCAAGAGTAAGTTAAAATTTTTATATAGATTTAATACGAGAATATAATGTCTCTATATATATATTTTTGTATAACAGAAATCCGCGGGAACACAAGCTGCAGTTGCAGCAACTGGCACTGCTGCACCATCGATTGAACCTATGGATACTACACCACTTCGGGACCAAGTTGATTTATTGGAATCCTCACGTGGCTCTGCCAACGCTATGGCTGGTGCCAGTGCGGATGCCATGTCTGATGATGAGGCAAATGTTATTGATGAGCATGAATGGTCTGGACGCAATTTCTTACCAGAATCCAATAATGATTCACAATCGGAGCTATCCAGTTCAGATGAATCGGATACTGAATCTGATTCGGAACTGTTTGAAGAAGCCGATGATTCGCCTTTTGGTGCACAAACCTTACAATTGGCCTCGGATTGGATTGGGAAGCAATATTGTGAGGATAGCGATGATTCGGCTGACTTTTATGATTCCAGTGAAGGTATTGCAGGTTAGCTTAGATTTTTTAATAATATATTTACATGGAAATTATTAATAAAACAATTCTCATTACGCTTACAGATGATGGTAAAGATGATACCGAGGGCGAAGAGTTCAAAAAGGCTCGTGAAATGCGACGTGAGGAAGTTCGACTTCAACCGTTACCTGCCAATTTGCCTACCGATACCGAAACGGAGGTAAGTAACATTTTTATATTATTATTTTTCTGATGGTTAAGGAATTAACTAATATTTCTATATATTATATATTCTTTTATTATTGATGTTCATTTTGAAAACTCTTCATTCCTGTCCTTCCTTATCCATGTTGGTGTTGGTTCCATTAAATTGTAGAAAATTAATGTAAATGCAGATAATAAAGAGAATTTGGATCGTAGCTCCCTCAAATCAGCCAATTCGTTTGAATCGGCTCAGAGTCAAGTGGCCACACCCACTCCGACTCCAACACGGATTGAACTAGAGCAACTTGAAAGGAATGCTCCGCGTAAATTTAGCAGTGAAATTGAAGCGATTAGCGAGAAATTATATCATCTAAATAACATGGTGAAAATGAATAAAGATCTTGAAGTGTTAGCCAAAGAGAATTTGGTTAAGAGCGATATATTGCGTAAACTTACACTCAAGGAGAAATGGTTGGCCGAAAATGCGGCCATAGCAGCAGGAATGGCCAATCCCATGAAGGTTACGCCCACAGCACAACCAATAACATCCCCTCCCAAATCTAAATTTGATGAGAAATATGAAAAGGTTGTGAGTGCTCCACCAGTGGCTGAACCTAAAGCCAAGCCAGTGATTGATTTCAATTTGGATGAGCTTAAGCCACGTAAGCCGAATTTTGAAGAGCGACCACAGGAGATGCTACCGAAACCAGTGAGCCTACAGAAGGTAACCAAACCAAGTCCTAAGCCAGAACGTAAGAATGTAAGTCGCTCCAATAGCATGAAGAGTAATGCCAGTTCCGGTGGCAGTCCACGTCCCAAAAAGTCACCACAAATGCAAGAGAAAAAAATGCATATAGAAAATATTTTGGGCACCATTAAGAAAATTCAAAAGCAACAAAGTCACGAAGAAGATGATGACGATGATGCCATGGATGTGGATGTGCCCCAGGAAAATAAGGAGTTGAGCAATAAGCTTAAAGAAATCCAAGCCAGCAGCTTTGCCGGAACAATGGATCACATTAAATCTCAGCTTACTATGCCAACAGTTAGCAGTTCTCAGGCCGCATCATCAATGGATCTATCCAAATACTTTCCCAATCAAAAGCAGGAAAAGAGTACAGCGGCCAATACAAATAAGAACCAGAAAACTTTAAAAGATGTTGATTTGGCCAAATATTTTCCAAGTAGTCCAGCGCCACAGCGAAGAACAGTCGAAACGGTGGCCGAAAGATTAAAGAAATCCCAGACTGAGGCTTCATTAGCCAAGCTTAAAGAGAAGCCACAATTGGAGGATAATAAATCAGAAACCACTAATACCAAGCCTGTGCCACCAAAGCGTCAAGCTTCTTTAGGTCAAAATTTTAGTTTGCGTGATCATCAAATGGATGGAGCACTTGATTTAACCAAAAAGAAGACACCCGTAAAAGTTGTTAACCCGGTAAAAAAGGCAACAGCAACAACAACAACTGTGGGTAAGGCCACAGCAACAACCAAAGGCAAAATAAAAATTGTTAAGAAAATTGTACCCAAAGGCACTAAGGCTAAAAAAGCAGCGGCAGCATCTGCAACAGCAGGATTAGGACCAGAAGCAATCGAAGTACCAACAACCACTGAGAAGCAACCACCACGCGATGAAGCTGAACGGATTTTGGATGAGATTTTGGGTGATGGTGCGACACGTTCCCCAAGTACCGAGTATCAAAAACTATTTCAAGATGAAAAATCGCCAAGTGATTTATCTGATAATATTGATCGGATTCTCGAAGAGACGGGTCTAGATTTGGAATTGGGTTTACCACGACGCAGCAGTAAACCCAAGTTACAGAAAACAAAATCCCTAGGTGAAGGTGACTTTGAAATGAAACCTTCGCCTCGTCTGAGCGGAGTTCAGAATTTACTGAAACGTTTTGAATCTCTCAGTTCGGTTAGTTCACAGAATAGTGAAGATCAGGCATTCAAATTGCGACGCATGGAGTCAACCACCAGTAATCTGAGTAGTCTTAATCGTTCTCGTGAATCATTGGTGTCAGGCACAAGTGATTCCATGAGCGATCTAGAAAAGACTATGGATTATTTGCGTAATGAATGGCGTAGTGAAGCAACAAATTTCTTGCAAAAGAAACGTAACAAATTCTATGCCCAAAAAGAGGAGAAACAACAACAACAGCAAAAGCAGGCTGAGATAAATTCTAAAGCAGATGCAATTAGAGATTTACCTGTCCAATATCGTGACTCTAAAATAGCAAAATTCTTTGGACTCGGTTCACGAAAATCCCCTGAGAAACGTTTGTCGCCAATAAAGAAAAAGAAATCCCCCACAAAGGGTCCCAAAAAGGCGGCAAACTCAAAAGCCAATAATTCTTTAGAGGAATTGGCCAACATTAGCAATGCACGTCAGGCTAAACAGGCCCAAAAGAAAGCTGTTAAATCAAATGACACCGCTAAGACTCCGGCGAAACCTCAAAAAAAGGCCACACCAGTTCCAGATGACTTTGAGATTTTAGATTTGTTGGAAAAGGCCACAGAAGCCAAAGAACAAGAGCGTGCAAAGACAAAGAGTCCAGCCGCGGAGCCAGTGGTGGCAGTTATAGAGATGAAAGTGGAGAATAGTTTAGAAAATACTCCAATTATTCAAACAGTTCCTGTTGAAGATATTAAGAACCTGCCCAAAACTGGATGCGATAAGTCTTTAAGCAATTCCCGACGTGGTTCTCAAAATAGTTTGGTGCTATCCCGGAGACTTTCCGATATTTCCTTAACCGATAAGCTTAACCAAGATGCTCTAGCCGCACTCAGTCAACTGGAAAAAGAACATCAAGCAAATGATGTGGAAAAGCTATTCCAAAACATGGTTGAGGAATTGGATCAGAAGCCAGAATCTTTAGGTGAAGCTGATGCAGAAGCTGATGCGGAAGGTGATGCAGACTCCCTGTGCACGACAATTAGCAAGAGTCCCAGTGCTCAGCCAATCACTGTGGTAAAGCGAGGCAGTTCGGAGGAGCATAGCATTGAAAAGCTATTTGGCAATTTCTCTGATGAGATGCTAGTAAATGTGGAATTTGATTCCAACGAAGAACTTGTTGGTATTACCCCACGGGCTACCTATATTTCCAGTGAATCGGCGGATCGTGACTTTATAGATAAACTGGAGTCACTCGAACGGGATGTGGAGCCTGTACAAATGGATATACTACATAATGACGACAACAAGGATGAGATAGATGGCTTGCATTTTCCATCACGTCCACAGCGTCGACAAAAGAGTAGTTCCTCATCAAGTGAACCAACAATGCCTGCGGCTCCGCAACGTCTTAAAAATAAATTAGCTAAATTAGATCCGGAAAGTATGCCGCCTTCAGTTCAAGATCTTCTTGAGCAGCACGTGCAGCAAGATAAAATGGAAATCCAGGTTACAGAACCGGTAGAAACATTAAGATTCCCAACTTTAGTTGTTGAGCAGCAGGAAGAACTGCAAGCAGATCACGTAGATGGTACCAAAGAAAATGGATTTGTTGATTCAATTCCCATAACAATAGAAAAAGAAATTTTTGAGAAACCGGTCCAGATTATTGATAATATAAACTCTATAAAGAAACCCCCGTCTAGTCAGAGCAGTTCTCTTAAAAGTGAGAACTCTTCACAAGGCAGTCTCAATGAGAATCCCAAAATTCTAACACCTGCCAAGCAGAGCAGCAAAGAGAATTCTCTGGACTGGGACATGGAAAAAATGCCCGCATCACCCATGCCACGGCGCAAACACCCACAAACACAGGCCAGTAAGGAGAGTTCCCTAGAATGGGACATGGAAAAGATGCCAAATAGTCCCATGCCTTCGCGTAGAAATAAAGTATTGCGCAACATATCGCCAAGCAATTCAATTCAGCTCCTTAACAATATCACCGATGTCAATGAGGAGGCAGCTCAACGTCGTCTCATCGATGACTTTGAGCGGGAGCGCCGTCAAGCTCTAATAAAGCGGGACGAAAGTTTCGAAGTTATTGCAGCTGAGCAAAGAAGACGGGATTCTCTTCAAAGTAGTAGTAACTCTAGCAGCAAACGAAGTCTACCTCCCGTTTCCAACCCAATGATGAAAATCTCACAACCGAGGAGTACAACTCAGGACACTAATCGTACAGATGCCACAAAACGTGAGGGTACTCCGCCTATGACTAAAAAACTTGAGCTGGATAATATATCTACGCCAATGGACTCGACTACGTGCTCCACACGACGTAGCTCATTTGCATTTATAGAGTTACAGGATAATAAGCCAGTTATTGTGCCTATGCCAAAGAAACTAAAACTACCCAAAAAGGAATCGGCCAAGTTTGTTCCTGAAACAATTCCTGCCGATGAACCAGTGCCAGAGGTTTTCCAAGGTCGCGCTTGGCCAAAGATGCAAATAGAGGGGGTAACTCTAATTAGCGACGATGAAGAAGAGGATAAGGAGGAACAGAAAAAGAAGCAATTACCTGAATATGCTCGCTCCGATTCCCCACCATCGGCTGCTTTCAAAAATCGACAGTGGCCCGATGGCAAAACTGTGTTCCCAAAGAATCAACGTGCCGATTCCATAGAGCCAGATGATGTACTCGGCCTATTTATGGCCAGCAAGCGACGTGGTTCCAAGAGTTCAATAGCCAGGAATAAACCACGCTCTCAATCGCCACAGCCGTTTAAACCTTTGGCAACAAGCTCACGCCAGAGTTCAAAATCGTATAGCGATCTCAAGAAAGGAGCCTCCACTCACGCCTCATTGCAGTCACTTTCCGCTCAGTCTAGTCAAGATGCCGATAGTCACTCAACAACAACTACAGTGACTCCATCACGACCAATAAGCTATATCAACTATGATGAATCGGTCGATGCTAGCACAAAAGCTTTACTAGATCGTAGTAAGAAATTGCATAATCGTAAGAGGGATTTCGTTAATGAACGAGTAGTGGAGCGAAATCCTTATATGCGGGAAGTTATACGCAGTACAGATCGCAACGATTACACGGATGTAGATGAAGATCTTACCAGTTACCGGCCACGACACTATGCAACAACAGCTGCTACCAGTCGTTTTCCCAGCACAACAACGCGCACCAACAACTATGACTACCTCAACCGAAGACCTACCAGCTATTCAACATCAATTGGAGGAGGGACTTCTTCATATTATCCTAGCACTGCATTATCTTCTACAACGCGCAGTTCTCATCTCAGTGATCTATTCAAACGACGCAGTCCCAGCACAACGTCCAGATATGGACAGTCAACACTAGACTACAGTCTTCCATCAACCAGCAAAGAGTCGTGCGTTATCTCTTAGTTGTTAGCCTTAATTAATTGACCAAAACAGCAAATATTTTTTTTTTATTTTCCAAAAATATGGTAACCACAACCCCCTCCTAGACGACGACTCAATTATTATTTCTACTGAGGACCTCAACAACAAATAAAAAAAAAATAAAAAAAAAACGAAATACAACCGATAACAAAAACGAAATATGTTGAACCCAGAAATCACCAAAAACCCACAATCCGTAAAAAACACTAGGTCTTAAAACTGAACCATTCTACGTCTATCCAAAAAAAAAAAAAAAAACCATACCAACCAACCAACCGCACGCCCGCCCGCCCGTCCGCCTGCCTATCTGCTCTTGATGTGCAACGCCTACAATTTAGTCAGACAGACAGAAAGAGAGAGAGAGTGAGAGAGAGAAAGTAACACAATAATTAGACAATTTTCATATCCAAATCAATATGCATCTGGGTACGATCTATGAAGGTAAATTCAATTAGAAATTATCTGTCCAAATGTTGCGCTAACACCCAAAGCAGCCGCCCGAGCCAAAAAAAAAAGTTTGTAGTCTCTAAAAAAAAAAAAACATATATACCTATACATATATATAGAGTAGAGAAATGTTTATCGTTTTGCTCTATTTGTTGACGTCTATATCGTTATTCGTTAAAAAATAAAATAAATATAGTCTAACCCGAGTTCCATATGCCAACTACCAAATGAAGATCTAACCCCAAAAATTGTTGTCGTCCTTGTGTTTTGTTTTTGTACCTTTCTGGATCGTACCTAAAATGGCATGTCGCAAATGCTGTCAATACTGCTCTTGCAGGTCGCTGCTGAACACTTTTCTTATTTTTAAATTAACTCTCTATTACTCTGACTAATGAAGCATGAGCTGCCCGCCCCCCCACAAAAGGAGTGTTGGGAAATCATAGAATCTCCTTTGTAATGGATATCTATAGCCCCAATCCTACTGTTATTCTCAATGCTTTGTTTTCTTATGTTATTTGATGTTATTTTGTTTTGTTTTTTTTTTTCTTTAATTCGCTTCTTTTGTTTAATATTTAAGTATAATAACTAATAATTGAATTGCATGCGGTTACGTTTTGCAGGTACAGACCGAATCCGATAGCACATCACCGGACGAAGTTGAGCTTAATTCTGCCACAGAAATATCCACCGATTCCGAATTTGATAACGACGAAATCATACGGCAGACACCAAAAATCTTTATCGATGATACCCACTTAAGAAAGCCCACTAAAGTTCAGGTAAGTTTTATAAATAAATATAATATGAATTGGAATAATCTTACAAAGTTTTATCATATATTTTAGATCAAGTCCAGCATGATCATGCCCAGTGCCGCGGGATTACATCAAAAACAATTGGCATCTCGTGAAAGAGGCGGCAGCTATTTACAAAAATATCAACCTCAACAACCACCACTGCCACAATTTAAACCATTAGTTCAAGTTGATCCCACGCTGTTAATTAATAGTCAACGTGCTCCCCTCCAAAATCCACGTCCTGGTGATTATCTGCTAAATAAAACGGCCAGCACAGAAGGCATTGCCTCCAAGAAAAGTTTAGAATTAAAGAAACGTTATTTGCTTGGCGAACCAGCCAATGGTAATAAGATACAGAAGTCTGGCTCGACATCGGTATTGGATTCACGTATACGTAGCTTTCAATCAAATATCTCGGAATGTCAAAAGTTATTGAATCCCAGCAGTGACATTAGTGCCGGTATGCGATCTTTTCTGGATAGAACAAAATTGGGTGAGGGTCAAACAAATGATCTTATGCGTTCGGCCACAAGCAATGTGATTAATGATTTACGTGTGGAACTAAAGATCCAAAAGACGCCGTCAAGTAACTCTACAGATAATGAGAAGGAGAATGTATTCGTCAATAGCAAGAACGAATTGAACAAAGGCATGGAGTACACGGATGCGGTAAATGCCACATTACTGGAGCAACTTAGTCGCAAGAATTCGCCCACAACACCAACAAACAATAAAACTGTAATCGAAGTAATTGATCTTGTTACACCAGAGAAGAGTTCAATACCGATTATTGATTTGACCACAATTGAGACACCAAAGAAACTAGCCGATGGCATTACTGAAATTGATGATCGTCTAACGCCGGATAGCAATAAAATCAGTGATCTGCAAGAAAAAGAAGTTAAAACGGAAACTAAGCCAGATGTGTCGATGGATGTAAAAGAATGTATACCCGATATATTGGGACACATTAAGACAGATAAACATGCAAAACCCAATGTGGGACACACTGACGATCAACAGAGTTTACTTTCCCACTCTGATGAGGAGAAACGTGACTCGCCGGAGAAAGAGAATGCTGATCCCGATGATGATGCACAGGATGCATTACAAATTCAAGTGCCCAATATACCATGGACGAAAAACAAACCCGAAATTATATCGACCACAGCTAGCAGTGGTGGCACAACATGCTCAAGTTCAAATAGTTCCAGCATTGAGGATATACAGCATTATATACTAGAGTCGACAACAAGTCCTGATACACAGACTACGACAGCGGCTGGCAAACACAATGTCCCGCGTCTGGAGGTTCATGATACCACTGGAGCCCTAATGGAAGTTGATAGTCTTATGATTGTCAATGGCAAGTATATTGGTGATCCAGATGATGTCAAATATTTGGAAATGCCTGCTGATGTCATCGTTCCAGCGGCAGCAGCATTAAAAACCAGTGAACTTGAAGATGACCACGAGGCAGATGTAGAACCAGTGACAGCTACTCCAGAGCCAGCAGAATGTACAGTCATTGAGGCGGAACGTCAGGTGGAAACAACAGCATTGCCCGAAATGGCACCACCAAAATTTAAATTTGATAGTAAAAATGAAAATAAAATTGAAAGCCTTAAGAATCTGCCCCTAATTGTTGACCATCATATAGAACATGGTCAGGTGGTGAAGCCCGTTACTCTAAATTTGAGTAAAGTGGCCAAAACTCCGGATACTCCTACAACACCAACAGCTCATGATAGTGACAAGACGCCGACTGGACAGGATGGTAATTCACGTGAATCGGATTCGGAAACTGAAGCCACTGGAACTGGTCAAGTGTTAACTGAGACAGAGCTATCGGATTGGACGGCTGATGATTGCATTTCGGAGAATTTTGTCGACATGGAGTTCGTTCTAAACTCAAACAAGGGAACCATGAAACGGCGGAAAGACAAGAGGCGAAGTGCCGCAGTTAAGCTACCCAGCGGTCAGGATGTAATCCATGAGGTGGCCAGACAAGCACCAGTTGTCGAAATGGATGGTATACTCCATGCCATTGATATTGATGACATTGAATTCATGGATACGGGTTCCGAGGGATCTTGTGCTGAGGCTTATTCGGCCACCAATACCGCTCTACTACACAATCGTGGATATATGGAATATATCGAATCAGAGCCAAAGGTGCAACAATTTAAGCAAAAACCAACTCCCCCGATACCACCAGCTCAGCTACTGCCATCGCTGATAACGAAACGAGATGAGAAATTGGGAATAGATTATATTGAACAAGGGTCGTACATTTTGCATGACGATGCTAAGACTCCAGTGAATGAGGTCCCGTTGCCAGCTATGAGCCAATCCATGACTGACTCGAGCACCCTTAATGAACTTGATGATGATAGTTTGGGTGTTGGAATGGGAATGTCACAGACACAGCCAACTACTACAGAGGAGAGCGAGGCTCTGACTGTAGTTACCAGCCCATTGGATACATCTTCTCCGCGGGTTTTGGATCATTTTGCCTCCCTGCTGGCATCGGGCAAGGCAGATGGTTCTACGCCCAGCAGTTCGGAGCAACAGCCAAAGACATCTACAGTGACAACTAGTAGCAGTTGTGCTAGTAGCTCTACACCCGGTAATCAGGATGTTAAGGAAACTGTTACTGATGAGGATCTTCAGATCCAATTTGAATATGTGCGTGCCCTGCAACAGAGGATCTCACAGATTAGCACACAGCGACGTAAAAGCTCTAAAGGGGAGGCTCCACCAAATCTGCAATCAACTGTGATAGAATCAACCAATCAAGCCTCCGATTACCGAGAGATCGATGAGCCAAATATGCGACCTAGAAGCAGCAGCTCCTCCACTAAAGTTCCTGAGATACCAACGCTCAGTAGTAAACTGGAAGAGATCACCAAGGAGCGTACAAAGCAGAAAGATCTCATTCACGACTTGGTAATGGATAAATTGCAATCGAAGAAACAATTAAATGCCGAAAAGCGACTCCATAGGAGTCGTCAACGTAGTCTTCTAACCAGTGGTTATGCAAGTGGATCCAGTTTGAGTCCCACTCCTAAGCTGGCGGCAGCTGCCAGTACTCAAGATACTAATTGTTCCAGTCAGGCTCATTATCATATATCGACAGCTGAAGAGCGACCCAATAAGACAACAAATCCTCTACAAAAATCAGCCACTGCCACATATGTCTCACCGTATCGTAGTGTCCAGGCTCCCATACGTTCGACAGATGCGTATAAGGCCCGTCCCTTTAGCGAGCATATAGATGCCGATCAGATAAAACTACTCGATCGTTATCAATTAAATAAAACTTCATCATTTAATAATGGTAAAATTGGTGAATTTGTCACGCCCATTGCACCAATACGCACAAATCGCAGTGGTGAACAGAATGTTGTTCCCGTTGAATTAAACATTTCGGCATCCACAGAAAATTTGCGCAGTGAAGCCAGAGCTCGTGCACGTCTTAAATCCAATTCAGAGTTGGGTCTTAGTCCGGAGGAGAAGATGCAACTATTGAGGAAACGCTTGCACTATGACCAGGCTGCCAAACAGCACTTGGAGGAGTTGCATCATGGTGAACTGGCTGCTCGGGCCAGAAAAATGAGTGCCTCTAAGAGTGTCAATGATCTGGCCTATATGGTTGGTGTACAAAAACAGCAACAACCACACCAACAACAACAAATGCTTGACAAGGATACAATTAATCAATCAAAAGTTGCTGATTTTATATCCGATCCAAACTTGGCAGCCAGTAGTCATGACAGTGGCCAACAACTAAAAACAAAGTCCAATAAGAGAAGCAAGGATCCCGAACGCCGCAAGAGTCTAATACAGTCCTTGTCAAGTTTCTTCCACAAGGGTAGTAATTCCACATCTCCAACGGTAACGACCAGCCCCAAGGAGCTAGGCGCGGTTACCGTTGCGGCTGCTGTCAATCTCTCTGACCAAGCAGAGCGTCCTGGCACCAGTAGTAGCGCCACTCCACCAATCTCTGATGCAGGCAGCGGTGGCGGCACCGGCAGTGGTGGCGTTTTTAGCCGTTTCCGCATCTCGCCGAAATCAAAGGAGAAGTCAAAGGTAAGTTTATTGTCATATGGTGATCCACCATGGACAGTATACATCATCCAATCTAGTCTAACTCCTGTCAATGTGGTGTGTAACTCATGATTCTTCGGTGTGTGGGTGTATATTATTGTCCCATTGTTTTTTTCGTGTTACCAATTAAACAAACATAAAAAAAAAACTCTTTAATCATTTTACAGTCTTGCTTTGATCTGAGGAATTTCGGTTTTGGTGTAAGAACAATTTCTTAAAACTTAATACTTTAACAACTATATCTAAAAATAATTTGGCATATTTTTGTGTTCTTTTTCTTTTAATAAATTTGTGCATGTTTTGTGTAAGTAATAATAATTAATTTAGTCATAATACAGTAGAATTCAAATTATCCAGATGTCCAAGAAAAGTTAAAATAAAAAAATTATTATTTTCAATAATATTACTAATTTAATCATATTTCATTATATGCGTGTAAGAAAAGTGATTTGAAATCCTTTTACCTTTCAATATTTCGATCTTCCGCATCGAATCTGGAACTCTACTGTAATAGACTTTCGAATTTGTAATATTTCCGATCTAATTTATTTGTGTTTTGCTTTTATCTTATCTAACTGTGCTTTGCTTTTGATTTCCAATGCAATTAATTGTTTTTTTTTTATTTTATTATTTATTTTAAATTTTTTCCATTTTCTTTTCACAATTACAGCTTAAAATATTCAAGTCATAATATAAGATTTTTACATGTTATTTATATATATATATATATGCATATATATATATTTGGTTAGCATTTATCGGGTATCTTTAAGTTAAATTATGCTTGTGGCAATATTTTATATACACACACAATATATAGGAAAGGTATTATTCCTAAGTTTTTTTTTGGTTTAAGCATCCTTTTTTGTTTTTCTGGGTTATCAATAAATATCTTACAGTTTCGGTATAGTTCTAAGAGTTTTGCTTTTTATTTTAAGTTTATTTTGCATGAAAAAAAAGGTTTTTTTTTTTGGAAATCGGTTAAGGTGACCCTCTTCCAAAAATAAATAAAATAAAAATATTTATGGTATTTGCTAAAACTTAAACGCTCTCCCATATTTTCTTGCACGTTTTGTTACACATATTTATTTATTTTTCTTTTTTTTTTTTGGTTAATAACAATCTACTTTTTCTTTTGTGTTTAATAATAATTGTATGAAATATACAAATTGTTTAATTCTCAAATGTTTCCTCTTTTCACTGCTGCCGTTCGTTGCAAATACAATAAAACGACTACAACAATGAAACATTCAACTAAATTAAATTTTGATATACCCAACTATACAATAAACAATTAGGACAAGGATCTTGGCATGATTACCGCCGCAAATGCAACCACAAACACAAAACAATCATCACAGACAAATCATTCTCAAGATTATCTAAACACAACGTCAAATCAAAATCGCTATCGGAAACAACAAACGAACACAAATTCGAACGCAAAATCGAAATCCGAAACGTTCTCGACATCCAGCCCACAACTCTATATACACAAGCCACATCATTTGGCCGCCTCGAAAGCTCTGGATGATCAGACACCGCCACCTATACCACCATTGCCACTGAATTATCAAAGATCCGATGGTTTGTTAATCTCATTTTGTTTGTCTACATTTACCTCGTTTAAACCTTTTGTCCCATTATTGAAAATATTGTATTCTGAATATGATATCTAATAATTTGTTTCCCAATTAATAACAGATGAGAGTTATGCTAACGAGACACGAGAGCATAAAAAGCAACGTGCCATATCGAAGGCTTCACGACAAGCTGAGCTCAAGCGATTGCGAATCGCTCAAGAAATACAGCGCGAACAGGAAGAGATCGAGGTGCAGCTAAAAGATCTGGAAGGACGCGGTGTACTCATTGAGAAGGAACTACGTGGCGAGGCGCAACATACAGAAAAGTAAATAAAACAACAAATCTATTTAATATGACTGAATTAAAATGTAATTATATTTTATAGTTTGGACTTGGCAAAGGATAACGATGAGAAACTATTAAAGGAACTTTTGGAAATCTGGCGTAACATCACAGCACTCAAGTAAGTAGAAATAAAAAATGCCACTAATTAGTGTGTAATCTAACTATTATATATCTTTCAGGAAACGCGATGAGGAACTGACAATTAGGCAGCAGGAATTGCAATTGGAATATCGGCATGCCCAGCTCAAGGAGGAGCTCAATCTACGTTTGTCATGCAATAGTAAGTGAATCTTAGATTCTTAGTCTACAGATAAATAATAATTTTGTTTAATTTGCAGAACTCGACAAGAGCTCCTCTGATGTGGCGGCCGAGGGTGCTATACTCAATGAGATGTTGGAAATTGTTGCCAAACGTGCGGCACTGCGTCCAACAGCCTCCCAGCTCGATTTAACTGGAGCGGGTGTCGCATCAACCTCAACAGAAGCATCTGGCATAAAGCTAACCGGCCAACCACACGATCTTGAAGAATCAAACGTAAGTTCCTAACCAACTATCAAATGTATACTCTTTATTAGAATCTTATGTACATATTTCCATTTTTAGATTTGAATTTCAAACTTCCCTTGGAGTTTGTTGGCCTTTGAAATTGTGCATGGAATTTTAAGCCTAAATACTTAAGCAAAACGTACCAAAAATTGTTTAAATATTTACCAATACTAAAATATGAAAATGCAACGTATGAGCTGTAACAAGAACGAGCAAGAACTATTCATTGCCGAAGAACAATTTCATCAACAATTAATTTAAGAAGAAACGCGCAAGTTTATTGTAAAGTACACAAAACCAAAAACAAAAAAGGAAAAAAAAAGAACAAAATTAAGTCGAAAGTTTGTTTCTCAGCATCAACTGGAAAACGATTTGATTTCGTTTTGTAAATTTATAATTCTATTTAGTTAGTTGTGTGCAGTTGCAAATTGACCAATTGTCTGATCTTTTCTATGTATTATGTTGTCTATGAATATAATTTAAAATATAGTATGTGCAACGGGTTTGTGGCATGTAAATGGTGTAATATTTGTTCCATTTGCTTAGGTTAGTATCATTTACATAGTTTTGATTATCATTTTTGGAATTACTATTATTATTTATCAGTGTTTGTTTGAGTGTGTGCAATTTGAATGTAAAAACATTTACATATGTACATATATGTATATGTATATATATGATCCAAAAAGTATATATTGATTGATCCATATATGTAATATGTATTTTGCTGCCCAATTTAAATCAAAGTGAACACAAATATATACACACAAATATTTTCTATGTAAAATGAAACGATATATGAAAGCAAAGCAACCATTTATTGTATACTAATGAAATGAAATTAAATTATTGTGTAACTTTTATTTATAACCTGCATATATAAACAATATTTATCGAATTTATTATGTAATTTTTGATTTATTTTAAACTGAATAAAGATTTTAAAGAAATAAAATCCAGCAATTGCTTTATATTAAATTTAAATCTATTAAATTTTGTGGGAATGAATAATGAAAAGAAAAACAATAACAATTAATAATTTTCCAACTTATTTCATTATGCAAACAGTTTAACTGTATTTACAATTGAAGTCCGATGTATAAGGATACTAAACAGCGCTTTCAAATTCTTTATTCTTACATAAATTCTATGAATCAAATTTTGAATTTCTGCCGCCTATCGATAAAATTGCTAAGAAATTTATCGATAATATCGCTGACAGTTAAACAGCTGCTGGTACCTCAATGAAAATTGTTTGTTGTCACTAAGGAACGCACGGATCTAAAATTTGAAAGGATATTTTCGTTGCTAAATATAGGATAAGAATGGCCGATAAGATATCAGGTGCAGGACAGGAGGTCGTAAAACCTGCAATTTTTAAAGAGAAAGAAAAGCAACTCAAAAAAGATAACGATGAGGAAACGCCGGGTAGGAAAATTTTTACCGCCAAGCCAAGAGCGTCTAATTGTAGTAATAATTTGCATATTTTACAGATGCCCTTAAAAAGGATGAAAGAGCTTACAATATGCGACCCACTTTCGGCGAAGGTGAAATGTTTCCATTGCCGACGATAAAAAGTATCATGAACACAATAATGTCGCAAAAACTAAAAGGTATGAGAAAGGGTAAATCCATATTCAAAAAATTCCAAACAAATCGTCGCTAAGGGCAACATCAATCCCAATTTGCAGACAAGACGTATGACAAAGTCCTGGCCAGCACTTGGACGCATGAGATAGCAGACGAAGTAAACCAACAAATAGCAACCAATCCGAAAGTAAAACGCTACAAACATGTTGTCCAAGTGATGCTGGGTCAGGAGCTTGGAGCAGGAGCCACTTACAATTCGCGCTGCTGCTGGGATTGTGATTGCGATACTTCGGTTTCAGAAGTCTTTAGCAATACTAGTCTATTTTGTGTGTGCACTGTCTTTGGGACCTATCAGTATTGAATTGAAACATTGGTTTTCTTTTATGTATATGGAAATGGTGAGCAGCATTTATGCAACAACTTATGTATATACAAAATTTAAACTAGTTAACGTTTTCACATTAGTGGCAGCCATTAGGGCCAGCAGCTTTACTTTCAATGTAACATTGTTTGTCTTCAAGATTTGACCTTCGTTTTGGCTCATTGGATGCGCACATTGAGGGGATTCAGTATGCGGCCCGACATTACAGCAACGTCCAAGTCACGATCAATGATGAAAAACAGAAATGGATGATTTACAGAGATCTGAATGGGTTTCGTTTGAGCACCATAGTTGCCTGATAAAGATGTAAATGAAGAAGAAATCAAATAGGAAGTTATTATTAGGTCTTTGTGTTGCTGCTGCGCAATCTCTGTTGCAGTTGCATTCGCAATTGGGTGGGGTGATGGCAATGTTGCGCCTCAATGCATTCCGTTCAGGTGTCTGGCAGCAATTGGTAGTAGACTCTGATACTTACGCTTAAGCTGATTGATGGGATGTGTTCGAATGTTAACGTCTATAGATTGCTCAATATGTCGCACATAGATGCCTTTCTCATCAGTCATGGGTCGGAAATCGGCACGATTTGGCTCAAAGATATCACAGCTGCAATGAAAATGAAAACAGCCAAACAGGAAAAGTAAAAGTAAATCACACCCATCTAGGTCCAGCAATTGTTATAGCTTACATTCCCATCTGAAAGAGAGAAATATGAGGAATTGAAAATAAACTTATATAACAATGGCATTTTAATAACCGTTTAAAGGTTTTAATAATATATTTCTTAGTTAACTAATTTGTTGTATTTTTACCGACTTACATTCTGCAAATCGTTGGTTAGGAACATAGTGCCGTGTAATTTGAAGTCTGGAATGATGGCTTGAACCCAACGCGGCTTTAACTGCTTCCTCATTAGACGTAATGTCGGTCCCAGTTTAAGTGATGCAGCTGCCGCAACAATATCCGTATGATAGTCGGGCAAAAGAATCATAAGGTTATATTCAGGTGTATCCAATTCCAGTTCCAAGACACTCATCTTCAAGTGTTCAAAATATTTGTAATAGAGCACAGCATTGTATACTTTAAAGGTGGTGTGGACAATCTGCTGGCTGCCCAGATAGAAGACATGGCTTATAACATCCGTGTTGTAGTTCGATTTGCTTTCGGCTCCCTCATTAATATAATGTTGTTCAAATTCATTGCTTATGTGGGCAAAAGCAGGCGTTGCTGGTATAGCTAAAGCATGAAGAGGCGGATGTGGATGCTGTACTTGTGGGTTGAAAAGTGTCAAAAAGAGATTTGCATCCAGTTCTTTGTAACCAAAAATATGACGTTTGTGGCGTGCTAAAGTTTTAGCCTTACGAATGGAAGAGATATTCTGTGGCTGTGAAGCTGGAATTATGGTTGTAATTATTTTACGTATGTTGGGTGCTGATGTGGAATTTCTTCTTGGATTTGGTGCTGCCACTTGGCGTTCCATCATGGGCATAACGGAGCTACGGGCACTGGGCAAATAACTTGGCTTGGGTGTAATTGGATTAGAATGTTTTAGTGGAGCCTGTAACTTGCTGGTGGGTAACCGAGAAACACGAGCTTTTTGTATGCGTAAAAATGGTTCGGCATCTTCCTCGGCCACAAAAGCAGAAACAAGTTCGGCTGCCTCATCTCCGCCAGCTTCTTCAACGGAACTCGCAGCTGGTGTTTCCTCAGTGGGAGCTTCTGTTTCAGCCTCAACTTCTGTTGTGGTAGTTGCCTCCTCTGTAGTTGTTGTTGTAGTCTCTTCTGTGGTGGTTGTAGTAGTTGGAACTTCTGTGGTGGTTTCTATCTCTTTGATTGTTGTAGTTTCGGCTTGCATCTCCTCGGCAGTAACATTGCTAGCCATAGTTGTATTAGCAATTTCAGAGTCAGATGTCACATTAAGTGAAATGCTCGAGATCATATCGATACTTAAATCATAGCCATAAAACATTAAAATTGTTTCAAAATCCTTCAACACCGTCACATTATTCCTATTTAGGCTGAGACCTTTTAAGGGATTATCGGATCCAAAAAAATATGTCTGCAATATAATAATTTGGTTTTAAGCTGTGTAATCATAAAGTTTTCCTAGTATTAATGCAATTTTCCAATTTTTCTATTTCAGGGGATGAATATCATAAATAATTTAACTTTTTAATTAGAACAAATTTAATTTAAGTTTCATATTACATCATTTGCCATATGATATATCTATTTATATGTGTATGTGTATATAATTATCATGTCATATCATGCCTAAAACTAAACTCTACAATTGTTAACAATTAAAAATCTAAGCTTTATCCAAAATATGTTGTTATTCATAAACTCGGATTATTTGGTTCAGATAAAAAAGGGTCAATAAACTATTGAAGCATGTTTAAAGATCAATTGAGTGTGGTCATAAAAACACTGACAAGAGTTTAGGTTGCCCTGAGGGCATATACAATGTACATATGTTTATCCATTTTTTTGGTTAGTTTTTTTACATTCATATATGTATGTACATAGGTACATATGTATGTACATATATCAATGAAGTGTAATCCACTTGGCAATGTGTTTGCTTAACCAAGCATATAAATGTGGGTTGGCATTTTATTTCCATGTTTTTTGATTTAAATTCTTTTTGTTTTTTTTTTTTTTTGGGGAATTTTGGGGAGAATTGCTGTAACTTTAGGCTATAGGTTAAGTTTAAAACCTCACCCTCAGCCGCCGGTGTATGTCACGATAACCCACACGTATGACATCACGATTGTTGGGTAGTTGGAGTACATTGCGCAGTTCGTTGGCACTATGACCGGCTGATCCTTCATATAGGGCCACCAGTACACTAACCAAAGCCGTGGGTGAAAAGGCAAAATTATTGCGATTGAGTATGGAATGATAATGTAGAAGTCGATTGGTTAGATCGTTTGTTAAATCCACCATCACCTCGGCGGGTGTCAGTTCCTTGGTGGCTATCAATTGTGGTAGGTGGTCCAGCGGTGTTAAAGGCGGTGGAGGTGGCAAATGGGGATGCGGAAAACCGCTGGCACGAAATTCCTCATGATCAATTTGTATAAAGTGAGCTTTAGCCGGTAAATAAACAACGAGACTGAGTCCCAATATCACCAGCCAAATAATCAAGGCAAATCGAGGCATAACAAGAGAGTTGACCTTGTCCGAATTGAAATAGTTGCACTTTGATTGTCGCATTAACAGCTATTTGCCTTCTATTAAAAACTTTTTAACAAAAAACTTTGCAAAAACTGTCCGTGTTTATAAATTGAAGTACTTTCATTATTATTTAGCTTCTAAATTCTAAAATTCAACATTCAAATCAATTAACCGAATTGAGTTGTTTGAATTCAAGGTGATGATGACAATTCTGTAATTTGTGAACCGTCAAATAGATCGCGTTTTACACATATGTAGATTTATACATTTGTTTATAGTTCCATTTATTTTGATTTGTTAGGAATTGGTATTTAGTTTAGATTTTAATTCAAACTGATTCGCGTGATTGCTGCCGCCAGACTGAATTTGTGAAGAGCTGCACCTCTCTTCATAAAGTATTGTGGTACTGCCAATCCCGATCGATTGGAATGAATCGGCTACTTTTTATGGTTCGTATTCGGTAGCAATGTTTCGGCCAACAATTTGTTTATAAATCTGCAAGCAATCATCCAGAAGCTGTGCTGTGATATATTAAAATGCGTACGTACATACATATATCAACAAAAATTTATGATCTAAGTGCTTCAAGTCCCTTAACCATTTATTAAATTATGTTTATTTAATTTTTTTCATTTTTGATCAACAATTGTACAAATCTGGCAAAGGTATGGAATATAAAATATGTACGTATATTTACGTACGTATCTTCTATTTTACTATTTAGTTTGTGAAATTTTTGTATATGAAACTACAAAAATTACGATGTTTGGTTTTCCTTCAATTTTAAAATAACTGAAATCTAATACCGTATTAATTTTGTTTTAATTGTTTTTCGACTCTTTTTGGAATCAAATACTAATATTGAAAATGGCCTACAAGTTTTTTTAATTATTCTAACCGTCATCAGCATTCAAATATTTTATAGTCACGACCATCACTAGGGTTCAATTTGAGTAAAGATCCGCTGTTTCGTGACTCACGGCAAAAGCCATATGAAACAATCCATCAGCAGCAGGTAAATAAGTTAGGTTTGACAAAACTGAGACCAATTCGAGGATTATGTCTCATCCCGTGGAGCGTGAAGCGCGGGAGCGTAAATACCCATTTGTTCACATGAGAATAGGCGATCACACAGTTTTGGACACTATCGAAGGGCGACACTCTTGCCGGCAGTGCAATAGATCCAGGAAATTTTTCTGCTACAGCTGTTACAAACCTGTGGGTAACCTTGGTGACACCTTACCAAAAGTGGAACTTCCTTTAAAGATAGACATCATTAAACATAAAAAAGAAATCGATGGAAAGAGCACTGCAGTACATGCGGCAGTATTGGCGCCAGAGCATGTCAGGATACATACATATCCCGATATACCCGACTATAGAGGGGAGCCGGGAGTGGTGTTAATCTTCCCCAGCTCAAAGAGTCTGACTGTGCCTCAACTGTTTGAAAGAAATGTGCAGTTAAAAATCGATGACAACTACGGCTTGCCGAAAGGTCATCATATGGGGACCATGCTGCGACGCCGAATGGATGAGGTGGAAATGGCTGATTTTGAAAAATTATCAATTACACGTTGTTATACCTATAATAATCTGCCGATAAAAAGAGCTGTGTTTATTGATAGCACATGGAACCAAAGTCGCGGTGTTTATGCAGATGAACGGGTTAGAGAATTAAAAACTGTGGTCTTACAAAATCGTCTCTCTCAATTCTGGCGACATCAACGAGGTAGTCCACGGTGGTATCTGGCCACTATTGAAGCCATACATCAATTTCTGCTTGAAGTTCATGTCAATGCATGGGGTCTCAATGCCGACTACCGCGGGCTTGATAATCTAGATATTACCGAGGGATTTCATCAGCTGGCCAAGCCACTTACGATAGCTACCAATGCAGAGGATGATGTCTTGGGCCGAGAATCGCCCTACAATGGACAGTATGACAATCTCCTATTTTTCTTTGCCAATATGTATGATCTTATACATAAATACTATGATCACAATGATCTCATATCATATCGACGACCAATTTAAAGATGTTTGTCCTTTATTTAGACAGGAGAAATAAAAATTTAAGTTTATTTAAAGCTATTTCTTTTTCTTCTTGCCCTCATCACTTGACTCGGATGGGGAATGTGATTGCGCTTTCGGTTCGGTATTCACAGCCTTTTGCCATTTAAGGGGATTGCGGCGATACAGCGGCCATGGAGGAATGGTAATCTGTGCACAAAGAGAATCATTCTGCTAAGTTAATGAATTACAAAATATCGCTGGCTGACTTACCAATGAGGAAAGTAGGAAGCCCACACCCAGTATATAAACTGTCTGAGAAAATTGCTGGACAATAGCTCCATAAACAAGACCAATAACACCGAAAAATGTTATGATGAGGCGGGACCAGCGTTCAGCCTTGGCTTGGCCCACAAAGTCCTGGAAATAAATTGGTTATCATTTAACACATGGCTCAACCTGGAGGGGATTTACCATGTGTGTAGGTATATCCAGCATGATGAGACTTTTGTTAAATTAACTAAATTTTCACGTAAACAAATGCATATGCGGCACGTCAGCAGTAGAGTTTTTGACTTAGCGATGAGACTTATGCACATTTGTACAAGTATCGGAAAGTCACAGTGGAGACAAAATATCGTTAAGTCACAGTCGTGAAAGAATCGTAGCTGTGATTTTCAAGTTTTGATTCAAATGATCTTTAGAAAAAATACCTCCCGTTTTTCTTACTATTAAAATAAAAAACACTTGGATATTTAAGAAAAAATTTGTTGTTCATACAGTTATTTGTACAATATGTGTGATGATATGGCGGAATGAACCGTGGACGTTAGAGATATACTAATAAATACGTGGCGTGATGTAATAACTATGATTAAAACTAAGGGGAATGTGCATTGTCTTCATTTCATTCGTTCGTTTGCATTTAAAAAAGGTGTTTCCTTTAGACTCGAGCTGCACGAGTGCGTCGTAAATGCAAAATATTGATCACGCATATGACCAGCCAAGCAAATAGCGCAAACCAGGAAAAGATTACAGCAAAATATAAGCAGGCGGCCGTGTTAATGCGTCCGTACCGATGAGGTCCGTAGGAATTGCTTTCCACTAGATAGTCCATGAAATCAAATACTGCGGCACAGGACAAACGTTGCTTAATGACAGGCACAATGTTGCCCACTCCTTGAATTTCCTTCAAAAGGGATTCGCGGTACTGTTTGCATGTCACTTCAAAGCCATCGGTGAAAATAGCCGCATAAATAATCTGATAAATAGCCATGATCACAGATATGACAGTCGCCGGAAGCCCTAAATGAACAAAAACGAATAATTAGAAATTAGGGATCGAGAGACGAGCTGGGCTAAATGACCTACAGTAATACGGAGAGAGGCCATCGGGTGTCAATTCGGATTCAGTGGTCACCACTATCATGTCGCCAGAGCTGAAATGAAACGGAAGTGTGAGTAATTGGCAAAACTTTAATTGAATCATTTGGATCTTCAGCCAAATGGATTCTATTAGCATAAGACCGTTCTAATTAGTTAGGGAGTGAGTGTCTGTGTGTGCTATTAACCCACTTGACCCCCAGACAAATTTTAAAGATCGTCACTTACCGCTGTCTAATGGTAGCAGTCCCCGCCTTGGGCTTACCCCGTCCAATGCACATTCTATAGCCATGATAAACGCCCAAGACGACAGCAAAGATTAACGGTAACACAAGGCCATAAGTGGCGTAATGGCAATACGCAATATTTCCACCCTCAAAATAGTTGTAGGTGCTGTGGCTGTGGAGAATGCATCCACAATTCGTATCGGGACAGGCATTCAGGGCATATCGCCAATGTAATGTCGCCACTGCTGAGGTAATGGAGCAAATCATCGAGGAGACAATGATGAAGGGATACAAATAGGACAGGGCACGCTCAGCACTATAGGACATTTTTGGGCGTTGACTGTGAATATATAAAAAAAAATACAAATGGGTTAATTGATAAATCTTTAATTGAGAGCTTCTTGAAAGTAATTGCAATTCAGTTTGAAAATTCAAATTGCAGGGGGCGTCTGCTCAGTATACACCTGGCTCTCTTTCTTTCTCTCTTGTTCTCCTGGCTGTTACTCTCTACACGGCGTCACACATACACACAAACTTGTTTTTGTTTTAATGCTTACTGTACCCATAATATAAACAAACATTTCGTTGGACTAGTTATAAATTATGAATTACTTCATATTACTACTTATTTATTTTAAATATTGGCTTGTTATAAAACGGTTGTATTTATTATTTAGGCAATTTCTTAGGGACAACCTGCTGACACATACACTCACACAAGCGCACTAAGTAATGACACACCTACACGAGTTTTTTAATCGCTAAAGAGTTAACAGAACGACAACCAACTGCATGGGCAGCAAAGAAACTACTGATGTCGTTTTTTTTTTCGGAAAACTCTGATCAGAACTGAGCAACCAAACAGCTATCGATTTGACGAAGATTATATACTCTTCTTTTTACCGATCACTCGTTCAAAATATAATTGAATAAAGATGAGTTTAGAATTTAAACTGTTAATAAAAAATTTCGTACATTTTTTTATTTAAAGTGAAATAGAGAAGTCCGACATTCTTTTTATGGGAGGCCAATCGCCAATTATTATTTATTATTAAAAGAAGAAAAAATTTTCTCTTTTAATAAGTCTTTAATTCTTCGTATGATATCCTAATTAAAAATATACATATGTTTATATTTACTTTATGTGGAATGTAATGATTACTTCTAACTTAATATACTCTTTCTGCAAGGTGTAAAAAAGATATTAAGTGAGCGAGCAATGAAGAGAGAGTGCGTAGAGATGGGCGCGTGAGTTATTATTTAGTAGAAAGTATGAACATGTTCTCCTAAAATCAGTAATGTACACACATAAAAGGACTTTCAGTCCAAAAATTGTTCTCTTCTATACACTAAAGATACATTATTTTTGGTCAACTGTTTGTAACTTGTGGATGCATTAAAAATACATAGACCAAAAGCTTTCGTGATCACGTACGCACCCCAAAGAATTAAATATTCGTTATCACGTCAAGTTGGCAGCTCTTGGCCGTTATATTTAAATAAACATATAATTTTCTTCAGCATCTAGCTTGCATTAAATGAATGAATTTTGTACTCTCTTCATGTTCGACATGTTGTTGGCCAAGCGCCATCGTAAACATTCTGCCGGCTGCAACAAATGACGCGCGCGCAACTTTGGCTATATAAAATTGGCGCTCTGGCTTCTCATCCTGACCCCCCAGACAACTTATGGCCCATACAAATGCCAAATTTTATTCTGATTCTGGCAAAATTCATTTTTCTCGGACGCCTGATTTCTCAGTTGCCAGAGAGTTGTGGAGCCGTCAACTACGCGAAACAGTTCCCAGAATTATTTTGAAAAAGTCCAATGTAACATAATTGAAATACTTGTAACTAATTTTTTAATCGCCTACCCTAACCAAGTAATACTTACATCTTATTGTGCAAGGGCAATTTGCAACCCAAAGTAAAAGTAAAAGTGCAATTGGCCAAATTTGCTAAGTGAACGTTACGAAATTATTTCTACAAATTGCAAAATTACAGAACAGACCCAAGAAAACTTCCTATAAATAGTACGCTCTCAAGAAGGGGCAGAAACAAATTGGATGTGTGTATTCCTCCACCTAGATGAGGAAAAATATTTGATAATTTGCATAATTTGCTATTGTTGATGCGAAAAATGCAGTAAATTTTGTGCAATTTATTGCAATTGACTGGCGCTTTGGGGGCAAATTTTAAATAATGAATATTAAGTAGCATAAGCAAACTGATTTTTGGTTTTATAATTAACATTTGAAATATTTTATAGAAAACATCAAACAATAATACTAAATAATTTTCATCATGGGTAAATATTTAAAATTCATTTTTAAACGCTTGGAGTAGTGCAATTATTATATAAAAAATGATGTAGTATATAATTTTAATGTTGAACCGTACCAAAATCAAAAGAAACATATTATACATATGTACCTATAGTCAGTTATGGCCTAAACCGATTTCTGTTTTATTTTTTTTTTTAAGATTGACAAATATGGACAACATTCTTGAAAAACTATGTCTTTATTTTTGATGATTTAAAAAAAAACCAGATCTTTCTTATTTTTTTGCCATCATAACACTGATCTAATCTTCCACCCAGCATGACTAAAACAAAATAGATTTCCGTATAATTATTACTTATGAATGAATTGCTTTCGTTCACTTATAGACCAAGTACAATACACCAACACCATCACCGTCACCGACACAAACCGGCGCCAGCCTGTATATATTCGATAGAACCAGTAGCCCTGCTGATCCTACAGAAATACAGAGATATACAAAAAAAAAAAATATTAAATTCTAAGTGAAGCAAAGTAATGGACAATTGGAATGTTTTAGCAGCACAAACCTCCTCCCAAGCTATTGGGCGTGATGATCATGGGACAGTAAAAACACGTCTGGTAAGTAAAAGAAAAAAACATCAACAATGTCAATCAATTCGGTGTAAACAAAACAAACCAATACTAAACGATCGAAGTGTGTATATACAAAAAAGAAATTTCCTTTTTTTTTTTGGCAATATACACTATACTCACCTAAACAACAAAAAGATGCGTTTTATGCTATGGTGGGCGGATGGCCGCCACCCAGCCGGGCTGATTAACAGCTGTTCCTCTCCCAAGAAAATTTTGTTGTGATCGTTACTTTGTGCTCATCTATAAATAGGATCTCGCTACTAGGTGATGATGATTCTCTTGAGATGTTTTCTTTTTTTTTGGAGATTTCTCACAGTAGTGGGCCAAGTAGTAGGAGCGAAATCAGACGTACTTTGAGTGTGGACGACAACGCGTGTATAGCTCGCTGTAATAATTTTGTCATTTATATAAGCAATTGTCTTTAAAATCGGATCAAATCAATACTATATAATAAAATAGAGAAATGGATATATCCACCGATATTTGGGGTCAATTGGCTGTAGAGGCATCTCAGGTTTATCTGTCTGATGGCACTGTGCGCAGTCCCTTTGCTGATACGGTAGGAGAATAATGAAATTAAGAGATAATATATATGTACATATATACACACACATACATACATATAATATACATACATTACTGTTCTTTTAGACCATAGAGAAGCTCCCAGACAAGGTGCTACTGCACATCTTTTCGTATCTATCTCATCGTGAGATTTGTCGTCTGGCCCGTATCTGTCGACGTTGGCGTCAAATTGCCTACGATACTCGTTTGTGGAAAAATGTATCATTGAGGCCAGAGGTATCAGGATTGCATGTGGGATCCCTGGAGATGTTGTTGTCTCTAATCTCAGTGAGATTTGGACCAACTCTACGTTATATTGAGCTACCAATTGAATTGATAACACACACAGTGTTACATGAGTTGTCGGCCAAATGTCCCAATCTGACCCATATGCTACTGGACTTCTCCACAGGTAAGTTGTCAACTAATGTACATAGTTGGAAATTTCTTCAAATTAATTATATTCTTTTGTAGCTATGCAACTTCACGATTTCAGCGAAATGCAGGCTTTTCCCACAAAATTGCGCTATATGTGCATTTGCCTATCCGAGGTCATCTTTATGGAAGGTTTTATGCGTAAAATTTATAACTTCATTAATGGTCTGGAGGTTCTTCATTTGATTGGTACATATGAGAAATGCGAGGAGGAGGAGGAGGAAATCTATGAAGTTATAAATGTCCACAAACTGAAGTCAGCCACACCCAATTTGCGTGTTATTAATCTTTACGGCATCAATTTCATCGATGACTCACATATCGATGCCTTTAGCTCCAATTGCATCCAGTTGGAATGTTTGGCTGTGAATTTTTGTAACAAGGTTACCGGTTCTACTCTAAAGACACTAATTCAACGATCAAAACGTTTGACTTGTCTCCTCATGAATGGGACTAGTCTGAAATCGGAATTTGTAATGCAAGCGGAATGGGATAAATGTGCTCTACAGGAATTGGATATAACAGCTACAGATTTATCTACAGAATGTCTGGTTGACATGTTAACACGCATACCAACCTTAAAATTCCTATCAGCTGGACAAATCAATGGATTCAATGATACCGTCCTAAAGCAATGGATGGAGTCGGGCAATACTAGGTGACTATAAGACAGCTAGCTTAGCTTTCTGAAATATCTGATTTAGATATAGATTTATATTATATTTCTAATTCCACGGTATAGTCACACCGATTCAGATTGTTATAAAGTATTATATAGATGATAAATCCCAGGTTTTTGATCAATTTTCTTCATATATACATAGATTATGCTTAGAATCCCTGAACAGGCTCTAAATTATAGAGGTTAAGCTATAGATTTCTTTTAATATACTTATCTAAATGGACGTATTCAAATTCTTTCTTTAGATCTCTTATATCCCTGGACTTGGATTCTTCGGACAATATTACCGATGAGGGTCTGCTTAAGTTTTTGCAGCGTCAGGGTCATCAGTTGGCCGCCTGTTGTCTATCCGGTATGCCACATATCACAGATCAGCTATGGATGAGCATCTTACCACTTTTGGGCAACTGCAAGTGAGTTAAAAGTCTCTTTATATAGTTTAATAATCTTTACAAAAATAGTTATCCTCTAATAGAATTGTGGTTATGGGTACAGCCGAGAAGTTGGGTGTTAATATACATGTTGATCAGTTGATGGACACTATTGCATCCAACTGTGGCAATTTGGAACGCCTGGAATTACGTTGGGATCCAGATAATTTACGTTTCTCGGACAAGAGTCAAAAGGCGATTGATATATTGCGTGTCAAGTGTTTAAAGCTACGCTGCATGGTTCTCAGGTAAGTTATAATTGAATATCGATTAATTAAGTTAATGTGACTATTAATTTCTCATATACAGCGATGGTCGCTACTATGAGACAGTGAAGGCTAATTTTGAGCGTGCTGATCGGATCACTGTGGTACGCACCACAACGTGCTGCAGAGTGTCACCATATCATCTGCTGCGCAACTATAATGATTTGATTTTCAACTAAATAATTGTCTTCGTTTTGATTTCGTCGTTCTTTTGGTTGTTGTGTCTATATATATATGTATACATATATAATATAGTGAAATGTTTCTGCTTTGCTTAAACATAAATTGTTTTCTGTATTTTTCCGCTTCTTTCGTTTAATTAAATTATATCTAAATAAACGTAAATAGGTAATTAAAAAAAATATATATATATATAAACAAATGATTTGCTAATTCCAAGTTTTGTTCTCATTACAAAATTATATAACATAGTGTTTTCTTGATTTCCCTCGCTCTTTATATCCTTCTTCTTTAACTAGTTTTTACTTGGTAACTTGATTAAATCATTTTCAGACTTCACCACATTCTTTTTTTTTGTTGATTTTTACACGGTTACGGTTTCGTTTTTTTTTTTTTGTTTCTCTTTTGTTTGTTACTTGGTTTTTTGTTTTCTCTGCAAACTTAGGTCTAATATTTTTTCAAAAAATGTTTTTGGGTTCAACTGGTTACCATAAACTTAATGTACATAGATATCCGTTTTTGGGAAATCTTCGTTTCGTTTAGCGCGCTATTATATGCATGGTATATAATTTAATAAAGCATGGCTCTGTATGTGTGTGTATGTGTGTATATGTAGATGTGTGTGTGTGCGTGAGGATCATAGTATCTATATGTGTGAGAGTGCGAATTGAAAAAATTTACTTTGGAAAGGTGAACTAAGCTCTTCCTCCAATGCGCTTTACAGATTTGCATTCTGCTTTTCTTCTCCTTTTTTTTTTGTTTTGTTTGTTTTTACATTCGTAAGTACACTAACACATAGAACAGTTTACAAGTGGTAAAATTTATAATTGGTAAGAAGGATCAACGCTCACTGCTGGTCCTGTGACATCCGAAAGATGTGCGTTGTATTACTTGCAGCCGCTGTTGCCACAGCTGCCGCTGATGTGGCTGTAGGTGGCGGCGGCTGAGTCGTTGTTGACATATAGCTACTATTACTACTGCTTGCCGATAAATTTACGCCGGCAGCAGTGGCTGCTGCTGCCTCGGCAATGGCTGCTGCTGTTTCAGCACCAATTATAGCTGCTGCATTGGAAGTAGTCGCTGTGGAGGCAATCTCGCCCAGATCTGTACTACCACGTTCTGGTGAGGGTCTTGGCGTTGCCGCATTGTTACCATCCTGCACAAAGGGTCAAATAATATTTTATAAATGAAATTAGATATTGTATAAATATTTTGCTTACATAGTGAGGATATATTCGTAATGGCTGATCAGCTGGGGCAGCATCGGTAGCTTCTCTTTGCTGAGCATTATCCTCTGCCTTGTCTGTATACATCATAATTTCATGACACAATGGACAACGATCTTGCACATATAGCCATTTACGCAAACAAACGCCATGGAAGAAGTGTCGACACCTCGTTATCTTTGCGGAATACATTTCCTGGAAATAGAATAATAATAATATAAGTTTTTAATTAAAATTAAAATAAGATGAAATTTTTCGTTTCGCTTACCTGATAGCATATGGCACAGACATCGTCCAAGGCTTGCAGTTGAGCAGTTGTGGCCTCTGGCAGGGCCGAGATCTTATGGACAGCCGAACGTCGCTTCATGAACACTGACCAGCCGGCTCGAGCCTCACACCATATATTGAAATAGGCGTGTATGCACATCATAATTGCCCTGATGCCGCCGCCTGTAGCATTTTGAGCTATCAAGTTATAGTTATCGGTACACGCAAATCAACCAAATAAAAAATATTACATGCACACATAGAACAGAAAAGCAAAATAGACAAGTGGCAAGATGATGGATAGTTGGTGAAGGAAAAGGGTATACGAATAAAGAAGATTCGCGGCTGCTCATGTGCTAATGTAATTTTTGGATATGTGATCTAGAGCGGCATATTATACGACACTTACCCGATTCAAACATCAATATCCAAGCACCATTGATAAAGAGTAGAATTCCAAAACAGAATTCCACCGAATTGCCAAAGGCTCGAACATAGTATAGATAGTCGTCTAGTTTTTCCCAAAACTGTCGTCGTGCGTCTACAAGGAAGAGACCATAAGTGGCTAATGATACAAGAACCTAAAATCAATCAATAGGAATAGATATTAATGACAATGTGTTCAACTCTATTTGTCTCTGACGAACCTTAACAATAACTTCAATAGAGAAGGCAGTCACAGCCAGTAGCCAAGTGGAAGGTGAATGTTGAGTCCACAAATAGTATAGTAAGATCATCGGCATTAGGATTAGAAACGCACAAACGGATAAAGCTCGTACATGACGTTTACGCGATGGATTCCTTGCAGCACTCAATGACATCAAAATGGGCGATACTATATTATGGAGGAAGTGAAGTAGCGCAGTAACTAAAAGGCACAAATTTCGACATAGGCGCACAAATCGCTTTTCCGGTGACAATGAGGTTAATCCAGTTTGTAAGGCCAAAATATAAAATAGAACAGCCGAAACAGTGCCAAGAGATTTCTCCTCATTATTATCATAGGTCAGGAGATACCATTGAAAACCACGCCCAATATAATGACAGACCATCGATATAACACCTGTCATGCCCAAGACAGCGGTTAATGTCTCACATCCATCAACGAGAAGCTTCTCAATGGCGGGAAAAACTTCCAAAGGTACATCACTATCGACACTAACCAGGGTATAGGCACCATGCACGATTCTGTTAAAATAAATAATTAAATCATTGTTATTATATAACTTAAGTAATTTTAATAATAATATAATTACAATCTTACCTAATTGTCCAGAAGACTCTTAAAACATTTGGGACATTTAGACGTTGCCATTCGTTCTCAATTAGCGCTGATAAGCCAAAATTGGATACGAAATTCATGGCATACTGATAACCATTGTACACTGTTCGACTGGCCTCCATGGCGCTATGCATTAGCGTGATTTTAGTTAATATGATTGGCGTGAAGCCAGCTATTATCGGTAACTGTTCCACAAAGCGTGGCGACAGTGGCAAAATGGCAAGTAGAATAGGACTAGTAAAAATCATGGGCATCGATTTTTGAAGCAACGAAAATCTTGGTCCCAAGTGTATGTATGCAAAGAGCATGCCCATAAACCATTGCGCCATTATATGGGGTGCCAATGATACGATTATGCCACCTGAATCCAATATTCGTGTAGTATTCATTGACATGAGATCCTCTAATATGCACGGACTACGTTCCATTAAAGCCAAAGCACTGACATTTGACCAATAGGAGAGAAATGTAAGACCCAAAGAGGTGAGAAACATATAAACCATCACAAGATGACGTGTCCAGAGCATAAAGATGCAGGCGGCAGAGGCGAAACCTAAAGACGGCAGACAGGAATAAGGTTAATGTCCATTTCGAAGATAAGATTGTGCATATTAGTTCACTCACCTAGAAGGCAGAGCACAAATTTTAACGTCGTTATGCTGATTATGCCCGCCAGAACTTCATCATGGGCCAGCTCATCTATTAGAGAATTGAAACCACTGCTCAACATTCCTCGAGTTTGGGCGGATTTCGAGGCATTATCTATGGCCTTTTCGATAACATTTTGTTCAGTTGCGGATGAGGCATCAGCTCCTGCTCCGCTACTAATTCCAAAAAATGATTTTATAACGGAAAATGTGGACGAGGATGTGGCATCTGCGGACGAGGCTGTGGTATCTGTTGTCAATGTGCTAATTTCACTTTTTTCGGGATATATTCGTGTGGGCAGACCCATTCCGACTTTAAGAATCTCATCGATGACCATGATAGGAGGCACTCGCATCATTACATCGACCAGTCCAAGTACTTTCGTACGCATGGACATGATTGTAGCTGGGTTTGTGTTTTGATTCTAGCGTCTGGCTGAGACGGCGTGACGGTGCACAAAATTTAATGTTCGATGACGTTCGCGTTGATCGGGGGGCAATGGTAATTTACTATCTAACACATTTGGAGCGGTTTTTGGAGCTGGCGTTGGCCTTCGGTCTTGGATTTCGCAAAAGAGAAGAGAATTGAGTGTACGTGTGTATGAGCGTACGGATGTGTGTGTGTGTATTGGCTATGGCTAGGTGAAAAATTACTAAATTGGAAGGAGGGCAGGTGGTAACGTTGTTCTAGTTTTGGATTTCGTTTCGGTACACTTTACAGACTATGGCAATTTTTATGTTATTGCCAATCTTCTTTTTTCACTTCTTTTGAACTTTACACTTTCCACAATAATTTTGGCTTTGTTTTTTTTCTGTCACCTGTAATGTGACCAGTCGCAGCTATTTTGGTATTTCTCTTCTCTTCTTCTTAACGGTACATTTCACTATCGTGTTTCTGAAGAAGTGTTGCATAACACAAACATTGACGTACAGCTGATGGCAGCTGGATTTGGCGCACTGTTTGAATTGGCCGTTACCGGCTTGCAACAAACAGCTTAGGTATTGTAATGGCTTATTAATGGGAAATGGCACCTCAGTATATTTATGTGCAAGAACTTAAAATTTATTTAGGAAATTAAAAAATTGTATAATTTTTTTTCTTCTGAATATGTCAAATATAAAATAATGAGGGCAAATGAATCTTGGCAACTGAGATTGTTTGATAAAAGTAATTCTTAAAAACCATCGACGACTTTGAACTTAGTAATTTTTATAAACTGGAGTAGATTATAAATATATAACATATAAGCTATTTGTAATTAGCTAAATAATTTTCTATTTATTAAAATTTAACTTTATACATACATTTATTTATGTACAACAAATCATTAATTAAGCACAAGCTTAAACATTGAGTGTGTTGATTAACTTTAGAAATCCTGAGTATTTCAGTAATCCATAAAATCAAAAATATTTTTATATTTGCTATTAAGTACAGTTTAATCAATTAGTGATATCAATTTTTATTTTAACTAAGAAAAGGTATTAACATTTAGTTATAAGGAGTTAACCCCAAAACAATGTACAATATATTACTCCTATAAATGCGTATAGACACAGAAGGTAGATTATGATTCTTGGTTTTAGGAATTTCTGAAAAATCTTTTCCGTGTCTAATAATACTAAATAAAATAGTTTTACAACAAACACAAGAACAAACTGCTTACATACTATGTATGTATACTCAAACATACATACATACATATGTGGGCTATATGTAAAAATTGCTTGCATTCTTTCAAAGAAAACCCTTGTGGTTGGCATTTGTGTAATCACCTGGGCTCTTGGGTCCACGTGAATTTCCTTAATTGTGCGGTCGTTAACTTTTGCCATTTTGAACTTTAATTGTTGTTGTTCTTCGTTCTTGTTCTTGTTCTTGTTGTTGTTGTTGTTGTTTGTGGAAACATGAAACAAACTGTGCCTTATGCAAATGCACAAATTGTGTGGCAGCGGCACTGCACCTATCGTGGGTCTAAGGGATGGGTTGGGGATGATGGGGCGGAGTGTGCTGTTTGTAACGATCGTAATTATGCGCAATTGTTTAGCGTTTAGCTCAAAAAGTTCAACTAACATAATTGATTTTTCATGCCGTGCCACAAAATGTTGTTAACAATATGTATTATACAATACGAGAATGCATGTTTATTTTTTTTCCGCTTTTATTTGTGTATTTTATTTTCAACGTTCTTAACTAATTTGCATAGTTTTGTTGTTTAATTTAGTTGTGTATGTGTGTGCTAGTATTATTTGATAGGGACAGCAAATTGCACAAATTACATTCTCCCATGTTGAGTGTCCCATATATGGGCTTCATATATATAATATAATCACTGTAATTGTCACCGGCAATGTGTTGGGGGACCGGGATTGGGACCTAGATATGGACCTAACCAACTCTCACGCATGGCAATTGTATAATTTATCGCTCCACTTCTAATCGGCAGCTGTCATTGTCGGGTCCAAGCTAAGACAGGATCTCTTTCTCTCGCTCTCTATTTCTCTGTGTGTGTCTCTGTCTCTGTCTCGAGGGAACGATTTAATTCGCTGGCCATATAAGTCGGAAATTTGTACATTGATTAACGCGCCAATCGTTTTACACAGCATTGAACAAAGTGTCGATAGTTCGGTCCAGTACGGGATGCCGCAATGACTCCACCGCGACCCTCAATAGCCTGTCTATGTGTGATTTCATTACACGTAAAGCTATGCACTTCGGCGAATTGTCCAGATCCAGGACTCATGTGAACCAGTGCAATGCGTTTCTCAACCTGATTACCACTTATAGATAGACCGGCAACGATGATGATGATGATGATGATGCAGAAAACTGGAAACCTGCTGGGATGCCAAATGAATTGGTTGCTGTTGCTTCAGCTTCTTTAGAGATGCCACAGGTTATGCACTCCTATCATGTTAAGATAAACATAAAACCAAGGCAAATGGAAATAAAAAAAAAAAAAAACGGTACTTCTGTCAGGAAAGGAAAAAACATTTCAGGAATCACTTTTTGTGTTGATTGAAGCCAATACGATTCAATTAAGTTGATCCAAATATAATTAATGTCAGACATCACTTCTTCCATCAGACTTAATCATGATAAGCATAAGCTTACATTTGTATATTTAATATATAATTATTTTTGGTAAAATACATTTAAAGTTAAATAACAGAAATCACAGGAATTTAGAATAATGAATCGAAAGTTAGATGGAGAATATGTTATAGACTTTTACCGACAATTTTTACTAAGTTCAAATGAAAATCCAATTTTTCTTTTCTTAGCTCTTGTTATGAAGAATTTAAAGTCAAACTATTATATCGATCTAAGCCATATCTAATAAGTTAATTCAGAGTTTTAACCATTTTTGTTTATTGGGAACTTTGGAATTAGAAATTTTTTGAATTTTTATTTGTTCAATTTGCTTTTTAATTTTGTGTTTTTTTTTTATATACTTTTTCGAAACAAGTTAATATATTTTTAGTTTTGATTTCTTGCTATTGAGCTGACTTTTTATGGTCTTAATTGGATTTTTAGCCGCGTTGATTAACTTTGTAGCCAATGATGGGCTACTGTTGCTCCACATTCGATGCCAGATTGTTTGTCATAATTGGCAAACCAAAAAAAAAAAAAAACTGTCACCGAATTGTATAATATATTGAAATTGATATCCCTCAAATGTTGCTGCTGTACCTGTATCTGGTGTAGCACCCCGAAACGCCAATTATCTTTTGCATTCAGAGAATAATTAGGAGCTTGATTGACATGCTGGATAAGGAGACGACAAACAAACAAACAAACAAACATATATGTATATATATATATATACATATATATACATACACTTGGAATGCCACAGCAAATTATCGAACGGCTACTGTGCAAAAGCTGATCCACAAAAATCAAAGACGGACGACAACGAAGAGAATGATAAAGACAAGCATAGGGATGAGGATGAGGAGGATGTGGATGCCTTCCATTTATTGGTTGAGACTGCGCCTTTGTTTCCACATAGAGTGGTAATCTGATGCTAAAATCCCGATACAGAAGCTAACCCAAAAAAAAAAAAAAAAAAAAAACAATGAGCTCAGACGATGGCCAAAACTTGTTTCATTCTTTTCCTTTTTGTTTTTTTGGCAGCAATTACAATATGTTTAACTACGTCAACGCGTTATCTGCTTTGTCCCGGCAGAGTTTTCAGTTAGGTGCAGTCCATGGATCGGTCCATGGGTCCGTCCTTGTCAGCGATTAATCCAGCAGACCGCTGCCGGATCAACGGATTGCGGCTAACTGAACAGAAACCGCGCTTGTTAGGTTGGGCTGCCGCCTCATCATCATCGATTGTGTTATCGATCGCGTTGCCAAAGAGTTGGTCGGTCGTTCGGTCTGTCTTCCGACTACCGACTCCCGAGTCCCAACTCTCAGCTCTCAGCTCTTAGTATTTTTGGTCTGAATCTCATTTGCGATTAAGTTCTTATGGGGCCACTGTGCACACACAGTTCGTGGAAAGTTGGCCAGCAGATCTTTATTGTACGATTGGTTTATTTATAATAATTAGGTGCGCTGTCCAGGCGACTTTGTTTTTCGTGCTACAGCATAAGTTCTGGTTGGGCTCTACGGCTTATCGAAATTTCAAGCTGGCCCATAAATTCTTTAAGCTCGCACCTTTTTATTGTGCGCACTCACACACTCCATACACACACACACATACACGGATACAGACACACTAACACTCACAGAGACAATTCAGTTCAGACTCCATCGAGCTCCAGGTTGCCTTCGACTTCGACTTCGACTCTAACTTCGACTTCACCTTCGCCATCGTCTGTTACTGATTGCAATCGCAGTTGCGCATGCGCGAGGATGAGGACAACCCGCAGATCAGAGTAAAGAACCTGCCTGCCGGTAGCCCGTTTGGAGCGCGTTCCTTTGGTAAATTGCTCACATTAGCAGGTTGTACGACTTATTAAGTAAGCACAATTTGCGTGGCTGCCGCCCAAAAAAAAAAAAAGAAAAAAAAATGAAGAAGAAGAAATATATATAAAATAAATATATACAAAAAGAATACAAAGAAGAAGAGAAAAAAAAGATAAATAAATGGTAAGTCGTTAAAGGTGGCGACCAGGAGCCGCCTATTCGGACAAGTGATTGTTTTATAATTGCAATTGCAATTGCGGTTCGATGGGGCCAGGGCCTAAATTGGCTTTGGCATTGGTAAGAGGCGTGTTCCTATAAGACACCTCGGTGGATGGTTTTGGAGGTTGGTCAGTAAAATTGGCAATCCATTTGAATGAATAATTGCTCAATTATTGCCACAGTAAGCTACTAACGAGGCTCACACTCACATCAACCTCTTGCTGGGCGGAAAATTGTCTTTAGAAATTTGTCCGCTAAATGGAAATTCGAGTAACAGTACATACATACATACATACATACATACGTACATATGTACTTATGTATAAAAAGTACGTGGCAAGGTACATACATAAATTTTATGGTCAAATATTCTCAAATGGACCATAAAATCTTTTATTTAAAATCACCCATGGTTTTTTTTTTGTCATTAAACTACGAAATCTAATTTTTAGTATGTATAATGAAACGAGACTTTATGAACCATAAACAGATTAAAAGTGCTATTCTTTGTGCATATGTGTAATTAAATGGAGTTCCTAACATAGTGGACTTCTATGTATAATATAAATACGGTTCCTGGCAGCATACAAATTTACCTCACTGTAACACTTTTCAATTAGAGGAAGAGCTAAGGTATTAAAGAAATTATCTTCGATCATACAGGAAAAGCTTCTGTTTCTGATTAAGGATTTTATATTAGGTACTCAGTTCTAATCAATAATAATAGTTTTTCAATGGATTAATTTGCAGTTTAGTAAAACAGTTCTAAGACATTTTCTGGATTTAATTTTGTCTACAGGATTTTAATATATTATAATGTAATTATTTCTATTTTAATAATAATAATTTAGTAATTTGACATTTTTAACTCTATTCTTTGATTTAGTTTATTGAATATAAATACACGTAAATTCTTAACTTAAAAATAAGCTAATTTTAAATTAAAGAAAATATAAAATATATATTTTAATTATATATTATTTGAAAATTAAATTAACTAATAGTATGGATATAATTTATTTCTTAATATGTTAAAAAAATTTGTTATTAAAGTTCCTAAAAGTATGCTATGGAAAACATATTGGAATAAATAGAGCATAATCAACTTCTCTTTTATACACTTGTTTTAAAATTCTTATAGATCAACAATAAAAGATACACAATAATTTATGTACAGGTAGCATAAATGTATTGTACATTTTGTACAGACTGTACTTATAAAAAAGTTAGCAAATATTTGGCGATTTGACCACAGAGATTAGACCAAACTCATCGGCAAAGCGCCAACAGAAAATGCGCGACAAAAATGGCGCTAAGCCTGACCGTGTCTGTGGATCGGGCAATAAAAGGTAAGCCAGAGTTTTTGTATTAGGGTGAAATCGTGAAATGAAACTGGACCAGTTTAAGCGGAAGCTGCAATAGCAGTAGCCAAAGACTTTGTCGATGGTTTCAGTTGATCTTGGAGCTCTCAGCTCAGCTCAGCTCAGCTGTACTGTGCTGTGCTGTTGCTCTGTCTGCTGGCATGTAAGAAATTTCATACTAATTGGCATAAATACCAAGTGTTTTCGAGGGACAGCGGGGCGAGACAGACATACAGACAGACACAGGAGACAATGGTTGTGCCTTGGCGACATGGACAAACTGACTGACGAACCAACTGACTGACTGACATTGAGACGAAGCGAACCAGCTAACTGCTTACCGATGAGATCTTCACCTTGGCAATCATTAATCGTCTGCCAGCGACATAATATCGATGATGGAGCTGTGTCCCATCGACTTGTCTAAGCCAGTTTTTTTTTGTTTTTGTGTTAGTGTTTTTTTTTCTTTTTTGTTGTATTTTGGCCTTTAGTTGGCCGCGTGCAACGTTGGAATGCTCATCGAACCAATTGAAATTGCTGTGACAACAATAAAAATTCAACTTTGGTTCCTCTTTTTGTTGGTCTGTTCGCTCGTTTGTGGTTGGTTGGACCCCATCGCCATCAGTTGACTGACTGACAATTAGAGACGTAGCTAAAACGTTGACTGATCAAGCGATTTGTAGCTGTAAATTCATCTCTATTTCGTTTCGTACAAGAGTTCAGGTTGGGGAATGTTGGCTGACTGTTTTTTTTTTTTTTCTTTTTTTCTTGTGGTCTTGGCCTGGTCCTGATGTGCTCCTGCTGGCTACTTGTCGCTGTTAAAATCCAATTAATCGAACAATTTACTTTGTTGCATTTAGCCATGGTGTTGAAGTTGCATCAACTGCATCTGGTTATCTGTGTATAAATTTCATATTAAAAATCATTTAAATCTTATGCTAATTTATGTATTATTCATGTTAATTTTAGCTTTAATTGTGGATCATTTGATTTTTAATGCTCAATGCTAATAAGTAAATTAATTATCCAGCGGTTTTAAAAAGAAGATATAAAAATCAAGTAAATTTGCTAAGCTGTCGCAAATTTCGTTGCACCATTTTAGTAGTCCTTTATAGAAACAAATTATTATCAATATACATTTTGTAGCAAACTAGTTTAAGTTTAATTCACCAAGTAACTTTAATGTGACATAAATAATATTTAAGTTAAAATAAAATTAGATGATATTTGAGTGGGGAATTTACAGTTCCTAGTATTACTCTATAATATCGAACGATATTAGGAAAAACCTAAAGGATCTTCAGAAAATATTACTAACAGATAAAGTATTATGAATTCGTAAATATTTACTGCTTTTTATTAAGTTAAAAATCGTATTTTTTTTTCTTTAAATATAAAGTAATATTCATTAAAATCTTTAAACAAGAAATACTTCTCTTATATTTGTTTTATTTCTTTTTTGTTATAATTATTAAATAATAATAGTTTATATTATTAGTTCAGAAATCTGCAAATATATTTTATTTATGAAAAATCTTTTTTAAATCAGACTGTACTCTATTTTGCAATGATCACCCTGAACTTCGTGGATTATTAAAAGAACTAAATACATTTAGTGTTGGGACATAAATTATTAGCCCATCTTAAAGATGACAGGACTACAAAATGATTTGGATGGTTTCTGTTGCATTTTGCCTTCTGTCTGGCCCAACTGAAACAAATGGCTTGGGCCACCCTTTTGCCTGGGCAACCAAGCATGATTAGTGTCAATTTTTGTCACTTTAATAGTCTCGTTTATGTGCAACGTTAGTGAGTGCATTAAATGAAATAAAAAAAAAAGAAGAAAAAGAAATAAAGTGTACTCTTTGCCCTATAAAATAGGCCAAAAAAGGCCACACTCTCTCTCTTTCTGTGGATGGTAAAAGACGTTTTCATTAATAGACGCTCGAATATCAAAGCGAAACTTCAGAGTAATGCCGCCTCTGACGACGTCGACAAACGCCCGCCCCATTAAACCACAAAATTTATTACACCAACTAAAACTGAAATCTCAGAGAGGAGCTGTAAATACATATATATCCAAGCATATCCATCCAATGACATGTGAGAGGTTTGGAGAGGGAGCATTTACGGGAACAACTTAATTCAAGTGTTGTCACTTTGTCGTGTGTTCCACAAAATGTTTTCTTTTTTTTTGCCTTAAAATGCTGCTCATTAATTTTCAAGTGTAAGTTTTATTAGGTATTTAAATGCGTGCGAGAACTTGCCACCAAGCGGCAAGCCAATGGCAACATGCCGCTTGCTGGCACATAAATTCGTTTGGGATAGGGATAGGGACAGGGCCAGGGACAGAACCAGAACCGATCCGAAAGATTTTCATGTATCTTTTTATGCCTTAACATAGCCACATGTTGGTGAAACACACTCACTCACCCACTCTTACTCCCTACCCCCCTCTCTGTCCTATACATATCTCTATCTCTTTCTCTCTTTTTTTCCCCCCCATTTACCACTTTCCCACTCTCTGGTTTCCCAGCCAGCATGTCGCACATACTTGAGATTGCATTAGTCAGTTTTGCGCCTCCAAAAATATTCTCGTTTACAGGGGAGCCAGAAGCCCTTGGATGATCAATGCTGCATCATCTGCCCCTTCACAACCCATTGCATTAATAATCCATAACGTTGAACTAATATATATCATTAGAGATGGGAACGTGATTGTTATAGATTGAAATACATATATATGATAAGAAAATTTTCTTACCTGGACTGCATTGTTATATATGATCAGTAAGTGGCAAGTGTTTCCGATCTTATAAAAGTATATATCTATAATAGTCTATAATGATATACATAATACTTAGATAAGATGACCAATATTATAAATTATAGCATTTAAAGGTTCGTTTTCTTTTAGATCCGCTAATAATCCACCATAATATCTATAAGTTGTTCAAGATTAAATATTTGAATAGACCGTAAAGGTATTTCAAATTGTAATGTTAGGGATCCTGTTTCCTATTAAATTTTAGAATATCATTTTGCAGAATATCCTCTTTTTTTAAGCAATTCATTTTATAACAAAAGGATTAATATTTATTGAATTATAAGTCATTATCTCTTTGGATTGGACTACTTGATATCTAAAGACAAATTTAGTATATTGTTCCTTTAGTAAAATGTTAGTTTCTTTCCAGATTTAGTTCATCTCTAGTTGGCCACCCACCCAAAATAGGCATTTGAACGATCTGGTAATGTCAATAAATCAAGAGGCAAAGAGCACCTCCACTTGAAGTTGTGTCTCTTATTTTCTTATTTTTTTTTGGAGAGTGCGAGTGAAATATTATCGCTACTAATGCTGTTAATGAAACAATGTAATTATGTATTCGTATTTGTATTAGAAGGGGATGCAGCTTACCCTACTTAAGGAATGCCGTAGCCCTCACATTAATTATGCGCCTCGAGTGGAGTGAAGTGGCTCTAGATTGGTGCGGTAAAAAAGAATCAGGAGGGGTAAAACAAAAAAAATAACAAACAATGTCCATATGACATTATGTTTGTGTGTGTTTTAAAAGGATTTTGTGTGCTTTTACATGACATCACAACATAACGCTCAATAGATCAAAGAGCACCGCCTGGAAGGAATATCATTCTATATACTTATTTTGAATTATAACTTTCCCGATAATGCTAAAGATGATTATTTTATTATTTGCACTTGCCAGACAGATGACATACCCCTACCACCCCTCAAATGTTCAAGCATGCTTGAAGTGATCTGAACTGAAGCGGATCGGTGGCAACTCCCGCCGCGTTTGTCATTCGGTTGGCCTAACATTGTCATTAATCGTTGGCAATTAATTATCATGCCTTTGAGTCAGGCTTTATTTTAAAGTAGTTATTATTATAACGAACTGTCAACACCTACTTATAAACGTAGTCAAGCTGAACGAGCTTTTTGCCTTTGCCTTTAGTGGGGGGGGGGCTATTGCTTTGGGGCCATCGGGACCACATTTTAGCTTGGGTGGTCGTCGTCTCTGTCGTTGTGGTCGGTTTCTGTCGTTGGATGCTGGAAACTCGTTTGTTTTCTTGCGCCTGGCCCGGTCCCAACTCCCCAGCTCTGGCCATGTGTAAATCTATGTTAATTTGCCGATCATTAAATATAAAAAATTTGTTGATTTTATTGTTTTTGGTTTTCTCCATCAAAGAGAATTAACTATAGTTTTTTTTATTTATATACTTTTTTTGCATGTTTAATTGGCTCGGATTTCGATGAGCATAAACAATCGGTGTTGAGTTGTAAAATAAGAGAAATCATAATCAATTTGAAGGCATTCCAAATGGTCAGACAAATGGTTATATAATGAATATATACATATAATCTATGAAATAGAAGATTATTTCTTCACTGATAAGTTATACAAAAATGAAGATTCTAAATGAGTTAAGGCATTTAATTTAAATGTGATATATATATATACATATATCTACTTAATGATAAAGATTGATTCGATTAAGTTAAAAGCAAAAAGCTAAAAAGAAAGTTATGTCTGGCCAAGACCCCTACAAGTTCTGCTACTGTTTGAATTTTAACTGGGAAAGTTTGTCATAATTATAAAAATTAATAATAATTTTAACACTTTTGTGTAGAAAGTTTATTGCCATTTTGAAGTGATTCATCCATATATCTATATGCAGTGCCTGATTCATTTAAAATTAATAAAAACCGGCGTCAAAATCCATTGAAAACCAAACAGCAAAGAAAAAAAAAAAAGGAAACCCAACAACTATAGGCAATGACAGAGTCTCATTGTTAGTCTCATAAATAGGCATGAAGCCCCCAACAATCTAGCCAGCGATTCATTCACCATCATAGAGCATTTAAAAGGAAATTATTAGCTGAAATGTGGCCCGATCTCCTCCTGATTATTTAATGGAACATGATCATTGAAGTTTACGCAATGGCAAAGAGTTCATTATAAAGACGAAGGCAACGACGACATGGCACAGCTGCAATTCTTCTCCTACTACTATTACTAATACTATTACTATTTTCTTGTTATGTACTTACTATTTATTTTTTATTTTTCTTTCATTTCGTTTTTGTCTCTTTAGCAATTTTTAATTAACGCTTTTTGCACAATGCTTGTCTAATTACGCCTATGGTGCCAGATGCACGACACAACACAACGGCACTAAATCATCAACATGGCAGCTGGTTTGAGCCAAGAGTCCTGCCAGGATGATGACGATGGCTACGATCATGGCATGGCATGGCAATTAGGCATTTGGATGCATTTGATGATGCCAATCATTAATTGAATAAAATTTGCATTTAAATGTATCACAATGTATCCTAAAGCCATAAATACAAGTAGGTAAAACGATACGATTGACGGTACAAATATGTTTTGTATGAATGGGTTGAATCTTCTTTTCTTGGTTACAGTTTACCATCAGACTGATGATGAAGTCATATGGCATACGCAATGCCAATTTAAAATGGTTAAAATAAATTGGATTGCAGAATGGTCGTAGAGCAAACTAGACTATCATCAATTTAAAATCAATATGTCACATAAATTGGAAGGGAAATCAACGCCAAAGGCCGCCAGCAAAAAAACAAAAAAAAAAAAAAAAAAACCAAAAGAAAATAAAAAATAAATAAATATTGGAAAGCAAAATGGTCAAAAAGGCTACAACTCGGCGACTTGGTAGCTCGTCGTTGTCGTCGCTTGGGTTTTATTGGCCACTTTTGGCCACATCAGCGACAACGATGAGACAAGCGCGCTTCCTGGGCCCCATAGTTGAATGTGGGATGTATGCCTATATATATATATATATGTATGTACATATATATATGTCTTGGACAACTTGCCATTATTATGCGCATGTTGCATTGCCATGCGATTGTTGTTGTTGTTGTTGCCGGATTTGTCAGCGATCCTCAAAGTGATAAAAATTGCTCGTAAATCCTTAACGAGTGGAGCTAACACGCGCTTGCAGCTCCTTCAACTTTCCCCCTCATCCCGCCAAGAGTCAACATCCAATTCCTCCTCAAACATGCCAAATGAAACAATGGCCCAATGGCCGTTCCATATTCCAATCCTGGCACCCGAAATGGACGCGCTCATCTCTTGATCTGCATTGTTAGCTGTTTTGTCTTTGACTTTTGTTTTATTTTTTTTTTCATTTTGTGTTTTTCCATTTTGCTTTTCCCTTTTCTTTTGCATTTAAACAGAACTCACACCAGAACTCCAAATTGACTCCATTAAAATCCAATTGTCCAATGTTCAGTCATCCAATTGTAGTTGTCGTCGTCTTCGTTGTTCTAGTTGCTATTCCTGTGGGGGTGTTGATATCGACTATTGGCCAATGTTGCAGGCTGTCAAAACTTTTGCTTAAATAGACAAAGTTGGACAATGGCAAAAAGTTTCTTCAAAAAACACTTGTTATATTTTATTTTGTATAAAGCTTAATTAAAATTTTATAGTGAGGATTAGTTAAAGATTATAATTTTAAAAAATCCAAAAAAAATCCAATCCAAAATTTATTGTTTAATTTAATTATAAATTTTAGACTTATGGCTATTTCTTTATATCCATTCAGACAATATTTCTATCTATTAATTTGATCAATTATTTAAATTTATATATCATTTTTATATTAATCTAAGAAAGAAAGAATTAACAATAATATTAACAATGAGTAATATTTACTAATTAGTAAGAAACATTTTTAGATATAATATTCTAAAAAATTCATGAATATTATAAATGTTTATATTTAGAAAACAAAGATTAATATCGTTTGTACTTTGTTTGTTTTATTTTGAATTAATCCTTTGTCCTTCTTTTTTTGTTGCTTTTATATAAATTTAAGTATTCTAATTGATTTGAGACTTTAAAAATGATATTACATTCCCAAAAACCTTTGCCAAAAATTTAACGTCCACAAAAGAATTCAAATGGTTTCTTTTTACAAAAATTGCAATAAATATAATTAAGAATTATTATTACTAAACATTAAAAAAGAGTTAAGAATTTATATCATTTCAAAGCATAGATTAATTATATTATTCTTTCATAAATTTTAAATCTTTCTGGATCAATATTCATGATTCCCAAAAACATATTCCACCAGTCAAATCCTAACAAAAATATTTCTACCTGATTTTGCAATTTCTTAAAATGCCAATAACATAATCCGCTAACTCTACACAAAGTCAAGGAGTTAAGCACATAAGTTTTTAAACCCAAATCCGTATCATATCCTTTTATGGAGTCAGTGTAGATCGGCTCGTGTGCACCTGCACTTGAACCGAATCAGTTCCAGGCCATGGAGTAGATGAATTGCTTGTCAAGTGCACTTCAGCCGACACTCGAAAATCTTTTTGTAATGTCATCATGAAATATGAAGGGTTCTTGAAATTGAAGAAAAGGATTTTTGGGAACAAAAACCAAAAATCCTTTTTGCGAATTTGCCGACACACTTGAACTTGATGGGAACATCATTAAATCCTCTCTCACTCTCTTGTGAAAAAATATAAAATATTACGCAGGACAAACAAGACTAAGCATTAGTGTAATCCTTGTGGACACACCCACAACTACAGTCAATGAATAGATATGCCCAAAGTATGAATGAAAGAATGAATGAATGAACTGGGTTGTGTTGTTCATTGATCGAAAAAAAAGGACTCTGGACCATGCATTTTCGATATTGTTTTGAAGGGTTTGGGAAAACAAAAGCCCAGCAGGTTGCTGGCTATCCGATTGCCCTTTGGGATCATGGGAATCCATATATATATATATATGTATATATGGATAAGAATAACTTGCTACAATCGCATGGCAATAAAAATTAATAAAATAATGCAAGTGTCGTGTTCAAGCCATTAAATAAATTTAACAGCTCAATGACTTGTCGAAAGGTGAAAACACAAAGAAATAGCTATATTAACCGTAGAAGAAATAGGGAAAAAGGAAAGAGAGAGAGAGAGAGGGGAGTCAGGAGTCAGTGGTATAATTGAAGCGAACAGGCTCAGACAACCATGTCTTAATTAGCAGACCCAAACTTACATTAACCTCAATTTTAATGATTCGGCTTAATTGCGGGCGCCAAAGCCTCGCTGGTCCATGTTAATTTCCACTCAAGTGTCCAGCGGCGCATGCTTATGGGGGCACAGGAATTGCACTGACCACCAATGAATTGCAATGACCACCAATGATGGCAGTGTCTTACCTGCATCTGTTGCCAGAGACTTTGTCTAACTTCTCATAATAGCCATAAATTATGTCATTGGAAATGCCCAACGAATTGTGTTTTTAACACCTAATCGCCTATAATACATTCGTCTTCCAATTGTGAGGTCCTCCAAAAGTTGATTTTGAAAATACCCACCAAATGCTAGAGAATTGTTAGTCTAGGCTTCTACATTCATTCATTCATTCTTTCATTTCATTCATTCACATTTCTTTTATTTATAATGAAAATGTTTGCTCCCCCCTCTTTAATTTTTTCTCCCTTTGGAATTTTTTTTTTTTTTTGTGTTGTGCTCCCAAAAAGATTTATGTTCATGAATGTAAATGCCTTCTTCAAATCTTTTTTATTGGTTCGCTATGCATTATATTCTCATGATTTGTTGCCATATTGTTGGTAGGTGGAGAAAATGAAATTATTATCACACTCTGACACTAACTGGCTTTCTCCATCTCTCTCTCTAAATGGCTAAAAAAAAAAAAGGCACCAAAAATTATTAAGCTGATTTTAATTGCGCTCCATGAATTGGATTCAAGAATCATAAATCTAATTTAGTATCTTTATTTGAATTGAGATATTTTTCTAATTATGCAACCAAAACTTTGCTTTTGTATTGATCCGGATTTTGATTGAAAATTTATTGCTAATGTATTGACGATTTGTTGTTGTTGTTGTTCTTCGATCGATCGGTTGATAATCTCTCCATACTTAGTTATGTTTATTTTGTATTTTTATTTTTGTTGGGTGTGTTTATTTTTGTTCAACACAATAAATTGTAACCCGGCCCTGAGACACAAAATAAAGATATAGATACCTTAACTTTGCCATATCAATAATTTAATTTCAAATCATTTCTTAAATGTAAAAATTGCTTGTTGAAAAAAAAAATCTAGATAAGTATCGTAATTTATGGCATAAATGGAGTTTAAAAATGATTAGTTAAATTAATTTACAGAGAGATATTTTAAAATTATCGTTGACTATAGATGGAAATGTATTAATGGGGGTTTAAAAGTTTTTATAAATTATATTCCAAAAGTCACTAAATTATAAAAAAAAAACATGTTTGCCAAATGATTAAATAAAATGACAATTGGAATAATAATTTTTATATCTAACAAAATATATATTTAATAGAGGCTACGATTTTTGAAACACTTAACTTTGCTTGATAGGTGAGCTAATTAATCATATGTTTTGTAAATATATTTTTATTTGACTTTTTCAGATTTATTGGACAATTCATTTTATACATTTTTGGAAGCAGGAAATAATATGTCTTTATATATTCAATATTTAAGTAAAAAAATTGCTTTTTATATTTATAATTTATCAAGTAATTGACATTATTCCAAATTTAATTTTATATAAATAAAGATATAAATTATTTTACTTAAGCTGCAATGTCATTGCGCTTCACTTTTTGGAACTTCTTTTCTTGCCTTTATCTTGATCATCATCATCCTCCTCATCATCATCTTCATCATAATAATCTTGGCCAAAATTAGTCGCCAAGCTGACAAAACGTTTAGTACCAAGCTCTCACCCAATTGTCCGAAATCGCAAACGAAACCAAAACACAAAAAAAAAACCAAACTAACCTTAACAAAAAACGCTGCAAAAAACATTTGTTCATTTGTCATGCAGAAGGACTGTGTTGCCGTTGACATACATTCATGGATGGTCTTTTCTGTAACCCAGCAACACAACAGCAACAACAGAAACTACAGCAGCAACATAATATTGCTGATGATCATCAATGCTGTTGTCCTGCTGCTTGGACATTGCACATTGCGCAATAAAACTGGGGAAAAAAAAGCGGCGCAACAATTGAGGAGAATCCATCATTAATAAGCCCTAAAGTGGCTGCCCAGGGACAATAAAAACAAAGGCCAAAATGGGCAGTGTACAAACTAGTCATGGGTGTAGGCTACCAGAAATACTTAATATGGTCTAATCGGAGTTATATACACTTAAAACAGATAACCTTTTACATCTTCGGAATTGTCAAATTTTAGTTTCGGGTTTACAATAGAGAGTATAAGTTAAAGAAAGTATATACATATTAGTGATTTGTAGAATCTGTTTAGTCCAAAAATACGTATATTTTTGTTAGGCAAAGTCCAAAATTTTAGATAAAAAGTTCCTAAAAATAACATTTAACATTATTGTATTTAAAATATAATTAAAATAAAAATAAATGTATGAAATTTCAATATATGACAAAGATATAGCTCAGTTGAAAGCCAATCACATATCAGATATATAGCATATCCTAACAAAGATTGAACAGTGAAATAATCCAAAGATACTTACTTAGTTATACATATATTTATGTATATATATTTATTTTTATCTTAATAGTTATATTTATAATATATTTAGCTGGCAATAATGGACATAAAATGAGTTTACAACGCAGAAAAAAATTTGTATATTAAACATATAAAAATATTTAAACAAAAATTCAAAACAAAATAGAAACAAACAACAAAATAGAAACATGGTGAAGTATATAACAGCATTTTTATCAGATTGTTTTAATCTTTATTTGAATACAGTTAAAATTCGTTTTTTCTCGAAAATTTCCGGAAAAGAAAAACCTTGAATGTCATTTTTAGAATTATAAGGAAATTAATTAAACTATTCAAAACAATGTCACAAAAATCAGAAATCTTGTATAATAAAAACGATCATATATTTAAGGGAGAAAAGCTAACAGTTAAAATTGGTTAATGAGTTAAAGAAAAAGGGATATCTGCAATACCTATTATAATTTAGACCCTTACTGACTCTTCCCTCTCCTGGCTACGCTCATGGAATTGGCCGCAACATGTGCACTTGTTTCTTCTGCTGATGCAGCAGCAGCAACAAAAAAAATGGCAAACCGCTTTGGGCCATTTAAGGTAACGCAATTAATTATTTTTTAACTGTTTTGTCATTTCGGAATGCAGCCAGCAGCCATCGTTGGCCATCCGATTGGTCCTTCCTGCTGTGTCGAAAAGGACTTTGACATGGCCGTAGCAGCTTTCGCTTGTTTGATCGCTTGATCGTTGGACCGTTGGATCGATTGATCGATTGATTGCTGCCGCAAAATAAAATAAAAAAAAAAAAAACAAATAAAAGACAGATACAAAAAGTACAAATACATTGGCAGAGATTGTAAAACTTGCCATGTAACAAGTCGTTTTGTTAATTTGCCGCCGATTGGCTACCGAAACTTAAATATCCGACACATATACGAAAATAGAAAGTTTTTTTTAGTGTATTTTTTTTTTTCTTTTGATTTCATGCAAATGTATAAAAATTAATAAACAATATGAGCTAAAAAAACCAGACACTTGTCATGCATGTGCAAAGATAAAAATGTTTAACAAAACAACCAAAAAAAAAAGAGAAGACAAAAATAAGATGAGAGAAAAAAAATATTCATAAATTTTGCCTCCAACAAGTTGTTCGGCCGCCCAGAGTTTGTTGCTTATTTGCTTTGTCTGTTTTGATTATAAAAAGCATTCAGCTTTAATTTGTCAATTTCTTAATTGGCGTTTCGTACGTTCCACAGTGTCAGACAGAGACAGACGAATTGACTGAATGTATCGTTCTCTCTCTTTCCTCATGCTTGCTGTCTCACTCAAATGCACACTTTCATAGGTGTATATATGTATGTATAGTAATCTGATGATATTTTCGATTTTTGTCGTTGGTTTTTTTTTTGTTTTTTTTTTTTTTTTGCGATCGGTTCGGTCGGTCGGTCGATCATTGTCGTTGTTCGGTTAGAAGAATTTTAACAAGCTACGGTGTTTTGGAATTTCGTTACGTGAAGAATTCAAAAATGTTTTACGCAATTAAAGAATCTGATAAAATGTCCACAAGCGACAAAGGTAAAAATTATTGATATTCAAAGATAAGACTTTAATATACCCTATGCCAAGTATTAAATGTTAAATATTTAATAATAGTTTCAAATTCTGTTTATAAATATTTGATCAACAGATTATCTAATTTTATTCTTCTCCAACAATATCGATTAAGAAAACCTCTTTGAATCATATTAAAAAGGAGGTAACTTTATATCCTTTCCTTTGTTTTAGTACTCTAGAAAAACCAGAAAGAAAAAAAACTATAGACTTCCAGTCGATTCTGTTCCCGGTTTCATCTTCTCATATCGATCTCTTGTCCGACGGTTAAATATGACAAATTTCAACGAAAGAAATAAAAACAAAACGAATGACTACAAGACAAAATCAGAAGCTTCAATGCACATCAATATCGATCGAAACGAGCCTCAGCTCCTGTCTCTGTCTTTCTCTCTTTCTCTGTTTCTTTTTTTTTTGTCTCTGTTCCTGTTAGTGTGTTGTGGTTGTGGCACAAACCAATTAAGCCGAGATTAATTGGCCATGTCAAGTGGCGTAATCGAGCGCGAACACAAGTTTGACATTTCATAATTATTTCAACTGTCTTTGTGTGAGAGACTCAGCCAATGTCTTTTTGTTGGTCTCTCTCTCCCATGATCGATCAATCGTTCGATAGCCTGGGCCTTGGGTGTTTCAGTTGTGTGTGTGTGTGTGATAAAGATGTGCTGTGGCTGATATGGATGGAAATGTATATAATTGACTGTTTTTATATGATGATTCTTTTTTTTATAGAAAAACAACATGGGGTTAGGGTTTATTTGGTGATAATCTGATTGATATTTTTCTGTAATTATGTTGTCAGAATTTTAGTCAACTTGGAAACGATCGAGGTTTTTAATTAAATTTTCGTATGCCATAATATCACAGAGCCTTTATTTTCTTTATTTTAAAAACTGACTTAATATAGCCATGTTCAGGGTTGCCTTGTGGCTGAATTTACTTAAAAATAAACAAAAGCTATAATCCTTTTTTAAAACCTAATTGAAAGTAAATTTTCATTATTTTGGCCTCTGTACGTTTAACCCCTTGCAATTAACTTGAAATAAACTTTATTTTATAATTTGAAACTTTCTCTATTTAAGTTTTAACCACATTGCCTCCATCGCTCATCGGCCAGTCCACACCCATTTAAGTTAAAGTATTAAACATTTTCAAGTTGCCAACTCCACACAAGAGTCTCTCATTTTGCAGCTAATTTGACAACAATTTACTGTAATCACAATCGATTCGTGTTTGCCAATTTTTTAATTGTTTTCAATCCTCTTTTTAGGCCCGGAGTCGAAAAATAAAAACCAAGACACACGATCGCGTAATTTACGATGGCCTCATGGTGATTGGGACACCCAAACAAACGAACTCCATTAGCTGCTGATGGCTGGTCCTCACAGTTCGTGCGAACTTCTAGGAATTATGTTGTTCCAATTAAAATAAAAATTAAAATAAATAAAAGAAAAGAGACGAAAAAGAAAAGGAAGAGTAAAACAGAGCCACACTCTCATAAGTGGATGCTGAATGCTGTGGACTCTTCTGTTCCGTTTGTTTTGTTGTATCGATTTGTGAAATGGAGCTTGGTTGGCTCCCATTGATTTCTGAGTTGCTGATTTCCATTTAACCTGCTGCACTGTCGACAACGTCGAGGACTTGGGATTCACAGTACCATTGCGACTGGCTGCACCCTGCGGATCGCGCCCCGGATTTATCCGATACAATCGTTGCTTTTGTGCTTGCCTTAAAACGACTTTAATATGTAAATTCGATTTCGGAAGCCAAAGTAATTAATACTAGAATGCAGCCTGCACCACCACCACCACCACCACCAGTAACAGCACCACCATTGCCACCAGACTGAATTCAAAATTAATCCAAACAAAACGGATAAGAGAGCAAAAGGCAAACAGAAATGTTAATTTGCCTCGTTGTTGTCGTCGTCTTCGATATCGTTGTCGCAGGAAGCTATATACAATATATACACACACACATACATACATACATACATATATGTATATGTATGTATGTATTAACCAAAGGTGAGAATATTTTCAGTATTTTCTGCCTCGATTACGTTTGAAATTTATGTTGTGGCCCTTGAGGCAAGTTTCGAACTTTTGTCACTGGTTTGTTGGCCATTCAAATAAAAATTATGCTTGACATATTGGTATAACTTTTGTTTTTAATTATGAATGACATTCTCTCTATGTCCCCACTACCAAACATCACTAAAGACTATCGTGTGGGTCCAATGATTCCCTTTTTCTCTGCCTGCTGTGAAATCAGAGCTCTCGTCTGAGATAAAGATCTTGGTAACTCTTCAACTTGTGTATGTGTGTGTTTGTGTGAGCCATAATGAAACTCATTGATGTAGGTAAATTATCGCTCTGTTCTTAACGTCGTGTTTTCGTGTTTTTTAATTGGGACTTTGGGAATTTAGTGAAAAATGCTAATTAGTTGAAAGGGTTCGTCTTCCATCGTCTTGTCTTTTCCATTGATAATATTGCCTAAGAGCCAAATGACAAGGTATCTTGGATACTAGGAAACTAAACAGAACTGAACTGAGATTTACGTTATGTTTTTTTTTTTTTCTTTTTTTCTCCGTATCTTTTCCTTTAGCCCAATCCCCCCTTTTGGGTTTTTCTATCTGTATCTATAAAATTAGATTAGCAGTTAATTGGTTAATGTGCAGCCAGCAACGTTTGTTAATTGATTCTTGGAAAAACTTTTCAATACACATCTAAAACAAGAAAGAACGTATCGAAAGAAAATCAGGTTTTAATTAACAACTATTTAGATGCTCTTCTGGCTACCGACTGCTTGCATGTTTTCTTTAATTTGGCAGCATAAAATTATCATTTCAGTTTCGTGTGTGTCTCTTTTTTTTTTCTCCCTGTTTCGTTTTTGATATATGGTATATTGAGTTAAAGATTTAAAAAGTTTGCTTTTAATCCTCAGACATGCACGGTAGCCAGTTTAAAAATTTTTGTGTCCAGTTCAAAATAATTTACAAAATAAAAGGTTCGATCTACAATATTCACTAATTGGTTTTATGGGTTCCGCAGTTAACTTTTGTCACTCTCTACTTCTATTTTTATCTCTCATTTGTTTTTCATATTCGTATCTCAAAAAACTTAACAGATTTCATAAGCTTGTGGTGGGCGAGTGGGGAGAGGTAGGGGACATTAATTTATATGTTTATAATTTTATGTTAATTTGATCTTCTCTTTGTTTGATTTCTTTCAATTGACTTGGCATTTGTTATCACATACCTTTATATATACATATATATCGATCAAACTGATAAGATTGTACAAAATTATTTCTTTTATCTGACCATAAATAGCTCAGGGTAACTGGGTCAAAGCAGCCAACACACACACACACACACACGGCACTGGCAGCATCTCTACCAAAAAAAAAAAAAAAATGGAAGAAACAAAAATTCAACTTGCCACATTCAACATAATCAACATATGGGCGGGCCCACCTCTCTGCCTCACACTCGCATACTCTTGGTCACAGTTTCACTCTCAGTCTCAGTCCCAGTCCAAGTCTCTGTCCCAGTCTCTTCTGGTTGCCCCGAATCCAAACATGCTGTAGGCTGTCTTGTTGCCTTGTAATCCGATAGTTTTATAGTTTTGTAGTAGCGCACTCATAAATTTTAGCCCCCAGAGAGACGTACAAACATGTCGCAGCATCAGGTGTTAAGCGGGCACAAAATACCCTATAAATAATTTTAGGCATCTCAAATCGATAATAATCAAAACAGAAAATTTTTTAAATTCCATACTTTAATATATTATTAATGCTCATAGTAAAGAGTCTTTAAATGATTTTTAAAATTGCAAATATTTCCAAGTACAATTCTGTGATATTTAAGTAAACAAGCTACAAAAAAAATTACTAGTAAATATTTTAGTAATTTGGATAATCCAGTAAATATTTGGAAGTACTCTCACACATACTTGTATCTGTAAAATATTTTGAAAACCGCTAATGAAAGTTTTCAATTTATGAATTAGAATAATGAGGAAAAGTTTAAATAATAAGTTTACTTTAACATTTTAAAAAGAATTGAAAAGATTATAAACCGATAAAGTGTATTTTGTATTCAACTAAAAAAGCAAAATAATATTTCCATTTGCTTTGTCTCTCGATTATTGTTTCTCGGCATTTGTCTTGAGAAAAGTTGATATTTTTCTTTTTGGTGTAGATTTTTTTTTTGTTTGGTCGTTTCGGTTGCTGGATGGTTGTTGTTGTTGTATTTATTTTATTTTATGCTTTTTCTCTTTTTTTTGTTGTTGTTGTTATTTATTACACGAAAGTCATTCTTTTTTTAATAGTCATGCAAATTAATTTTGCTCATTTGTACAACAATAAAAATGTTAACTAATTAATTTTGATTGAAATTTGCATGCAAAAAGCGAAAATCAATTTGCACGAGCATCGATAACCGTATGTGTGAGTGTATATGTATATATGTATGTGTGTGAGTCAATAAAGGAGTGTGGCAGGGGGTGTCTAGCGTGTTGTTTGAAAATTGAATTTATAAAAATAATTTATAATTTTTGAACCGCAAGCGACACGCCATTTGGCAACTAGTTCAACCAAAACATAACGAAAGTCTACTTATAATAGCTAGGAATGATGAAAAGAGAGGGGGAGGGTGCAGGAAATAAAGTACGCCCAGGACTAAGACAAAACAAATGCCTAATTAGGACAAAAGTATCAACATTTTGTCAAAACGGAAGTTATGTTAATTAATTTCGACTATAAAATCTCAACTTCAAAAATGTAGAAGGGGAAACCCGATAACAATCGGTAAAATGGAACTGAAAGCAAAAATGTTATTCCATAATACAAACGATAGAGCATTAAGGCAACAGTTTCTTTTATTTTTACTTTTTCTTTTTTTTTTTTTTGGATTCTCCACCAGTTTTGAAAATGTATCTTTGTTGATGTTGTCCGACCATTGCGACTGACTTTGCCAATTATAAGCCAAAGACATTGAATTTCGCTTTATCGCGGCATTTTTTAGGACACAAAAAACCTAAAAGATAGAGACTGAGTAAGAAAGAGAGAGTGAGGTATATAGTGACTGAGACAGATCAAAATATTCAGAAAAAGACCGAACTCGGGCAAGAATATACAAATATATATATATATATGTATGTATATGTATATGTGAATATATATCTCAAATTAGCAAACATTTTATATCTGTCAGCTACTGTTCTCCCTAATTAATAACAAGATGCCTTTTTAATTCCATTTCGTGCGTTTTGCGCGCCGTTGAGCGTTTTAATTGCCCCTGAAGGAAACGTTCTTATTCTTTGTCTTGCTCCTCCTTTGCATTATCATCATATTCTACTTCTTTTTCTTTTTATGGAACCCCTTCTTTAAGGAGTCCACAGCAATTGATGGCCAAAACGGGCGCCTTCGTGTTACTGGGCAGTTAATCGCAACAGTTTGTAATTATAACAAATTTTCAATCTATTAAAGGGCTGTTATTCTGTTAAAATTATTAATATCATTTATCAGCCAACTAGAAATGACCATAAAAGTAAATAGTTTAAGTTTAGGAATTTAACCATTAGTGCCGCGTCAGCAAACTGGTTATGATAATGCTTAAAAACGAGTGGAATTTAAATCTATTATAATTTTATTACATAAAATTATATGTAACATATTTTCGTTAAATCTAAATCTAACCAAATGCCAGCGAAAGACCTAAGATTTAATGAAATTTAACATTTTAATAAGATTATAAGTAATATCCCTCAAATCACAAATTATTTTCATAATTTTAATTTTATAAAAAATAAATATATTGATTTAAACCCTTTTGAAGTGGGTAAAATAATATTTTTCTTCAGAAGTTAGCACTATAATACCAAAGGATAAGTAAAAGAATAGGACTGAAAAAAAAAACAAAATAAATAACTTAGAAAAACATTCAAATTAATTAGAGGAACATTTTTAATTATATTTAAAGCAAAAAGAAAGTAGGAAAAAAATTAAAACTGATTAATTATAGCATTGACAGTATTTATAGAGTACCTTAATTAGTACATCTATGTATATAATTATCTTTATAAATCTATGTCCTAACAGATATTGTTGATACTGAAGAAGATTATATTATAAATTGAATACTGCATGCACTGTCTTGGAAACAATTTTGAATTAATTATAGAGAATTTGAAAATAATATTCAAAATTAATGTCGGACTTATCTGTCTGATTAATTTAGAAAAATGTAGATATAGGGACACCTCTCCCTTACCCATTCCAAGTGCTGCACATTTTTCATTTCAAAACATGTTAGAACAACACAAAACAAAATAAAACAAACACAGAGTCAAATGAGACAAGTCAGACATCTTGTGGCCCATTGTATAAATAGATAAACACTTGAATCGAATGACACTAAATTGACATAAATGAGATCAAATGGCCATCTTAATACAAATGCAGATTCACACACATTGACACATTTGTGTGTGTGCCGACGGTGTATGACAGCAACTAACTTGGCTTAAACTTTGCCGTCTCGATTTTGCCGATATGGTTATTTCTTGAATGTTTGTTGTAAAACCCATTCCGAAGTTCAGCTCAAGTGTTACTGACCATAAATCCAACCGCGTCCAGGCATTTTAGTGTGTTTTATTTATTCTTTTGGCAAGCAACATACGCCATATAGACCGGGCTAACTACATATATATATATATATATATAAAAACCACTGTGTTGAGTTTCTACTGAAGAGTTAAATATGAAAACCAGTTTGGCCAACAAGTTGGCTTTTAACCACGAAAACTTGTTTCTGTTGATCAAGAGTTGGGCAACGCCTACCATATACACCCCAGGCCAGAAATGGTAGGAGGAGCTTTTCCAAAGATGGTGGTGGTGGTGGTGGTGTTGGTTGTGGTGCTGCTGGTACTGGTGACTGGACAAAAATGGTGGGCCTTAGCGCTAATAGCGATCGAATTTATGGAATTATTTCATTGTTCTAGGAATTTGAATGCCGGACACCAAAAATGGCTGCAGATTTTGAGAAACGAGACAGAGACAGTTCAGGCCTGGCCAGGAACCATGGTAATATTTATTGGATGATTCAAACAATTGCCTTCAGGATGTTGGCTATAAACTGAGAAAAAGAGAGGGAAAAAAGATATATATATATATATATATATATACATTGACTGTCAGAGTTGCAGAGTGTCTTTCGCTTTGATGGCTTCATTATGCAGTAGTTGGCCGTTTTGGCTCTTACCTCTTTGCCGTTGTTATTTTCCTTTACAAATTGGCTGATTTAATATTTTTGCCAATTAAGTTTTGGCTAGTGAAAAGTTAGCCCATAATTGGTTTGGCAGCATAAAAATCACATGAATACATTTCCGTTTCATGGCAATTAACTGCAGTGAAACCAAAAGCACTTCATTTTGAAAGAAGTCCATCTTTTGAGTTATCTTTGCACAAGTGCAACTAAATTGACTGTTTCTGTTATTGTTGTTGTTGTTGTTGATGTTGCTGGCTGTTGCTGCTGTTTGACAGTTTCCAGGTTCTTTCCACTTCATCGTCGTACAGTATGTCTTGTCATTAAATGCCTGAACAAAATTATCTTGTTAAAATTACAAATAACACGAACATGAAGTAATAAAAACGTACGGAATGAATAATGTGCGCCACGTTAAATCGCCGCTCTTGACTGTTGTTGGCAAGTTGATGTTGGCCAAGTTGGATGAAACGTTAACCGGTTCTAAAACCATTCAACCATCCATTCGTCCATCCATCCAGCATCCTTCATCTGTGATGTTACCCACTCAGCATTCTTATAACTTTATTTTATGTGTCGATTTTTAGTGCTTACTGCCGCTTGGTTGCAGTTTCGTGAACTTTTCAAGTTAATTGGTTGGCGATTGTAACGACTGCAAAAAAAACACAAAAAACACAAAAAAAAAAAAACAACAACTCTTTCTGCTGTTTGTTTGACAAGTTGCGATTTGGCCAACTGCATGGTAAGGTGAATGTGTTTGAAATTGGTCACATAATTTTAACTGAGAAAAAATAAACTAACTTGCTAGTTGTTCCAATTATATATAGTTTTAAGGAATTTCGAAAACCTCATTTCCTATACAAGAGAAAGTTTCAATTATCCCCCATGAACTTTATATAGAAATGACTCTATATTAATTAATGATAAACATTTGTATTAATTTAAATCTTATGCTAAATGATTTACCAAACTTATCTCAGAGTTTTCAAATAAAACCTGCAATGTTAGCACAAATATGGTAAAAGGTTTTTCATTCCATGCCATTTAATGATATTTCACGTAGAGCAATAAAAAATATTATTCCTTCTTTCACTTTGACTTTGAGTACATAGTTAAAACTATTTTATGTCTTAATTAAAGTTTATAGCACATTTTTTTTTTCCTGTTGTTTGTTTCGTTTTGAGGCGTTAAAAAAGAGTTTTTTGGTTTGGTTTATTTATTTATTTTTATTTTCTTTTATTTCTGAATACTCAAGTTGAACCGCCCGTGGTTGGAACAACCGTCAAGATCATCGGCAATCAGCGTAAATGAGTTTCTCCTGTATGCATGTGTGTGTGTATAAGTGTTGGCCATGTACAAATCGCTTGATTGGCTTGCACTTAATTGCCAGTGGCTGGTTGCAACTCCCACTTGTGTACAAGTATTCGACCAGCCATGCTGTTTTTTTATTTTACCTCCTTTTTGTATTTTTTTTGTTGTTGTAATTTTGTGCTTTTTTTTTATTTATTTTTTTTTAAGCCAGGTCGTGTCTTTGGCTGTTGCTGCTTCTGCTAATAGGCTCTTAAGTTTCGAGGGCTACCTGCCATTTTGTGTTCTCTTCGGTAACAGCACTGGACGAATTGTAATGTAGTTGTTATATTTATGTATTTATTTAAATAGATCTACTAATTTTTATAATTTGAGAAATTGGAAACACAGTTCGTGCTCAGCTTAGGCCCATTAAAACTGAACAAATTTTACACTAAAATTTACTACTAAAAATCATGAAGTCCATTAAGTTTTGGTCCAGACATAATGGAAAACCACATTATCCTTTTTATGGGGCTTGATTTATAGTATCTAATAAATTGCAGTTGTTGTATTGGCTTAATTTATTTTATTAATATAAATATGAATAAATATATTAAATTGAACAGAAAGAGATAATAAATTATTTTTACTACGGGATCTCTTTTGCCTCGTTTATCTCTTACTTTTATATCAGGATATAAAGCATTTTTAGTTTTTGTCAGATCGTAATATTATCGCCTTGTGCTAACAATATTTTTCATTTAAAAATATTTTACAATAATATAAGTATTAACACTTTAACATTATATATAAATAATAATATTTGTAATATATTTAAAACGGTAAAACACTTTTTTGTAATTATTGTAAAATATTTTGCTTAAAAGAAAAGGTATTAATATGTCATAATATTTTCTAGCTAATTCATAATATTATTCTGAAGACCTTGAATAAAAATGTTTACTCATAAATTCAACATTAAGAAAATATTGTCTTTCTACATATAAAAATTCAAGTTGCAACTTCAATTCTCTTGCTACTTCCATGGTGCTGCATCTTTATCCTTCAATGGCATCTGTGGTTATATGTCTCTGACTGCTGCATTATGCAATTAAGCACACTTCCGCTCTGAGGGATGTCGCCGCTTCCGTGGAGGTGCAGGAGGTGGAGGTAAGGTAGCTTTCTTCATATTTTGAATGCCTTGTGACTTTTTAATTGCGTATACGCCACTTGTAACGGTCGTTGGGCAAAACGTCTTAATTAAGTCGTTTGAAGAGTTCCCCTCCATTTTCCTCTCTTTCTCTCTACCTCTTAAAGTATTATTTTTTTATTGTGCCTCTCGGTGTAATTATTATGATTACTTATTATTGCCTGCCTTTCGTTTCGCTTCGTTTTTTCATTTATTTTATATATATACATATATATAAACTTTTTTCTCTTGTTTGGAGTCAGACAGGGCAATTTAATGGCCGTAGATATTTTCCAAATTATCTTAAACATTTCATACTGATATTCTCTTGAAGGAGATAAAGTTCCTTTACAAAGCTGCCGATTGCTTAGTTTATTGTCACAAATTAAGCAGGCATCTGGATGGATAAGCAGACAAGAGTAAATTACCACTTTGGTACCGGTAGCCGTTGGCCATAACTTTAGCCTGTTATTTGGCTCAATAAAATTACAAGAGATTGCCACTAAATTGCCAACAAAAAGTATATAATTTCAATGGCCTAAAGTGCCGCCGATTTATTGAGTTCTTTTAACTGAAGAAGAATGGCTTTATTTTTGTGTTCCACTCTTTCATTTTATAGATAGTTATTCAGAAGAGAAAAATTCCATCAATATGCAAAAATTTTCAATTAAAATTGGCCGCAAACAAAAGGCGAAAGATAACTTCATCATATGCATATATAGTAACAACAACAACAACAACAACAACAGCAATCGGTGGCAATTTATGTGCACTCAGCGCCATTTTCACTTCATTGTATCGCGACCAAACAGCGTCAGACGGTAAAAAAAAGAAGAACAAAAGCAAAAAATTAATAAAAAAAAAAAATAAGCGAAAAGGAAAAAAAAAAACAAAAATATGAAGCAAACAATAAAAAACTGAAATGGCACAAAAAGAAAGAAAAAAGATGGGGGAGAAGAGCGGGTGAAAAAAAAAACGCCAATGAAGAAGGCGTAAGGCATTGTGAGCGACAGCAACAACAACAACTGACAGGAAATTAGTTTCCATTTTTTGATGAATGCTTCGACAGGATTGTTGCCGTTGCCGTTCCTCTGATGATGCTGTTCAGTCTCGTTTGCTTTTTTTCTTTTTTTATTTCATACTCGTTTTTTTTTTTATATTTTTCTTCCTTTTTATGTGTTGCCAGCATCTTTTTCCTGTTGGAGATCCTGGCATTCGTTCATCCAGCGCATAAATTGCCAGGCAACGTGACAACCGCTAGCCACGCTTCAGCCTGGTTGACTACAGAACAAAAAAAAAAAAAAAAAAAGAAGGCATTCGCAGCAACTTCCTTTCACTCATTCATTTAACAATAAAATATTAACAACGGTTATATCAAATCAACAAGCCGGGAAACTCTTATCTCTCATTGTAGTACCATTTTGTTTACTCTTTTCAAAATCAGCCAAAACACATCACTTCGAAAAGAGACTTTTTAGAATATTTGCAATTTCATTTATATTACCAATTTAAACGTTCTTTTCTCTAAAAATCAAAAGATTTAGTTTATTAATGATGATTTGATAGAGTTATTACCGATTATTAACCATTAGTTAGGGAATTGTATCCATTTAAGACATTCCAAATGATCCATAATAAAGTCTTTAGCTTAATTTTTTATATAGTTTTTTCATAAACTCTAGTTGCCAAATGGCAAATAAATTGTATATACCCATTTTATTGTTGGGCTATAAAAAAGGTAAGCTCCCATCATAATAATCGTCAGCCATTCGAAGACAGGAGCTAAAAATGATTCGGGACAACAGCAACTCCAATTGGCAGCTTCATATATAATATATATGTAGGTATATACTAGCAATATTTATATATAATCCCTTCATAGAAATTGAGTTATGTTCTATCGTTTCCTGGAAATGTTGTCAAAGTTTTCTTCATTTTTCTTTTGTATGGTGTTTGTATATTTTTATTTTGTTTAAAGGACCGTTCAAATGACATAAAGCTTTCCGCTTGTCATTTAGTTAAGCTCATCATGAGGCCATAAATTGCACCATGTGTTGCCCAAAAACAAATTAACAAATTAAAGAAGCGGGTGTCATAAAACCATGCCCCCCCCCCCCCCCTTCTGTCTCACTATATCTCTCTCTTGAATTTCATGTCACAAAACTTTGATTTATTATCCCCTCCCCGCCCCACAAAAGCCGAAGAAAATCCAATGCATTTAAATACGCTTTTGATTTACAAATAACGAATAAATGTTATGATGAGTGGGATCTTATATCTTCTTGGTATGCCGCCGGCAGATGGTACAGAAATTTAGGATACTTAAAATGGGTAAAGGGGAATTGGCCTTGGCTGGTCACGCTCATAAAACGCCAACTAAGCGTTGAGAGCATCAAAATTTAAAAAAAAAAAAAGAGAAGAAAATTAAGATGAAAATAAAAAAACCATTGAGAGCTATGTGTATGTACATATATGCTGTATGTTGATTAAAACATCTTCTTCGTCATAGAGAGTTATGATGGTCCACTTAATAGCCCCATTAAGCCGTTTGGCAGCTGTAAATTTCTCGATACGAATGCCTAGCGGGGCAACCTAACTAGAGAGAAACAATAAATCCTTATTAAATGCACAGCGAGCCAAAACTATTAACGGATATTTCTTTTGAATATGAGACCAAAAGGCATAAATCAGTTTAAGTTCATCTTCATCTGGTTGGACTTGTGACATTTTAATTACTGCTTAAAGATTTTGATTTACAGATACCTTGGAAATTATGATCATTATTCTTTTTAACCTTAGAAATGCATTTAAATTGTGTGTCGAAGTCAACACGTTAAATGAATGAAATTTAAAACAAAATTTGTTAATTGTCAATTTGGAATCGTGTAAAAATGATATGAATCAATCTAATATATACATATGTATCTATTATATATGTGAATGTAATGAATTCATTAAAAAAATCAAATATTCTGCATGTTATCCAATCAATTGCTTAATTAAGTTCTATTTGCTCTGTAAATAACATTACAAGTGATTAATTAACAGAACTTGTTATTTGCAGACTATTTAACAGCTTAACAGTTTAATATAAACGGTTACACGTAGATAACATTTTTAATGTCTATTTTATGTATTGAAAAGTTGGAAAGTTATGTCCTTGTCAGATTCAACACGAATATTATTCACACATTTATTTATATATCGAAAATCTGTAATTTTTCTATTATTTTATTTAACAGTTTTTTTTTTATGGAAAAGTTGTTATTTTTGTGAAAAAGGTTCTGATAATAAAAAGAATGTTAATTATACATACATATATGAATATATCTTAAGTACTTATAATTTTAATAAGTTCTTAACATAAAATTGATTATAAAGCAACTACAAGAGTTTTAATTTTAGCTTGATTAAAAACGAGAAACTTTTTAATTTGGTTTAAAATTTGCAAGTAATCTTGGTCAAAAGGTTAAATTTTTACAATAATCGTTTATCGATGGTTGTAATCAATCGATACCCCTACCACACCTCATTTCTGTTGCTTGTTTATTGTATGTACAAAATGAAACAAATTCATTTGTTAATTATGTTGCCTAAGAACAAGTAACTTGTGCAATAATTATGCCACGATCAGTAACACGATCAAAGGCCAAGCCATAGGACCACATCCCGGACTAAATGATCGTGAAAATCAAAACAACATAATCATAAAATGCGCAAACTAAACGTGGTGTTGCCTCTGTTGCATTTGTTGTTGTTGGTTGTTGCTGCTGTTGTAGTTGTTCATTGGTTTCTGCGTCCAAATGGCACTTTGGTCTAAAGGCGATAAGGATCGCAAGCAACGACGACTAGGAAAACAACTCTACGTGTACAGTAGTAGTAGTAGCCTAGCCTGGTCCGTTCCTAGGTATACAGCTTAAAGCCTTTTATTATCGGCCAGGATCGCTAGACCTGCGGCATGCAAATTTTCAATGCTAGACCCAGGCCAAACTGCAGTTCAGCACTCAACGCATGCCGTAAATCACTAACAGCAGCAGAAGCAGCACCACCACCACCACCACCACCATCAGTCCACCACCAACAACAGTCGCTACAAATTTACAACAACTATGCCGTGGCTATGGCTGCACGACGATCTTCTTTAGCTATGCCAACAACAAATAACAAAGCTCTTTGCCAGCTATGCCAAAGTCATAGTCATGAATCAGTTTTTCATACAGCAAAAGCACTTTTTGCCGATAACTTCATTTTGTGGCTTAATATGCTTGTTGAAGGTCTGGTAAGTAGTAGTTGTTGTTGCAGTCATTGTTGTTGCCAAAAGCGTGAACTTGCCAACACCTTAAGCATTTATGTTGACACAAAACCTTTCCCTAAAGGCAAACAAACCAGAAACAAACTCTAAGACGTTGATAGCAAAGACTATGATAATAATTTTTCTTGAATTTGAGGCTGCTGTCGATTAAGCTTAAGCGACAATTTTCCATAGTGTGCCAATGCCGATGCCGTGGCCCATACCTATGATCCAACTCCAACTCCAACTCCAACTGCATCTCCACCCCCACTCAAGTTAGGCTTTGAGTGTTTTACAGCCTATGGCACTTGCCTCTCTTGGCCAGTTTCGTTTAGTTTTCATGGAGTCGTGAGTTGGCGGCACGATTTTCCATAGCAGCGCATGCTGAGTTCTGGACCTGGACCCGGGACGTGGTTTTTGTTGTCTTTGTTAGTGGTAGCAGTTAGTTGACTGCACTAAGTTAAGATGTTTTGTTTTTTGGCTGCTCTTGCATTGGCCTCAGTTAGGTGTATGCGCAATTATCTTGGACAGGCCAAAGCCAACGCCGATGTAGTCACAGTGTCTGGTCCTCTTTTCTTTCTCTCTTTCTTTACTTTTTTTCTTTTTTGCTGTTTTTCTTTTTTTTTTTATGGAATGCCGCAGCTTAGTTTTTCTTTTTATTGATTTATGATTTGTTTAACACAAAGGCACATTACCAGGAATTCAACTGGTAAATTCAATACCCATTTCCATTCCATTTACCCTCCCCCATTGGCTCAATAAACGCAACCATATGCCATGCATTTTAAATTGTCTTTACCAAAATTTGATGGCAGCCTTAAACTTCATGCCACATTTGGGTATGCAATCGCAACAATAGTTGCAATCACGGACTCTGGGGGCCCAGAGTTTGCATTTTCAACACTCATAAACCAGGCTTAACTTAACATGAATACAACTTGAATATCAAAATATTTTATATGCACGCTTCCATTACCTTTACCTTTAACATACCCATTCCTCTTTCTCCCCTCCCCCAACTCTTTTTGGCTGTCCGCAAGGGATTTAGTGGAGTTGCATTTTGCGTGGTCGACTCTAAATGGCTTTTGCTGGCAATTTATATTGAGTATAAATGCTGTAAAAATTAGACAACTGAATTAATTTTCCTAGCGACAAAAAGCTTGAAATATTATAGACGTGAGAGATTATAGTCTATGAATTGTTTGCTTTTTGTAATGGTTTTGGTTCGTTAGCAGGTTAGAGTAGAAAATATTCAGAGTAACACATAGCATCTTAATTCTTTGAAAATTTTAATAACGAATCTGTTTTCCTACCCTTAGACTTATAAATTTGTATAGCGAAGATAAGCAAGTATCTTTGATTAACATAAACATTTCTGCAACACTTTTTAAGCAACAAATAAGAATTAGATGGAAAACCTTTTTATAGTTAACAATTTTCTTTAAATTTTAGTCCCTTTTTTTTTTAGGACATTATTACTTCCAGGGGATGGATAATTATTCGAGAAAAAGTCCAATTTGTGATGGGATATTTAACATAAACATTTCTGCAACACTTTTTAAGCAACAAATAAAAATTACATAAAAAATCTTATTATAGGTAACAACTTTCTTTAAATTTTAGTCCCTCTGTTTTAATGACATTATTGCCTCCAGTTTATGGAGATCAGAGTAAGAAAACGTTGCCATATTCAATTCGTCATACATTTTGATATTCTTAATCCTTTATCTATATGGAAACTTACTTATAAATGAACCTTGACAGTTTTCTGTAATTTATTTATTTATATCCCCATGAAGTTTAGAATCATGCTCTTCAGAATTCTTATTCCTTTTATTAGATTTCATCATGCACCCCTTATCAATATTTTTATGTACCTATGTACATATGTATATTTTATATGCCATAGGATCATTAACCATGTCAATTTCTCCACTTCAAAATGAGCTGCTGAAGAAGTTCTATTGACATAAGCCTCCGATTCTTCTGCTATTTTGATCGTTGGAAGCCGAGAGAAAAAAAGTGCCAACTAAGCATGAATTGTGATAAATTAAATTGTAAACAAATCAATGATCGCCTCGGCTCCAAACTGTCTGGCATATTAGCCATATAGACCCAGGCATGACTTGGCCCAGACGCAGTGTCTACCCAAATGATGGCAGACAAAAAAAAAAAAGTCTTGCTTTGGCCATCGATATATTGTTGATTGATTTATTGAAGCGTTTCGCTGGCTGTAATGATGAAAAATTAATATTCGTCAATGGAAATAGGATTGAAAATGGTTGATATTCACTTGAAGTGACTTTCAATTGGAGTTAAAACGAAAAGCCCTTCTTATAAATTATTTATTGCTTTGCTTATTCTGATTCTATTGCCAGATTCTTTTGAATTTCTTTTATCCCAATAGCACTTTCTTTACTCCCCTTGGTGTTGCCTTTCTCTGTTCCTCTTCTGTGAGTTTTTTTTTGAGCTCAATCATCGCTTATTGAATAGATCACTTTTGGCCTGGGAAAGCAAACGGCTGGCTTTGACAATTGCCGCCCCCCCGCACATATATAAATGCGTTAACTGATTAGGCATTCATACGTGCAATGATTAATAACAATTGCGATCAAACATTGTTAACCTGAGGTTAATTTACGCTTTAATCAATTGGGTTCATTTACACCAAACACCAGCACTAAAAGGAATGACGAGCCCCCCTTAGGGCAATACATGAATCGCCCCAGAGCTGTCGCTCATTTGTTCTGCTTGATGACGATGAAGCAATCTATAGATCCGACAGCGATCGATCGCCATGTACCGGACAATGATCCGTGCGGCCTGAAGTTTGAAGTCAAAACACTTGAGATAATTGCAAATTGAATTATTGCTAAAAAATATATACATACAGACTATATTTATATGTAACTTGTACATATATTGAAAATTACTATATTTTGAGCTACAACACATTCAAATTGATGACTTGATTGATCGAGCTAACCATCCATCCACCACGGAGCTGAGTTTCAGTTTCTGACTGGGACTGAGACCTCTTGATTAAAGGCATACCGCGGCGCTCGCTGAAATTAAGTTAAACAAATTTTATAACACCTTTGCTCCGGCACACATCGGCCACTTGCCGCGATCGGAATGCAATCAGTTCCTTCTTTTTTTCCTTTTTTTTTTTTTTATTTTGTTGCTTCCTTTCTTTCTCTCTTTCCTTAACAAATGATGATGATAGCAAGGAGGAGGCGATTGTAGCAAGTGAAACTCGTAGATTACTCTCCTCGTACTTAACCTCACTCACTTATAACAATAAACTAAATTGCAGTTGGCTTCGGCTCGATCAGAAACAAAGTGTGTACGTGCATGTGTGTGTGTGTGTGTGTACTTGTATCTTGTAGATACATCTGTGGAGTTGTTAACGTTGCTTTCTTCTCCACTTGGCCAAGCGCATCTTTTGGGCCATACAATGAGCACTGTGATTAAGTTCAATGGTCGTTGAAAGATCACAAAACATTGCACCGATCATGTTGATCATGTTTACGAGGTGGTTGATTGATGAATTTCCATAATAATAAAAATTGGTCTTTAATCAGATATTTGAGTTGATAATATTCAATATATTTATCTGAAGTACATTTTGATTTTAAATGTTTAATTACTATCTTATTCAAATTGTTTCTTTTTTATAAATTTAAGTTTCAAATAATTTACTTTTTAGGAAAAAAACATCTGAATTTATAGTTTATTTTCATTTTTTATTATACAATATTATAATATTATAGAGAAAAATAGTAATTTAATATTCTGTGCAAATATCTTTCATTCTGTATAAACACTTTGGTCCATTTTGGCCAATTGTTTTCTGATATTACCTTTAGTTCTGTATTATTACTTCTATTAAACGGCTAAATGTTTATTTATATTAATTTTTATTCTCACTGATAATTTTTATTATTATTACAATTATTTCTATAAGTCCTAAGACAAATATTCACTTTTTTTTTAATTCTTAATGCTGGTAAAATATTTGAAAAACTTTTGTAGTAACTCTCGTTTTAAGTAAGCACGTCCTCATATAATGATCGGCAATTTCAAAAAACACCATAAACCAAAATGCCGCTAACGAAATATATAGATACAGATAGGAATATTGGAAGATTAATACAGATTTAAAGCGTCAACACCCTCGCTGGATGGAGTAGATTATTTATTTTAAATTGACTACTTCAATTACTCAATTACTTAGTGATAAAGTCCAGTTTAGGCAGTGCCACTGACCAAATCCAAGCTGCTGGCAGGGCCAACTTAATTATTTTGCCAGATCTAATCGGTTAAAGAGCGGAAATGCTGCTCTCTTACACTTACATTTGCAGTGACGATGTGGTTGACACTGACACTACGATTCGAATGGACGATCAGTATGCAGATCACGATGTGGCAGCATCTGTGTGCTCATTGAGTTGCAATTAGCCCTTCTCTTTGCCGGCCTGACAGAGCACCAGGTCGCTTGCACTTTAATTAAAAGACGATAAATTTGCCAATCTCAATGCCAGGGAACAACGGCAAGCGACTTCACAATTGGAGTTGGCTCTTGACAGGCCGAGACGCTTGGAGTGATATTTATTTATTGTTTGTACCCAAAGTGGCAACACAAAAGCCAAGGTGTTAATTTGTTGCTGGAATGGGAGGCAGATGGGACACAAAAACTGGCTAAGGTAAAGGCACACTCTACTCGTTTACAGTGACGACCGACTGAAATGGCATCAGCCTCAGCCTTGCATTCGGATTCGGAGTTGGAGTTGGCCCCATTCATGCGAATGCCCATGCCCATGCCCTGTTTTGGCCTTTTCATTGACGCTAACGAACATTTTTGTCCGATTTAATCCCATTTCATGGTGATCCTGCACAATTGGCTGGCCAGGCAAGAGAGAAAGAGAGAGAGAGAGAGAGAGAGTGGAACCTAGTCTTGGGCTCGGTCCCAAGCCCTGGCAATTTATTTGCCGCGCATGCAGACGACGACAACAAATTCGAGTGCCAAATGATGCCAAGCGGCAGCCGCTCAATGCCACCCCCCCTACTTCCTCACCCTATACCCCGATCACCCACTTTGGCTTGACGTGATTTATTGGCTCGGTTGGCAATACCTGAGGGCGTTTTGTCGCAAATTAGTTGCATTCGGCTTCTGTTAATTTAGCGACTGCTGCTGCCGCTGATGCTGCCACTGCCACTGCCACTGCCACTGCTGCTGCTGCTGCTGTTGCAATTGCAACGCAAATTGTGATAATTTATCGACAAGCAATGCTTTGCTTAAAGTTAAACAGAAATTACGGCTTTTTGACAGTCCTCCACCACTCTACCAGGGCCCATCCGCATGAATCCAGTGTTACCTCACTTGGAACTGAAAGCGAAACCCGTTCCGCAAATCAACGCCTCGAAATGTAAAATTTATGCGCCCTTACCTTAACTTCCGACCTCAATACATGGCCAACTCGCCAGGGCCAACATGAAATTTATTTTTTATTAATTTGACATATATTAAATCGATTGTGGCTAATTGTGGATAAACGATCCTTCCCCATTGCCAGCTCTCATATGTCAAATTAAAAAGAATGAACTGGTATAATCAGAGATAATTTTATAAATAAAAGATTAATATGCAAACATTGAGTCATATTAATTTAATAAAACAAGTTTTCAATTTCTGTAATTAATAAAGGATAAAAAAAAGAACCCATTGATCCAGAGAAAGTCGTAGTTTAAATAAAATAAAATTAAATAAAATTGTAAATTAAAATAAATATTAGTAAAACCGTCTTAAATTAGAATTCTATCTTAAATAGTTTAAACTATTTGTATGAATCTTCGTAAAGGAAGTTTATCCAAGTTTTCATGTTAAATATTTGATTTCTTTGAACTATTTAAAAATAGTTTTTGGTAATTAACTTGCAAAATTTGAAAGAATAGCTTAACTAACTGTTTGGCTTTATTTATACAAATAATATAGCAAATATTTTATGTTCTTCACAAACAAATAATCCCTAAGACATATTTGTTTTTTTATTTTTTTGTAATTTGTTTTAGTAATTTAACTTTAAAGACAAATAAAATGGTTTCTCTAGTTTTCTAATTTCAACAAATGCTGTTCCCTTAAGTATGCTTTGAAAAAATATCCAACGGATTCGCTTATTAAGTCAGCGATTATATAAACTAATTATTTTATTTACTAAATAAATTATGAAGCCGATATATTACATACATATATATATGTATGTACATTTGTATTGACCCTTTTTTATAAATAACAGTTATTTTTTTCATTAATCACGATAACACAGATATTTAACCACTTTTCTGTCTTTCTCTCCCTTCTTTTTTTGTGTCTTTCACTCGATTGCTTTGTGTGCTTCTTGTTAGCCATTTATCTTTGGCTTATTTGCGGTTTACTTTTAATTTCAAACATTATATATATGTAAGTATGTATGTATGTATGTAGGTACATCTATTAGAGCAGGCCATTATGGTGAGTCGAGCACATGTCAGTTATCAGTAACGAGCATCGCATCAGAATCAACATCAGCAGCATCAGCCAATGTCAGGCAATGTGCCGTGTCCGTGTGACATTTTGCCGCCGCCATTGTTTGCTCACACACACACACAAATATATATATTTATATATGTTATATATGTCCCATAACCCTCCATTTTCCATTCATTTATTTGCTCTCTTGGCATACCCATCCTTATGTCTTAATTATGTCAAAAGGCAATCGTGTGTTAATAATCGCATATTTATAATCGTATTAGTCGATGTCGTTGCCATACATTTGGTTTCTCCTGTAAAAACAAACAATAACAGACAGAGACAGCTATAATGTATGAAAGAAGAAAAAAAGAGCAAATTTGTTCAATGGATTCGATTATAATGAACTATAGTAGTACTACAGATATACAATTTTTTATGCCATTCATTGACACTTCAGAAACGAATTCATAGTGGCAATGTCTCTTGTTAATTCTCTTTTGTATACTCATCTTCTTTGATCTCTTTTTTATAACAAAATTCATTTGACATTTATTATAATGCATTTCAATTCCACTTGGCTCATAATATAAATTTGTAATGGTAATGCTTATATAGAATATTGAATCGGTATTTTTTAAACTCTGTTTGAATGAAGCAGATGCAGTACTTTTATCTCAATAAATTTTATCTTTGTAAAACTCTTTGTTTAAACACAATTTAAACTAAAGTTCTTTATGAATGGATTATTATTATATAACCAATTTAGAACACGTGTTCTTACCTTAGAACTTAATTTTTACGATTCTTTTAATGAACAAAAAACATAACTTTTAACAGAATTGATCCTATTATACTTAAAGTGATGTCGATCTTTTAGTTCTGGTTAAGGAACTTAAAAAAAAAGGAAATTAATAATGGTATATATTTTTAAGTTTGTTGGAAATATTGGAGCTATATGTAAGGAATTGTATATTTTTCAATTACAAAGAAATTTGTTCACCTTATGAGCAATTCTTAAATGTAATGGTTTTAATTAAGTTTTAGCAGTTTTTAATTTCACTCTATCATGACCATAGGCCCAATTTTCTTATCTATTTAAACAAGGACCTTATCCTATAAATTGTAATTTTTATCGTTAATATATATGCCTTAATGTGAAACTAATTTTTTTGCAAATTAAAATTGAGTTATATCTACTATAGCTTTCGATTTATAATTCAGAAAATCATTTTTCAATCCTTTTTTCGTTAAAAACTGAAGCAAAGTGTCGATTTCAACACCAAAAAAAATTCTTAAAAAATGATGAATGGGGAAAACTCTATACGGTAGCGGCAACACTTTTATCTATGGCATACAAAACCATTTATACAGAATAGAAGTGCAATATGATTCCAAATTCATATGCAATCATATTTACAAGGAGCATCGTGTTGTCCATGCTTTCTGGATCATTAAATTTCATTTCATTTTGTAAACTGCAATTGGTAATACCTATTTTTTTCCCAATCTGTCTCTCTCTTTCTCTTTTTGTATTAATTTTTTTTAAGGCAGCCATCTAATTGTCCTTGAATGCAGCTTCAGATAGTCATCCTTGGGCATGTGAAAGTGAAATCACGCGCTAACAATTGAAAGGATTCATTAATAAAATGTTTAATAGCATAACCATATCTCTCTTGAGTAGCAGCAGCCGCCGCATGTCCTTTTGTGCAGCTTCTGTTGTCCTTATGCCAAACTCAAACTAAAAATCCAAATCCAAAACCGAAAACGAACCCCAACCCTAAACGAAGAGCGGCGTAAAATGTTTTACGCTTCGTTGCATTGAAATTCATTTGAAAACGATTTTTCTTTCAGGCCACTTACACAAAACACAAAGCACATACAAATATATAAATATATATGTATGTATATACACACACACACACACACACAATCGGAGTGAAGTGAAGTTAATTTATTAGACATTTTGTACGCATTAAATGCCAGAAGGACATCATCATCATTGAGCCAGAGACCGAGTCTATTAAATGCGTGTACTGCCCCATTGTCTGTTTCGAGTGCCTGGCTTTAGAAGTGGTTGTTATTTGTTTGTCTGACTCTGGTTAAAGGATCGGTATCGGGGATCGAAGGATCGCCAGATTGCTAAACAGAGATCATTGTGGCTGCCGCGTTTTTCTTCTTCCTTTTTTTTTTACCATTGCCATGCATCTTTGTCACATTTAATTTCTCGTTAATTGTGAAAATATTTATACTCATTTGTGCATTTTGCACCTTTTGCCCGTCCAACCCCTAGTTCTCTGTGTTAGAGTCTGAATTGGAATCGGAGTCCAAGTGGGGTTGGTCACAGGACTTGATTGCCCAAAAACAATTTCAACATAAAAGTCATTAGGGGTTACTAAAGTGGCGATGAATTTTCAAATTTTAACTTGATTTATAATGGAAACTCCAGAGGCAAGAGGCAACCTAGTTGGCAAGGATGGCGTTTGTATAGTATAATGAAATTCATTTAAATTAACATTGAAATTTATTGGTGGAAGTGCCATTTGGGTGTGTGTCCGTTTGCCATCTTAAAGATTGTCTACTTCAGATTAGATTCAAGTGTCTGTGGGTTGTGCTCTATGTATACATAAACTGCTGGTCAGGCATAAAAGTAAACTGAAAACTATGGAAAATAAATGAAAATGACAATCAAGCAATTGAAAAGTAATAAGGAAAAGGGCTGTGGGAAAAGATAAAAAAAAAAAAAAAAAAAAGAACAATGAGATAAACATTCCCCCAAAATCCTAACAAAATTGTACTAGAAAATTTCTATATAGTAATTAAGGATTGATTAGGCAAGCGGAAAAGAGATATGCTTATTTTTCCAATCCAACTTTGTAATTGTTTAACTATTGAAAGAGAATAGAAGAGAATTTACTAAGAGAAAATAATAGGCTTGATTAAAATTTAGTGTAAGCTTTATTGGTTTATTTGACTAAATAAATCAAGGGCAGTTGTACTTTATCTAATAGCTGGAAGTTAACAATTCCAAATAATTGTATTTTTATTACTATATAATAAGCTTCAGTATTCCGTTTCATTTTTTAATTGTGTAATGAAAACATTTTAATAATATTTTGATGGGTAAAATAGCAAAAAAAAAACAAAAAAACAAATATTAAAAATTTTGGCGAAAGAGCATCAAATATTTTTCTGCTAATTAATCTGTCATCATTCGACAGAAATTTCTTATCAAATTTCTTCAGAAGTAGAAATCTCCTCATTTAGTCAGTAAATTAGTGAAATTAATTAAATGTTTCTTTGAAATCAAAAAATTCTTATTGATAAGAATTAAGATGTACTCTAGTTTCGGTGGCATTTTGTTTAGCTGTCATTTTGCTGACATGCTCCAGCGATGATTTATTGATGTGGTCAAAACATGTGTTGGAAATGACAGCTACTTGCAGCATCTGTAACACCGCCAACGCCTCCGACGCCTTCAACGCCGCGTGTGTTCGTGCAACATTTTGCTGCATTTTCTTTTCATTTCCCTTTTTATTTTTCACGGGAATTGTGTTGTTGCGGTTGCGCCCCAACTTGTCTGCCACTAACGATCCTTGGCAGCGGCAATCAGTCTGATATTCTAAATGCCATTCTCCTTACCGTTCGCCTTCGTCTCCTATTTCCGTCCGCTGTGCTGTGTGAGAATTTCCGCGCTGTAATTGGAGCAGGTTTGTTTGAGTTAAGCGCCGATGCCGCCGCAGGCCACCATTATCACATCTATAATTATCAATTATTTTCAAATAATTAATAAACATTTTGAATCGTTTGCAAGTTGAATGCATTGAAAACAAAGAGCGGAAACAGCTGGAAAAAACATATATTTGTATTATTATTAACAGACAATAAATGATGTGGCTGAACGAATTTGATTATACTTATTGAATTTTAATTCATATACTAAAAAAGAAACTGCTATAAAATTTAAAGTAATTTATATACATGTTTTCAAAATTATATTTAAATTATAGCTCAAGGCTTGTTAGCTATAGTTTTAAGTCATGATTGACTGCACATTTTATATTGCCATCGTACAGATTATAAATAAATAAATCAATAAACCTATAGTAAGTTAGTATTATACTAGAATCTTAATTACCATTAGCCATGTAGCTAGTACTCATAACTTTTGTTTAGGTTCAGTATTAATACTTTATCTAATATTGTAAATAAATAAATAAGTACCATTAATAGTCAAGTTGATTCAGTAGATATATTACACAGAAAAATATTATGGAAATATATATAGATATATAAATTAAAGATGTTTCTATATATAAAACTACTTTTTATAATCAAGTATGACACTTTTTTAATTTTATAAATAATATATAATATAGTATTATATTGAAATTGATGCACCATATACAATACTCAGACGAATAACCGCTGTAAAATCGTAAACAAAATTGAAATTTTATTTAAAAATGTTTCCCTTATAAAATGTTAATTAAGTTGACACTTTAACATAGGAAAGGCTTGGAGTTACTCTAGGTGATTAGTTTAAACTTATTCTTAACTATTTAAAAATTAAATTTCTATCAAGTTTATAATGTAAACCTTTGTTTTAACGTTGCTCTATTTAATAGTAGGCTAAAGGGATTTGCTTCTTCTATGTATTTATCATACTATATTGTGATATATATTTGCTTCTACAATTTAGCATTTTAGATTGTAAGTTCATTGCTTAAGTTTTTAGTATAAAGTAACAATTATTTACTCAAATTCAAAAGAAAGTTTTCATAGTTGTTTTTATAGTTTTCAGAGATATCCACCACTTTCTTAACTATGCTTTTTCTCCGATTTTCTAGTAATTCAACGAACTCGTCCACTTTCCCAGTATTCATATTTTCAAACAACATTTGCGTGAATGCCAAAAATTTCACACCATTGCAAAAGTGCTTTGCATATGTACATATGTATATATATATGTGTATATATGTATATATATATATATTGTGTAGTGATATAAGTATAGTTTGTTCCCAGAGATTTTAATCGTTTGCCATCATCTCTGCTGGCCGTTGCCCGCTGCGTGGCTCACGCACAGTTGGCTACAAACAATGGCTGGACCAGCTGAACGCGGAGCGAATTTAAATGTCAGACTTTTGGTTGCAGCCTGTCAGCCATTTTGTGTTGAAAGGATACACAATAACGGTGCTTGCACCAATAGCAATATACATATGTATGTGTGCATGAGCATATATCGACGTTGCCCGCTTGACTGAGTGTCGATGGGATAATAATAATAATGCCATTTTGGCAATTGACCAGCATGAATGTGCCCAGTCGAATGACTAACCCCCTGCCTAAATACATACGTTTCTCTTGCCCCTAGCTGTATAATGAGACATTAATGCAATTGCCAAAGTGCCATTTGCATGCCATCAACCACTCAGAATAACAATAAATTTGATGAAAATTACATTTCATAGCATTTTCATGCCTCATGTGTCAGTTTGTTTGATTAAAATTACTTTTGATATAGCAAACAACACAAAAGTAGCAAAATGGCTTCCAGTCAACTGTGAGATTGGCAAAAGCTTTCACATAGACAGACATAGATCATACACACGTACTTATATATAAATGTATATGTATAGAAGGGTTAAAGTTCTATCATGAATTTTTGGTTTGAACTTGAAAAGCTCACTAATACATTTGCAATAACTAAATGTAGATGAATCTGGTAGTAAATATAGATATTTGTAATACATTACTAAAACATTTGTTAAATAATTTTCCCATAATTTATTTTCATTTCTGGGGAAATGGTTTTGACTTTATTCTGACACCAGTTCTTCATTGGCTCATTAAGGTCTGTGAAGTGAACCGCAGTCTTTGCAGTGGCGTGAAAAATATGATACATATTAATGAAGCGTATAAAGGAAAAAGGGATAATATATCCGACTACTTGTGGCTTCTATATACATAAATATATGTATGTATGTATATGTATTTATTTCCCCGTAAAAGTATGTTTCTGTAATGCGATGCACAAAGAAAGCGACCATGTCGGAATGTGCTGCAAGTGTCCACCTCTGGCGCCAGTTCTGAGCACGCTTCAAGGAGAAAGTAGCCGACTGTAAAGAATCCTTTTTTTCCTTAAATTGTACAAACTACCGTTTAATGTTGGGCTAAGCCGCCTAGTCACGCCTTCCAAAAACAACCGTCTGCATAGTCATATTTTAAATGCTTGAATAATTTTAATATTAAATGATAATTACATTTGCTGCTTACGAACTTTTGTTCATAATTTACCAAATTAGAAGAAAACCTAAGAAATGAACAAAAAAGAAAACAAAAACCAACATTTTCCCCCCCCAAAAAAAAAAAAACAATTGAACAAAAAGTTATCAGAACTAAAGTAATTGTCAGCCGAAAATGTCTATAAATCTTGGCTCGAAAAAGTGTTCTCAACTAACTATATACTATATAATATTTGTGGGGATGTCTTTTTTGGTTTTCTTATTTTTTTCTTTTGTGGGGGTTATCTGTGGCACATAATTACATGGCTCCGTGTCGATAAGAGCCCTTCTATTTGAGGCTAGTCAAGCGTTATGCCAGCTGATTAGAGACGAAGAGTGAGACTCCGTTTGGAGGGGGATTCGTATTGCATTGAATTCAATGACAGCCTCAATTACCCAGAGAAAAATGAGAGGGAGAGATGCTGATAAGAGGCCGCATTGCTGTCAACGATGTTATCCTTTTTTTCTATATATATTCATATATATATTCGTTTTTTTTTTCATTTTGGTAATTACAAGCGCAATGTTTTAATTTGAGCTGATAAGTTCGATGGGACAAGGTCCCTCGGGTCTAATGGAAAATTCGTTGATAATTTTTATAGTTTATTAAATTAGTAAAGTATAAAGAAGTTTATTGAACTTGCCATAGAGAAACAAATATGTTTTCTGATAATCTCGATGAGAAGCAGACATTAAGAGAGAGACAGAGAGAGAGAGAGAGATAGATGTATGTATAGTTTGGGCTTGGCTAAAACACAATGCCTTGTTCGTGTTTTTGCTTTCAAATTGCGAAAAAAAAAATATACTAAAGCATTGTTTCGACCTGCCATTGTTAACTTCTATTTATCAGTGGCCTGGCATTGTTGGACGTTTGCGAAATACAACAACAATATCAGCAAAAGCAAGAGGAACCAAAAAAAAAAAAATAAATTTTACACCTCTTTTGTATTGTATTTTAAATAGGTTCAAGTGAGGCGCATCTAATTGCCAGCATGCCAAGTGTTTTTGGCTCAAATTGTCTTAACGCCTCTCTTTAAAAACCAAGTTGATTTTCCCGGAAATCAAAAAGGTGTGTATACACACACACACACACACACCGTAGAATCTTTGCATTGGCATTGTCTTTTACTCGGCAGGAGTTGATATATGAAGCGTGTCAACTGCATCTTTTAGTGGTTTTTAATTTGAAAATTGTTTTGGTCGCTCCTTAAAGAAAACGCGTATCTTCTACAGATGCCGCTAAGGCGTTCATCCGTTTGTCCAACAACTGGCGCAATTCTATTGTAACCACTTTGAAAGTGCCAACACCCGCATAAATGGCAAGTCCTTTGTATGTCCTTTGTAAATAACAGCAAGCTGCAATTAAAGCATATGTGCAGACTATGCGAATGTTTTTCTGTATAGAATCTGCCTCATTATGGAGCGAGATGTTTATCTTTTTCTGTGTCTGTTATGTTTTGATTGCCTGGCAATATGAAAATCAGATATTTTCCCACTCCAGCAATGTTTTTAATTCTCTGTCTCTCTCTTCCTTTTGGTTTCCCCAGTTCGATATAATACCATTGACATTGTGCGGGAGTTGTTTTTAGCACCCTCATTATTTTTGGCTTTGTTTCCTGTGCCATAAGCCAATTACGTTTAGATTAAGTTGATGGGAAACAAGCCAGTAACAACCAAATGGTAACAACTCATCCAAAATTGATTCGTGATCAAAAAAACAAAAGCCCAAACATAATTGGCAAATATTGTCAGCTGCTGTAATGTCAAATCTGCATATGAAAATCAACTTAATGACAAAGTCATGTCCAGCTGCTGGTTCTCGGAGTGTGTCTCTGCGTGTGTGTGTGTGTGTGTGTGTGTGTGTGTGTGTGTGTGGCCATTCACGTGTCAAGGAACAACTAAAAATGATTTAATAATGAACTCGTCAACAATACATTTCGAATCCATCTCAAATGCTTTAACTATGAACTGCATTTTTAGATACTTCAGTTTAAAGGCAGCTCCCTTGACATCCAACTCTGTTGACAAGGCAATTGTTTGGCCATCTTTTTGCGCCTTTCAACAGAAAAAGTAGTTTTGAAACAAGAATCAATCCATAAATACTAACAATATGCAAAAAGATACAAACGAACACACACACACACACACACACACTTTAAATACACACTTGAGTCCTGGTAGTCATTGAGGCATTTGATGAGTGTCAAAAAGGCAAGCGGATTAGCAGGATTTGTATTGCTCTTTGTATTACAAGAGGCTCAGCCAATTCTAAAAGTCAAAGTGCAAAAGGTATTATACGCTTATATATACCATAGACTATACAGTTTTTTTTGATTGATATCCTTCTATATATATATATATATCTTACCATTGTTTGAGGGCTCAAACATCTGCTTGAGTTCTGCTTAAATATCTAAAAAAAAACATAAAAGAAAACGAGTATCGTAATTAAAAGATATTTTTCCCATATTATTTTCTCTTGATGAAAGCCAAAACCAAATGTGATGTGGTTAGAGGATTTGGAATTATGATTGAAACAATTTTGAAAACAGCCATTGTTAAAATTGAATAAGGACAGAGAAGAAGTCAGTGAAAAAGAGATACTGGAAAGTGTCAAAAATTGTTTTGTATTAAAGTAATTTAAATTTAATTTGATTTGAAGAGGATAACTTTTCACAATTTTAAATAAGTGGATCATGTCAGAGATAGATTTTCTAAATAGTTGGAATGCGATTGTAATTAAATTCCAGATGATCTATAAAAATAGCTTGATTTTCTATTTTATTTTCAACTATATCTTAACCATCGCCTTCATGTCAAAGTTTACCATTTAAATTTTGTCAGATTTCCATTGTGTATCCTAGGTCATATATATATCTAATGTTTTCTTTTAGTGAAAACTATATATATTTTATATATGTATTTATAAATATGACTAAACGGATGACATTTAAAATTTCTTTAGATAGGCCAAGAGAATTTCTTTAGTTCTATAAGAAATATAATTATATATCAAAAATAAATATATACTTTTATTTAATCTGTACTTCATATTAACTTATATTTCTTATAACATAATGTCTATATATTTTAATAGTTTATATAAGAATTTAAGGTTTAAGCCCCATTATGCCCATTTTCTTAGCCATATTTTGCTGCTCTCTTAACTAGATTAAGTTGTTTTTGTTAGGGAGTTGTAACAGATTGTAGGACATGTTGGATACCGGCCCTTGACCTCTTTCTCTTTCTACGTTACCCCTCTATGTTTTTTTTATTAATTAGCAAACCATTAAGCCAAGAAAACCCACAAATTCCAATCAGGCAATGCCAGTTGCTCGGCTTAAACCAAGTGTCGACATTTTCCCTTTGAGTTTTGTTCGGTCGGGCTATTGATATAGTAAATTTCCAAAGAAATCTTATAGATGTGTGGCAGTTGATAAGCGTGCAACATGCAGTGGCAGATGCAACTGCTTTTATTTAAGAGAGAGATGGAGAGAGTGTGACAAAGAAAAAGGGAGAATGATAGAGAGTTTTTGGATACAAAGAAGATTGGTTTTATTTTTTGGGGGGTAGGGGAGCGCGTGTTCATTAGCTGCCATAATTTATATGAGCCAACATATTTATTGAATGTTTTGGCAGTCGTTTTAACGGCTAGATGTTGATCCCTGGTGTTGCCAATAGACTTTTGGGCACAGCTGCCACCATCATAAACTTGGACAAAAAAACACAGACAGACAGACAGACAGACATGAGTTTCAGTTGCGGCCACTAGGTCTAGGAGGAACAAGGCCTAAACCTTGGCCTAAGACGATAGTCGATGGAAATGGAATTGGTAACTGGGAAATCTATATGGGAATGGGCACTGGGTGTGGTGCCTAAGCGTCTGCATGAGAGGAGCTCTAGCTCTCGCCATGGGGCATTTGGCTAAGCTTCACAGCATGCAATTATTTTCGAGTGTGAAAATAATAAAACTGCCAAATAGTGTGCAGAAAGTGTCCTGCGGTTCACTAAAAACAAAAAGAAAAACAATTGGAAAAGTGCGCCGCACTTGAGTTTTGTGCGTGTGTGTGTGTGTGTGTGTGTGCATCTCGTACCTGCCATTTGGTACTCGAAAAAGTGACTGTGGGTGATGGATGAGCCCCTCGTCGTCAAGTGGCTTGTGGTGTCCTTTTGTTTGAGCTAACATTATTCTCTACTTTAAATACCAATTAATAACTGCAGCTGAAACTGAAAATTGAGTATTGGAAAAGTAAAAAAAAAAAAACAATAACTGGAACACACAAGTGGTTGACTTATTTTACTGCAAATATCTCTCATTTCAAATATCTCATACTCTCAATCAGTTGAGAGCTATCTCAATGCCACTCTCTCACTCTCTCTCTGTCTCTGTCTCTCTGTATCTCAAAGCTGGCGTGAATGCGTCATAATCTTGCCACTTGAAAATGATGGCAAATATTTATTTTCTTGGTCGGTCGTCAACTTGAAACAATTAATGTGGCATTTGTGTTATGCCGTATGACTTTCGGCTTCTGCGGCGGCCCGCACCTTCACAAATAAATGCTAATGGGTATGACAAGTCGCCGCCGTAGCCGTAGCCGCCGCCACTTACTCAATTACTTTGCCAAACATGGGATACGAAAATGGAGATCTTCTATATATATCTCTCTCTCTCTCTCTTTTCAGTTAGTATTTATGATTTGTTTGCTTCGTCGTCGTCGTCGGTCGTCGTCGGATCGTTCCAACTACCAAGCGTCAATATTTGCCATGCAAATATAACAATAACAGCAACAGCAACAGCAACAAAAACCAACAATAAAATATTCATCCATAGTAGGTCCGTATTGTCAGGTGTCTTCTTCTATCCATGGACCAAGAAAGAAAAGTCGGCACTTCTATGTACAATGCCCACAACTCTTTTGACTCTTTTTTTTTTTTTTTTTTTCATCTACCTTCCCCCAAACTGTAGTTACATCTATTATGACTTCAAAGCGGCAACTGGCGACTCACCAATTGTTGTGGCACATTTTTCTATATAAACTTTTGACTTTGACTCACATTTGCCAATTAACTGCGACACTTTGGAGTGTGTGACATAGCTACTGGTGCTCTATAAATAAACTGAATCCGATTTTGAATGGACAAAGTTATATTTTTTATTTTGCAAACATATAGAATTACGCATACACTTTACATTATATAATGACACATAAAAATATTACTTTTACCTAACCATTTAAGTTATTTTAATTACTACTAAATTATAATATAAATAACCTTGAAATGATTATCAAGTGCCTTTGTTTCTTTATTTTATTATTTTTATTTAACATTGCTACACAATTCAAAAAATTTATAATATTCCTATATAATTTGATTTATTTATTATTATTTTTTTAATTTTTTTAAGTTATTAGAACTTTTACAAATATATTAAAAATATCTTTTCAAATATGTGGTTCCATTTTAACTAAATTTTTTTTTTTTTTGAAATTTCCAATTAAACTTTTATTTTTATTCCTGGTTTTTTATGGTAGAACAATTTTTTAGAAATCTTTATTTATTTGAATGTTTGTTAAAGTCAAAAGTACCCACAAAATCGTTTAAGAGTATTACAAAAACTCGCCGCGCGCGCATTCAAATTGCATCAATGGAAGAATCAGCGAACAGAACAATTGTCCAGCTATCCCAGGTCCAGGAAAGAGCAACGGGCTTTGGTTTCTTTGGCCAGAATGCTGGCTTTTACTGGCTGGTTGACGGGCTGGCTAGCTGCTGGACTGTGTGCGATGTCAATTAGCAGCTACGGAATGACACTTTATGTGCGTCGCGCGAAAAGTTCTTTTTTTTTTTTATATATATTTTTTTGCTTGCCGCTGCTTGCGGCTAAGAGATCCTTGTGCAAAGTGCAATCAGTGCAAAGCCAAGAAAGCCAACGAAAAACCATCGACCATGAACGGCTACGCAGTTGACAAACAAATGTGCCATGCCAGATCCAGGTTCAGCTTCAGTTTTAGATTCAGCTTCAGTCAAGGAGCCAAGATGTGAGGCAAGAAAGCAAAGCAAGTAAACAAACAAACAAACAAACAATTGATGTGGCAAAGAGTTATCCCAGACAACAGTAAGGCCTGTTTGTCTGTTTGTGCCTTTTTGGAGCTTCTGAAAGCGAGCAGATCTGCAAAGTGACTTGTAAACATTTTAGCAACTTTTCAACTTCAACTTGAGGGCAGCCTAATGAACTGCCCGACCAGGCCAAAGAAGATACTGATGCTGATTCTCTGTGATTCCCATTGATTGGCAATGGCAATCTCAATTTCTGTTTCAGTCTGCAAATTGACAAGATAAATACATTTAGCTAATTTGATTTCAACCGAATAGGAGCTACTCGTTTATGTTCTCTCATTCGTGTATGTATTCATAGGAAGCTAAAAATTTGTACGAAATAAAATGCAATTAAGATGTAATTAAGAACAGCACAAAGGCCTAAAGCCGACACCAAAATTTAACCCTTGCCATTTATGGCAAAATCCTCCCACGTCCGCCTTGAAGACAATCAAAATTCATTAGCCGAGCGGCGACAAATAAAGCCAAGGGCCACAGACTCCGTCTCCATATATACAAATATATACATATATATATATATATAGATATAAATGTATATATAAACAAACGTATCTACAGAAAGTAAATATGTGCAGAGGCTGTAAGGGAAAAGCAAAGGGAGCGGCATTGAAGGCACATAAAAGGCGACAGAACCGCACATCCTGTGCCAGGAAGCACAGCCGGCTAAAATTACAAAAGTCAACCCCCAAAAGGCACATAAAAACCGCTTGAAAAGCGTATGCTCTGAGCCCAATCCATGGCATTCAGTATACAGCATCCAACACTCAGAGTGAACACTTGGCATCGCCCAACGATGTTCCAGCCGAAGGCTTTTGAAAAATTGCAAATTGAATTAAGCCAAAGTTAAATGGCTAAATGACTCGAGCCAAGTATCTGCTGCTGGTCCTGCTAGAGTTGGGTATTGGGATTGGCTATGGGGCTGAATCCCTGACATGTGGGGGTTGCGGTTAGGCGCATGATAGTAGCTAATATTCTGCAAAATAGACAAGGATTCCACACACAAGCACAGTGGGCTGAGATAGCCACCATGCTGTGAAAATTAATAAAAATCAAATAAAAAAATAAAATAAATCTAGGGTAAGATAAACATCCTTTTTAAAATTTTAACTACTTTTTTATATTGCATTCAGTTAAATTCTGTAGATATATATTATAAATATAATAGATTCTGAACTGATCTTTTAGTTTGCTGAAGATAATTTCTTTTCTATACAAAATTTAATAAAATTTTCTTCAGTTGTATAAACATTTTCATATAATATAACAGTTAATTTAATATTAAAACCTTTAAAAAAGAAACTTAGCATTTTTTTGAACTCAAATTACATGAACCAAGTATAAGATATATTCTATAAATAGTTTTTAATTTTGTAAAATAATAATATAATAATAAGTTTCCTGTATATTTTACAATTAATTTACTTTTTGTCTCCACTGTATTGTGCCCAAGGCAAACAAAGAGATGCCCCAAAACCAAATTTTAGCCCATTTTGTAAAGCGAACCCAAACCCGAATCTCTACCTCAACCAGAACCCAACAAAAAGGAATGCTTCGAGTCGCTTTATACCAAGCCAAAGAGAAGATTCTCTGGCTAAGTGTTATTTACCAGGCTAAATTATTAAACGATTGTTAAACGAGCGGATAAAGGATGAGCGTGAATGATGATGATGATGATGATGATGTAGATGATGATGATGGCGAGCAAGCGGGTGTAAAGTTGGTACCATAGAAGAAAAATAAAAATGCCTTATGGATATTGTATGGGTATGGGTCCTGGTCCTGGTCCTGTTTAGGATGTTGTTTTTGTTCTTTTTGTTGTTGTTGTTTTTTGGTAGCTGCAGCGAAGGGGAAATTTGATATTAGGTAAATTTATTTGATTTACATTTTTATGGGGTAGCTTTGGGTGGGCACCCTGTTGTTTGCCTATCGCATTAAATGCCGGCAATGAAAAGAAAGATAAGAACTTGTCTGGTATGGGGGTGTATGTGTGTGTCTGTGTGTGTGTGTGTAGACAGAGAAAAACGTAAAATAAATACAAAATAAATTAATAAAAATGGCAGCGTTGTCGAAAAGAAATCATAACGAGTTTAGACGCATGTCGACAGTCGTCCTTTTGTGTGTATGTCTTGGCAATTATGTGAGCAAAGTGCCAAAAGGGATGGAGTTGGCTAAGAGACATAGGGAGAGAATTGGTCTGTCAACACTGATTGACTGGGTTAAAAATTTGCACCCCCGCACACATCCACAGCCACAGCCCACAGCCCATAGCCACAGACTGGGAGCAAGGCAATCAGTGCCAAATCAGAACTTTATTTATTTGTTTGTTGTTTGCCAAACGTTTACGCCATCAGCAAAACGACACCCAAGAGCTCGTTAAATGTTCAGCCATGCGGATGTAATTCAATAAACGAGCGCCAGAGAAAGAGAGAGAGACTGAGAGACAGAGACACATATACATAGATATATAGATAGATAGACGAAGAGAGAGAGGGAGGCAAAAGAGAAATAACAGTGGCAGCAGCCATCAACACCCAACCGTTTAGCCAGGATATATATATACATACATATGTATGTATTTGTGATGGTAGAGTTTGTTTGTATGTATGTATGTATGTAAGTCAGCCGCAATTGCCACAACAGCCGCTGTGACTAAATGACTGACTGACAACCGCATTGTATATATATATAAATGTATATATATGTGTGTGCGTGTGTATAAGTGGGGGTTGGTTTATTTACTTACCCAAACAACCCCGCTGGAGCGACCCTTCTATCATCTTTCGTCCTCTCTCACTTGCTCTTGCTTTCGCATGCTTCTCTTTTCTTCATGCTTTTGAGCTCAATAACATTTATTGAGTAAATTTTGCACCAGCTTCTCGGCTTCATTCTGCTACTCGTCCTTTACCAAAAGTCCAAACTGTCAACACGTCAAATAGATGTTGGGGAAGGGGGAGGAGACAGGGAGAAGTTTGTCAGTTAGGGGTGGCTCTGGCGTTTAGCGTTGTTTAAGCGATTTAACGCATCGCAAGGATAATGAAATTTTGATTATGTAGCGCTTGGCTGGTTCTCGTTTACCTTCTCCCCTCACAAACCATTACCATTCCATTGGACACAACATTTATCGCTATTAGTGTCAAGTACTATATATATATATACAGATAGACTATGTATGTATATTTCGGTTGATTTTGAATGAGAATTAGTTTTTGGAAGCTCCTCATTAACTTGGCTTGTTAACCCATTGTGGCTTAGATCTACATGAGTTTCCTATATCAAAGAGAAATTTTGAAACTAAATAAATTAAGTTTTAAAAAATGAAAGTAAAATTACAATACTAAAGGTAAAATATATGACAAAAGATTCTTTTTTAAGAAAATTTCCTATTTTGGTGTGGAATATCACAACAATTTTTCTATTTATAGATGATTTATGAAACTGTGGCACAAATTAGATAAAAATTTTGTTAATACACAAATTTTCTTTCTTTAAATTTGTATAAACTGAAATTTTACACATTTACTTTATTTATTATAGAGATAATTTTGTTTTGTAAGCTTCAAGATCGAATTTTTAAACATATTTATCATATAGAGAATTTAATATATTTCTAGTATTTACATTTAAGTTTTCGTATATTAAGTCTACTTATTTTATTAATTGTGGATATCGAATTTATTTTACGTTTATTTGTTTGTATGTGTAATGGGTTAACATTTAAATTGAATTCAATTTTAATTATTGTATGCAACATATATTTTCTTTGTGCTAAATTAACAATTAAAATCTTTTGAGATACGAACAATTATGCAATTCAATTTGAAAATTAATTGCACAATAAAAACAACAACAATCTTGTTTAATTGATGATGCCAGGCTATGACTGCGGCATCGGCGGCGGCTATTTGAAAAGCTAACTACCCACATAAATATGCAATACACCCACACCCACACAAGCACACACACACTAACACACTCACATACACAATTTTATTTGAAAAGTTTTGTTCCCCCTCATCCCGTACTCGTTTAAAGTTAATACCTTGTAACAAACTCTTTGATTATTTAACGATTAGAACCTAAAAATTGGTAATATAATCAGATTTTATCTGACTTGTTATGTAGACACATTTCAGGATTAAAAAGGACATTAAATTGAAAAGGAACTTCTTCTAAAAATATTATTATATAATTTGCAATTTATAACTTTTACTTTTAATATGAAGATAAGTTACAGTTTGTTTAACTATTAATTAATGTAAACAATTTGAAATTCTGTTAATGTTAAGACTTTAAATATGAAGCAATAGAAAAACCGTTAGAAATTATTTAAAATGGATTAAAGGGCATTTAATTGTCGTTGCCAGATCAAAATATCATTTTGACTAAGTGGGCGCGCGGCAAATAAAATCAAAACACAAATAGCTAAAATAGTGGAACAGCGAGAAAGAGAGATAGAGAGAGTAAGAGGGAGACGTTGAGAGAAATAAAGAATTATGAAAAACTATCAAAACATTTACATGCGGACCAAAGCGGCAGCCATTTATCAACTGAAACTGACCAACTCGAACAAAGTTGTTTTAGCCCGTGAGCTCGCTGGATGGTCCGGGGGACTGCTGCTGCGTTTGCCGGTGCCGTTTCATCTTTTGGCCGGCAAAGTTGGTTCATACAGGGGGAATGGGGGAGGAGGTGGCGATTGTGTCTTGTGTATATACGTTTATAATTGTCTGTGTGTGTGTGTGTGTGTGTGTATAGTATGATTATAATGTTTATTGAAAAATTAATTTGCGCCTCGTTTTGGCCTCTTATTTGCGTATTTCAAAGGCATAATGAATAATGATGATGATGATTAAAACCAAGAAGAAAAGAAAACTCTTGACACGTTTCATCTGAGAAATTAATATTTGTAATTGGCTATAATTGTTTATGCCAATGGCACAAAGTTTTTTCCTCTTCATTTTCAGGGCAAAAGAATACAATATTATTAATGAGGTCTGCTCTCGCACATATTTCGAAATGTTTTTAATTGAAATGAAAGCGGCATTGTTGTTGGTTTTTAATGAAGCGCCCAACTGACATAAAGTCGAATTTTCTTTAATCAGCCTCAGACCAGAAGAGCATACATCGGTCAAACAATGGTTAGGTGCCCACTCTATATATATAAAGTGTTTAAATTGAGACAAGACAAACATTTATTGAATATTATACAATACCATAGATCATTTGTTAATTGAGTTATTTTGGTTATTTTTGTGGGGGATGACCGGAATTTAAATGATGGAAAATGTGTGAAGATTATAACTGAAATTAGTTATATTAATTTTGCTACAAAAAAAATTGGTATAATCTATTGCTTTGCATGTTTAACTATATTTGGATTTAGTAACAGCAAAGATAAAATTTTAAGGGAAGTTCAAACCAATATAATTACGAAATGATCTTCTCTTTCTTTTTATTTTTTGTGATTCTGATAAAATAGAATTTTGGTGTAAGAATTTTTTTAGGAAAAGAACTAACAGAATTTACGATTTAATATTAATCTTTATATATAATCATATACTCTTCAGTTGGATTATTGAAAATTTCTTAAAAACTTAACTTTTCATATTTATCACAAAAATTAATTAAAATATAATTGTAAAATCTTAACTGCCATTACCATTAATGCTAATGCTGAAAGTTGTTCTAATTGAGATTATTATTGTGAGGATGATAATCCTTATTAAGACTCTAACTTTTAAGTCTTTTCCAACTTTCACAAAATCCGGCATTAACCCGCACCCTTTACCAAACGAAACACAATGGCCGCCAAAAAGTTTTTTTCATATAAAATAATCCCTAAAATGAGCTTAATTTGTAAAATTTTTATAATGCTGCTCAGATTGTGCTTTGTGGATATCCTTTTTGCCTTTGTTTTGTGATCTGAATTTGTAATCCTGCATATTTTCCCATTTATTTGTGTGATTGATTTGCTGGGCTAACCGATTTATGGCAAACGATAAGATTTCTTTTATGGTTTATCTTTCGGGAGGACATAAAAAAGTATAATTTCCTGGCAGAGATGCCAGCTGAGAGATAAAAGTTCTTCCCTTTGTCGTTGTCTTTGATGCGAATACGAATGCGATGCTTTTACCTGATAATGATGGAGCTTATTATTCATTATAAGTATTGTTTGATACGGGGGTAGGACATTTATTAACTGGTTGCTCATACGCCATGGAGCACCAATTAAATTAAAGACAAGGCAAAAGAGACACACTCAACGAATCTACAGCTTCCCAGTGCCCCAGACAGGGCGACGACGCTGCCAATTATGTTGACAGCAGAATTTAATAAGGAGCAGCACCACCACTACCACCACCACCACCACAGTACCAGCAGCAGCAGCTGCGGCAGGCAAATGAAGTCATGAATGTAGAAGCAGTTAGAATCTGTGACGTGACTGAGTGAGATGGAAAATACATCTAAAACCCAAGTGGAAATGGACAAGATATTGCCTCCGCCGCTGACGCCACTACCAACCGCTGCCACCCTCACCACTGTCAACGCTGCGGCTGCTTGTTATAAAATGCTAATACGCGCAGCAACAGCGAACAACGAAAAAAAAAATTGCTTTGAAGATTGAATTATTCAATAATAATTAGGCGTGCAAGCGAGATGGGTAGCCAGTTGGCATGCATAGCCAGCTCTGTCTCTTAACTCACCACACTGGAAATGAACGAACACCAAGTGAAAAGAAGGCGGCGCAAGCAGAGAAAAGAGCGGCTGGCAAATACGGCTGCCTGCGAGTGTGAGTGGGAAAAACAAAACAGTAGGCCAATAAAAATGGTGTCGCTGCTTATGCCCAGACCCTATGTGAGAAAGAGAAGAAATGAGAGAACCATCCACCACCACCGATATACCGAACTCTCTATACAAGTGTGAGGGTGAGCGCGAGCGCATTCATACTCAGGTTATGCTCAGGCTCGTTTTTGTTCGTTAACAGTCAGTTAACAGACTGACTTTGAAACGTTCGCACGTAGGGCGCATAACGAGGTTTTTTCTGAATCGAGTCTTTTTGTGTTTTTCAGTTGAGAATTTTGAATTCAATTCCTCGACGATTTTCAAACCAAGCGGACGTCTTTCTTTGCGTTAATAATAAGAAATAACGCGTTCGTGTGTGAAGGTGACTGAGTGCGTGCGTGTATTACACTCTCTCTCTCTATCTGTATGTGTGTTCAAGTATGTGTATGAGTGATAAACGAGCGAATTAATTAAGAGATAATCAAAACAAATTAACTGCACACACTTACGGATTCCATAAGTCAAGCCATGCCTCAATAAAATAAACAATCTGGAAGACAACGCAACGGCGCAAGTGAACGAACAACCGAGAAGCGACTTTCAACTGAAGGCTTTATGTTAAAGCTTTCGACGACAACAGCAACTAGCATGACAGTGACTGGCCTCCGCCAAACAATGACCAGCCCGACGGTGCCGCCAATTACCACGCTTAGCCAAAGCAGCTCGGGGAGCAGCAGCAGCAGCAGCGGCGGCGGTGGCAGTGCCAATAATAGTCTCACCTCCTCCCTGCAGGGCAGTGGCAGTCCCATAGTCCATCCACTGACCAGTCCCACATCGCCGTCGGCTCTTTTGTTGGCCCATCAGCAACATTTACTGGCCCAGCAGCAACACCACCACCAACAACAGCAACATCAACAACAGCAGCAGCAGGCGGCTCATCATCATCTCCATAAGACCACCTCCAGATTGAGCAATTTTAGTGTGGCCTCCTTGCTAGCCGATACCCGACCCCGCACACCCACCCAGCAATTGCAAGCCAGCGATGGACCCACAAATCTATCAACATCTCCTCTCTCACAAAGCAGTGCTGCAGGAACGCCACCTCCACCGGTTCCAGGGCCACCAGCAGCGTTCCATCCCGCCGCAGCTGTAGCCCACCATGCCCATTTGCTGCATGCCGCCCATGCGGCAGCAGCGGCACATGCACAACACCAGCAACAACAGGCGGCTGTCATGGCCCAGCAATTGCGTCAAGCCCAGGCTCAGGCTCAAGCCCAGGCCCAGGCCGAGGCAAGAGCGAATTCTCCACCCGCCTCCATTACCACCAGCTCCACGCCAAGCACCACTCCAGTGATGACAACGACAATAGCTGGATCAGCGGCAGCCACATCCACTCCCGCCAAAAGTGAACGACATTCTCCGCTGGGTAGCAGCCATACGGATTCAGAATTGGAATACGATGAGGATATGCTCCATGAACACGATGGGGATCATGAGCATGATGAAGAGGAGGATTCCATAGTTGATATTGAAGATATGAATGCTGATGATTCGCCGCGATCGACACCCGACGGTTTGGACAGCAACAAATCCCTGGAAAGTGGTCATGGTGGCAGTACTCCGGGTTCCCAAATGCCAACGGCAATACTCTCACCAGCTGCTCTAGCAGCCTCCGGTCATGTGCCCATCCGCCCTACACCGTTCAGTGCATTGGCTGCAGCTGCTGTGGCCTGGGGTGGAATGGGTGGTGGTGTTCCATGGCCAGGAGCAAGACAAATGCCTCCATTTGGACCGCCTGGTTTATTTCCCGGACAAGGATTCGGTGGTGGTAAGTTTCCCAAAAATTATTTACTTTTATGTGTAATATTAGTTGGAAAAATTTAAAACAAATGCGTCAGGAATATATATGCTTAATTTAGCCACTTAAAATCTGTAATGATTGGGATTCTCCACTTTAGCAATTGACCCTTTTTCTCTCTCTCTCTCTCTCCCACCCTTTCTCACTCTCTCTCACTCTTTTCCTTTGTTTTTTTCACATTTGTTTTAGTTTATCTTCACCATTTTGTGTCGCATTTTAATTCAATTAACTGCCCCCTTTTCCTTAATTGGAAATGGAATGGCCATCAGTACTCTCTTGGCACTGTGTTGGGTGGAACAGTAACTGCGGGTCGTCTCCCACTCCTCCTATTAATCTGCCACATCTGGTGTAGTCAAAGTGCGTGGCAATTATTGCTATGCTTTAAATAAAAACAATGTGAAATGTGCTTACTGATTGCTCACCGACCATTTTCCATTTCAATTTCTATTACTTGTATTATTATCATCATCATCATCATCAACATCAGCATTATTATTATTATTATCATGATTATCATCATCATCGTGTGGATATGTCGCGTCGGTTTTGATTTAACTCAATTGGTGGCCTCTGTCTGATTATTCATTACATTGGTTTGTCTGATTTGTTGTTGCTTCTCTTCATTTTTTTTGTTTTTTGTCTTTTTTTGGCGTTTTCCGGTCTAGCCCCCTGACCCGACTAACTGACTGACCAGACTAATTGAACCGAGTCTGGCTAGGGTCTGGCCATTTAGAGCCTCTTTTGTGGGGGAAGTGCTTCTGATCTCTATCTGCATGCACAGTTCACACTTTTCATGCATTTCCTGAATACGAAGTAAAAAACTATTACCAAATGGTAGCCTAAAAAACAAACAAACAAACAAAAAACATTGCAGGACAACTAAACAAAAAACCGACGGCTGACTGACATGTGAACTTTACCAACATATCAGAAGGTTTTTTTTTCTTTTTTGCACATTTCCGGCCAATAGGTCTAGATCTAGGTGTAAATACATGAATGTTTTACTTGAAAGGGTTAAGAAAGTGGCAGAAAACTATGAATTTTAAATAATAGAAATCCGAAAGAATTTTAAAAATGAAAATCCAATGAAGACGCGTCGCGGGGCAGGGTGGGGGGGCTTATAGCGATTAATAGATATTTGAAACATTTGCCGCTTTATTTTGTCATTTGCTGTCAACTGTCAGAGTGTATAACTTCATTTTCAACCTTGTTTCATTTCATTTGGCAGCTGGTTCTTACCTTTATTTCTTCTTCTGCTTCTTCTGTTTCTGTCTCATTTTTCGTTTTTGGCCCTTGTCTGGGCTATCCTCAGCAGGCCTCATTAGCTCAGCAGGTTGCTTTTGTTTTCCTCCCCACACTCTTGTCTAACCTCTCACTGCTCTGTCTATATATATATATATATATATATATATATGTATATGTAGTATTTTGTTGTGACCTGTGCCGCTATCTGTGGCGCTGCATTATGTCAAGTGTTAGGTACTTAGAGCCCTCAACAGAATGTTTTGTATCTCTTGTATCTCATGTATCTTATGAGCTACCGTTTTCCTTCTTTTTTTTTTTTGTTTTTGGTTGTGCGGTGTCTTTTTACCTTTTCATTTCTTTTATTTTTTTTTTTTTGCTTTATCAGCGGTAAATTAAATGAAATTGTTTAAGATTATATAGAGAGGGAGAACACACAAGTTGTAAGTCTGACTTTTATTCCAAGAACTTATATAGTATTCAAAAATTTGTTAAATTTCATTTCGTGCAGTAAAATGGACAAGGGAATGCCTTAATAATTGAACTAATTGCAAGCCTAGTCAAAGTCACGTACTCCTCCCCAATTATGCCACCTCTTTCTCTCCCCCTCCCACACACATACACACACACACACACACACCTTGCCATACTCCAATGCAGCTGCAATTCTTGGCAGCCATTATAGAAATTAATTTTTCAAGCTGAACAAACGAGCAACAACTTGGGAGTCATTGCATAAATACATACAAACATACAACACACATACAAAAGCACACAAAGGAGAGAAAGAGAAAATGAGAGAAGCGCCAAAACAGTAGATAAAATATATACAAACATGTATATATAGGTAGGTAGATAGTAGGTAGGTAGGTAGGTGTGGCAGTGTCAGCTACGCCCACCTAAACACGCAATTCAAGCAATTTAAACGTTGACAGACAGGCTGCTGGACAGAATGCCTGCTAAACCAATGGATAATATATAAAAAGGTGGGGAGGGGGGATGGAGGGGTAGAGAGAAATTGCATGCGTTTTAACACCATTTACCACATACACACGCCCCCAGACTCCCCCTCTGGAATCTCCTTATAAAAGCATTGCCAACGTTTAAACCGAAGACGCCAACCGATTCCGAGTCAGAGTCAAAAGCTAAAATAATATTTGCATTCTGCACGCCATCTAACGTGCCAAAAGACGCGGCTATATAATGTCGTTGACCAAAAGGGGGTGGTGTGGAGAGATACTGGGTTTAAGAGGGGTCCCAGGATGAGGTGTGTGTGTGTGTGTGTGTGCTTGGCGTAGACATTTTGATGTATGTTTTGGTAAATAAAATTTATTTGCATTAAATTACCAGGCCCCCAGGCCAAACGTTGGAAATTGCCAAAGAAAATGAAAAGAGCAAGGGAGGAGGGGACAGATGCTAGCTGTAAGGTGTAAGAGGTTGTTGTGTGTGTCTGTCTCTTTGTGGTTTATACAATGGCAAACATATTTGCTAAAATATTTGTAGACAATTGGTAGTCCAACTAATTTGAACTGCTCACTTGCCCCACACAGCTGAGTAATTAAAAAGCAAAACTGAATACATATATATATACATATATATATATATGTGAACATATATGTATATGTATATATATATTTCTTCAATTCTTTTTTTGCCTTGTCATAAGGTGCAAATTTCGAATTGCCAGTTGGCGCATGCGTGTAAGAGAACCCCCAAACATAACGTAACCAAACCAAACCAAACCCAATCCAAGCCCAACCCAACCCACTTGTTATCTCATTCTCTTATCTTGCCCAGAGGCAGCCATTGGCGATTAAATTGTGCACTTTATAGCAAAATGTGCATACCAAAACGGAGGCCCTGGCCTGGACATGCAATGTTGTAGCAAAATAAAATAAAAAAAATATAAATAAAATGATCGGTGGGAAGACTAGTTCCAACATACATATAAATGCATATACAATTTACTTATCTTATGACAACTAGTTTTTGACGCGCTCTTCAGCTAATTAATTCACAGTTGGAATGAGGTCCATGTAAACTGATTGAAGGAAACGGTTCGTTATTGCCATAACATTCTATTAATTGATTGATTGAATTGATATACATATACATATATATATATATATATATCTGACAAGTGGACAAATGCTAGCATTAAATTGTTAAAAATTTATTCTAAAGCAATCAAATTAATAAAGATTGAGTGAAAGATATTTACCTGTTTAATAAAATAAGTATTTTAAGATTATTCAGTTGATAGTAAGCAGTAAAGAAACATTGTAATTTTATGGTGTTAATCAATGAGTGATTTGTATGTTAAAACTACAAGTCAATTGATTTTTTTCTTTTAATAGCTAAATATTAATAATATAAATCAATTGAAAACTAGACCAATTTATTTATCTAACGCTTTCTTATTTACTAGCAAGTGTTGAGCATTTTAGTATAAAAATTCCCAAATCATTTCCATTAAGAATAAATTAGTAAGAATCTGTCAGGTGACAATATTTGCCATATTTCATCCATGGTCAATTTGGTTTCTCATTCATTTTAGCATTTAATTTAATTAAGATTTTGCATCATTATATTTATCTACATATTTGGTGCTAATTAAAATCCTTCATTATGAAATCAGTTGGCCCAATCAGTTAGCCATAGGGATAGACAACAGTTGCCGTTTTGACCGTAAGCGTGTAATTGCATTAGCCAAATGGCCAGCCTCTCTCTCTCTGTGTGTGGATGTTGCAAAATGATTTTCACTGCTAATGTTGCTCTTGCTGGCAATGTTGTTGCCCATTTTGCTATGCGAAAACGCTTTAATGAAGAATTAATTGCCAGCAATTTGCACCGCAAATCAATCGGCCGTTGTCACTATAGTCTATATACAGCAGCACCAACCAGCTAACCAGCTAACCATATAGACGAGACGAGATTGCTTTAGTTTTTGGATTGTAAATGCGTAAATTTCACAATTGCTGTTGTTGCTGTTGCTGTTGTTCGGGTCTTATATGTCGGTCTCGTCTACAATACACCGGAGAACTCAAATTAATTGAAAATCCATTACAAACATAGGCTAAATGTCACAATTGGCGTTTGTGGCATGTATTTGCACTGGCTGCTGCTGTTGGCGACGTATTGCTGTTGCTGCGGCTATTGCTGCTGCTGCTGCAGCAACGGCAACGGCAACAACACAATGTCTATAAAAGAGCAAAAAGGCGAAAACAAGTCTCGCACTCTGGTTTTAAACGTGCGTCGCCATCGTCTGTCTCTTTTCATCTTCTCTCCCTCTATCTCTGTCTTTCTGTTGCCTCTTTTGCTGTGTTGTTGCTGGTTTTGTAATAGGATAGGATTGTCGATTGTTGATGCTTAGGCCAAAGAAGGGGGGAAGTCACAAGAGTTGGGGGAGTTGGAGGCTCACTTGCTATAGTTTTGCCGTTTTGGTCTGCAATGGAAACCCCATTCCAACAATTTAGCGACAAATGAGCAATTAATTTTGAAATAAATGCAAAGAGCTTAACAAAACCAATTGAAGTTGTTTAAACAGAGAGAGAGAGAGAGAGAGAGAGGGGTGTTATTGAGGTAAAAGAAGAGATGTTGCGTATGCGGGTGAAAGCCACGTTAATAGTTATTATAGCAGGTGACAAGTGTATATTGAAAATAAATTTCCTTTGAAGATTTTTTACCAATTACATGGCAACCAACCAAAAGAAGACAAAACGAAATATAAAAGAATTATAATATGAAACAAGCTAAGAAATAAAAGCCATAAAACTTGGCCGTATCATTTATATGCTAATTTGGCAAGAAAATTTATGATCAAATATAACAAGAGCGACAACAAAATACAAAACACGAATGAGAGACAAAACAAATGGTAAAAGAAAACAATATTTATATTTATAGTTAAGCGTCTCGAAGTCTGTAACAAATTTCTGATAGCTGCTGATGATGCTGCGGAGCGCATCTTTAGCTGATTCTCATTCCAAAATGAGACACACATAGTGACAGTGTCACAGTCACAGTATCATCCACAATGCCACATTTATATCCATATCCAGATTCCCATACTCATCCACATTTACATTGGTTTCTTAATCTGAATTTTCACATTTCGTTTCACCTTGTTAGGGCCCCATACAAAACGCTTTTACGACCTGCATATATGCAACAACAACAACAACAACAGCAACAAAATAAATAAAATTATATGCATATTATTGAATCAGCAGCAACAGATAAGATGTAGCCACAGGCCACTGGAGAGCCGAGAAATCTTGAAGGCATTAACATAACTCTGACATGTCACAATAATTACTTAATGAGCTGATCTGGCCAGAGTGAGAGAGTGAGCAAGAGAGAGAGAGAGAGAGAAAATGTGACTGAGATTAAGACAGAGACTGAGACTAAATTTAATATTAGTTTTATTATAAGACAAGTCAAATGGAATCGAGGTTGCAGGAGTATATATATATATTTTTTTTATTATGATCAAACATTTATTGATGACATTAAGTGACGAAAAATGACTGTGTGAATGTCATTTTTTTAAACAAATGTTGTCTGTTGTGATGGGAAAATTTATATATATGTTTCTTATTTTTTTTTTGTTTTTGTATACCAAAACAAAAAAAGAAAATGTTTCATTTTGTAATTGTTGTTGGTTGTTTAATGCCCCATTGCCTCATCTGTGAAGCATAAAAAGTAATTACAAAAGAGAATATAAACTCTGTCTTCGCCCCCCCTTTTCCCCTTCATCTTGGTTGGCATCTTTGGCCACGTTTGTCACTCAACAATTTTCAATTTTGCTTAATTATGCATAAAATTAAAGCGTTGCATATCATTTACATTTGTCTTTATTTTGATTCTTAAAAAAAAGGAAAAAAAGTAGCAAACAGAAAACAAAATGCTCAATAAATTACGCATGCCTCAAGCCAGAGATGGGGATGTGAGTGACCCGGTACTGGCTGCATCTTTAAAATGCCATTTGCATCTTTGTGGCAAGCTCATTACTTTCATTAACAACACACACACACACACACAAAGACACCACATCCATGTCCAGGCTGAATGCCATAGCAAAGACTAAGCAGCAGCTGCTGCTCCTCCAGTTCTTCTGTATAAGGCCTCTGCACGATTCTTGGCCTCTGTCTCCTTGTCTTTAGTCTCCTTGTCTCATGCCTTTGTTTGCCAGAAACAAAATGCCCAAATTAAAATTGTTTTCGCTATACCAAGAGTTGAAATGTATAAGAAAGATCAAGACAGAGAGAGAGAGAGAGAGAGAGAATGAGGAGAAGAGTGGGCTGGTGAGTCGTCAGGTATGGGGGGAGTTGCATGTTGCATTTCCCGTCGCTGCCTGCTGCCTGACAAATAGTTTAGACAGCAAATTTATTGGCCACTTAAATTAGTAATTACCGTTTCTTCTGGCTACTTTTATATCCCCTCAAAATGACAGCATTTCATTCAGCTTTTCGAAGACAATTCTTTTTCATTATTAAAATCTCTTACAATTGTACATTTAACTAATCAATTTTCTTATATGTTTTTTTATTTACTTTTAGATGCCAATGAACCGCCTCGCATTAAATGTAATTTACGCAAACATAAACCGAATCGTAAACCCCGCACTCCCTTTACCACACAGCAACTCCTTTCGTTGGAAAAGAAATTCCGGGAGAAGCAATATCTAAGCATTGCCGAGAGGGCAGAGTTCTCATCATCGTTACGTTTAACGGAGACTCAGGTGAAAATTTGGTTTCAAAATCGTCGAGCCAAGGCCAAGCGTCTGCAGGAAGCGGAAATTGAGAAAATCAAAATGGCTGCCTTGGGACGTGGTGCCCCAGGAGCACAATGGGCCATGGCTGGTTATTTTCATCCCAGTTTGATGCATTTGGGATAAGTGGCGGCCAAGTTGGTGGGCGTCAGCAATCATCAAATAATTGATAGTCGATACCACCAACACCAGCAACAACAACAACAAGAACAACAACAAAGGCACATTGATAGCAGCCAGATTGATAACCAAATAACCAATAAGCCAACTTCCCCCCCTGGCCTTAGTATGTCGTGAGTGGAAAAACAAAAACTCCCAACCCCCCTTCCCCCCCAAAATTTTGCTGTGATGTTAGAGCATTTTACTTTATCATATATCTCAAATATTGAAACTAAAATGCACTCATGTAAATAATGTAAGAATATATAGAACAGAGAAGAAAGGAGAAGAAGTAGAGGTGAGGTGAGGTGAGAGAAGCCGTTAATCATATCCAAATATAGTAAAAAAAAAAGAAAATAAAGATATGTTTGTATATATAAAACACAAAAAGCAAGCGAGAAAATGTTTCCTAAAAATTGTACATAAAATAAATAATTAAAAATCATAGACTCGTAAGTTCTACTAATAAAAAAATATAAATATATTTCATGTTTGTTATAAAAAGAAGAAAAGAAATGGAATTTGGAAAATTTTGCAATTAAACGCAATACCATTTAATTTATTTCTAAAACTCAAGTCAATAAGCATAATTAATGAGCAAATGAAATTCTAAAGCAAAACTAAATCATTATGCATATATATATACATATATATATATACTATTGTATTTGACCGATCGTATTTGTATTTTGTCATTGTATTTAAGTCAAGACTAGCTAAACAAAAACAAACAATTAAATGTGTATTTAAAGAATATTTTTAAGCAAAACTAAACTATAAATATGCCGTTAATTATACATTACATTTAAATGCATACATAGACCATACATACATTACATTACATAACATTACATACATACATGCATACATTACATAAACTATATATATATATATATATAATACCATATAGCGTTAATCCTCTGTAGTTGTTTAAATCTAAATTACAAAACAACAAATCAAAACAAATTAAAAAAGAAAAAAACAAAAAAAGTAAAAAAAAAAACACACACACAAAATCAATGAAATATATGATTATACAAAAAATTTAAAAAAAAGAAAACAATATTCTAGTTTCAATTGATTTATAATTTTTTTATTAATACTATATGTATTTTACATGTATATTAATATTATGGATCTTTTATAGGAAAAGGTAAACGTCAAATGAAATCCTATTTAAATAATGACTGTTGCGAATTACAGTTGTATATGGTTAATCTATTTTATTGATGAATTCATTTTTGATTCAAAATTTCGAAGTGCATTTAGTACACTAATCAAAACTGTGTGTTTTCTTCATGATATTTTCCAAATATATTTCAATCTCTTACGTAAATAATCTTGGGACTAAAAAATGATATGAGGCTATAGGGAAGATGAAAATTTTCAAGAGCTTTGCAGCAATTTCAAATCAATTGAAAAACTGACAAATTCAGTTTCAGAATCGTGTTTCTAGGAGAATGCTGTATCAATGTCAGTCTGTCTCAAACAATAAATGAGACATTGTACCAATTGCAACTCATAAATAATTTAAAATAATTATAACTAACAATGATTAGAGTTCAGTTCATTGTTCAAATGGTGCAGAAAATTTGAAATAAGGTAAATTTCAATTAGTCATTCAAATTAAGTAAAGTGCAATGTACCTGCATGTCTAACATTTTTAATAGATCTGACTTATACATGAGATATAATGCATTATAATTTTCTGGGCATTTTAGAAACAGTTTTTAATGTAGTGCGGCATTTGATTTTGAGAACGATTTTGAAATAATGAAAATCAATTACCAATGGAAAAATGTGTTTAATTATTATACAAAACTGAGTTAATTATCATCATTGTATTTTTAAGACTCAATCCAAAGTGCTTTATGGCATTTGAGACTATGCTTACTTAACCTGATTTATTTATTTCATTCCAATACGCTTCAAGTTGTTAAAATGATCTAAATAAATTTTATACTTGACTTAGGAAACTTTGTTCTAAATATAACAAAAGCGGTTTCCAGCCAAGTTTTAAAATAATTAAGCTGGTTTGCTTTGGAGTCACACTTATATTAATTATATTTGCTTTTAGTAATACTTATAATTAAACCATTTTTAATGATAATTCCAAGAAGCTTTACGACATAATTACCTTATATAGTTAAAATTGTTGGGTTAATTAGTTATATGCTATATTATTTTAACTAGGAATTAACTTTTATATAATATTATTTCAATTGGAAATTGAAGCCAAAGTAGTAAGCATTTCAATGAAAACAATTTCTCCAATCTTTAAGATAGTTTAAATCGAAACTATTTCTTAATCAAGTTTTTATTGCTTTGAATTAAAAAATTCTTACTTTAGATTGCATTGAACGGATTTGGACATGTAAAAGTTACATGCATAACTAATTTCTTATACAAAAACAATTGGTTAGTAATTGGTTAAAATTGGTTGTATAAAAACAGTTAACTAACTAATTGTAACTTGGAATGTCTGGAACAAATTTGTTAAATAACTAAATAAAGCTATTTAGTTTCATTTGTAAAAGTTTGCATAAGTTGTAAACTGTTGTAATAATACAGACAAAAACTTAACGTTATTGGCAGAACGAATTGGTAAATTATATCTACGATGTAAAGGCAAATTCTTTGTTTAATTTGTTGAAAAGAAAAAGAAAATTAGCTTACAATCACAATCACCTTAATTGTTATATCATAAAGCATTTTCCCTTTATTGTGGCCACCTTTGCCTTATAATATGCCATTTATAATTATTGGATTTGAACAAAGAACCAGAGGCTACTTATAATAAATTACGACTGCTGATTGCGTTGAACTGAATTTCAAAAATGACAAAAAAAAAAAAAAACAGAAATAAAAATCAGACAAGTAAAAGTGCTAGCGCGTGCTTATCAATAGGCAATTAATATTTAATTAACCAAGCCACAGACCGCCGGAGAGTGGTGGGTGGATGAACCGCATCGGGAGAGGGGGCAGGGGGCGATCAACTAATACGCAACAATCCAAGGCACATGGACACAGTACATGTTTTATTTTTTTTTCCTATTTTGTTCGACTGTCTCCAAGCTCGAATGCCATCAAAGTGTAGGTTAAACATAGACACGATGATCATGATGATGATGATGATGATAATGATGAGGATGATTATGATTTAGCTTTAGAATAAGTATTGAGTGATTATCATCAAATTGTTTGTATTATAATTTTTATTTCTAGATGATTTGTCGAGTGTCAGGCGGGGTTCAATAACGAACTTGCCACAAATAACTTGCAGTACATAGACTTATTTTCAAGTTGTTGACAATCAAATGATCGACACATCACTGGGTGTTGTTCTCGTTATTGTTGTTATTATTGTTGCCTTATCACACTGAATTAAAACCCAATTAATTTAATTACAAATGGAAATAACACGCCGACAACAACAAAAACAATAACAAGAAGGCAAAAGGCAACGTTAGCGGAATTTTCGACGTCAAATTTTGTTTTTATTTTGATTTATGTATTTGCAATTTGAAAAACAAATGTGCATGCATCTGTGTGTGTGTGTGTGCTCAATAAATAAATTAAAATATTATTTGCCACTTAAAAATTGATAAGAAAAAATATATATATATATATTTTTACTCTATTTGAATGCCATATGGAGATGAATTGCGGGAATTGGCAACCAAATGAAATTTTATGGAAAATTGTGAAATATTTAAAGTGAAAGCAAAATTTATATAAAAATACATTGGAATACATATGTAGATGTAGTTAAATTACTTCTGGATAGGCCCGTAGTGAATTTAAATAATGGAGAAACTTAGATTCCAGATCCATTAAAATAAAAATATGTTTATACCTTTTAGGGAGATTTCCAAAGAAGTTGCTGTAGATAGAATGTATTTTGAACAAAAAAAAAAAAAAATTTTTATCTGGCCGAGCTATTTAAATTAACCAAATTAATTTTTTAATTTAACCATAAAATTTTCTTAGTTGCAAAGTTATGTTAATAGTTAAATAAGCCTCCAATAAGATATTCTCAATAAATTTCTCAATCATTCTGAATTGTTTGTTAATTTTTGCAATCTTTAAAAAATATTAATGATTTTTTTAACTTTATTTGTAATTGGTTTCTCTGAATTCCGAACTAAACATAAACACGGCTCTGAAAGATAGAGAATAATAAGATTAATTTTGTTAGCTTTTTTATTGCTCAAAACACATATGTAAAGCTTTCTTTGGAATTGAAAAATTTTCCAAATATTCTAAATATGTATATTTATATATGTTTGTATTTATGTATAAATTGTAAATTATAAGACTTAATAATTAGTTCGATTAATCGACTTAGACATATACATTTGTTCTTATATACATATATAATTTTATACATATATGCAAATATTTAATGTAATTGTTAATCGGTGAAGCGACTACACTGTTGCTATATAGCACTTCTATATATATATATATTTTTATAAATTACGAATTAAAACAAGGTACTTAATCTACCATCTCCATTGGTTGATGCGCGTTTTATGGCTATAATTGTAATTAATTGATGTCTACATTTTTAAAGCAACTAGTCAAGTCAATATTATATTATTGAAGTCAATCGAAAAGCATTTTCATTTCCATTTTCATTGCCATTCCCATTCTCCCAATCGCATAAAGTTTCGGCTTGCTCATTGATAACTTTGAACACAAATATTATCATGGCAAATGCGCCGCCTCACAGTTGGGCGTTAATATCGTGCTGTGACTGGGATATGGGGGGCTGTTATACACTGTGATTGGGTGCTGCCAGAGAGAGAGAGATAGAGGGAGAGAAAAAAAAGGAAAGAGTGAAAGGGAGACAGAGAGAGAGAGAGAGGTGGAGAGTGTAGAGAGGAGATGAAGGAGAGAAGGCAAACAAATGCGTGCAATCAGCACAGGCGGCGCTCGGTCCATTAGGCCCAAATATAAAGCTTAATTGCTTAGCCCGGCGAAAACTCAGCAGGTTGCTACCAATATGACCAGGCTGGCCGGCAGGCAGGCAGTTAGACAGGCAGTGAGACGATTGACTGCGCTTCCATATTGCCATGGATTGTGGGGCATGGGGATCGGTTTCCAGTTAACCGTTCTCCGTCTTGCCAAATGATTTGATTACGTTTTGATTAACGCATTGCACTTTCCAACAGCAGCAAACCACCTGTGGCTACCTGGAGGCGTATCAGAGCCTAATTAATATCAAAAGACGAGACGACTAGCGGCCCAAGAGCACCCATAATGTATGTAGTAGTAGTAGAGTGAGAGTGTCCCCCACTATACGGCTGGCGTCAGTGTAGGCTAACCTGTAATTATATACGCGTAATTAATTGCGGCGACAATCGATTTGACATTCGAGATAACAAATACAAATCAAAATATATAAATGTCCATACACACATATATGTATATATATGTATATACATATACATATGTATATATACGACAAAATATACTTGATTGCTGTGGAAATTTACATTCATTTGTGCGAATTCATTTATTATTTATTCATTGTCGCATAATATCTGCCTAATTAAGGAAATTATTTCATTTCAGTTCTAGCATAATACATATATTTACTAGCTACAATTAACGCCCTGTCTGATTCAATTTTAATTGTTTACAAATTTTATTTCAATTGATCAATTAAGTGTACGACAAAGTTTTAATTTCAGAAACATTTCAATTATTTTTTATAAAAAAAAGTAATCCAATCAATATGACATTTCTATTAATATATTATCATTAATACAACTTTTCTTAAACAATTAATTTTTTATATGTATGTACATTATAACTATTTCTATAACAACTAAAAGTTTTTGGTGTGTGATTTTATATATTTAAGTTCTTAACAATTAGAAAGTATCTACCAATTCGAAAATTGAAATTGGAGAAGTTCTAAAATCGGGTAACTGAAGAAAATGACTCAAGCGACTTTCAACTTTCAACATTCAACTGATTCTTTCTATATATTATAGCTATAAGTATAAAGAAGTTCGTTTTCAATTGCAATTGTTTTTAAGAAATATTTTCAAAAAACTCAACTCAGTTAAAAATATTTCCTTTCTTCTTTGGAAAATCCTTCTTTCATTCTTAAATGACAAAAAGAAGGTAAAATTAATGATTTTAAGTTTTAAACTTAAAAATTAATCTAGCAAAAGGATAAACCAGGCAAATATATAGAAAACCTTCAATAAGATTTATATAATGTATAGTATAACTGATAAATTAGAAGAGTTAGTTAGAGAGACATGGATAAATAGTATACAAATGAAAGGTATAAATCTGGACTAAGATCTTAGTCAATCGTAAGCAAATTGTATCGTAAAATAAATGCTAATCCTTTAGATTTAAAATGCAATGCTTTTTCTATAACTACATACTTTTATACCTAGTTCCACCCTTTCGGGCTAGGCTACCGTATTACATTTTTAATTAATTTCCTCCTCCTCATCCGTCTCCATTTCCATTACACACACACACATATATACACACACAGATGCAAATGAGCTCATTATGTGTTGATTATGCAAGACGAGGGCAACTTCTCACACTCCACATGGTTAAGTAGTTTTTACACACCAACACCAAAGAGGCAATGGGCAACGCCATCAAACAAGTTCAACAAACGAAAATTGCATAGATACACACACACACACACACACAGGCATACAAAAAGTACCCACTGAATAGATAAAAACAACTGAAAACAGAAAATTCATTCATAAAAACTCAAGCGAATTGGAAATCCGTTTATCTAACCTCTTTTATTTAAACCGATAAAATAAAGATCGCTCTGAAGTCAGCTAGACGGCATGGCGGAGTTGCATACATGCAGAGCACTTACAATTACAGTGAATAAATTGAGGTAATTAGGTAATAAAAATAATGTTTTCACCTCGTTCAAAGCACTTAAATAACATTATTTTGTTGCTCCTTTTGTTGTTTGTGCTGGGGGAAGTGAGCAGCAGCTGTCCATCAATTGGGTTGCCATCATTCTCAGAAGGCAGAGCAACCACCTGATACCACCTAAAACAAGTGGATAATGATGAAAGTTGAACTGGAGCGAGTGTAAAGAAAATGAAGGAAAAATAAATCTTTGACTCTCTTGATATTTTTATACCCTTATTTTGTTTCTGTTTTTACTGATTTTTTTTTCTTTTAATGAGTTATAGATTATTGTTGTTGATCTTCAAAATTTGAAAAAAAATATTTATTATTGTTAAAAATTAAAAAAAGAAAAGGAATATTACTTAAAGCTTCAGATGAATTTAAAATTGCTTTATTTTTATATATTTATATAGACGTATTTCCAAAACTGAATAAACTATTCAAATGACCAAAATAAATTTTTTTTTTTTCGTCTCATTTTATGCAAATGATTAATTTTCCATGGAATTTTCAAGTCAATTAAATTTTTACCCTCCCTTCTATTTGTGTCGTTTGGCACTCGGGTGGCGCGACTTTTGTTGTTGTATTTACTATATGTATATATATATTCACTTAGACTCCAGGTGAATGGTTAGTAGTTTTTTAACGAGCAGTTTTAATTGGTTAAGAAATGTGCGCGTAATTATAAGTATATATATCTCATTATGATTATGATTGTGGGTGAATAATTCAAATGTCTCTCATAATAATCGTTTTTCATTGTTAAATTACTAAAAGGTGGAAAGTAGTTTTCATTGCCTGTGTCGTCTATTTCATTTATATTTTGTTTTTGTTTAACTAAAAAAAAATTCCTGGAAGTGAATTGTTGTGTAGAATGCAATTAAACAAAATAGCGTGAGATACGCGTCCGATATGCTAAGAAAAGGAGTGCGAGTGCTAGGCCAAAAACATTGTCGTGCTCCTGTGCATGGTGAAACTGAAAACCTAATTTCCAAGTTTAGAATTCTACGAAAATGGCGCAGCGCCCCCTCTCTCTTGCTCTATCTATCTTTCCTTCTCTCTTTCTATCTTTTGGTGTAGCACTTTATCGAGGAGTTTACGTTTTTGAATACTCAATTAAATTTTTGTGCTCAGTGGCTCCTCCTGCTGCTGCTGATGCTGCTGCTGTAGTTTCGCACTATTTTCAATTGAATTAAATGCAGTTGCAGTTTTGCATTTTCATCCGAACAATTTCAAGGAATCGCGCATATCAAGCGCGTCGTCGTCGTCGTCGGCACGCTCCGTTTGGGCGCACAATTAATTTGCGCCCCAAAACGAAAAGAAACTGAAAGAGGAATGGGGAACGAGGAACGGAGTAGCAAACGCACGTATCTGTGAGATACATTAGCGAAAGTGTAGGCTGTGTCGCTAGCATTGCAAATACAATTTAATTTTCTTTACCCTTTCAGTAGTAGTCCTTAATAAGTTTCTTATAAAGCAAAAGTCGATTGGCATAATAAATAAAAATTTTATTTTCCAAATATTAAACTAATAATTATCAAGATTAGTTAAGTGTAATTTTTTATTAAGCTCAGTAATTATGAATTCATATACATATATATCTATACATTTATAACGATTTTTGAATAACAGTATTTAAATATTAATCTAAATAAATTTATATTGTTTTTATAAAAATATATAAACTATTTTCTTAGCAGTTTGTATATAAAAAAGTAGCATTTTTATATTTATAGTAGAAGTGTATATAAATGTCGTTAGATTAAGCAAAAAAATGTTCAATTTTAGTCTTTTAATTCATGCCCAGGCCGTGGCCGGGTTGAATGTGTGTTTGTATGTGTGCGGGACAGAGACGCCAACAAAATGCAAAATTTGTCTGAAGATTTTAATCGTCGGCATGAGCGCCCAAAACGACCCCAAAACAGCAGCAGCAGCAATAACAACGACAACAACAACAACAGAAACTACAACAGCAACAGCAACGGCATTAACAGCAGCAAACTGAGATGCCATATCCCCAGGTCTGTTCTCATTGAGAGTCCAAGCAGAGTTTTCTAGGTTGCCAACTTGGGTTCAGCTTTTGAATGTGAGTGCGAGAGGGAGATGGGTGAATTGAGGGAGGGCGTTGTAAGGAGCCAGAGCGGAGCATGTAATGTTACTCGTTTCTCTTGTGCCATGGTTGTTGTTGTTGCTATTGCTCTTGTTGTTGCTGTAGCTACAAGACAATTTACTTTTGTGCGAAATTAAGTGGCATCTGCAGCATTGGCATTCCACTTGACTCCACCACAAACAGAAGCATCAGCAGGGTATAGGGATGCATCTGCATCTTGCACTCTCCCTTTGTCTCTATCTTTATCACATTGTGTGTGTGTGTGTTTGTGTTTGTAGATTTCTCGCTCTTGTGGGCAATAACTAATTACATTCGCAATTATTTCATGTTTTGGCCAATTTAGTGGGACAAATTTATCTGCACGGTGTCATCTACTTAGAATTGATGGCTTGCTCTTGTCTCTATCTCTCTTCCATTTGAATCTCTTCTTCTTTTTCTCTCTCTATTTCTCTCTCTTCCGCTATTTTCTCTTTTGATTGCTGCTCTAGCCATTAGGCGCCCTCGGGATCCAAGCCAGTGAATGACTGCTGATTGTTGCAAAAAATATATATGTATATATACATACATATACATATAGTATATATAAATTTTCTATATACATACATCAAATCTAATGTACGCATATGCAAAATGCAATTATTAAGCAAATTAGCCAAGATATAGATATAACAAAACAGATTACCGCCCACCAAGTGGACGCCATTCATAAGCGGCATAACCACGATAGAGACGAAAGGGGAAAGGGGGTTTCTGCCTACGCATTTGATTAAGCCTGATTGTTTCCGCAAAAGATAACAAAAACTTGACTTGATGATAATGTGATGCAAATTCAATTCACACAGACTTGAAATGTTCAACGGAGTTGATAATAACATTTTCGTCTGCTCAATTTAGTTCAATGGATAATGATTTTATCTGTTATATCAATTGAAATTCATGTTAGAAAGATTATATGAAGTTCAGGAAAGAATTTATAATCAATATTAAGCCTTAAAGTGTTTGCATGGTTCTTCTTTCCATAAAACATCTTATGATGTGTATAGTTATAGAACTATTATCTTGTTTACCAATTTATTAGTTAAATAATTCTTTTAATAATCATCAAGTTGTTTATTAATAACTATCCATAAACCATAAGACATATTTTCCTTGCAGATAGAATTAAATGAATCTTTCACAGGCATTAGTTTTTAATCTTCGAATAAGCAGATCGCATTTCAGAAGTTTTATACTTTATAAGATTTGAGATTTGGACATATAATTTTTAAAAATTTATGAAAGAAATCTTTGTGGATATTCTAGTTTCAAAAAAAGCTTCCAAAATTGAAAGCAAATATAAAATTCGATTTAATAAACTTTTATATATAAATGATAATTAAGCAAACGAAATGCTTTGGCTTAAAATGGCCAGCAAATAATCGGAAGGCAGGCTATTTACTTATGCCACAAATGAGAGATTCACAAAACGGTATCTATGTACATATATGTATGTATATATAATTAAGTAGATGTCTATTTTTTACACCTTTATTTTCATCTCTGAAGCACATACATACATACATAAGTATATTTTTTACTTTATTATCCACCATTTAAAAACGGTAAATGTTTTGCCCATTCCAAAGAGAAAAAAAAAAACATTTATTGCTTTACACTTCCAATTATAACTCCGAAATCCATGGCAAGTAGAAACAATAAAAACTCACAAACACCCAAGATTTATGCCCACACACACACCTACTCGTACATTATTCATATACATTGAAATACACACACATTTATATATACACAGAGAGAAATACTGTATGTACAGTCAATTCACCTTAATTCAAGTAGAAACGATTTAACTCCCACGGCTCCTACAGTTGGATCTGTTATCATAGTATTTGTTGTTGTTTTATTTTATATGAACTTAATTTTGCTCACACACACACACACACACATGCAAACAAACGCTCATTCGTGTCGTCGTGTAGACAGACACACACACAAACATGGCGAACAACAGTGGCAACCCTTTTGAAGTAAAAAAGTAACGGTAAACGCAACCATTTATTATATGCTGCCCAATATGAGCAGTGGAAGTGCGAGCGAGACGGATCAGACCAAGACCCAGTCCCTTAACCGTTCCCGTTCCCCTATCCCTGTTACCATTTTCATGCCCGTCTTCGGCCCGGACCCCAAAAGGATATGACGTTTTGCTTTTCACTTGGCAAGTGAGTGGAAATTTGTTTCATTATAATTATTTTCCACAATTGGACATATTAGTATGGTTGCGTCGACTGCGACGCTGGCATCAGCTAACAGCTAACAGTGCGCCGCCATTTTTGCAATTTTCCTGTGCAAATAAACGCAGTCAAGTGAAAGGAATTTGCAGTCCAGGACAATGTGTGCTAGGCTTAACGAGCGTTAAACAAGGACAAAACTAAAGAAATGCCATCTCCCTTGCACAATTTTGGCGCATGCTCATCGCTGCTGTGGTGAGTTTTTAGCCCCAATATTGGGGTAGTTTTTATATTGATTTTACTTATATACCCAGTACATATGTATGTATGTATATATGTATGTACATAAATGAATTTTTCCCCAGCTTGCCACTATATAAGGCATGAGATGTAAATAGGATCTGTGTATACATACATACATATATATGTAGGCATAATATATATACTATAACTACGTGACTGGAATGACAAAAACATAAAAGTTATAATAATTTTTCTTTCCGCTTAATTGTATGCCCGCAGGACTAAAGGCACAAGAGTCAGAGCCAGTCAGACAGATAGCCTCGAGTGAGAGGACAAACTTGGAGGCAACGAGTGAGACTGCAACAGAGACTATCTCTCTCTTGCCTTCTGACCTGACATTGCCACTTTTAATTTGATGCTTTTATGCTTCCAGCTTATATATTCTATTCTATATAGATATATACCAATATAAGTGTGTGTGTGTGTATGTGTGTGTGTATTCATGTGCCTGGAACTGGCACTGCCAAAACCATGTGCGTGCTCCTTTGTGCGTGGTTTCTGGCCATCGACGTTGTCGTCGTTGACGTCGTCGCCTCTGGTCTCTCTCCTGTTGGCGTAGGAAATACAGCAATTAGAGCCATATTAACCGTAATTAAATTTAATTGTTTAATTAAGCGCGAAAAGTGAGGAAGACATTTTGTGATTTTGTGCAATGGCCAGTCAGAGAAACAGACAGAGAGAGAGAGAGAGTGGGAGGAGGCTAGTTATGTACATATGATTGTATATAGATATCTATATATATATATACATATATAGATGTGGGCGTGGGTGGCTTAGATACAGTGCGTGAGCTGTGGATTGCGTGTTTTAGCCTTCTGATTTCATTGTTGTTGCTGCCGTTTTGCCACTTTCGACCGAGTCTCCAACTTGAACTCCCACTTTCACTCCCTTCCATTCTCCTCGCTGGTCTTTGGCCTGGTGTTGGTATAACAAATAGCCATGTGATTTGATGCGACGGCTTTGATAGTCAGCCAATTAAGCATTCAAACGTAAATTTCTGCACAGTTGGCACATTAATTAGCTGTAGAGTGGAAAATGTTGGCTTTTCTATTGTTGCTGTTGTTTAAATAGCGCATTTAATTAATTTTGTATTTAGTGAATGCCGATGAATAGTTAAATTTATTTGATGTGTAATGAACTGATTAAAGAAAGCAGTAATTGGGCATTTAATTTGTTCAATTTGTAATGAAATCTTTTGGGTTTTATTTTGTTTGCATATTGCTAAAATATTTACATTTTCTTTTAAATATATTTACATATAAACTAAAAGTCCACTATTAACCCTCGTCTTGAATAAATATCTCAATTTATTAAGCAGTTAACTGACAGTTAACTTAGCTTGAGATATTTGGTCTATGAATGTAGAATAATATTACTTAAAACAATCTTTAAGCTTTTATAATTCGTTTTCTAATCATTGGAAACTTAATTATTTATTCTCGATTGTTTTGAAAATAATTTTGATGCTAAGAGTGTTGTTATCATTTAAATTGAAATCCGTAAGGAATGTTCCAATGTTAGGTATCCTGTTCGCGAAATCTCTTCCACACTAAACAATTCTTTATTAAAGAATTTTTTACTTATTTTTATTTCCTTGCGTCTGTTAAGATACCCTATTGTATGGTATGGTTCCTACGCTAATAAAAAATATATACAAAAAAAAAAAAAAAAAAAAAAAAAAACTTATTTTTATTGAAAGGGATACTAACGCAGGATCTAGATTCTAGATGTTTGCACCCACTTTTCAAATATATTACAGGTAGATAAAATATATTAAAATATATAATCCATTTTAAATGATAAATGATGGTGCAAGTGCGCTAAGAAGGGTTGCTATTAGCATCTGCTTTCCTCGAACTAAACCATAAGTAATCTTACAATTTCGATCTCATCTGGAATTCCCGAAAAGGCACCCACATCGATTAACAGACAAAAAATGGCGGTCGATATCGTTTGTTGGATCAATGAAAATACATCAGTCAAATGTTTATTTTAGATTAACTTGCAATAATGTCGTGTAAAATTAGCATCAATCAAATGCAGGTGTAGACGTCGATAACAACAACAACAGAAAATGCATCTAACAACAAAAATCAATTGAGGCAGGCAAATTCCATTTTCATTCCCAAATTTCAATTCAAAAAGGAAATCTCCATGGCTACTTGCGACAACCAACAGATGTCAAGTGGCCCGCATGGTCAGCCGGCATAGTGATCCGGGGATCGGGGACAGCATTTGGTCACAAAATGTCAACCACAATGCTGACATCTTAATAATGATGAATTAATGGGCAAACAAGCCAAATGACAATTACAACAAAAACAACATCAGCACCAACAATAACAACCATTTAATAATATTTCTATTTAAAGAGGTGGTAGGGGGAGGTGGGAAACTAGATTTTCTGGTGTGTGTGTGTGTGGGAAAAGAGAATACAAAACTCTGCAAAATGCATTGAGAAATCTATTCGGGCATTGATTGAGAGCAACGACATCAATTATCCACGACTCTTTATATATATTTATTTATTTTTCATTTTCTTTATTTGTGGCTGCCAACAAATTCAAAAATATCACTTAATTTTTCACATGTTGCTGCCGCTTCGATGCTCCATCCGATGCTGCAATCCAACAGAGCTGGCCATTCTCCATGGCTGCATAAATCATCCTCAACCATATAACCAAAATGTAAAACGAACATGTCAAAGGTGCAACAAGGATTTGAATGCCCCAAGCGGTAAAAGAGTAAAAGAGAAATAGACAGACAGAGACAAAGCGAGAAAGGGAAAGAGACAGAGAGAGAGAGAGAAGGAGCGATATATGCCAAAGTGCAGAGAGAGAGAAATATGAAGCCATTGTTGCTCGAACTGCACATTTCCATATAAAAATCGAATCCAATAGAGGAATCTGGCTTGGATTCAGTTTTTAAAATCGGCCTCGCCTTTGGGCCAGCTATTTTGCATGCCGGTTAATGTAGTCATCGATGGAACTGCCCAAGCTGGACATGCACACATACCCCGAATGTAGCAAATAAGAAACCCATCAGAATTTCTCACTCCGGCAAAGGCGCTACGACAAATAAATATTTTAACTCACAATAACAAAAGGCATAAAAAAAGGACAGCCGAATGGGGATAACTGGCAAGAGGATGGAATATGGCAAGAGAGGGAGATGTGGATTCTGCTGATAGCTTGAGACAGCCAAAGCCAAATGCGAGGGCTGTTTATATAATTTATTAAAGTATGGAAGTAAAGAATAAATATTTTCACCTGCTTTGAAAATAATTTTGATACTTAAAATAGATATTTATTTTATGAAAGGTAACGATCATTATTTTCTCTCTATCAAAATCCTTCTATACTAAATATATTGGTTAAATATAAATAAAAATATGCTGGAAAAATTCTTTAATTTTAGAAACTAATCCTCTTGATTGAGGATTGAAATTTTTGATTAAGATGAAATTTTAATTCAACGCACAAATAAACAAGATTAAATTTAAATATTCAAAGTCAATGAAATTTTGTTTTATTAAATTTTAATTTGTCTTCTTTTCCATTAAATTTAATTGGTCTATTTCTACATCCTAACGGTATAAATACTAAAATATAGGTAATTTATCAATACTTATATATAATTCTTAACCAATTGTAATTTTTTTTTTTTTTGAAAACGAGTATAAAGTGCACCAAAATATGTCTTAGAAGTCATTTTTTCGCCAACCCTTCAAACTTTGCTTTTGACTCTCCATTTCTTGTTCTGCCTTCCTCTTTATTGTAGAACACATAGAATGAAAGGGGGGTTAAAGAGAGAGAGAGAGAGAGAGAGAGATGTCCATCTTTCGAGTGCACTGTTGCACTTACTGTAGAAAAAAAAGGCCGCCAAATCTGGCCATCATTTGTTTAAATATGCGCCTGCAATCCAACAGCAACGACAACAACTAGCAGCAACGATACAAAGACAACAACATTCGAAGTTGCACGTTTAACAATTCAATTTATTTGCAACATCAAAATTTAACGAACATGAAATTGCGAGAATTTTAAGATTTTCAGCAGAAACAAACGAGCGACACGATCCTTTGGCAGACTGTCGAATGTCTTTGGGTTTAGGTCTCAAACTGAACCATGGCAGCCCATGGTCTCACCTCCCTCCTATCTATCCATAGCCCCATAGGAGCTATCCTCCACCCCCTCTCCCTCAACCTTTTTCTCTTTGTGTGTGTGTGTGTGTGTGTGTATGTGTGTGTGAGTTTGCTTTTGGTTTTTGTTTGTCGCGCGCTTTTGTTCTTTTGTTTGTCTGTCTTTGTCATGGAGTTTGCTTAGCTGGTTTTTCTTTTCTTTGGGCCTAAACTGCGGCTGCGGCTGCGGGTGCAAAGAGTCAACAATTTAGCATTCAAAGAAATATTTTAAATTAAAATTTCTGAAATTTTCGTCAATAAGCCAAGCCTGAAAAACAATGCAATCGATCCAATACAACCACTTGAACCGTATCCAAAGTCAATCCATGAATTTCGATCTTCTCAACTAACTAAAACACTTGAACATAAATATCATTTGATTTATGGAGGCAAGTTTCAGTTGTGGTTAGTCACTATAAGAAAAAATTGGTTTACAGATCAGTCAAGTTCATTTAATACTTCTGAATTTAAATTGATCTTAAAGTATTGATAAATAAATATATTAATAAGGAAAATCTAAATTTTGTCTAAAAAAATCCAACATTTTATAAAACGGATAAGTGTCAATATATTTTACAGACTTTTCTATTTTAGATTTTTAAAAATATTCAAGAATAAAACATTTGAATTATAATTTTATTATTATATAAAAACACTACAAATAAATGAAGAGCATAAACGAAATTTTTATTGACAATCTGTAATATTATTTTACAATACTTAAAACAAATTAAATTACTAGAAAGTTTTTATATGAAACTTTTTTCTTTTTGGTAATAAACTAAAAGTATCCTTTGAATTAAGCTTGCTCTTTATTTAAATATATAGACTTTTATTTATCCCACGCTTTTTTTATTGGATTTTTTTATATTATTATATTTAATATCCTGTGGGCATTTACATTCATAAGTCCTGATTTGGATGACAGATTCCACTACCAGCTCATCACATTCAATATTTACCTTTCTCATCATGAGTTTGCCATTATAGTTGATTGTTGTTTTTTTTCTTTTTTTTTTAGTTTTTTTTTTTTGAGTTGTTTGGCTAATAGGCTAATCACACATCCATCGTACGGCAAGACAACAAACACGGCAGCATCAAGAGGCAATGATCGGGGGCAAATACGAAATCAACCCCTAAGTGATGCGATATCTATGTGAAAGTCAACAATGGTTAAGCCGCTTAACGCTTGTAACTATGACAGGGAGCAGCAGCATGCGCAGGACATTCAATGTCCTAGAGAACTGAAGGATTACAGTAACTTTTTGTAATTGCTATGTTGCCTTAAGGCGATTTGCTTCTAACTGGCACGCGGCAAATATAAATTAACAAACGCACATTTCACAAGAAATCGTGAGAGAGAAGAAGCGTTTTAGTAAACGGAATTCATGAATTTGATTTGCTTGAAAATTGTCAGTGGCAATGTTGATTTGCATATTTGCATGTCTTGATGTTTTGTTGATGTTGTCCTGTCGATGGTCTCGTCTCCTCGTCGTTTGTTGCAAATTGAAATGTCAGGCCTTTTCGCCTGATCACTTTATGACAAGCAGCCTGGAGCAACATCTTACATCTACATATGCAACAAGCTGCATACTACTTACTTACTTACTTACTGCCCGTATGCATGCCACATCTCCTCACAGACTTCAATTTCAAGTGACTGATATATCTGCTGATGTCAACGCATCGTGGACTAAATTAACATTTTGCAATCCAGTCAAATGTTATTGCAAAATGCAAATTTTGTTAGCCACTTGAAACCTGTTGGCAGCACCAGCTAAAGGATATGCAATAGTGTCTACCATTTCAACGTTTTTCTTATTTTACTTTAAACGGGGCTAGGATACAATTCCAGTTTACTCCATCAACTCCAGTCATGGGTGTATCTAAAGAGGGAAAAACAGAAATATAATTTTTATATAAAAATTATAAATCTATCGATCAGAAAAACATCTATATTGTAAAATGTTAATTTATACCTTACAAAGTATATTCGAAATGAAATGTAGAACGACTCTTAGCAACGATTCTATCCAATTACTAAAACATTTTAATTAAAATTCGAATTCATTCTTTTTTAACCTTAGGTTAAAATTTACAAAATTGTATATTCATTATACCATATATATATATGCAAAGTATATTGTTAGATCAAAAATATGTATAAACTTTTAGTAGTAGTTTCTAGAAATAATTTTGTAAAAGTGTGTAAAGGAATCTTTCTATTCTCTTCAAGTCTGTCAAAAATTTTTATTTAAAGAAGTATTCAATTTTTTTTCCAAAGAATATATATATATATATGTATGTATGTATATATTTGCCCCGCTACGTCATTGTTGCCTTCCATCAAATATAAGGCTTGATCCCTTTTATTTCTAAGGGTATAATTTGCATAATAAAATGTTCACTGCGGTTTTATGATTCACCCACTCACACACAATTACCCACACACGCACACACACACACTTACATATACATATAAAATTGAATTGTTGTAAGAGGGAGAGAGAGAGAGAGAGAGAGGAGGGACAGGGCACAGCTTGAGAAATTGCAAATTAATGTAAATCACATCAAGAAGAACATTTTCATAGACTGACGTATGTGTTTTTCCCTCCCCCTCCTCTTCTTCTAAAAATATAAAGACTGCCATTTTTATGAGCCACACTACAAAATTGACACTTGATGTGTATAAAAAATGCCTAAAACAGCAGCAACAATCAAGAACAAGCAACAACAACAACAACAGTAACAACAATAGTTGCTTTCAATATGTTTTTCAACATTTTTTTTGCATTATGTCATAACTTGAAACGATAAACAAAAGCAGCAAAATCAAGGACCCCAGTAAACCACACCACAGGACAAAACTTTGTCCTTACATGATACGCCATTTTGCGGTTGCTGTGGTTCATGTTGCTGCTGTTACTATTGATGTTTGCTGTTGCTGTTGTTGCTGTTGTTGCTGCTGCTGCTAGTTGTTGTTATGTAAACGGAAAATGACAAACGAATTAGTTATTGACAACAACAGGAAACAGAAAAAGTTTCTAGCGTTGTGCGAAATTTCCGTTGACTATTGCAAAAAATCGAACTGAATATCAAATTTGATATCACTGTGTGTAGAGAATGAGAATAAAGTAACTTGAGTTTTGTGCTAATGAGACCGAATGTAGGGTGTGTAAATAGAAGTGTATTAGTTGAGGCTTTTGTCAGGGTAGTGTGAAACATTTGACAACTTCTGTGATTTCTCTTTGAAGCTCTATAATTGGAATTGCAAAATGATTAATTTTTAAAAAGGTCTTTTGTATTGCCTAGTTTATTAATTTAATATATGTATATAATATAAATAATCCGGAGTTACAATACTTCTTTGAGTTGAAAATATTCCAATTTTATATATAGTAGAAAAGGTATTAACTGTGTATTTTTTTTAGCTGAATTGCCTTTTGGTAAATATCAAATTATTGCAATCAAAGTAAACCAAACTGCCTAATACCGTATACCAAGTCACGTGTCAGCACAAGTCATTCAGTCATTCAGACCTTCAGTCAGTCAGTCAGTCAAATGTTTGGCCAGATGACTTTGCCTCGCTTTTGATCATTCATCAAGCTAACTGTCAATGGGACACGTTTTTTCACGTGCCTTTTGACAAAGGACAAAACGAAAAAAAGAAAAAGAGAAAGAGATACAGTGTAAGTGTGCGAGTGTGTGTGTGAAGGAGAGAGGGATGGGGAAAAAAATTAAGCCTCTTAATGCAGGTCCTTTTTGCTGGTAAAAGTCAAAAGCCTTTAATTGTATTAAGGCGTATTTGACATTTATTGTGAGAAGATTTTCTGTGTTAAATGTTGACCAGATTGAGCGATTGATTGATTATATATGTATAAACCTTTAAATTTATCCTTCTATCTCTTTTTAGAATTTACTGTCTCTTTCTATGATTTAACTAATGTTACCCAGAGAGCAAATGCAAAATTCATCTCAAGTGGTTTTTCTCTCAACAAAAGGAATACCGACTGACTAATCGGCAGGAAGCCGAGAACAACATCAAAGTCAACTGCCCGCATCTCTTGGCATTAACCATAGGGCCTAATTAAATATTGACAAGTCAATTTGAGTTTCTAAAAACGAATCGATTTGTGTGCAGGAACATTGGCAGCTGGCAGGACAATGATGATTTGCCCATTTGCTTAAATGGCAAACAAAGCTGTGCGATTGCTTTTCTATTGGATTTGATTTCATTTTAATCGATTCAACTTTTACGCTGCCAAACGACACTTTGATGGAAGGCAGCTACTACCAAGGCAAACATAGAAAATAAGAAAAGAAAAAAAAAATGTGAAAATAAAATTCGAAAATCTTTTCACATGCAAATTTACATCAGGCAAGCAAACATCACGTCGATCCCATCAATTTGAAAGGGAGTAAGGAGAATTGGCAGGTATGTAAATGTAGGCGGGGATGGCGGTGGGGGGAATGGCTGGTGTTTACTTTGATTGTCATGCGATTTTTATACATCAGCTAACTATATATACATATATAGTATTTTGCATTTTTGTAGCACGTTTTTATGTCTTTGTCCCAGCATTTGAATTTGATTTGATAAATTTTTAATGCTGATTGAAAAACGTTTTTGGCCCAAAACATGAAGAAAAAAGAAATGTGTCCCCTAAGGTTGAAAATGAAATTGAAATTGGAATTGAATTTGGATTTGATATTCGTTCATCTATTATTATGATTATTCAGCCAAGGTGGCCCATTACACGCATTCGCATATACAGTTAATAATGGGAGCCTGGGAATGCACAGGCCAGAACCGACCAGAACCGGCCAGATCTCTGGTTTAGGCCATCAATGGCAAACAATTCATGTTGATAAATGCATTCTGTATAGCTCATGTGGCCATCAAATTGGCTAACCATCCAAAAACCGTTCGCTCTGTCTCTGTTTCTCTCCTTCCTATGTGGCGTCCCACAAATTGCTGTGCGCCTGGCCTGATGTCTTCATCACACACACACAGACACACACAGACACGCACAGACACGCACAGACACTCATCAAGAGAGAAAGAGGCAGAAAATAGTTAGCCAAGTTGGTTAACTGGAATGGCTTTGGTAACGTTTCATTTGGTTTTCGATGGCTTTTCGACCTGTCCATATACAGCGCCAAATTCGATTACGTTTTTGTTAAATGTAAAATTTATACGCCCCACGTCAATTGTGACAGTTCACTCACTCGCAGTTGAAAAGAAAAGGATAGATAGATAAATATAGAGAGACAGACGATGACCATGTCCATGGAAACTGGTCAATATAATTGTGAATATGTCAAATACAGTAGAATGTGGTTATAAAGAATATGTCATCAATTCATTCAACCATATAGATCACGCCAACGTATGCCAACTGTACCAAATGTTACCGATATGGCTCATATTGGCCATGGCATTCATTCAACAGAAGAATCTCGTTGACTTCGGCTCTTGCACAGTGGGCTAAAAAGTTTTAAAAAGGCATTTTATTTAGAGTTGACTATTTCGCATCTTACTAAATTGTTTTAAAAAGTCTCTGAATTCAGTTTGTTTCTGAAGTTGAATCTCTTCTTGAACCCTTTTTTAGTTTTTTGAAATGAAAGAATTTACTTTATTAAAAATGAACGAAAAGATTTGCAAAAGGTAAAGAATTTTAATAATAATTTTGAGGTTCATTAAAGTGCATTAAATTGAAAAGTATCCTAAAAGAACGTGATTCTGTTTTAACTTTAAAATTAGAAACAAAAATGGATTTTATTTCAAGCAATATGTTTCCATTTAATTTTACTTTTTTCGAAAAACAGAAAGATATTCAACGACTTAAAGTTAATTTTCATTACATTTAATGAAGCATTAAAGTAAAAAGAATTATTTTCTATATACCAAATGTATTTATAATGTGTAAAGCTATAATAAAAAGGATTACAATAACAGTTTGCATTTTATTTATTAATTAATATTATTTATTAATTTATTATTTTGATATAAATTTATTAATTAATATTACCTATGTATGGATTTTCATAATGTTAATTTATATATTTTTGATTTAACGTAAGTCCAATGCATTTCGTTTCAATGTCTCTTTTCTTGAGTCTAGGCAATTTCGCATGCGCACAAACAGAATGAATTGAAATGCATAGTTTTATCTTCTATTTTCCTTCTTTTCTTTCCTTCCTTTTTCTTTTTTTTTTTGTTGTTGGTATAACAAAAAAGGAGCTCGTTATAAGGCATTTTTGTGAGGCGCCAGTCATCTTGTTTATCTGCTCCTTGAAAACGCTTTAAAAGTCAATTGCAAGAAATTAGAACATTCCCACCTCAATCCCCTTTAAAAAGAAAATCAAATTAAATGGCAACCCTTTTCGAATGATATTTGTAACAGACATTTGTAGCTGTGTGGCAAGCTGTAAAAGTATCAAATTACACTTCCGGCGGAAACAGCGTCGACTTGCCAGCGACATTGGCAACGTTGACATTGTCGGTCCTGCGGCACTTTTATTTTGTTATCGGACATCCTAGCCGCAGCAAAGGGACTTGTTCTTTTTTTTTTTGTTGTATTCCTGAATTTCGATTTGTGTAAAATTTTTAAAAACCATTCATTGGTGGGTGCAGTCTAATCCCCTGTTTTGAGAGATGAAGATACATATATATACATACATATATGTATAGGTGTAATCTTTGGTAATGTGATAAGCCCTATGATGCATTATCCTGGTCCTGGTGTGATTCTTGTCCAACCACTAAATGACTATAAAGTAGCAACTTCCGCGACTGTTGCGCAAAATCATTCAATTTCCGTTTGGGCACACGACCCAAGTCCTTCATCCTCTGTGCCTGTCCCCCTATCCTCCTTGTGTATGTATATGTATATGTGCGTGTGTGTGTGTGTGTGTTTGCGCATCATAATCGAGGGTGTGATTTGTCCTTTTTGCTTGCCTCTTTGCCACATATTCAGGCATCCATCCGTCTGCTTATTCTTTTTGCCTCTTCTTATGAAACATCACCGCAATTTAGTTAGACATTGCCTCATTCCCCCACAACCACCCGCTGTACCGTTTGGTTAGATGCGAAAAATTTGAATAATTTTTATTACGTGGCGCGTTATGAATTTTTGATGAGTCCTGGCCCGATGTTCCTGTTATTGTTGTTGTTGTTGCTGCTGCCGAGGGCGTGTGGCCAGTTATCCTTCACTAAGCCAAGTGACAGTGCCACAATTTATTAGATTCTCAGCCTCATTGTGGGCTGTTGCTACTGCGTTCACTTTTTATTATATAGGTACACACACACACACACACACACACACACACACACACACACACACACACACACACACACACACACACACATACATATAGATACAAAAACATACATACATACATATACCTAGCAATATATTTTTTTCTGCCACATCGTCAGCGTCTGCGCTGCAAGTTTCCGGTATATGAGAAGGAAATGGGGGGGTATAGAGATGGGGAGGGGAGGTGTCAAGGTGCAGGGACTAGACGAGGGGTGAACTAAACGAACTGAACTGAACTGGGCGTCCTCTGTAATAAAAGCAAATAAAATATTCTTTAATATGCGACACTCGCCGGCAGTCTGCTCCCTGTCACACAGGCATCCTTCTCATATATATACACACACACACATACAGATATATACTTCGTTTGTGTGTGTGTGTGTTTGTTTAATTTGCATATATATTGCCTCGACAAGCATTAATGTATGTAATCCCGTAATTTTTTAATTAAATCAAATTGTTCCTTTTTGAATGGGAAAATACGATTTTTATTCATTCTTTCATTCTTTTAGTGTTGGGTCAGTTGAAAGAGAAATAAAGAAAAGATATAGGAAATTGAATATCACTTACTGATGCTATATCATAACTGAGTATTTTAGAGATAATTTGTTTTCCTTTAGTACTGAGTTATCTTTGTCAATATGTTTGTTTAATTGATTTGTAAATTAGTTTAAACTCTTTTAAATTAACTTTTTTATTAATCAACGAATTCTTTTATGTAAACTGAAATTGTGCTCCTTTGAAGAAAACGAATTAAGGATAAAGATTTAATGGACTTAACGAAAATAAGTATCAAACGATTTTACGGCAAAAATCAATACAATTTTGAAACTTTTTAATTATGATAAATTTATATACTTATACTTAAAAGGATTAAAACAATACATAATGGAAAATAAGTATTATTCAAAATTGTACATTAATATATTTCCTTTTTAAAAAATTCATCTTATCTACTTAATTTTAAAATAATAATGTAAAAATATTCCTATATTATATATTAGTTTCTTATTTATATTTCATAAATTATATTTCTGCTTTCTTGACTGAAATTAAAAAAAAATCTTTTACCTTTTGGATTATATGATATTTTTATATATTTGTTTTTTACCACAACAGATTTCTCATTTTTATATCAAAAAGTTTTGGATAATATATAAAATGTATGCCTCAAAAACTACCTAATAAACCTAGTATATTCTACAAATTTATGTTTCATTTAGTCAACAATTTAAAGCGACAAAAAGGTTTTAAATAATTACAATTAGATCTCTTAACTAAAGTCAACTATCTATCATAAACACAAACTAAATTATTTAAATTTAAATTAAATGTATTCCGTTTACATGTAGAAAAATGTTTTTCCCCAAATTGTATGCAGCCGCAATAAGTGACTTTTGCCTCATGGGGCATGTAACTGTTAATATTTATATCTGGTGTAGCTTAAACTGTAACCCAATGCAACGCCCACCCTCTTTGATACATGTCCAGATCCATGGTGTCGCCTTCCGCATATTCAAAACGATTAAGTGATTTCGTGCATGCTGCATGATAATTGGATTAATATGCGCCGACAGCAGCAACAGCCAGCAGCAACATCCAAATTCAACAGGATGAAGCTGCCACCACCATAAAGAGAAATGACTGGGTACGGGCGCAATGGATGATGATGATGATGATGAGGAAGATGATGACGATGACGTTGAGGGTGGTTTGTGGTGGTTGGGTTAAATGCTCTTGTTATCAAAATTACATATATCACACACAGATTGCTGAAGGGTGGAACGAAATGAAAATCTCTTTGGCTACGGGTGGTTAACCCTCGCCCTCGTCCTTAATTTGAGAAAAGAAAAACATATTCTTAGTGGCATAATGGAGAAAAGTCGAGGATTAACTAGCTGATAAACTTGTATTGTTCAATTCACTTGGCTGGCTGTAAATATAGAAAAAGGGGGTGAAAATTATAATTTTGACTTTTGACAATTTGTCAGCTCACAGGCAAGAAAATGTTTTGGTAAATAAACTGCCGCATTGGCCACTTAGCAATTCATTACCTTAAAAATCTTTTTACCCAAACGCTGCCGCTGTATAAACAAATTAAATCGTTTCGTTTGGGCCACAGAAGCCGCTTCCGAAGTGGCCAAAAAAAAATGATATCGATGCTTCGGCGGTATGATCACAAGGAAAACTCAAATTATTTGACAAACCAAAAAAAAAAAAACAACAACAAAACCTACCAATATCGTTTTAGGGCCAACAGAGACTAGGTCTCTGTCTCTGACTTTGACTCCATCTCCGTCCCCACTCCATTTGTGACTCCGACTTCGACTCCGACTCATGGTTTATGGCTTCTGGCTGGTTGTCTGGTTGGTTGACTAATTTATTAAGTAAATCATATATGAAAATTAGCAGGCCGCTCATTTGCTTTTAACGCCGATTTCCTTTTGATTAATTTATTTGCACAATGGCTCTTCGGGCCTCAGTCGAGCGCTCAATTGCCGCGTCAAAGGCAACGGCCAAAAATACAAAAAAAAAGTAGAGGGGCAATGGTAATGATTTTAACACCTCTTACAGCCTTTTGTTGTATTTGGCCTGGTCATTAGTGTGATGCACGTTTGAACTGGCCGCTACTTGGCCACTTGTTGTCTAATTGCCAAACCCACCCACACTAGCACGTCTTCATTTAGACAAGAAAAGAAAAAAAAAAGTATGGCACTGGGTGAAATCACCTTCTTTTTCATCATAATCATCATAATCATTGATCATCATCATCTTGATCATCTTGATCATGGGCGAAAGCAAAGTTTCTCTTCGCGTTTCAATGTTAATTTCGGCGCTGTTACCCTTTGATGCCAAATTGTCGGCTGCTGCTTTCGTTGGGATCATGATCTAATGATCATGATTTGTTGTCGCACAGTTTCAATACGAATGACCGAGCAAAAATCCAGCAGACAGACCGACAGACAGACCGTCAGTACGGGGTAACAATATGCGCTCCGATAATGATCTGGCGCAATAAAATTGAAATGCGTCTGTTAATCGTTTCAAGATACATAATAATTTTTGTTCCCCATACATGATCAAGAGAATGGCGACTTGCCACAACAATAACAACAACAACAACAACAACAACAATAACAACAAACTACAAAAAAAGATAAACGAAGATGAAGATTGTTTTGTATCCATGCGTCGTCGCATATCGATCACTTTTTCGTTTTGGAGAACAAAATACGCAAAAATCACAGCGGCAGTTCAGCATAACCAAACCAAAAATAAAAAAAGAAAAGATGTAAATACATTTTTTAAAAAGTCGCTTTTTAAATACCCTTAAATTGTTAACAATTTCATTAACATTATTATGCATTTACATCTGGAGGAAGACAACACTTGGAATATGTAAAAAGATATCTAAAATAATAGTTAATGTGTTATTGTTATTTGCTAACTATTCTTATTAACTATATTAAAAATATATCACTTATACATATAGATGTATTTAATTAAATTATAAAAGTAATTATTATAAATTATCTGTCAAAAAACTTAAAACTTAATTAACAAAATACTTTAATATATACATATCTCATTATTCATCAATCATCCTTTATGTTATAATAGAGATTGTCTATAGATAATATTAATATAAATCTTCTTTGATTTTTAACATGAACTTTATCATCAACTTATTGTATACTTAATATATAAAACAAATACTTTTTGAACTTTATAATAGATTTAACTTTATTGTTTCCTAAATAATCCTTTCTTTAATTAATATTTCTTCATGTTATAAATTACAATTTTTATTTTATAAATCTGCTTATTATATGTATATTTATTTTATACTGACAAATTTATTCAATAATTTACTGATTAATTTAAACTTTATTTAATTTTTCTTAAGTTTCTTATGTCAATCTAATGAATCAACTTAGCAATATGAAATTCTCCAAATGTTTTATAAATGCTTCCTGAATCGCTTTATATCCGATATTAAATACATGCAAATTTCACAGACATTCTATCTATAAATACATTTTTATCCACAAAATAAGAATGAATAAATTTGTCTATGTTATTCAAGATACTCATACATCTTGGCTGTAACTACAAAGCTTATCAATTGGCACATGGTCTATGACATTTTCCATTAGTTCACAAATTTCAGAACCTTATCAGAAGAACAAGTTTATATGAATGAATGACAGTTTTGTTAGTTAGATAAGCTAACCTCAAGTTCAATGGGCCCCAAATTCAGAATGTAGAGCATTGGGTATAATAAATCTTTTGGGGCTTTGGCCATTTCTTCTTTTTTTCGTTGGATCTTGCTAAGCAAAGTCAAATCCAAATGATCAGCCAAAGGTCCATGGCCATTGTTTCGGTCAAAAAGGGAGACTAAGCCAAAAGACAAATTCGTAGTAGGGGCGAGGGCTCGAGGTCCTTTTGCTTCTTGATAAGAATCGGGCGGCAGGGCAAGCTGCGATCGCAGCGATCTTTTTCCAAACTGTTTTCAATATTTATGGCATTGCCGAAAATAAAAAACAACAACAAAAAAATGGAAAAAATGTCAAGCCGCTTAGCCAAGAACCAAGTGAAGAGCATCGTCTTAGCTAGAAATTGGAGCAATTAGCCAAACAAAAACTCTTGATGCACTTGGCGAAGGGTTTCATAAAATAAAAAAATAGAGAAATAGATGAAACTACCGTCTAATCAGCGTTGACATGAACGATGGACATAAAAAATATAAAAAACAACAACAAAAACATTGAAATGACCTTTTGGTGTTTGTGTCTCCTTGGTGGCTACTGTGGGCGTGCTGACGTTTTTTTTGTTTCTTTTTTGTTTTTGGGAGTCTTTTGGCTTGTAAACAATTTCATTATCTGATGATTATGTAATTTATTGTAAATTTACCTGGCGCTACCTGAACGAGCATTCCTGATCTGGTCACAGAGATAAAGTGAGAGTGAGTGGGAGAGAGAGAGAGAGACACACACATAAATTCTCATGTCAAAGGGCATTTAATGAAGTTATTAAACGCTGCAGACTCCTCCAAAGGGCTACCGTATTGAAGGTGAGGTCGTTGCCTGCCAGTCAGAAAAAAAACGATCATAATCTCTCTCTCTCTCTTTGACTCGAACTGGGATGTCTGTTTTGCATTCTGAGAGACACACAGAGATAAAGAGGCAGGAGTGAGAGAGAGAGAAACAGATAGAGGGAGATGGAGAGCCTTAAACTGGTTGAGCAATAAAACGCTTGCTATAACGAGCAACAAAATTTGTAACGATTCAATTTAAGGCTACGTACAACATGGCCCATACGCCGTCGGCAAAAGATGAAATAGTCAAAATAGACGCAAGCCACCAAAAGGCAAAGCCTACCCTACTCCATACCCCCTACTTTATCCCGTCCTCTCCATCTCTTCATATGCATAAGTATCTCTTCCCCGCACATCGCTCTTTCACTCCCACAGCCAAAAGACGCCCGAGACGTAGACGGAGACGCCTGGAACGTCGGAGACGTCGATGGAGCCGTTTTGTATGTTTTTGGCGCATGTTGAGGCCGGTTCAATTCAATAAAATTTATGAAGACATGACTGGCAATTGTAGTCCCATCGACGTCGTCGTCGTCGTCGTCGTAGGCTCGAGGTTCGTTTTACTGTGAATCCAGCTAAAACGTCCTTTCCATTCCAACAATTTTGCATAACTCGACCAAAACATTTACAACTCAATTTTCTCTTAAGCATTGACAATATTTTTCATAGCAAATATTTCTAAATTAATTAGGCGCAAAATTTTGGTAAACTGCCATGTCGGTGTCGGTAAAATTTCAAAGTTACATAAGAGAAAGAGAGAGAGAGGGAGAGAGAGAGAGGGGCAATGAAGTATTTGTTACCTGTGGAAAGGTCAAAGGATTTTTCAATATATATCGGCAAATACAGATTTATCTTTTGACCTGATTGCTGAGATCACTTTGTGTGTGGGAAAATATTTTTTTGATGTCGACCCTTTTTTTTGCCCCTCAAATTGTCGTAAAAATTTTGTCATAAAGAACTAGTTAAGATATTAGATTGGTGTCGGCTATTGGTTATGACCTACATTTTGGGTGGTCTAATATAGTTCTCAATTTAAATTCAAATCTAACATAATTTCTAAAGAGCAATCTAACTATATAGTATTATCTTTTCTGTATTATATAGAATATTTATAGCAAACATTTTGCCATTCTAGATTTCTCAATTTTTTAGAGATAGAAATGAACTTAAAAGAAACAGTGAAACAATAATTACTTTGTTTAGTGCATTTCACATTTTATTTAATTGTTTTAAAATATTCTTCGAGTAGTACCAATAGGAGTAGTAGTAGTATCCCATTCAGAGGGAGAATAAGTCGTACCAGCAGAAGGAGTATAAATAATTAAATCACCTCTTAGACAGGCATTCAATTTCTCATAAGTATCTGCAGTATCCTCCACATAGGTCCATTCGGCATTATTAACACAAATAGCTTTCTGTGTATCAATTACACGATAATCCTCCTCGATTTTGGCTGCAATTTCTGTTGCATTTGCCGAAATGCTATAAAAGTTTTTCGATATCTCAGCAGCCTATAAATTATGAAAATAAATATCTCATTATTATTCAAGCCATAAAAAAGAGATTTTTCATTCTATAAATACTCACATTATCGGAAATGCATTTAAAACCGCTACCCCCTTGCGTTGAATTTACATTACAGTTATTAAGGGCCTGACATGATCCGGTGATTGCATTTTGGAATTCCTGACCAATTGGTGCATATTTAGCATCAATAAGGGAACCGGATTCAAGATATGATGCGATACAACTATCATAATTAATTTCATATTGATTAGAAATTTGATTGAAGATCGGCCTGAAGTAACTGAAACAATCTGTCGATGTCTCCTGATGACTTTCAGCCAACATCTCGGATTCACTTTGCAGCCTTTGGATTTTCACATGATGCTCCACAGATAGATGCAACATATGTTTGGCACTAAGTCGAGTGCTGACACCAATGATCTGGCCTAAGCCCAGACACAATAGGAATACAGACAATTTTAAGTACATTTTGTCGTCTTGCTAAAAAATGACAAAATCACCTTATATTTATACCAAAAACTCGAATTGACAATGGCATTATCTTCTAATTACACCTTGTTTTTTCTATATCAATTCAATTGACATTTCTTTGAACCAGCAAACGAAAATGATAATGATAGTAATAATAAGAAGTTTAAAGATAACTTTGTAAATGACGAAAATTATATACTCTGACGAATTCTCTCTACATTAATGTTAGTTAGAAAGAATGGAATCAAAATTTTAAAGGAATCTCCTCTCTATTACCAGAAAAGGTTTTAATAACAAATTCATTTCGAGACAAACTCTTATCTAGTAAACTCTCTTTGAATTATTTTAGAGATGTAGACATGTAAATAAAAATTCTATATACTTCATCAAATCCGAGATGCCTTTATTAATGTGTGGCAAACTTTTGTCAAAAATCAATATACCCTTTTTGTAAGGGTACAGTAAAACGGATATTGATAGAAGTTACTCAGTCTTTGTGCTTTTTATGGAAATAATTTTCCATTGCAAAAAAGATTAAATGTTAATTTTTAATTATTTTTCAACATTACCAGAAGACTTGTTCATAGACATTAATGTTGAAGTAACGCAGTGAATGAAAAATCGAGTTATGATTTTTACACTTGTTGATTAGTTTTAGGTTAATTTGTTTTTCAGTTTTAGTTAATAATTATTTTTAAAAATATAAAACTGAAATTCCTTTTTTTTTGCTTTGTACATATGTATTATAAAATCATAATTATGGATATATAAATTGGATGCTACGATAATGGTTGTTAAGTTGGAACTAAATCATTTATGAGTATAGGGATTTGTTGATTTATTAAAATGAAGCATTCATACATTTCAATTTATAGTTTAACCTATTGTTATATTAAATATGTACAAAGTTATAAAATTTATACACGAATTTAAATTATGTATAAAATAAATAGAAACAAAGTCTGTGATTATTGCGTAATATTTGTAAATATTAAAACAACAGAATATGGTCAAAAGAACTTAGAATACGTTTCACTTTTAAATATTAATTGTAGATAAATCTGTTAATTATGAAATTTAATTTTAAATGGAATGCAATTCAAAACAAAAATTAATATTAATTGAAAAATGCAAAAGACCAAAAGATAAGTTGATTTGCAAGCAAATTTCTCTATTAGTGCCTAAAAGTATGCACTCAAAAGTGCACTTGGATTCGCTGATGATCAATTACTGGCTGTTATAGACTTGCCTGTTGTACCGGTGGCGGATGAGCAATGCGTGGCAATTGGATATACAAAAGAATTTTTGATAAAATATATAGAATAAAATGGATAATAATAGTTATAGATTTGGTAAAAATAATATTTACTATCTTTATTGTCTTTACAATCGTTAAACTAATTTAAATTTGGATTTTATATAGACTAAAACAGACAATCCGATAAAGTATGCCGTATATACATATATGTATATATGTATACATTATATATATATATATATATATATATATACGCAAAGTCACGTACAATTTTCGTGCTCTTCAAAAGAAATGTACAAACATCCTCTTATACCTATATGCCTCCAATGGGAATACGGGAGAACTACTGTTGGCTTCTAATACAAAAATACTTTTAGATTAAAATGGGGCCACATCGGTAAAATGATGGGCGTGATTTGGCTTCTAACACACTTCGGGTGTCCGGCTCGTGCGTAACCAACTTCTTATCGGTTAATGCTCCAATTGTGAAATCATCAAAAACACCTCAAATTGGCGTACGCTGCATGGTTCGGCTATCGGTTTTAGTTATAGTTTGGCTAAAATGTAGATTCTGTTCACTAGAATGTTAGTTTTATCTTCCCACCGGTTAGGGGGTTGAATGAACCCAAAGATTCGATTTTTCTCTCCCTCTCTTATAGTAATTTTGATGGCTGGCGATGAGCACGATCAAGATAAAAGCTCGTCAAGAGCTTGAGAGAATATTAAATATCAGAATTCGCTGCACAAAAAAAAAAACCCCAATGCAGTGGCGAATAATTCCGATTAGAAATTACGAAATGGCGGTCGATATCAGTAAGTGGCATTCGGTTAAGTATAAATATCAACAGCATCGTGGCAAGTGACACACACTTGGCCATGGCTTTGAGAAAATCGTGTTGTTTAACGCTCTGCTTACTGCTCCTACATTTGGCCGGATTTGGACAGAGTAGTCCATATTCCGCGGATGAATTGCTCACCTGGATGCAACAGAGCAATTTGGGATATCAGGTGCTGCAGAAAGCTCTAATCGATGATCAGGTGGATACGGAAATGGAGGCTTTGTGTGTGGCACAAGTACGTGATCTTTTGCAGGGAGTGGAGACCAAGAGAATAGCCGCTCTAAAAGGTAAGTTTACAGATTTCTTTGGATTATCCTAGATTTATATGTTTACAATTTTATGTATGTAGTTCTGGATGCCTGGGGTAAATTTCCACAGGGATTACTTTATGGTCACTTTGAGGATATGGGAAACTATGAGTCCTGTCTAAGCTCTGAAGATAGCATAAGTAAATATTGTTTGACCAACATTCAGTTTGAAAGCTTAACACCCAAAGCTCTGGAAAAACTGACACTGAACATTGGCACATGCATTCCATCCACTTGTAGTGCCTCACAATTAAATCGCTGGTTATCCGACTATCTCAATGCAATGTTCACCGACAATTCAGTATCGGAAGGCACTCTGGTGCGAGAACAGAATTGTGCGTTGGCTGAAAGAAAACCCATGTCCGGTCTCGACTGGTTTGCTGCGTAAGTACAGTCATCCGAGTGCTGCGAGTCATGGTTTAATCCAACATATTCCTCTTGCAGCTGTGTATTCATTTTATTGGCTGTGGTAGTGCTTTTGGCCACCATTTTAGACTATGCCAAAGGTATAGATTGATTTAGTTAAATATAATTAACACCCTATTCACCGTCGGTTTTTCTATTTAAGTGGGTAGTAAGGTTCTCCTGTGCTTCTCCCTGCGTCAGAATGTTCCTCAACTGGTCAAGACATCGACAACAACCTCTCCTCATGTTATTCCAAGTTTAAATGGAATACGTTGTCTTACCATAATCTGGATTATCTATGGACATGGATATATGTTTCTGTTTTTGGCGCCCAGTGTTAACTCCTTTGAAGTTATTGCCTGGGCTAAGACCCCGTTCTCAATGATATGGCAAAGTGGTAACATTTCAGTGGATACATTCTTTCTACTCAGTGGATTGCTCCTGGTGATGTCTGCATTAAGAGAGCTAGAGCGGTAAGTATTCAGTCCTCTCTCCAATTCATGAAGTAAATCTCATCTCTTTTTCTTTTTTTTATAGAAACTCGGGTAGCCTTAATATTCCTTTGATGTATCTTCACCGTTTGGTTCGTCTTACTCCCGTCCTAGCTCTGGCAGTGCTCTTCTTTATGACACTGTTTAAGCGTCTCGATAGTGGACCACTTTGGCAGCAGTTCACCGCTTCATCTGATCTCTGCAGCGAGACTTGGTGGGCCACTTTACTCTATGTCCAGAATTATGCAGCCGCTGGTAAAATGGTGAGTGAATGACTTATTCAGAAAGAATTCTCGTTTTCAACTATTCATTTGTAGTGCCTGGGACACTCTTGGTATTTGGCTGTGGACATGCAACTGTATATCCTTTCGCCAATCCTTCTCATTTCCCTTTACAAGTGGGGAAAGAAAACAGTCGGTGCCATTATTTTACTTATTCTATTACTTTTCGGATGTGTCTTTAGCATTGTGATGTTAAATGATCTTCAGGTTTTCAAGCGCAATGGGTAGTTATTAAAGATTATCAATATGAGTACCTTCCTCCACTACATTATTTTCATTTGCAGAAATCTTGGAGAAGACAGCACAGAGATGCGCCTAATTTATTATACAACGAATGCTCGTGCCAATCCTTGGCTTATTGGTCTTCTTTTTGGATATTTCCTTCACTGCAATCGGAATCCTCGTCGTCTTCCAAAGTGGTTTACTCTAATCCTCTGGTTAATATCATTTGCACTCCTGGCAACAGTCCTCTTTGCTGTTTACCCGTATACGCAAGCTGGATCAGAGGAGATTACTCCACTGGCGGGAGCCTTTTATTTGTGTTTCAGCCGTATTGCCTGGTCCTTAGCCCTTTGCTGGCTGATTTGGGCCTGTCACACGGGTCAAGCAGGGATCATTAATTCTCTACTCAGTTGGACATTTTGGCAACCCCTCTCCAAGATCTCCTATTGCCTTTACATTTGGCATATGATAGTGGAAACTGCTCACACAGCTCGTATAAAGACAAGCTATCATTTTTCCAACTACGATGCGGTAATATTGAAAATCATTTAAGTTGTTTGATATATATCATATATTTTTACTCTATTAGATGTTACAATTTTGGTCCCACTTTGGTGTCACACTGTTCGTATCCGCAGTAATGTATTTGTGTATTGAAGTTCCTTTTACTAAATTGGAGATGCTATTACTTACTCTTCGAAAGAGGAACAATAAGAAGTTAGAACCCCAACCCGAAAAAACTACCAATGTGGCAACCATTGGAGTTTCACAACAGAATTTAGTTAATGCCTAGGATCTGGCTTTAACGACAATTAATTGAAATTGATTTATTTTTATGCAAAGAAGACAATAAATTATTATTTAAAATGAAGTTAACTCAATTTAAATTGACCCGATCCTCTCAATTAGTCTCCGAAGTCTACGAATAATTCATTTTGATATGTTTTCGAAAGGATCTTCGGTATGAAAGGAGTTATCAAAGTGGACTACTGTTTGAAAATATGTTCAATTTTCCAACATAAATTTGCCATCGTATAGAAATTTCCATTGATACCTTTTATAAAACTTTTAGAAAGCAGAAAAGTAATAAATTCCGTGCACCTTTTCAACGGCGGACGAAGAATAAAACGAAGATCTCGAAAGCTTGTCCTTAGAGCTTCTCGTGTTCACGGCAACTTTCTAATACCCCATGGATAACCATGAAGGATATTCAATTTTAAGAATAATGAAAATACAATGATTTAGAGTGCTTTTATAAGTTATTTATTTCTTATATTAAAAATTAAATATTGCCTCTGTCATCTCATATTTGATCAGATCCTCCACCACATCGGTCATACGTTGCTTGAATATAGGTAAAGTACGTTCATTAAGCATGTCGAATTCTTCAACCAGTTCCCGACACTTGGGCGCATCTTCCGATGATGCAGACAAATCCTGTATAGCTTCGGAGACCGTATCAAGGTCAACAATTTCATTAGCTTTCGATATGAAAAAGGGCAGGGCAAAGGCAGCCATGATTAGTCCATATACACCAAACTCGCGAAGTTGTTGATTGAATACTTTTCGAGGATACACTTCATCAAGTCGCAAATCCATGCTAGCCAATTGTTTGCCTAGAGCATTATAATAAATATCCAAGAAGCTCTCAAAGTGGGAGTCACGCAATGGTTTCTCGGTCCAAGTAAATAGGTAGTAGATCAGATCAAGGATTGGTGAGGCGAAACGAGACATTTGAAAGTCAATGAGTGTGGCATCAATTGCAATATCGCTGTTTGGCTATGAAGAAAAAAAAATCATGTGACACACGCAACGGAAGTCGGTAAAAAATATGCTTACCTCATGCTTATAAAGAATATTATTGTTCCAAAAATCCCCATGACAGATAACAGAGTAAGGTGACTGTATTTTTCCATTTACACAGTGCAAGCCCAGTGCCTTGAATTTCTCGTCGCAGCGTTTAAGGACTTCCACCATAAGCTTTGTCTTCTCATTTGGTGTCCCTTCAGCTTGTAGCAGCTGTCGAGTGCGTCTAATTTGAGCCCTACCAAATTCAATGGTGACTGTCTCCATATCAGCGGTAAAAAGATTATCCTTTAACTGATCCACCAAATCACTAAATTTTTCTGGTTGTATCCTTTGTAGTGCAAAGGATCTAGCATGCAAGTTAGCCAAAGCTTTCAATGAACAAGCTACAAAATCAAATGTAGGCATAGAACTACGAGAATGCCGCACATATCCTTTTGTGGTTAAATCCTCAAATATTATAAACTCTTTTGGGGCTTGCAGTCCGTGTGCCACCAGAGTGGGCACCAAATCAAAATTATTGTGATCCTTTTTCATTTGAATATATGCTGAGAATACTTTTTCATACATGAAAACCTCTCGCTTATAGTAATCAACCACATGCGAATGAGTGCGCCTTGCTTCGTTTTCGGGAGCGATCTTCACCACCAAAGCTTGGGCATCCTTCAATGTGGGCCAACACACACGAAAAACTTGACCGTAGGAATTCTCACCCACTCCCGACATTGGTTCAATAGTCACAGGATCATTATGGCGTTGATATAGCCTCAATAGTGTATTGGTAATAACACTCGGGAGTTTACTGCTTTCACTCATAACTGAAACAACTGCTGCGATTCTAATTTTCCGACTGCTCTATTGCTGGCAGTGCCCTCGGCTTTTATTCTACACATTTGTGTAACGTAATTTAGTAAAAAAAAAAAAAAAGCTCCAACGATAGTTATCTGCAGTTAATTGCATAAGAGCTTCGTCACGACATCGATACTTATAGGGAAATCGCAAGACATCATTTCCCAAAGGTCTATTATTGCCTTTCTTACCATTCTATCCTTTTTATATAATGAAATATTTTAGCCGGAAACTACATCTTAGATGAGCTAAAATAAGCTAAATTCCAATTTCACAATTGACTTTCAAACTGCAAAGTCACATATTTATTGTGGAATTGAATTGAGTTAACGACATCAGGTCAATGCACTACTGTTCGTCGATCAAGGCCATTCGAATGCAAACATCTAATGTTGTTAGAAACGACAAATTTTCGCTTGAGCTTTTACGATTAGTTTTCTAACATATCGTATCGTATCGGCCAATGAACTTGGCGTGTGCAAAATTGTAAAGCTTACTATTCCGATTAGGCCAAGTGCAGGGCCAAATAGTTTGATATATTTTTCAATAGTGTCAGAAAAGTACAGAGGAAAAAATGCTAAGCATAAATAGTTTTAGTTGTACACAAATGTCATTGTGACAGTTATGTTAAATACTTTTTTACAATTTATATATTTCACCATAATATACACTCTACAATATATAAAAATACACAAAATAATTATATTAATACATAATCCTTACTATCCTTGCTTCAAGCTGCCACGGTTTTGTCTGATCTTATTTAATTAACAATATAAAAACTGAAAACTATTTTAAAAAGAGTTATAGAATATATAATTAATATTTAAAACGTTAAATAAATCTATTTTGAAAAACGTATACGAAACCCTAATACGTTATGAATTAAAAATCGCAAGTGTTTTTTAACTGATTGCCATGACACTTATTTACAGCAGTTCCATCTCTAACAATTAACTGTCAAAAACATCGGTAGCAGTGGTGGGAAAATCAAAGTAAACTTCAACTTTCTGGCAACGCTATATTTTTGGCGGTGTCCCTGAAGTAGACGTTTACCAACACTAGATCACAAATCTGGCCTTTTTACACCCTTTTGATCCTTCCAGCACTAAAAATATCGATATATTTTAGTATTTTATCGATGGTACTCCCATCTCTAGTTGGAATCGAGAGCGTGTTTTTGTTAGTAAAAATATTAGGAAACATTTTGTTTTACGGAGTGCGCTTTTAAAGTTTTTTTTTCAGAGTCATTATCATTAAATTCATGTTCGGAACCAAGTGATTTGTTCATATTTAAACAATTCGCAAGCACGCATATTTACGCAAACAGGCATTCGCGCACATACACACACACATACACAGAACAACAACGACTACGAAGAGGAGAAAAGAAGCAAACACAGGAGAAAGAGGCTACGGTATTATTTGAAATTATTTTTTTTATATTTGTTGCGAATGCAATTGAAATTGTATAAAAAATATATAAACAGGAGTTTGGGCGCTAACGCCCACGCGGCACTAGCAAAATACGGAGGCGGTGGGCGTGGGCGTTTTGTAGCTTCTGCGGGGGCGAGCATAACAGAAACGAAACGGTACTGTATATTCAGCTAAATATAGCAAAAGAGGAAGAAGGACAATGCGCGCGTCCTTGATAAATCGATGTGCAAAGAGGAAACGAAACAGAAACAAAAAGAATAACAAATACACAAGACAGTGTTACCTAGCCCATGTGTGATTTACAATAAAAATGAGTTAAAAACACACAGAAGAAGGCAGATCAAAATATTGTGAATAGATCGCGGATATAATGGTATCCTTGAAAGCGTTCATACCAGGAGTGCATGTGGACAGATTTAGCCGCAATCTACTATACAGATTATAATATCGCGATATTGTGTAATAACGAGATTATACATTTTCTTTTGTTAGAGTTTCTGATATCTTTATTAGACCTCTCAAAAAGATAAAATCGTTTTTCATAGAATAACGGTATACATTTTACAAAATCGAAATTTTCAAACTAGTTCTCTCATATATGTACAATATGTATGTACATATAAACGCTTAGCAAGCAATGTTATTATTTTCAAAAATCAGATATTGATGTAAGGATATATAAATCGTAATCAATTACTTGCCAAGGGGTTTTCACTGTATGTATGTACTGAAAACGGGAGCTGTGCAGCGCCTGTGTAGGCGGGTTTTGTGTGTGTGGGCTTTACCTGAACGACGCGTCCCTATGTGCATCCCAAGTTGGCAAGGAGGCAGAGAGTTCAAGTTCAGGCTTATTGATTTTCATTCTCTGCCTTCTTTCTGCCCGCTTTCACTACTTACTACCACTTATCTAGTGTATTTTTTTTACTCCTGTTTCATTCATTCAGCTGGACACGCACACACCCACAAGGAGAAGAGACTTACACCCGCTCAGCATACACAAAAGGATGTTCAATAGAAATGGGCGGATTCCTGGATAAGCCGAACACCGCTAAACACAATGATTATGGTGAGGGCAATAAGCTGCTCTTTGGCGTTAGCTCTATGCAGGGCTGGCGATGTGAAATGGAGGACGCCTATTATGCTCGAGCCGGCCTAGGTAATGCCCTCGATGATTGGAGCTTCTTTGCCGTATTTGATGGCCATGCCGGGTGTAAGGTATCTGAGCACTGTGCGAACCATCTGTTGGATAGCATTGTTAGCACCGATGAGTTCAAGAACGGTGATCATGTGAAAGGAATACGCACCGGATTTTTAAGCATTGACGAGGTGATGCGCGATCTGCCCGAATTTACGCAGGAGGCGGAAAAATGTGGCGGTACCACAGCTGTTTGCGCTTTTGTCAGTTCCACGCAGGTGTATATAGCCAATTGCGGCGACTCTCGAGCCGTGCTCTGTCGCCAAGGAGCACCAGTTTTTGCCACCCAAGATCACAAGCCTATTTTGCCTGCAGAGATGAAGCGCATTCATAATGCCGGCGGCAGTGTAATGATCAAGCGTGTTAATGGAACTTTGGCTGTGTCTCGTGCCCTCGGCGATTATGACTTTAAGAATGTGAAGGCGAAGGGTCAATGTGAGCAATTAGTCTCACCGGAGCCGGAAATCTTTTGCCAAAGCCGTCAGGATAGTGATGAGTTCTTAGTGCTAGCATGCGACGGCATCTGGGATGTGATGACCAATGAGGATGTATGCAGCTTTATTCATTCACGGCTGCGAGTGACAAGTGATCTGGTCAATATTGCCAATCAGGTTGTAGACACTTGCTTACATAAGGTAAGTTACTGGGATTAGATTAAACAACACAAATATATTGCTAACCAAGTCCCACTTTTATCTGACACACTCACAGGGTAGCCGTGATAATATGAGCATCATTATAATTGCCTTCCCTGGAGCACCTAAGCCGACCGAAGAGGCGATAGAGGCTGAACATCGGTTGGAGAAACAAATCGAAAAAATTGCAAGAGGTTGTCTAAGTCGTCTACTTTGCTTATAACTAATCGTAAAATGTTTCGATTTGTGGCGTAGTAGTGTGTGTCGTCCCTCTATTCTTTCTGCCTCTCTACTGTCCCTTTCCTGTCTTTTAAGCTTAGCCAAAAAGGCAGACAAATGTTTAATTAGATAAATAACAGGGCCAATACGATATACATATGTATATATCCTTCGTAAAACGAAATATCGTTAAATAGTTGAATTTTAGTTTAGTTTAGTTTACATTGAAAAGCAAATTGAATTGCAACACCGAATCTAGTTCCTTCCAAGTAGATAACAACAACAACCATTGCCATTTGCCAATGCCAACTCGTGTATATATATATATATTACCTATATACAAACATATATCCTATCACTAATGCATAGTAAAATAACCAAATAGCGTGTTAGTTAGTTAGTCATATCTGTGTGCTTGGCTAAAGTGCGATTGTGAGTGCGAATGTGAGTGTGACTGACTGAATGTGAATGCTAGTGTGTCAGAGTGAGTTTGCTAGTTACAGTATTATCTGTGCGTGTGGAGACCGCTATACTGCCAACTGCCAAAATCGTTACCCCAGCAGTCCATTTAGCCATTTAGTATTAACCAATTAACAATTATATCAAGTAGTTAAATGTTAACCAAAACCCTTTGACACCCGCCCCTTTCCTATGTCTAAATATATTTTTTAGTACATTAACGAAAATGCAAATCAATCAATCAAAATAAGAAAAGAACTAAAAATGCAGGAAAATTTAATAAGAAAGAGAACCTTGGAATTGATGTTATTAGGAGAGTAGTGTTTGTCATCAAATTGCAATACATAAGCAAATACATATATACAACACATATATATATATATATTTTAGTAGCTAGAGAATAAAATGCAAATATGCAGAGTGAGGCATACAAAAATGAATGAGTCAAGCCAGCTAGATGACAGCTCAAGTATTAATTAATAATGTACATACAGCAATTACTATTTTAATAGAATAAAAGCCACAAAAGAGCCCACAGTATTCATAACACCAAAGTGAATTTTTAGGACAGAATACTTTAAATACTGAATAAGATTTGTAAAATGATTTACAAATAGAGATATACACTTAGATACGTTGCCATATTGTCCAGACAAATTACTTAGTCTAGAAAATAACTTTAATAGTTAGGCCTTACATATTGATACATATACAGTGTATATACATATAGGATTAAATTAAAATTGTAAACCTTATGCTCACCAATTGTTAAGCTTGTTGTTAACAGCAAATGTTTTACAACTGTCTGTAACAATATCAAATTAAAATCAAGTCAATGCAAATCAAAAAACAACCAAAATACATATAAATATAGATGTATGATCATTTTCAAGATCTTTGCAATGAATATTTTGTACCTAAAACGTACTTACTTAGAGCAATCATACCAAAAGTGTAAAGCAGCAACATTACCTTATATATATATATATAAATATATATATATTTACATATATGTATATATAAATATATATATATATATATATACTCTAACACACACACAGGCATACATACAACAATGGAAACGAATGTTTATAGTAATTAATTACCGAAATGATTTTCCTTGCCATGTCGACAAAACGAAAAACCAAAGAAATATATATATATACATATATATAACTAAAAATGAAACTTTAAAGTGTTTGTGTTTGCTCGATAAAAGTCAATCCTCAGTTCATTCATACATATCTAATTATATATATACATAGTTATATATAGTTTTTGTTTGTTTCTTCATTCTTACTTTAGCTGCTTGCCATTCATGCAAAAAAAACATCTCTGAAATGAACTATATAGCTTTGTTTAAACATTTTAACTGACAGATCGCCTCATTATTCGTTAGTTTCTTCATTTTTTCTTTTTTTTCCTTTGAATTAAATAATTTATGTTATTTTTTTTTACCCCTTTAAGAGCTAGCTCTTAACTAATGCCTAATCAATTATTTTAAAGTCAATGAATTTATGCCACGCGCGTTATACTCGCATTTGTTCCAAATCGCAGTTCATATATATATATATTTAGCAAAAAATTTAAAGAGATGAAAATATGGGCGTGTCAAGAAACAGAAAGCAATACAAAAATTTTTAAGATGAGTGAGCATAAGGTACGTCTATAAATTTGTAGTTTGTAAATTTCAATTCAAAATACGTTTTTTCGCCAATTTGCCATTTTGTTTAGTTTGGTTTGTGTTTTATCGTTTCCTATCATTGGATAGGTTGTTTCTTTTTTTTTCGTTTTCTTTGATTTGCCGACCCTGCGTTCACCATTCACCCACCACCCCTTCAAAACGCCAACCAAAGCCACACACACACTTAGATATTCGTGGAAAATTGATTATTAAAACGCATGCCTTTGAAATAAAAACATAAATCTGTAATCTATTTTTTGCTATGCCCAAAAAAAAAAAACTAATATAGAATAATCAAACCAGTTCGGTATCTGTAGTCAATATTTTTCTTTATATAATTGCTCAGGTTGAAACATTTCTTAAAAGTTTTTCTGCAAAACCTTACATTAACTAATATTAACCAATATAATTATAAACTGATAAGAGATCATTATTCTACCGGTAGTTTATATACTTCTAGATTATTCTGTAAACTAATCCATTGTCTCTTCAACTCCAAGTGCATTCTTGTACATAAATCTGTAACTTGTTATTTATTAGATTACTAATGTTTAAATGTATGTTTGTTTTGGATTATTTCAACTAACATCCACAAAAAACATGAACCGAAACCGATCTACTACTTTTAAACTAAACATCTTTATACTATCTTGATCGGCACGTCTACTCAAGCTGATTAAAACCACATGTAGCATTTTGGGATAATTGTGGCTTTCCATTGGGCGTTGCGTACAGCTTATCACTGAACGGTTTACACCCTATTATGAATGGCAAAATTATAACTAATTTGTGCTTATCTTTAACTTCTTGATGTTTATGCGACAGTTTACATTATGGCGAACTAAACAAGCTTTTATTAAGCTTGCTATGGCAACACGTTTTGCATTTTAATTTAAATTTATTATAATATTGTACACACAATGCATTTTGATTTTGATGTAGCTTATATTTGTATATCCATTCAAATATGATGAAACTATTTGCTGTATATAAAATCCTTGTATAACTATTTAAATAAGTTTATTATTAAGTTGGTACCTTTGAACAAACATATTCTATATTATGGATTTCTCTAAATTTCTTGCAGATGAGATTGAAATCAATAAATTGACAGATTATGTGGAGTTATTAAAGTGTCTCCAAAACAAAAACGACATTGAAGGTCTTCCACCTGGCGGCGGTTTGCAGTCCAAGTAAGTTAAAAAATATCAGCTTATTGTTTTGTAAATTTCACAACTAATCGGTATTGTCCGTTTACAGATATCATGTTATCGAGCACACATTCAAGCAAGAGTTCCCGGATCGACCATGTGAAGTACGAAATCTCTTTTATAATTTATAAATTATTATTGCCGATTGCATTTGCTGAGCTTTTGCCTAAAACAATTTCGTTATCGCTTGCATATATAGCACAAATTATCATTTCTTATATAATTTTATTTAGTATTATTTTATTTTTCATTTGTCTTTTTGTTTAAGAATTGCGTTAAGTACGTTTTTAATTTTGTAGCTTACGATAATTTCATTGCTTATGGTAAAATCGACAATGGGAAGAGGTATTGTTGCGAATTACAATCAAATTTCGATTCATTTTCCAATAATAACTTTTACTCATCACATGAAATACATGTCCATAAACATCTTTCACACATCTTACACAAATTTTTTGTTTCGACACGTTTTTGGTCCCTTTTAAAATTAATAATTGTCACTAAAAAGTCAACTCTTTACTTATTCTCTTTCTTTTATTTCTAGCTATATGCATATGATGATATATGAATTATGTAATGCTAAATATTATATACATTTCCCCTCCAAAAAAAAAAAAAAAAGCAAAATAAGAAAACAGTCTTTAAACAAACACAAAAAAATACAACATTCAATCAACAAAACCAGAGAACAAGAAAAAAAATTGCAAACAAGAAACAGAAATATTGAAACATTTAAGCCTAATTATATATTCTAAATGTAAGGCGAAAATTTATTTTGTTTGCTTGCATGTCGTTATGTTTGACATATTAAAAAAAAAGGCAAACTGCATGTCCTATTCAATCCCGTAACGTTACCGTTCCCGTGTTTCCTGCATGCTCCACTCCAACCATCCAATCAACCATCTCTATCAGTCGTTCCCACATCTGCTCTGCTCTCCTTAGTATCTTATGTTCGCCTGCCTGCCTGCCTTTTTGTCTGATGTGCTGTTCTGTTCTGTCTATAAAATATTTCTCTCCTATTGTTATTCTGTTTATTAATAAATGTGCTCTTTATTATTCTTGCAGAGTCCAACGCATTAAATTTGCAAAAGAAAGAAACAAACAAACTTTAAAAAAAAAATCAACCAACAACAAAAGTATAGAAAAAGAAACAAAAAAAAAAACGTTAAATGCCACACAAAACAACACAAACAAGAGAAATACACACCAAACCGTTTTCTACTTTGATAAATATGAATGAAAAAAAAAACACCTACCTACTACTAATGATAATAATAATAAGCATTACAATACATTTATAGTATATATGTATGTATGTGTAAATGGACAGTCCTTATTACCCAAAAACAACGACAAGAACAACACCACAGACACGCAAACAATATAAAATAACCTTAAATGTAAAATTTAAAAGAGAAAATCATAGATAACTATAGAAAAGAATGTACCTAAGCCTAACTCAGAGTATTGCAATTTTAATGAAAAACTCAGAGAGTGGCTCAAAGCACACACGGAACACCTTCCGTTTGCGATCGTACACACTCGCATACATATATTTGTGGGCTGAGTGTGTATTCATGTATAGGACCACACATTCTCTTCAAATTTTACATAGATTTTAATCCTTCTGTGCGTTCTATCGTCGTTATTGTCGTTCCGTTCCGTCACTCATTAAATATATAGCCAATCTTCATTATTAACCGTTCAATTGTGTGCCCGCCTCCTGTGAGACTCCAGTTAGTTATAAAATGAAAAATTTAGCAAAAAAAAAAAAAAAAATAGATCGAACTCGATCGCTGGAATTTTGTGTACAAGAACCGTGTTTTTTTATTTTTACTTGATTTCAAACTATGTATTATTAATATGGATTCCGAGACAAAATGCGGATTTTGTAAGTTGTAAACTGTTTGTTACGGAAGAATCATTTTTGTTCATTTTTATATATGTAAATGGAAAAGGAGAGATCGCGAATCTATGGCGAAACTTAATAATGTAAAGTAAAAATGTTTAAAAAAAAAATTAAAAAAGAAACAAAAAAAGGCAAACTAGTAAACAAGAAAATGCAAAAATAATGTGAAACTTGTAACTATCTTTATGACAGTAAAAAATATATTAAAAATGAAAGAAGCCCTAAAACCTAAAGAGTAAGCAAAAAGAAACAAAGAAAAATCTACAATAATGTCCGATTAAACGAAACGATAAATCAGAATTAAAAACTATTAATTTATAAGAACAAGAAGCAAGAAAGATCATAAGAAAAACAAAAAAAGAAACTTGCTCTCGAGTTTGTAGTAAATGTTGATATAAAAAAAAAGAAACAAAAAGAAAAGAAAATAACAACCCTCCAACCATTTGCTATTTATTCCTCATTCAGTTGGACGGTATACCAATCGTATCATCTCCAAAATCGACATGTATTATCCTTTGAGGCTGTCAATATGGCATCACCCGAATAGCTATATGCGCAGCTAAATACCTCCCCCTCATGTCCGGCTAAAACCTGAGAGCAACGTCCCGTTTCGGTTAACCACAATCGCGCCGTATTATCCGCAGAGGCAGTTAAAAGCATACAGCCACTTGGACTGAAGCAAACTTTGGACACCTCGTCACTATGCCCGGCCATCAGGGATAGCAACTCCAATTGCTCCTGCTCCGTTGTTCGTTCAAGGTTCCAAACCCGCGCCGTGCAATCACTGCTACAGGTGGCGATCAATTTGCCAGTAGCATCAAAGCATACGTCCAGCACTTCGTCACTGTGTTTGGAGACCAAATGTAACTCTTGATCTAAACGTCTCATATCCCAAATGCGGGCAGTATGATCCAAAGATCCTGTGGCAATTAAAGTGCCACTATAGTTCCACACACAATTGGACAGCTCAGCGCTATGACCGCGCAGTTGATGACAAAGACTGTAAGAAAATTTAGCTAATAATTTTCATATCGCTTAATTGATCTTTGGCAAACCTCTTGATTCGCGTATCCCAAATTGCCGCCGTGTGGTCAAACGAGCCCGTCATTAGCAACTGGCCTTCTCGATTATATCGAGCTGCTATTACTTCGGCGCCATGATGAGCTAGTTGTTGTAATTCCTGAGCTGTTTCCACATCGTAGATTCTGGCTGTGCTGTCCATTCCAGCTGTGGCAATATTCTGTCCATGTATCGGATTAAACTCTGCTGCTACCAGCTCGGCTGTGTGTCCAAACAATGTGCAAAGACACTGCCCGCTTTTAGTAGACCAAACTTTAGCCGTAGCATCAAAGGAAGCCGTCACAATTTTATCGCTGGAGGATTTTCTTTATAAATTTTGACCGAAGACAAGTTTCAGGAGAATAACTTACCAGCGTGGTGTATTAAAACCAACAGAAAATACCACATTGTCATGCCCGGTGAGTACATGTTCCACCTCAGCTAAGTTAGTGTTGATAACGTGGCAAGTGCGATCATAGCTGCCGGTCAAACATCGTTCTCCAGTTCTATCAAAACAAACATTGGTAAGCGGCAGTATATGGGAGTTGTGGCATTTGTGCAGATAAAATTTTTTCTTGACTGGTTCCCGTTGCTTTAGTTGCAACTTTCCAAGAGCCTGTCTCAAGGCGCTGAAGGTATTTTGCGAGCTGCTCACATCCGCATTCTCTGGCAAATAGTGGGAGGATGTCTCACCATTACTTGCGTTATCTGTGAAATTCTCTGCATCCCCTTCCGTATCTTTCAATGCCTGAAGAATTATACTGTCGGCTAAAGCATCTAGATTTGTTCTGTTCCACGGAAAATGTTTTAGTTTAAAAGAAATTTCAAATCTTAATGGTATTTTAAACATACTTCGCATCCAAATCCAAGAGATCAAAGTGACGCAGTCGCTCGCACCCATTAGCCTGACGGTAGTTTACCGCTAAACCTGTGTGTTAAAGAACTTTAATTATTTAAATTAAATACTTAAAAGAAACCTTTCCCACCTGGTGGATAATAACGCAGAAAGATCTTGTTGGCACTCATTTCGTTATGAATGTTGCGGTACTACAAACTGTAAAATTCCTTCACACAGTTGAAACCGTTGTCTATATCCTTGGTTACCGGTTTGCCGACCTGGTTTAATTTCTTCTCCATTGTTTTTGTAAACAGGAGTTGTGTGACAGCAACACTAACACATTAGTTTGATCGATTCGCCTTGACTTTAGTACATTGAAGAGGTCAGGGTGGTTTTAGCAGATACTACTTGGGTTCCACAGAAATGATAAACAAAATTGATAACTATATATAGTGAAAATGAGAATTTATATCTGAGAAGCTTTCCTATAAATATAACAAAGACAAGGTTACGCTGTAATGACGTATTATATTCTAAATGAGAATTAAAAGATTGTGTCTTTATTTGAATTTTCAAACTCGAAAGAGCATTTACGCTTAAATAAAGCTTTTAGCTTTCAACAAAGACATCGACTTTCTAAAAGTTTTTAGAGCTTTTTAATTATTTCAGACTTTCCTAAACAAAAATAGCATTAAAGTAGTTTTTTTAGGCCAAATTGCGAAGACAACGACATAAAACTTTTTGAATTTGGAAAAAAGACGGTCAAATAATAGCCGTTTGAAAAGGACATCGTCGTATTTTTTTTTTAGATGTAACGATGCTACGAAAAGGTAAAAAATTGCATAAAATTATTTTTTTTTTTCAAATTTTGAATGTTGTAAGTCAATTTTTTTCGCTAAATTGCGATGACAACGATGTTCCTTTTTCAACTCGGCTAAAAGATGATTAAATTATAGCCGATAGCAAATGACCTTCGTCGTATTTTTTCCACTTGAAGGTAACGCAACTTATCAAGACTCTAATTCAGTAAAAATTTTTTTCAATTTTATAAAAACTATATCTTTATTTGTTTTAAAAACAAAAAACATATTTTAAGCGATATAATCTGGAAGAATTACTTTGTTAAGTAAACCATACTTTAACCCCTTTCTAATGATAATGGTTCGTTATTTGTTGACGAAGAAAATCTTGTAAACGGCATTTCCTTTGGGATGGCCCTTTTGTTCTGAGTGGCCCTTAACGACCACTTAAATGTTTTCTAGCCATAAAACATAATTAACTTGTTTAAGTCAATTGGCATCTTTGGAGGCCAAAGCAATTGGCCTCCCATCCAATGAGCTATTTTCTCTCGACACCTGCTAACCTTTTTAATAGATTTAACATATGTATTTGTATATATGTACATGTATGTGTTTATCTTTAATATATGTATGTGTATATATTCGCAAATACAATTAGATTGTCTTACCTTGGCTTGTGCCTCCTTTCGACATTTTCACTAATTTAATTTGTTCGGTAATCACAGCGACGTGGGATGGGAGCTATGAGTATATCGTGTGACAGACAGATAGATAAGAGCAAAAGGAATGCCCATTAGGGTAATACAAGGACACACAAATAAAAATACAGACAGAGAAAAAGATAAGAAGGAAAGGGCACAAGGCACACAAAATGACCATAGCCAATAATGATAAGTAATGATTAGATATTATCACAGCCAATTTAGTTCCACGGAGTAGAAGAGCAACGACAGGATAACGATGGGAAGAACAATAGTAAAAGCGAAAATGAACACAAGGAAAATACGTGTAAAATAAATGGAATAGCGGATAGCAGGGAGAGAGAATTAGCCATTCGTTTTAATAATAAAACATTTCATTGAATTCCCATTGAATGCTGGCCATCCAAAATGACGATTCCGGCCGAGACGCATTTTGGTTATGCCAAGTCTGAAGCTCATCAAATGGACAAATGGACAGGGTGAGTGCAAGATAATAACAAAAGCAACAGATGTTGTCTCCCATTTGTTTATTCCAGCAATATATAATAATCACATTGCTTAGTGACGGTGACAGTGCCACATTCATTCCGCAACAATTGACAATATTTTCATGTCTTTATCTTCCTGTTCACGATGTTTTGTAATTCACCATATAACAGATGCGGATACGGATGCCATAAGAAAATCAAAGTTTAATAAATGAGAGTAGCTATGCGAGAATGAAAATGAAATCAATTTAAAATCGTATAAAAAGCTATTATAAAATCAAAAACAAAATAAAAAGAAGGCAAAGAAAATAAAACAAGAGAGAAGTGAATGTGAAATCTGAAAAGGCAGGCAAAGAGCATCAGGCGGATTTGAATTTATGCTCAATAAATTTTTCTGTTGATTTCCGTTTCCGGCAACAGTCCTCTTCAATTTTTTGGGGGTACTTTGACGAGAAAGATGATCGCGTGGATGAGCCATGAAAATGCGGCGTTGCATAAATTATGTACATACACACACACACACACACACATATCCACACACTGAAACCTCTTACTCACACATACACAGGACAGGAGCACACGCTACCTTTAACAAAAAGGAAAAAATTATTATTGCCACATTTTATGCCTGTTTGTTCGACAGTTTGTGGCCTATCAGACTGTTGTCCTTGCTCCTCCTGATTTTTATCCTTCAGCTCCTAGTCCGAAACACGTTGGCTAAGCAAATTATGCTTAAATGGTATAAACTTTGCCAGAGCTGTCTGGAACAAGTTCTGGTCGGTGGGAGGAGCAGACCCTGACAGTGAGCGATATATAAACAGATTTTCGGTTTGTGTTTGACAGAGCGACATAAAATTCGATTTCGGTTTCCTTTCCTGCTTTTTTTTTTTTTGTTCCTTTTTATTTACCCTGCGGTTGTTGATGAAAGTTTTTGCTCCGTTTTTGCCTATGTAATGTGAAACAGTTTGGAGGTAAACAGATTGGTGGTATTAGGTTTCCTAATTGGTAAGGGGCACGCTTCATCGAGTAGGTTGCAGTGGTAACTGAAACCATTAGACCTGTAGTTACATTAACGTAAGTACAAAATATTCTGTATCGAATTTCATACATTAATTGATAAAGTATGATGAAGTGGGGTTTTTTATTCGGGTTGTAGTAAAAGTATTCTTTTATAGTAATGTAGTGCAAAGAAAATATTTGTATTGTTTGCAAATTCCCTAAATTACTAAATTGTCATCAATTTTATATGCATTAAAGTCTCTCTCTATCATGCTCTATTAATATTAATTTATTCATTTAATTATAATTTATTTTTCTTATTTAACTTAAAAACTGTTAACTGCCTAAATTTCTGAGCATATCTTTTGTAATCAAAAAAAATTTAATTATTGTAACCATTTATTATTCCTTCGAAAACGGTTGAACTAAAGTCTCAATACAATATTCTATTTATATTTTAAGTTTTGCTACATTACTCATATTTTAATTTAAAACATTCGTAAGGCTAAGAAACATTAATACGATTATTCACATATGTAGAGAAAAAAGGTCCTGGCATAACCTGAGACTGTCAGAGAAAAAGCACCAACAACCCCTGCCACACCTTTTGCATCCCGTTCTTCTTCATGAGTTATGCCACAGTTTTTGGGCTTACTCATTGAAAAGTTTATGACTTTGATAAATTAAATTGGGCATGGCCGGCTCATATATACGTATGTATGTACATACATACATATATACTGAGTTATTCAACTGACTTATACATATAGAAACAACCCTCTAGCTCCACTTCATCATAACCTTAGAAGGTGACTTCCTTCTCATCTTCCCTTAATTCATCTCTGGTATGAATATATCAGAATTCTGCCAGGAAAAGTTTATAACCCAAAGTTGTGCAATATAACCTTAAAAATCGTTTATGGTCAATTGAAATGCAGACGCATCGAAATGTTATAAAATTTAATAATGGCGCACATGGCCCCTCCCACATCCATCTCCCATCTCCATACGCTACGTCGGATGTTCTGTTCAGATTTTTTGTATGGGTTTGGTTGGTTGGTTAGTTCGTTTGTTGCCTGGTTGGCAGATCGGGAACATTTTGTGTGGTTTTAGCGGCCACATCAAGTGTACGCATCATAAATCAGAGACGGGTCTTAACTCTCGAGTTTTTGCCCTTAGATTTATCCAATGACGTATTAAGAGCATTAAACTCGCTCTTAAATGTTACCAAACACGGCCGTTCGTCATAACGGTAAGTGGTGCTTAAAATGAATTATGCATTGCCGGTGTTTGGTCAATACAACATACATACATACATACAAAAACATATACGGGTATATCTTAATATGTATGTATATACATATAAAAATATCATACATATGTATAGTTAAAAGGGATGATTGTACCCACATTTGTTGACCAGGCCAACTCTGATTCATGCCAAAATGAATGGCATGTTAATTTGTTCACATTATTTTTGCCATTTATCTCAAAGACATTTGTTTCTCTACTCTATGCAGACATAAATATATTGTGGCGCCAATGGCTCCTTAAAATCTATCACTAAAAGCATTCTTTTCTTGGATTTATGGAAAACTAGACATCATTATTCTTAGTTTATTGAAAACTTCATTTTAATTACCACATTCTCTCATTTCAATAGCATTTTGATAGATTTGCAACTAAACAAATACAATATGTATTTAAATTCCTGCAATTGGCATAATCAATTTTAATTATACGATACAATTTACTGCCCAAATGTTTCATTCAGGTAAGTTGTGTTAATTACGTTGTCCAATAAATTGACTGCATAACTAATCTCAATGTGCTATCAAATTGGAAAAACTGTACACCTTTGGAAATGGAATTCTATCAATGCAACTTGATTTCCACTAATCTCCGTTTCCCTGCTTTTGATTACAATAAATTGCACGGCTGGACACAAAAATTTATTGCACATGAGTAAAATATGATTTAGTAAAATGAGTTCATTAACTATATGATGAATTTAATTTCAAATTAAATAATAAAGTTTAATTACTCTCAACTAAACGTGAATTGCTAAATTGAAATGTTTGTAGATAATCAATATTTAATTATTGTACATAATATAAACAAGTCTCGAATAAGTCTGCAACAATATATATTAAATATATATATATTTTAGGGTATGCATAATTCAACTAATGACAAACAATTGTTTTCAATGTTTTCACAAAGTGTCACTAATTGTCGGAGCATAAAAATCCTGCGGTATGGTTTATTTAGTAGGCGTTACATTTATGCGTGTGTATATGTGCGTTTGCGTGTCTGTGGCTTGTCCACTATTACTAACAAAGTAAAAACTTTCCACAATTGAATTGAAATCAACAAATTAAATGGCATAAATTATGCAATATTACCACAATTTATTATGGTTGAGCTGATATACACAGTTGTTGCCGCTGCTTTCGCTCTTGCCCCATTTCTAATGATTTATTTGACTTTTGTTCGAGTGTCGAAAATGGTTAACATTCCGGAGACCCCAAAGTGCAAACTCGTGCAGGGAAAATATGAATTTAATTAACATTAATTGGTAGCATATTTTGCTTTTGCACCTGTGCCGCGAGTGCCAGACGTACGGCCGAAATAACTGAAAGGAAATGGTCGAGTTAATTGCATATTACGTATACGCCATGCTGCTATGGTCAACGAAAGGAGGGCCTTGTGTTAAAGGATTTGACTTTTTCTTTTTGTTTTGGTTATTTTTTCTTTTATTATTGTTGTTGTTGGTGTTATTGTAGTAGTTTTTGCTTTGCTAAACTTTTGTAACACTTGTGTTTATGGGTAAAATTGTTGGAGAAAAGTTTTTCAGATTTCTTAAATCAAATCTAAGTTTTGCCAACAATTTCGATCTTGTCCAGTCTTCCCTCTCTCTTTTTTGCCATCATCTGGTTGAAGCTGGATTGCATTGTAAGTCAATCAAAATATATTACTCATACGCATCGTTGTTTCAACACGCTAAGAATTCTTTGGAGTAAGCCAACAAAATGAACAAAAACCAAAAGTTTTCGTTGTTCATTTTCAATTCGTTTAATGGGTCACTTGGGCGTGCAGGGTAAAAAGTTTGCACGAGCTGGCAAACAAGCCATAAAAGTAAATAGCCAACCTCGATGACGAGAACGTGGATGATGTGGCAGGCCACAAAAAGCGCACGCAACCGCACACCTGCACATTTGTATGCGGTTAACAGACCTCGCCCACGCCCAGTTAGTTACCGTAACATACACTCATTTATATATATATATGTATACATTTACTTAAATATATACATGTAGTATGTACAATCGAGACAATTTAGACATTGTTGGCTTTCGTGCAAAATGATATTTGCTAGAGATAATCGGTATAATCCGCTGATGATATCTCAAAGCCAGCAGTTGCCTCAGTCGTCTTCTCTTTTTATTTTCTTTCTTTTAGCTCACTTTCAAGTCAGCCTCTGGCGTTTCTATAATAAGCTTAGCTCCTTGCCACCGATGTGTGTGCCGAGTGAGACTGTGTGTGTGTGTGTGTGTGTGTGTATCACTGCGACTTGCTGTGTGTGTCTGTGTTTGTTTAGCAATCTCGCGTTTACCTTTTATACATTCTCGCTTGCCTTTTGGGGCACATGCAACACCTAACTAAACACGCAGTGCCCTGAGGTAAACCTACTTCGCCTTTTCCATTTTTTCTCCTTCAATCTCCCTCCCTCCGATTGTAGTTGATACTGCGACTCAAAAAAAAAAAAAAAAAACACCACAAACAAAAACAAAAGAAAAATATAATAAATAAATGTTTTTGTTGGCATTTTTACTGGTTAATGTGTTGCTTGGATTTAACTGAGATATATGTGCTTTAGCACCTGTTTTGTATGCCATTTAATGTGCGAAGAGGTTGCTATTAATATATGCATTCAGTTTGGTAGAAACGTTTTATTTATATAAATATTCTAATGCAAATATGGAATAATTTGAAGACTTATTTTTAAATATTATCAGAATTCATTATTAATGAATCAGTTTCATAGTTGCACTAAATGTTTTGGTATAGGCAAAGTATACCTCAAAAACAAAAGGCATTTGACCATTTCAACGTCCATTTTTATGTTGGGTAGGTATTAAATATTGCAGTATTTGCACGATTCGTGGGGTAAAATGCTATAAAAATAAAAATATGAATGGAGATTTATATTTGCCTTGTGTTTTTTTATTGTCCATTTGCTGCTGGCGATCCCTATGTAACGTTAACATAGAGATTTCCGATTTAATCTTTTGTTAGACAAATAAATAAATATGTCTGATAATCTGCAAAGAACTTGCTTCTTAGAAATTTTATTCTATATTCCTTACACATTTCAAAGCAACTCATTAAACCTAACTCTGGCTATTGTCGTAGATTGTGATTTGTTCGCCTTTTCTTTTCTCTTGTTAAGCATTTATAAATGATTTTCTTTCGCTTTGCAATTTAGATGGCTGAAAAGAAATCGACATATATAAATTTTCCACAGTGTGCGTGGCCCTGTAATATTTTCACTTTGGTGTTGTTTAATCACTCGCTTTAAATTTGCCAAAAGTGAGTCTATTTGTTAGAGTGAAACTTAAATAAAATACTAGTAAGTATATTAGTAACTCAAGGTGTATCCTTGTGTCCTTAATTTTATAGATTATCTCTAGATTATTAGGAGCATTTGTAAATAACATAAAGTACATCTCGGTTTCAGGATATCTAAAACTTATATGTATATATTCTCAAAACATTTTCTTTATGTATTCACTTTTATTATCATTCGTTTTTTAGTCTCATGTTGAGGAAATTGAGTTTATATTCAAAGTAAAATGAAGTACATTCTGCCCAAGGGTATTCAGAGTGTCTGCTATCGGTCTATGGCTGTGTTTATTTTTTTTTTTGAGAATTTATTGCGTATCATCAAACAGCGGCATAACAAGGTGCCTGCTGCCGCCACAGGGTGCCACCTGGCAATGGTAAAGGGAAACTTGTTCATGTTGCTGTTGGTACGTTAATTGAAATTCGTGGATCCCAGGTGAGGCATTCATCCATCGTATATGGGTTTCAATGCATGCATATTCTACGTGCTCTTCTTCCTGACTGTGTTGGTATACTCTGAGCATGTTCCGTCCGCTTGCCTGAATGGCTTTTGCCTTTTGCCTTGCTTTTGCCCTGTGCCTCTCCTGGTTTCGGGATGGGAAGCAACGTGTTGAATTACATAATTTAAACTTTTTTGCAGCTGCATAATCCCGGACAGAGATTGCAGTTGCCTCAACAAGTGGCAACCACATGGTGCATGGTTGGTCTTTGGTAGATGCTTGGATGGTTGGTTTTTATTAGATCAGTCCCTGTTGTGGCAATGGCAGGACAAACTTTCTCTAATACGAAACTTGCTTGTGGCACCGCATGCCAAAAGCTAAAGTTGAAAATTAAATTCCTTGGGTAAGCGCGCACACTACACACACACACACCACACACACCCAAGCCCAAGTACAGTGTTCTAGTTGGAGACATGTCAGCAGGAACTGCATCTAACCTACAAGTTGAATTTAGGAACAGGACCCGCTATCTAACCCTTGTGGCACTTGAGTCTCATCAATATCAGGACATGGGACTGAGATGGAGACATATATATATATATATATATATATATATATATATGCATAATATGCAAATGTAATCAGTGCCTACATTTTATGTTTTATTTTTCGATGCAAGAATCAGCGAATCCTTCTGTGTGTGTGCGTGTGTTTCAGTTTTATGCATGTTTTATGTTCACAGCAACTTTGTATGCAAGGACCTCTCACACGATATTCCGGATAAGCGTTTCAAGCGAGACGCACATAAAAAAAATATATGTATGTACATGGTGGCGGCTGCTACTACTGCTGGACAGGCCAATTTCAAAGCTGTTGGCTAAGAAGCGAGGTCAGAAGGAACGTTAAATGCACAAAGCAACAGCAATACAAATAAGTTGAGTAAAATACAAACAGGAAAAGTTGTAAACATGCAAATTGGTTTAGTATATCTAGTAAAAAGCCAACAATGTTTTGACCCTTCCATTCAACACGTTAAAAACGCGAAGAAAATCAAACTTCCTTTTTAGATTTTAACAAATATCAAAAGTTTCATTAAAATTAAACCATTATCCTGTGAATACAAGCACATTATTCATTGTTGCATCTTCTTTATAAATATTTTTGTGAATATATAAAATGATGATTTTAATGGCCAATTAAGGACATTGGAAAAGAAACAAGTTTTTAAGATGAAATAAATTAGTATAAGCCAATACTTCAATTGACTTTATAAGCCTTAAATGTTGTGACATTCCTCTTTAGCTGTAGCTTGTCAATACCCATCCAGGCTTAAATAAAAATGGAGGGAAAACTGTGTCGGTAACTTCCTGTGCGTTTAACAAAATTGCAAATAAGTTTTCCCAAAGACTTGCATGTGCAGATGTGACGAGCGGAAATCAGTTAAGCAACCCCCAAGGGCCATAGATGGAATTTTACGTTTTTCATTTGGCATGCAAAATTGTTTTCCTTTTCCATGCCACACACATATACACTCACACGCACACTCACAGAGGCTCTTTTATATTTTTGTATGTATGTATGTGTTGCGGTTTAAATGAAAAATATCAGCATATGGAACTAGCCAAGAACATGGACGTAGCTAGAATTTTGTTAACAGTTTTCCTAACAACGTTATTTACCTATTTTTAAAAACGAAACCAAGATACTAAATCTAAGAAAAGTTTTGTGTTTTTGATCTTTATTTAGAATCGGTAAATTGAATAGAAACCCTCTTTAATAGATAACAAACTCTACCAATTTATAAAAATTCATCTCTAATAAGTAACTGAAACTACATCCCTAAAACACAGACTTGAAATGACAGTCTAAGCTCGAAAAATATAAACTGTTGGCTACTATGTATCAGTGTATGTATTTATGCGTATATATGAACATATATGTATGTGTATTCTTCATGTCTAAGCACCGCCTGGCATTGTTCCCAGTTCCTATCATTGCCAATCCGCGTTGTCAGTATTTCAGATTTTTTTTTTTTGTTCAGTTCCAGTTTTCGCGACTGCTGTGTTCTGGCTACGGCTGAGGCAGCATCAGTCGATTTTAATCAATTCAAAACGTAACACAAAAACATGAGGAATAGGAATAGCTTTAGCTGGAGCATATGCAGCTGTCATTTTTTCTTTTCTTCTTTACTTTTTACCAGTAAACGTTTTTGGTTTGTATTTCCTACTCCTCGAGAGACTCACACGCATATCAGACAGTTTGCAGTAGTCATTAAAAAAGTCTTACCATTTCATGTTAAAACGAGAACTAAGCTCTCAAATGGAATCGGCACCACCACTGAAGGCAGATTATGTATTAAATACATCCACATTTGTATATAGTATATACAGATATTAAAACTGAATTTAACACAACCAGTCCGTATAGCAATTATTAAAATCATTGCAGAAACCAAAGAAGAAGGTAACATAGGGGCAATTAAGAAATTCTGTAAAGGATTGTGGCTGTCCACAGTTGCATGTGGTTCTAATTAGTAACTTATACCTGGCAATACGAAATGTATCATGTTTTCTTATCTATATAAAAATCAAAAGTATCTATTTTAAAAAAATTTAAACATTATTATTATTCATAATCATTGTTTTTACACTGTATGTAATTTTTTATTATATATTTTCTAAATTTTCAAATTCAGTGAACACAATTTACTACATAAAAAGAACGCGCAAAACTGAATTGTAGCTCAACTTGACTGAATCAACAATTTTTATAAAGATAACCATTCGAACCAGGCAACGTTTTGTCAGTCCTGCTCACAGGAATGTTTGTAAAGGGAGCTTTCTCACTTCTTTTTTTTTCTGTGGATTGAATGCTTCAATTTAATTGGAACTGCATGGCCTGTTGAATTGGCATACAAACTGAATGCATAAATATTATTAAAAACGAGTCGAGGAGAAGGTGCTTTACAAATGCACACACACACACACACACACACACACACACTACGTGCCCACAGTTGTATATAAACTGACAGCCACCTGACAGAGCCAATTTTCATCGACTGCCAACGAACACTGACTTTTCAGCAAATTGCAGTGAGTTGGCGAATTCATTTTTCATCTTCTCCTATTTACTGGTTTTCATTCCCTTTTCTCTAATTTAAAATCAAATTTTGATGATAGAAAAAATAAGCCAGACGTCTCATCTTCACACTAATTGCCATGGCAGCTCGTTAGGTTGAAAACGAGCCAAAGGCGAATAGGGCTAATAATGTTAGGGGAGGCTAATGTTAATGCCATTGGCCGCAGGTTTTTGCTATTTTTTTGCGTTTTGTTTTGTTGGCTGCCCAAGCTCTCAGATAAACAAAACGAAAAAAAAAAAAAAAAAATATTAAATGAACCACAAAATTGTGCAAAGAAGCAAATTGAGGGGAGAATAGTAGTATGTATGTATTGGTTGGTGTGTTGTGTCTACAAGGAGCGTTGAAACCGTTTGGGCAAGATGAAAAGCTAAAAATAAATTGGCATACTTGCATTTATGTCGATGATCCCCTGGACCTTGGACAAAACAAGCTTTGGTGTAGACTTACAGACTGACCGCTTAACCATTTGCCAGTTCCATACATTTTTAAAGCCTTAAGTTTGTTTTCGCAACCAGCCAAGCATTACGAGACAATTTTTTTCATTGCTCTTTTCTAGTAATTTTTCTGCCTGCTTTTGCCCACAAGCAGAAGCTATATTCAATTGCCAGCTTTTTTATTATGGTTTACCAAGCGCGTCCAGCCGCAATGTTATATAGTCTTTGTCTGTATTATCCATTCCCCTTCTATTTGGTCCTGTCTTATGCCCTATGGCACTTGCCATAGCCGTTGCCGTTGCCGTTGCCGTTACCATTGCCGCTGCTCTGAACTAAAGTAAGCGAGGCGAGCTTCGTATTGCCTACTTATGGGTTGTGCAATTGCCTGGCGTAAATTGGCATGCAAAGGAAGGGCCCTTATATAAACAAGAAATAAAACAGATGATGAACAACTTGATCATACAGAATTTGACATGCCCTAGGTCTTATTTGATCATGTCTTAATACAAGATTTAAGTATAAATTCTCTACCTAAAAGAAAAAAATTAATAATTAGATGACGTTTAGTTTGTCATTAAACATCAAATTTTAATCGTACGTTATTCTTACTATATTTCTGCTAATGTACCGATAACAATATGGTAGTATAGTTAAACAATATGGTAAAGCTATTATTAAAACTAAACGAGAAGAAATTATTATTTTGTATTGAATTACAAAAATGTATCGTTAATCGATCTAAATTACTTGCCTCTAAAGTTCTTTATGCTAACAATTCAGTGGAATTTTATTGAACTTGGCCATCAATCGTATTAACTGGAGTGCTAAAACGCATATACTTAATGTAAGAGCAAAAGGCAAAGACATTGGCACGCACAGTCAGGCAATAAGTACATAGTTTTGTGCTCATTTTCGTAGACATTCTCCTGCTCCATGTCAATGTAACAGCCATCGGCATTTCAATCGTTTCTTCGTTGGTTCATTCCCTCATTCAAACAATCATCAGTTGTCCTTTGCCATTTCCCCTCCTTGTAGCCACTTCTCCCAATCGACGCAATTTGTATTATGCGCCTCAGCGCCTTTGCACTTAATGCCTTATTTGTATTTAATCGCGGCTTCCGTTTCAGTGGCCTCCTTTTGGGCGCAGCCTCTTCGATTACCTCTGCTCCTTCGTTTCTTCAGTTTGCTTTCAATTGTATTCTTTAATGGGAAGTGGGGAGATAGGTGGCGAAGCAGCAAAAAAAATGACACAATTTTCTAGTTCTTTTGCTTCTGTTGATTGCTCTATGACATTCATCAGTATGATTTGTTTTTGCGCTCTCCAACTTGAAGTTGTTTGCCTCAATTGATTGAGACCAATGAAGCTTGCAATGCTTCCGTCCAGTTCTGCGAAAAGAACTCAATCTCTTTTCAACTTTATTTCTGATTGTTGACTGGAAAATTGTAAAAATGCAAAATATTGACAGACGACGGGCCGCAAAACTTTGAACTTGGATACGCCTTTTGTTGGACGATTGAAAGTTTTTACATTAGTCATGTGGCATTTACATTAACATACAAACATTCGCTGTGTCTCATGGCATGGAAATTAAAGACAGACAAAGGAAAAGCTCAAATGGGCTGGGCAGAAATGTCGTGTAAAGGAAATACAATACAAAGGACCAGCAGACCTGCAAAAGCCGCCTTGCGGTATGCAATAAAAAGCAAATGTAACGCAAAATGTTATTACGCATACGCTATGTATGACTGTGCGCGTAAGTGTGCGTGTGTGTCTGTCGTAGCCGGCATGTTTGTCTTTAAAGGTTTGTCCCCATCTCTGTATTTTTATTTTTTCTTTTTTTCTTTATTTCACTCTGGCTTTGAGGTTGGTGCCAGTCGGCGCCCTGAGCTTTTAAAATGCCATTGTTTGCAGCTGCGCTTCGCTAACCCCGAACCCCAGTGACCTCACTAGGCTGCTCATGCTCTTGCTTTACTGCCCTTTACTGTACAGTTAAGCTTAAGAATGTATTTCACCATTTTTCCCCCGCAATGTTTTCTTTATGCCACTTTAAGACAGCTTTATTGTGGATTTTACTAAAAAAAATTATGTGATCGGACCGGAGAAAATTTTTGGTTCAATCATTTTATTAGTTTGCCATTTAACCAATCTTTAGACATATGTTACACTGGCTTTGATTGATGCTTCTCCGCAAGGAGGCAGATGTAGGATTTCAATAAAGTTTTATGCCTGTGAACAGTAGCTTTTCAACAATTCAAAATGTGGTAGAGAAGGGGTAAATACTATCACAAAATGTTTTGGACAAAAAGTTGCAGAATAATAAATCACCGATGACTAGAACGACGACAGCATTCCTGTGTCTTGGTCTGTCTGTATGTATTTTCGTCCTTCTGACTGTTTGTCCGACTGTTGAACCTGAACTTGCGTGGGTCTAAACATAAGAAAAAAACACGTAGACAGGCCAGACAAACAACTAAATACTCTTGACACACAAAAGAGAATAGGAGAAAGAGTAATGCAAATGTCAGGTGGAATATGAAGCTTTACCTATAGTATTATGATGAATGATGATATACAAGTATCCATTCTCTACCCACTGGTATATAAGTTTCATGGATCACTTGGCAAAATTATAAAAATGACAATTACTATAAAAACCAAACTGTTATGAATCTTTATAAATAAATAAAACTAGTCTACGAAAATTAAACTGCCTCTACATATATATTTCAAAACTCTGCTCAAAAGAGTATTATTTATTCTTCTTTATAATTTGTCTTGGAATATTTTCTCATATGAAAAGATGGCTTTGTTGTCCTTAGAGCTTATTGTTGTTCATGGTGCGAAGTGTTCTTATGTAAGAATTGAGATACACATAGAAGTATACCGCCGCCCCCGCCATTTCTATGGCCCCCTCTCTTTGTTTCTTTGGCACAGACACTTGGCATTAACACCATAAATTTTGTGGCCTAAACTATGCCTGGCATTTCACTTTGAGCATCAAGTTTATTTTTTTTTTCTGTTTTGTTTTTTGGCTTGTTTTTGTCGCTTCTGCTTTTGCTTCTGGTTTGGTTTGCTTTGGTTTTGTTGCTCTCTTTTTTTTTGGCCAGGCCAAAAGTGTAACGAAAGGCTGGCCCGAAGGCAAACTAAAAGTGTTTCGGCTTCAGGCAGTTGAAAGTGGTCGGGTTTGGCCCACAGCATTTATACACAGGCCAACCGAGAGGGTAACAAAGTTGCAGCCGCAGCAGATTTCAAGTTTTTATCTGAATCTGACAATGAGATGAAGTTGACTTTCGTTACTTAGTCGTAGTTAGATGAAGCCACAGACATTTTTAGCTAAAGTGGCTTAGTTTTTGAGGCTGCTTTTAATTTATAGAGACACATAGCAAGAAAAGGAAAGGATACAAATACAGTGCTAGCTATTTATTCTTGGACTTAATCACAAAGTGGCTGTTGGGTAAATGTGTGACAATGTGGCGTATACTTAATTTTTATACATTTCTAGCAGATATCAAATACCAAATGCAAACTAATTTCAATGCCACACACAAGCCGCCAATTAGGATAACCCTTGGGATCAGAATAAAAACATTTCATACAACAATGAGAACAGAAAATATAATTTTTCATTGAGCTGATGCGAATATAATCCCCGACCAACACGTGGCAAAAAAAAAGAAATAAGGAAGAGAAGGGAAAGAGGATACCCTAAAGGACAACATTGAAAGGGCTCGCTCCTCATGCGCTCGGTTGGCTGCCCAACACAATGGAAACATGAAAACCTTTAGAATGTAATGGCGTAGGAAGCGCATTGTCAGCCCCATTAATGTTGATTATACGCTAATGTGGGACGGCGCAAGAGAGCCCTTCATAATGCTGCTGTTGGTGGTCAACTACCAAATAACTAACTAACTGAACGACCACCATAATGCAATTTAGCAACACTTAGCAGCGGCTTTAAGTGTGTCATCGAAAACTTTTGCCCACACAAAATAAAAATAGGAGGGAAAAAAATTTCAAAATCCTTAACTTTTAATTTGCATTCAAGTGGCGTTTCGTCTACAGTTGCCAATACGCTACGTAAGGTGGCTAACTTGCTAGCAGGTGGCAGGTCTCCAGGGATAATTATAATGCCATTAGCATGTTTAGTCCACAATCAGATTTCGTGGGACTCGCTTACCCACACAGATTTTTACTTCCCTTGGGCCAACGTTTAAATTGGCTGCGGCCGTGCTGTTAATCCTGGCGAATTTTCCATTTCTCCATTCAGTTTCGCTTCCACTCCATTCGCATGCAAATTCTAATAGAAAGTTAAATGTTTATTTACGCAGAAGGGCAGCCGGCGACAGTCAAGTGAATGGGCGTGGCGCCCCAACTAGTTTGTCGCGCTTTGCATATTGCAAATGGCCATCCGCATCCTTTAAAGCAATTTCAACTTTACATTCGAGGACAGTGCAGTTTTTTTTCTTTTTTGTGTGTGTGTGTGTGTGTTTGTGTGTCTTGCTTGTTTGCTCTCCCGTTGTCTGGCTTGAATCCTTAAAGCGGATTGCATTAGTGTTGCCTCAGCTAGGATGGGATGGAAGTGAAGGGTGAAAATGGGACAAGGAAAATCTAAAATGCTGTTCTAATTTAAGTGGCACACGAGGTAGGAGAACAGGAAGTGGGAATGGAAATGGAAATGCTAACAGGATGAGTTCAACCATTTCTTTTTTACAGCATTCACTACAAGCTTGACATGAGTCAAATGGATGAGCATGCAAAATAGATTCCATATATAAATTTGATGAATTTTTTTTATCAAAATTGCTCAAAAAAAATTAAACACAATTACCAAAAGCCAGAAACAAACAAGTATTTAATATATAAAATAAATTTTAATATTAAGTCAGGATCAACAGATCCTAATATTTTGGAGATATATATCCACAGGTCGACAGAAGATCATATACTCTGATTATATAAAGTTAACTTCTCGATTGGATTTCATTATCAGAGTTTTGTCAGAACTCTTTTTAAATAAATCACAAGTAATTTTGCGTTATTACTTAAAATTCATTTTTATGTAATTTTCTGTTGGCATTTTATAAGAATAACAAACTACAAACGATAAAGTTAAATGTAATACGATCTTGGCGTATTCAAGTGCAATGAAAGGAATTTGTAAAAGTTTTTTTCCAAGTGAAGGGCTTAAAATATGTCTTTGACTTTCGGCATTTCCATTTAATTTAATGGCAATTTTGGCCAAGTGCAACCAAGTTTTTATATTGACGTTTTTTTGCCACGCTTTTATTTTTTCATTTTCCTTCTTTTTTTTTTTTGTCTAAGAGTCGAGCGGTGCCAGAAATCGCTGCAGCGACCTTTGTCTGAACTTCAAGGATTTTTTTTTATACTAGTGAGCGGGCCAAGAATAAATAGATTTAGGTGGGGGTACTAGAAGGAAAAGTAACTTATTTTCGTGTGCCAACGCACTGAAATCTTCCACTCGATTTACAATCCATGAACGGTTGCCCAAAACTGATTTTGTAGCGGTTTACCTGGCCTAGACATCCCTTTTAGTTTCCACATCCCTGAATGAAATGGTGTTTGCCATAACGCATCACTAAACGGGCTGCAACGAAAATAAAATCTTCAACTAGCAGGTGAACTTCGTTGGCGGCTTTTATATTCAGATTCAGATTCAGTTCTCTAGCACTCGAGTTTAAAATTAGCATGTGACGCCAAACTGTTGATTCAACTTCAACTGTAGGGGTTTTTGTGTGCTCAGTCGAGGAGAGTCCCCAGTGGAGTCTATAACGAGCGACCTTATCATTTTAGCATTTTCACACAAAAGCCAGCCATTTTCTGGTCCTGGCCTCGGCTTGTGGCTGTTCTTCTGTCTGTACCCTGTAGCTGTGGCTGTGCCTGTGTCATGGAGTACATGGATTCATTCAACTTTGCACTAATGTCACATGCTTTGATTACAGTAGCGTGAAATTTTATTGATTGGCCAGCGCTAACGTCACATGAATGATGAGACACCGCCTGGTAGTCAGTCAGGTTTCTGTATAATGGTAACGGTGTCGTCTCTCGATGAGCAAGTAGAAAGCAATATTGATGACAGCATCGACAAAAGAAAAGATGCACTGAAAAAAAAACGACGACCTAACGATACACTACAATAAAACAAACAGAAATACTTAAAGATTTAGCAGGGGAACTTAGCAAATCAGTTAGTTTAACATATTTGCAAAATAACTAATCTTAGGATTTAAATATGTTACTAATCTTGTTAAATGCCACTAACCCAAACCACAAAGTTTTAATGCCTAACGACGACTGACTCCTTGCCATGGTAAATGTCCAAGCGTTCAATTTCACTTACAATGTCCTTCACACTGAATGCATACATATAAGTATGTATGTAAGTACGTGGGTGTGTTTGTGTGTGTGTGTGTGTGTGTGTGTAGGACCATATTAACTGTGGGCTTGCGGTGCTCATGTTTGTTGTCGCTTTTCCCCTTGCAGTTGTAGTTGTATGTAGAATGTGTGTATATATGTACATATATGTATATGTATGTAGTTTTATCTTTAGCCCACTTGACAGCTCGAGATTTCACTTTTCTCCTGCTCCACTTTGGGCGGGCTCCTCTGCTGATTGCTTACAATCTTCCCGCTCGTTCGTTGATTCTACTTATATCTGGATTCAGCTTCTTCTTTTTTTTTACAAAAAATCGAAAATCCCTTACAGAGTATGGGTAAAATAAGAAAGAAACTCACAAAAAAATTGAATTGAAATTGCTTTAGCTTCAATGGCAGGCAAACGACAGGCAATCTGTTGAGTCCTTCTCGGATTCTGATTGAATAAAAAACGGAGCAGAGGAAAAGCGCGAAATGCGTTCGAATGGCTGTCTGATGCTTCAATCGCATCCTGACTGTATGCCGCCTCAAGATATGGGTAAATTTGATGTAATGATAATTTGTTAAGCGATATGCCTCCATGGATATTATATGTCATTTGTGATTATTCTCAGTGAATGTCTGATTAACTGACATAAAGAAAACATTTAAATCTACAATTTCTTGTTTAAACAAAACTTGTTTTGGGGCTTGTTGATAATTTCATTTATCTGATCGGAAATAAATTAATTAACAAATAAATTAATAGAAAACAACTTAATATCTTTTATTTTAGTCCCTATACATACATACATACATACATATGACTTCCCCTTCCAAACCGCTCTAATAAACAATGCTGCATTCAATTCATTAGCACGAGGATGGTAAAATTTAATCAGAAAGACCAAAATATCGAATCAGTGTATACATATTTATGGTCTGATTAGAGCAATTACGATAAAAACGCAGCAAATATTTCTGCTATGTGGGGGCCCTGCCAGAACCCCATCATAATAGAACACAAAATTAGAACACAGGGGAAGTGGACCGACTTAAAGATACTGTGTAATCATTATAGGTATAACCCAAATACATATTTCTAGATGAGTGTTTTATTGTTGTTTTTATGTTTTTTTATACATATATCTTCGCTATAAATTGTCGAATCCTGTTAATGTTTCACAGAGATATATTCACAGTGATTAAACTGAGGATTCAGAAATACTAGTTCTGTACACTCATCGTTTTCTACAAGTAGAGGGTGTAACGGGAAAGATAAAGAAAACAGGTGTATATGTGTGTATATACTATTTGTACATTCGATCTATACAATGTACATACATTTGCGATTGTAAAGGTGTTATAAATGTGTTTTGTGTAGATTTTTACTATACCATGCAAAAATCTGGCAAAATAAACTTGCGAGTGGGCGAATGATTCCGAGTAAGCAATGGGAATCGTAGGTGCTGAAGAAGAAGGGGTAGGCAGCAACGGACGCAACTTTGCCTTTGAAAATGCCCGTGGCTGAAACAAACAGCTGTCTTTCTCTCTTGCCTTACAGTGTAATTTGCATACTATTTAACTTTACCTCTCTTATGAAACTATTTGTTGCCCAGCTTTATCAGTTTTGCCTATGTATATCTCTAAATATGTTTAATAAAAAATTATACAATACAAACGCAAAGAAATAATGGATCGTATATGCCTTCATGTATACATATACATAGATATGTTTGTATGTTTGCCAAAACATTAAATTTTTAGCCACTGTTCACCATTAGAGCAGCTGATGAGAGAAGAGAGAACAAGTAATATAGGCAGCAGGGCTGTCGAGTATTTAAATGGCCCGGCAAGTTTTTTTATTGTCAATATTTGTGCTTAAATCTCATTAAAATCGTTAAAAGAAACGGTGAACATTTGTTCTTGCGAGAATGTGTATTTATACATGTTATGTATTGATGACTATAATGATATAATTTAAAAAATAAACGTTTTTACTGCACATTGTCTGGCAACCCTATGTGCTCGCGCCGTCGCTCTCGTTCCCACACGTCATCAGCTGAGCAGCAACAACAAACTAGTTTCGTCATTGCTGCTGCTTGCGCTAAATTTTCGGTTTTCAATTGCATTCAAAAGTATTTGCTGTGTTTTTCTTAGTTTTTCCTATTATTTGGGGCAGTGCATCCCAAACACGTGCTAAGTGGTCGAATAGTGGCGCCTAAAATTAGCCAAATACGCAGAAGGAGACGTGTCGGAGACGTGACGTGCTTTGACATTGAATCACATTCGCATTAGCCGTGGTCGTTGACAGAGACAGAGAGAAAGCGGGCAAAAATAAAACGAGGAAGCGTTGGTGGCTACAACAATAACAACAACGGCTACCGCACAGTATCAGCTGGTCGAACGGCGGAGAAATAAAAATTTATTATTAATTGTGTGGCACAGGCAGTTCGAAACGGAACGCACTTTCCCGCAGCAGTAGTAGCCAACAGTGCAGTAGCAACAGCAGTCGTGCAGCAGCAGCAGCAGCAGTGGGCAGAACTGGAAACTGGAATCAATTGAGTGTCAGAGCGCGGACAGAGCAAGTGCACTTAATCAAAATCAAACCTTTGGTGTTGTGTAATCGCTTAGAATTGCAAAAACATGGCCACAACAACGATTGTAGAGAACCCAGTCCCAACTACCCAGGAGCCTGTCAAGAAAGTTGCCCCCAAAAGCATTAAATTCCTATTTGGAGGTCTTTCTGGCATGGGAGCCACAATGGTTGTGCAACCACTTGATTTGGTAAGTATTTTGGGGCCGATTTCCCCAAAATCATGGAACCGCTGTTCCCTCTTGCTCTGTTTTTTCTATTGCTTTTTGTCTTTGTGCTTCAGGTTAAGACACGCATGCAAATCTCTGGTGCCGGTGGTGGCAAGAAGGAGTTCCGTAACTCTTTTCACTGTATACAGACGGTGATCAGTCGGGAAGGCCCGCTAGGTCTCTACCAGGGTATTGGTGCTGCTTTGCTGCGTCAGGCAACCTACACAACTGGTCGCCTGGGTATGTACACCTATCTTAATGATACATATCGTGCTAAATTCGATCGGGATCCGAATCTGGTTGCAAGCATGGCAATGGGCACTATTGCTGGAGCTTGCGGTGCATTTATTGGTACCCCGGCCGAAGTTGCTTTAGTCCGAATGACATCTGATGGTCGTCTACCGCTGGCGGAGAGAAGAAACTACACGAATGTGGCTAATGCATTAACTAGAATAACCCGAGAGGAAGGCCTTGCAGCTCTATGGCGTGGCAGTTTGCCGACGGTGGGACGCGCCATGGTCGTTAATATGACTCAGTTGGCCAGTTACTCGCAATTTAAAACCTACTTCCGAACTGGACCACTGCAGATGGATGAGGGCATCAAATTGCACTTCTGCGCCAGTATGTTAAGTGGTCTGCTGACCACTATTACTTCTATGCCATTGGATATAGCGAAGACTCGCATCCAGAACATGAAAACGATCGATGGTAAACCGGAATATCGAGGCACTGGGGATGTGCTGCTGCGTGTGGCTCGCCAGGAGGGAATATTTGCACTATGGAAGGGATTTACACCGTATTATTGTCGCTTGGGACCGCACACAGTGCTCACTTTCATTCTGTTGGAGCAGCTTAACCAGGGCTACAACAAGTATGTGCTTGGCTTGGAGAAGGGTGCCTCGGGACTGTAAGGCGGAGGCGTTGTTGTTATTGTTAAAGTTGAGCCACTGTTACTCCGATTCCGTTAAAAGAAAAAAACTATTCCAAAACTACCAATCGAAGGACAATACTTACGACAAAGATCTGTGTGTGTGTGTGTGCGTGCATATACGTATAGTTAAGTGAAAGTGAAGGTTAGAACAAATGTAGGGCATTTAAATGTCGGCGATTCCGATGACAATATATTACAAGTCTATATATTTCGATGTTGATTTTTCTATACTATATATATATATATTGCAATTGTGTAGCAATTTAAGTTCAAAGCCTCAATAAAGCACAAAATCATCAAAAAATTACAACTAAACAATGTACCTAACTATATCTCATTATCTATGTATATACAAGCTGCGTGTGCCGGCTATTTGATTTTCTCACAATGTATCAGTGTATGTTTTTTTATATTTCAATGTCAAGTCAAGTTGGTAGTAACACCAACAGTGTTATCATGTGCTGTGAATGGGGGCGTGGTGCCATATGTCATTATTGCATATTAAATACGATACACGGTCATCATAGGTATAGACCTAAGTACATACCACCCATACACTCTCTTAAAGTTGAACATATTTCGTATTCACATAGGCGACGAGTTTGCTAATTCCACCGATAAGCGTTATCGCTTAACTATTTTGTTGTGTTGTTGTTATTGTGTACGTTGAAGTTTTACGGCGCAAAGTTAAAATCCCTAAGCTAGGTACCAGAAGTTTGCTTTGTCAGTTCTATCATTAAATTTCACTTTCATTGATAAGAACATGTTGATAACCTTTGCTATTTGTGCTATAGTACACTATACACACATTTAAAAATAAAGTTGAAACTAAAAGATTAAGAACTAATAAAAAAGATGTTAGGCATCCAGTCCGTAAATGTAAATGTAAAGTCGAAGAAATATATTTTGTAGTTACCATATGAGATTTTATTCTTCAAGACATATTATTAAAAAATATGAAATTTGTTTATTAATTAGTAGTGTTCTTGGAGCAAAAGTCATATTTTCAGTCTTACAAATAAATACAAGTATATTAAACAAATTTAATCTCAAAGTTGGCAAAGTTTTCGATAATTAACTTTTTCAACTTCACACTGGGATCATCTTTTCGAACCACAATAAAAAAATATATATTAATATTCCTTAGCCCTAAAACTTAATTTGAATTTTTTGTGTTTCCCCTTTTATTCAATGTTAAATTTTTATTTATTACAAGCTGACCATAAAAAATGCGCGAAAATTTATTTAAAAACTTTTTTATTATGCCATAAGTTTGTTAACTGAAGCGTTACACTTTCAATGAGGATGTAAGAAGGGGCTGGCGTGAAAAGGGGGACAAATGCGAGAATTACCCCAAAAGCCACAAGCGAGAATCGCATATTAAATTTATTTTTTATTCTTGGACATTTATGGTAGATGGAGAGAAGGAAAGTTCCTTGGCATTGCTGGTCTTGGAATATTTCCTGCTTAGCCAACAAGCCACCAAATAATATTTGTGTAATAAAATTTTATTTAGCTTACCCAGAAAACCTCCCCGCCCATCCCACTCCAACTCTAGTAAAATCACTAAACGTTCGTTTAGCTTTCCTAACAAATCAAAAGTTTATCTCGTAAATAAATGAATAAAATCTTTTGACCGTATGGCATTCGAGTTTCCCCTCTATATATTAAAAAATTTCCTTGAGCTAATCTCCATAGTTGAAAATTTTGTTTAGTTAGTTGAGCAAACTTAAACTTGCATAGTATAATATGCCTTTTGCCCTTTTCCCAGCTCACTCAGTCAACTGCCACTTCAAGAGCACTTGAGGGTAATTAAAGACTCTTTTGACTTGGCACTTTGAGCAAGAGGGGAGTCCTATGGATTGGGAAGCCACCTTCCAGATCCTTAACGTTAGCTATTGACATTGAATTGACGTGCATTTCGCATCGATTTAAACGAATTTACTTTACCACAAACACAAACACGAATTCCGCATGCGACGATAAAAGCCACAAAAGCCAGACCCCATCAATGGCGTTGGAATCCTTTTGCCTAGTGGCGCGAATCTATTTAACATGAATTTTTAATGTAGAGACGGAAAGAGAAAGCTTACTAAAGAGAGAGAGAGAGCTAGAGGGAGAAAGGCAGAGCCGTGTAAATGTAATTAATTGAATCTCGCCATGCACTATATATATATAGAACATATATCTACATAGACACGTAAGTACACATACAAACTCGCATTAGAGCCGCATTGACTATCTTTGCTTTTGGCTCGTTACAATTTTCGATCAGATTTTCATGGAATTCCTTGCCATGGCCAACGGGTCTGGGCTACAAACTGTCCGTCTGACTGTTAGATGATACCCTCTTTAAGTAACCTTTTATTGAGGTTATTACAATCTTAGTAGTAATTAGAAAGCTCTTCATTAAATTAATAACAATGTTAATCATACTATACGAAATAAACAAAGCGCACTTTTAAGTTAATTTTAGATGTGCTTCTGAAACGAAAAAGAAACTTACCTAAAATATTTGAAATTTAATTCGACTACATCACTTTTAAATTACTTGTATAAGACTCATCTAAATCGGTCAGAAGAGATCTAACCTTTCACGTTTGTTGTTATATTTTAAAGATAAATTAAAAAGTTCCAGGTAATTTTATTAAAAACAAACAAACAAATAGTTTTTCTTTAAAGTAAATGTTTTCTTTTTGCAATTGCCGATTTCTAATTTTGTTGTATCATTAAAATTAAATTAACATAAACCCAGTAATGATTAAATCTCTTATCGTTTTATAATTCACATAAACTAAACTAATTTTTTCCATTTTCATTTACTAAATTTATTCTTTAGGGTATACTGATAGTCGATTTAGATATGCCTCATTCCCATGAGTTAGTTTGTTTTAGATTTCAAATTTGGGGGAATTGATTTTGGTATTAATGCGTTTTGGGAGCCAATGCTAACCGAATAAACGAAGGACGCAGATGTTTTTGCCTGGACAGGCCTTTACTCCATTCCCACTCCCTTCCGCCCTTTTCTCTCACACTTTTCATGGGCTCATAATTCATTGCTTTCAGTTAACTGGTTGGTTGGCTGGTAGGTTGGTTAGACGGTTTTGGTTTGGTGGCTTGGTCGGTTCGTTTGGCGTTAGTATTGTTTTTCTGCTGTTCTTTTCTGTTGCGCTAATTGCAATACGATGCTCTGGCGGCTTTGGCCCTGGGCTCCAAACTAATTGCTTTAGCAAAAACATTTGAAACGCTGAAACGCAACTTTTTCAATTTATTTATGTATTTAACGATGTCTTAGATGGATGGTGATGATGAGTATCTCTCTCTCTCTTTTTATGCCTCTTACTCTTTTTTCCCTTAGACTCTCAGAGTATGCGAAAGAACATTCTATTCTATTATGGATAAAGATTCATCATAAGCAACAACAATGAAAATGCACTTTTCATGCTTGCCCACTATTCCGTTCAGTTGAGTTGAGCTCAGAAAAGAGGCGGAAAAACAGACATACGCGTGCCAGCGGAAACGGAAATGCAGAACAACTGTTTTGTTCAGTTTTGTTGTGGCTTGTTGTCCTTTTTTTGTTTTGCCCCCACATTTTTCGTTGTTGCCATTTTGCTTTGGTTTTTTTTTTTGTCTAGTTTCTGTTGTCGTCGTCGCCAACCCAAATTTCCTTTGCTACTTCCGTTTTCCCATTAGAGTTGTCGTGTTTGTAAGTATACAACGTTAAACTAGCGCTCAGAGATTCAGTTCAGCAAACTAAAAAGTAGACAAGATGAAAACTTTTATGCCAGTTGAAACTTTTAAATTGATTAGTATGTAGCTCCATTCAAATGGCTAGAGGGATGATTGGGAGGAAGGCCATTTAGAGCCCTCCATCTTCGCTCCACTGGCTGCATTTCAATTAGCCGCCTTAAACAAATATTGAGCACAGTCCGTGCACATTTAATGTTTCTAGGGTACAAAAGTTTACCGAGTCCGTGCAAAGTTAACAAACTGTGTGGAGTTTCTTTTCCAAGAAACTGAAAGTTGTGCGGAATACTTTCTAATCATTAAGCTTGACTTTAAATATTTGGACGGTACAGCTAGTTTATCATTTTATTCTTCGATTTCACTTTTTTGTCCACTGGTTAGAAACGTTTTGACTGTTTTTAGATATATATATATAGATATATATATTTGTATGCTTATCTAGACCAGTGGCTAAGTCAATACCAACTTTTCAAAGTCGTTTTTCCCTTCAACACCAAAGTCTCTTTTTGTTTTCACTTACTCTGTTATTTGTGTTTCCTTTAGGTTATTCTAACAGCTTATGTGCTTGTTCCAAGAAGTTCTTACAGTTATTTTGCACAAATTGTCATTTGTCAAGTTGCCCCGACACACCCACAAGTCAACCATTTGGCCCAACCCTAACCTTCTCTAGCCCTTCTTTCGGTTCAACCCACAAAACAATAAATGAACTTTTCTATAGACTGAAAAAAAAAGTTTTGCTGGCTTTTTATTAATGCGTTCACAAGTCCTTGCACTCTCTTTTTCAAAAATAAATAAAAAAGTAAGTCCCGCCCGATTCCGTATTAACTTTTCGTTTCCTTTGTTTCAACTTTTTGCTTTGATTTTGGTTCAATCAAAGCTACACTGAAGTGAATTCCACATTTACCAATTCGAGACTTTTAATTTACAATTTCAGATCGTAATACTCTTCTTTCTCATAATTCCAAGTTGGGTAGTTTCATTTTGTAATTAACTATACGACAATAAAAGTAACTCTAAATTGTTTTTTATTGAAATTATTTTTGGTGTAGTTATTCTTCTATTAAATTAATTTTTGCTCTTTTAAGAAACTTTCTAGCCTCATTACTAGAAGTGGATGAAAAAATTTCGAACAGTTTTCTCAATAAAATTTTAAAAAGTTCTTAAAAAAATGTCATTTAGAATGAAATCCTATTATCGTATCATATAAAAACTGCTACTGGAACCAAATTATTCTGGAGTTCACATTTTTTATTTTGTCTTTTTTTTCCGTTTCGCTTATATAAAATGCATTTTAATTTATTTAATTGAATTCAATTTGCTACAAATTGACAATTTTTGTTGTTATTCTTTTTTTCGTGCGGATTTATTGAAGCATAAAATTTAAGACTTGTAATTTAGTGCGGAAATGGAGAGTTTTACGACCAGACAGAAGAAGAGGATGAGGAGGCTGGCCCAGAGACAGAAAACAGGATGAGTAACAACGACAACAGCAGCAAGAACAACAACCAGTGTCAATGTCGTTGTTAAACTTGCGGCTCATCAGGATCTTTGTTGTTGTTGGCACAGGACATGAACTACTACTACGTGAATGCCATTGAAGGCCAAGTGCAGCCATGGGGGGTATTCGTTTTCTCTGTTTCCCTCCATCCCTACAGAATAAGCTCGTAATTTGTACTTGCATTCATGAACAGGCAGAACTCCGCCAGGCAATTCAGTTTGTCTCTTTCCCATTGTCTCTTCATATCTTTCTCTCTCTCTCTCTCTCTCTCATTCTTTGGGTTTGAGTGCGTGAAGTTATTTAACATACACACATATACAAAAACAAAATAAAAAAAATCGAGGCTGTCGTTTGTCAAGGTCAGTCCAAGGATAATGTACAACTTTGCCAAAAAGGCAGAGGATGGTGGGGGGAGTACGAGTTACGATATTTCATGCTTTTGTTTCGCTTCTTTTGGTTTCTTTTTTCTTTGCTTTCAATTTTTTATTCTCAAAAAGACCGAGAGGAAGAGTATGAGAGAGAGAGAGAGAGAGTGCCAAGGAAATTGCTTGTGTTTATGTTTGTCCTGATGTCGGCGATAATCCACTGATGTCATTTGGCTTGCTTCATTGCATTCTCAGGTCTCCCCGCACCATTGTCCTTCTGCTGCTTCCCATTCTTCCTCTCATCCCCAAAGACCAACTAAACTTCATTCATTCACTCATACAATCATATACATATATGTACATATGTATCTCTATCGACAGCTTGAAGTTTTAGGAAGATATCATCTTTGTCTTGTTGTTGCTTTCATTGTCTATGAAATTGTTCACGCATCCGGAATTTTTGTGTAGAGTGAAATTTACGCTTCAATTGAAAATTGCGTGAGCGGATATTTAGAACAATGTGTTGCCATCACACCCGTCTCAACAATATACATCCAAGCCCCTACCAACACCCAAAAATCACACGCTGATCCTTTTTGGACCATTTCTCTTTTGGTTAAGTGTGAACCTTTGGCATTGACACGTACATACAAATACATACTTATGTACCCTATAATTTGAAGAGTAAAATTGTTATCTACACAACTGAAAGATATATTTTCTTAATTAGCATCGATCAATAAAGCCGATCCTGTTTCTTTTTAGCTATCCATTTTTATTTTTAAACCGATAAAAAAGTCAACAATTTTGGTATGTAAGGACACTTATCTAGCTAATCAAAGAAGCAGGGATATTTAGAAAGACTTTAAAAATTCATTCTTGAAAGAAATAATTATAGGTAAACATACTTATATTCTAAATAATTATCTTTCCCAACTTAAGTCATACTTTAGGCAGGGTATTCTTAAAGTTTATGCCATGATTTCAAATTTATTCTTTCTCTTTTTACATACATATGTATATATGTATATATATTTGTGTTGTCAATTTGTGTGTGTTTTCGTTTTTATTTTTTTTATATTTTTGTCACCAATTGGCCTCCAAAATGTTGCTACTGCTGTTGTTCACTTCATATATTTATAAAATTGTTTAAAATAAACGAAAAGGCCGAGCTCAACAAAAATAGCAGGGCAAAGGAATTGTGTATAGATATGGAAAATTGACATGGCAAAGGTAGAATCAGGTGGGCAGCAGGAGACCAATGAGTAGGAGCAGCAAATAACAGCAGGAGCATTATTGGGACTCCCCTTTGCTCAGTTCATTGAATTTGATTTGTTGTTGTTGGTGTTGGTGTTGTTGCTGTTTGTTTTATTTCCAGACGCATTTTAATGGCCTTTATATTTATACAATTTAGGATACCCATACCTTCCTTCCTTCAAGTGCAAGGAACCCCATCTTGACGGTTTCATTCCAGTAGCCCAGTTTTTACAACATTCCTTTTGCCGTCAGCAGGAAAATGACGACGCCGCCTTTTACGACATGGCATCCGGCATTAGAGTCGCTCGTTCGTCATTTGGTTATTTGAATACCCTGTTTTTATGGCTTTAAAGGGGTATATTTAGGTGCTGCAATGTGGCTAACAATCAAAAAAATAAACTTTATTCAAATCCATTTAGTAACGTCCGAATGTTTTTGCAAGGATCTTATTCTTATCGGATGAGTTTATTCAAATAACTTTCCCATATAGTAAAGAGTATCTACTAGCCTATATGAAGTTCTGACATAAAGAGTTTTGGGTTTTTTGTCGCAGTTCATCAATTCATTTACCATTTTTATGCCCATTCTCCTTTGGTGAAATTGTAAAAAAGTTGCTTTATTGATTTCATTAGTGGCTTTTAAGAGCCAATAAAGTCAGCCAAAACAATGAGAAACAAGAAATGTCAAAAGAAGTAAAACAAATACTCAAACCCCTTTTCTAAATTTCAATCAAGTTCTATTGATGTTATCCATCATCGACTGACATTTAATAAATCAATAGCAAAAACAATAACAATGTATCAGTCACACCCACAAATATATATACACACATTTCATTAAACAGCTTAAAAATTCATATTTAAACGTACATACATCATATGTAAGTACAAGTACATGTAATATGATAAAAAATAAAAAAAAAATTGTATTGTAACTTTTTACAACTCTCGGCAAATGATGGTGGTAACTTTTTACAGCTTTTGGTTACATATTGTAAATGCTTCTTTGATTTTATTATGACATGATTTATATTTGATGTTCATGTATGTATGTATGTATGTATGTGGTTGTAATATCTCTCAAATGGCTGACTTTTGTGAATGGCGAATATGGAATATCGCATTAATATATAGCTGCTTACAATCCTCAAACGTAATTATCAGTTGTCGTAGGAAATCGTTTTATATTGCCATCAGCATTCCGCAATTATTTCATAAATAAAGACATTTTCCGACTGAGAGGAAAAGCTCCCAAAAAGAAAGATAAATGTCATTCCAAATTCAATTAGCCGAATAATTATCAAGAATTTGACTTGCAAATACTCTCTCAATTACTAGAAAATGATTTGAATTTATTTAATAATAGTTTAAAATGTTGAAAAAGTGTCTCTTAAATTATTTGTAGTTGTGACTACTTTCTTTAAGTGGTTCTGCTTAAATTCTATTCGTAGTAAATATATAATATTTTGTGTTCAACACGAAAAGAGTATTAAATTGTATCAGACAGTCTTTGTGTTTACTTATTTTTAATTAAACACATTATGAGTTGGCGAAGCGGAATTCGCTAGACAAACAATTTGTAATTGAGTGTCTCTATGTGACTCTCTGTCGACCACAAAAGAAACACAATACCATGAAACCCACCGATTCCATTCGGCATAAGCTGGAAGCAATAATCCATCCGCACATTTCACGACTTCATACCCACATTCACGTTCGCGTTTTCCTCAAGGGATTGGGATATCGAAACAAGAGTAGACTGTGCGGGCCGGAGGCGGAGATGCTGCCGCATTTGACTTTGCCCCGCAACAAAGTCATCAAAACAATGATTGCAATATATACATACATACATTTATATACATATATATGTATGAATATACATATATTGTATATATATATTCGTTTGGCGGGAACAAATGTGCCGCCAAAACTGCTGGTTGAGCTGAAGGATCTGAAGGAGCTCAGCTCGAATGCCCCACAAACCCAAAAATAGCATAGAGACAAACACGCGTTTCGGTTCATTAACCAAACCCAACAAAAGGAAATAGCAACAAAAAAAAGGGTGGAAAAGAAATCATAGAGAAGAGATAGATAAGGAGAAAGAGAGAAGCGAAAAACTAGCAGCAAACGGAAACAAAATTACCAGCTAGCAAATAAAATGTCGTCGAGGGTTTGACGCTCAACTTCAACTTGCACAGATACATTAGCTTAGAGGTAAGACCAAGGGGGCGACGAAGGAGATAAAAGAGGGGAGGTCTATGTGCGCGTGGACTGAACTGTGTGCAACTTGCGATTTCACGATAGTCCTTTCTCTGTGCCCTTTCCTTTGCTCTCCTTAAACGTGCTATGCAATGCTACTTTTTTATTAGTTCTACGCTTATCCACCATTTTGACAGTCGTTATTTGGCTGATTACAGCAAGGACACACACACACACACATGAACACAAACACTGCAGAGTAGTAGTAACTTGGACACGAACACCAAGCAACAAATGTTTCATTTTAGCAACAAAAACAAAGTTAACCTGTGTACATTAAAACGTAAAGTACATACATATATTTAGGTCACCTTTTAGAATTGAAAATTGAATCTTTTTTAATGAATTGAAATATATAATAAAGCAAATATATTTACATATATCGATTCATTAAAATCGATAAACGACTTATGTATAATTAGAAAATCTACAGAAAAGAACTGCATGAAATAAGAAATTAGTGAAATTATTATTCACATTAAATGACTATTTATTTTGGATTTCTTTTAATTTCTTTTAATTTTTTCACGAAAAAATTAGAAATTTAACTGCACTTAGAAGAAGGAAAAGATTGGAAAAAATGCTAAGAAAAATAGTTATTCTTATGACACTTTATTTATTTTATATCTATATATCCGATTTTAATAGTAAAAAACAACATTTTAATTTGACTACCTATTTTATAAAATAGAAGTGCAATTTTTATTTTCTTTTTTAGAAAAGGTTGACTATTAACTTACCGTTTCAAGTCTTTGGACATATGTATATACTGATGTTTCTATATTAAAGAGACATTCCTTATTTCAATTCAAGGAAAATTTAAGGCACTTGGTTGCTCAGTGTTATATGAATATGTACATATTCACATTGATCCCCTCTATTTTCAACGTTTTCAACAGTTTTGTCGCCTTCTTCTTTATTTTTTTTTTTTTTGGTATGAGGTCATTAGTGAATGTTGCGTAGCTGGTGCGTTAGTTCCTTGCTTATTTTCTCATTAGTTAGTCAATACACGTTGCACACATTCAATCCCTCTCTTCAGCCCTCCCTTTCCACTTTTATAGCACAGCGATTTGGGCAACATATGCAGAGAGGGACACAGCTAGGGCACAAGTTGAATGACTGACTGACTGACTGACTGACTGAGTGGATTTCTGGGAGTTATTTAAGATGCGTTACTTGGATTGCATTTTGTGCTCCGCTGACTGTTGTTCCAACTTAAATCTTTTATGTCTGACTGTCTCACTGAGTGACTGGCTGACATTTCATACTCACTCTCACGCCTGGGGCCATTCACAATGCCAGCTGCCTGACCCCGACAATGTAAACTGTGAACTGTAAATCGTAATGTTTTTCTTTTTTTTATTCCTTGCCTTGCTTGTTCAACTCACAATCTTGCTGTGTAATGGACATTGCTGTGCTGTAGTTGGAAGTGAGTTTGGGACTGGGACTAGGACTAGGACTGACCATCATCATGCATCAAGTGTTGGCAAAAACTTTCTACACCGCATGCATATCTATTATGCATATTAGACTGGTTTCTTGTTAGAGTAAAAATGGATACTAGAATGTAACGAATTAAAAAAAGAATACTCACGCTTAAAGTCTGAATTGTTAGAAAAGCTATTAAAGTAAAACGAAAATATCACTCATACGACATGTTGGTCGAACGATTGGTATGAGTTTATAATTTTGATCAAATTATATTATTGAAATATTATTAATAAAATATTATTTAATCTTTATAAAATGTTTCTGAAATTTAAACTGAAATATTTTTAAAGAAAATCCACTCTAATGACTCTAAATTTAAATCTTTGTTCTGGCCACTCGTTGCCTCAGCAGTTTTGAAGAATTTGAATAATGTTAAGTCATTCTGTTTTTAATCTTTTTGCACATATATTTTGTAGTCATACACATACATACATACATACATATATAAATCTAAGTGTTTTTACCATAAATTTTGTGTGTGTGTTTGCTACTTAACCTACTTAATAGTTTACTATATGTATACATATCTATATGAGTAAGAGTCTGTGTTTGTCTGTCTGTATGTGTGTGTGTGTATGTGGGTGTGAAGGAAAAGGGGATTTGTGGCTTCTATATAGTTATTATAAATTCAATCCGCTCTCCCAGTCATCGTACGATTTGCAATCTCTTTCTCCCCTTTTAGGGTCTTAAATAGCTAAGCACACTCGCAGACACACACACACTCACATATACAGAGATAAACACATAACACATACATAGATACATTTATAGCTAGAAATGCACACGCACACATATACAAAGAACTCTATGAGCTATGAGCTTATATGATATACATATTGAATATTAATAATTGCCATTTGTTTTAGTTTCTCTTTCTCTTTCTTTTGTTTATATGCTTGTCCTTTTTTTTCATATATTCCAGTTTTCTATTTTTTTTTTCTTTTTTTGTTTCCATTTTGCTTTGTTTGTTTTGAAAACAATGAGCAACATCAATTTTATCATTCTATTCTCTTGAGGACTGTCGGAAAGGGAAGGATACGGTAGACGGTTCTTGATAAATTTCACACTATTCATTATATGGCTTCTTAGATCCGACTGATTGCAATCACAATGTCTCTGTGCCATAGCATCATTCTCATCTACACTACTGAACCTTATTGAGTTTTCATATGCAAAACTTAAACTATTTATATACAATTATGTGAAACAAATTTAAAAAAAAAAAAACGAATTGTTTATCAAAACTTTTAGTTTCCTTTCATCAGCTTAATGTCTATTTAAAGACTCATTGGTCAGTTGCAGTTGTGTTATATTACCTCATAAAAAGTATTGCAATTGGCCAATTTATTTATCTAGTATGAGGTATGGTTATTAAATAACGAATTTATGATGATTTTAAGAGTTTCAGTAATAAAGACCAATAAAAAAGGCAATGCAGAATAAAAGTTAATTGGTTCTATTATTTATAAAATTCACCATACATTAACCAATCTATTTCGATTTATATTTCTTAAATCGGTACTCCGCTGAGATTTGGTTAATTCTCATTATTTAATATCTACACCTCGCAAATGGTTCTCATAATTTTCAAGATATTCAACATATTTTTAACTATTTTGAAGTTGTAGTTGTACTTAACGATTTTCTTAGATTGTACAAATTCGCTATATGATTTGGGCAAATTGCTCTAATTTGGTTTAAATTTGGTTGAATTAGTTGCCAGGAGCAAACTTTCGATATTAACTAACAGAAATGTCTATTGCAAACTGTTGATGTGGGCTTAAAATTGTTTCGTTCTGTTGCCTGTTGCATTACTTTTTATAATATATTGGCCAAATAAATTGCAATTTTGTTTGCTTTATTTTCATTTTATGAAATTCTTCAGTACATTTAACATCAACTATATTGTAACATTTTAATCCCAATTACATTTGCAACAACAAAACAGAGAATAATATAAATTTATGTTCAAACTGCAATTGAAACATTTATCTTTCTTTTTTTTTTTTTTTTTTGGTTTTCAATAAACTGAAATAGTTGAGCAGAAGCTGATTTACTGAAGCCTTCGTTTCCACTGATTGGTTGAATAAAATTTATTTATTCAGGTTATGTACTATATATATATAAATTCTTTTACACCCGTATTGTTTATCTAAAAAGAGGGAGACAGAAAAAGTGAGAGAGAGAGAGAGAGAGAGAGAGAGGGAGGAGACCATACACGTTACTCTGTTAGTTAGAATTCGCATATAGGCAGGTAAGTAGACCAAGTCAGGTACAGGTGGACAGGTTAAAGACGTAGCTTTTAATTCTTAAACAAATAATTTTAACAATTTACATAATGTGGGTGAATTTAATTAAATAATTTACTTATTTAATGGGATTAACTGATTTATTTAATGGAAGATCTAAGATATGACAACTAACTGTATAAACTAGTTTTCCTAACACTGCGCCTTAAATCAACAAATTAATAAGCTAATGAGAATCTAAATACAGATCTTATGACTATATCTATATATATATATATATATATACTACACTTATGTATGATTTTTTCTGACCGTTTCTTTTTTTGGTTTGATTTGTGGTTTATGTATGGATTGAGTTTACTTAACCGAAGAGCTTGAGGAATTAGATATGGCTTCCGGTTGACATTCCAGCTGTGGTATAGTCTGTACCAGAGCTAAGCCCATGCTTTCGCTATCGCTATCACCGGCTGGATTATCCTCCATGTCGTCATCATCATCCACATCCCCCAGTGTAGTTATTTGACTCTGAACACTTTGGCGCTGCTCTAATGGACGATGATGATTGGAGTGCAGCGGCGGTTCTATGGAGATTATGGCAGCTGCCTCAAACAATGAAGGAGCCGAAGTGGTATCCGGCTGTCCAGGGGCTGTGGGCGAACTAAGTGAAGAATTGGAACTGCGCAAACGTTTTAAGCCTGTCATTGGCATAAAGGATACATGATGACCAGAGGAGTTCTTGACGCTTGGAGTCACCGGAGTATTAGCCGCGCTTACTGATCCTCCACCGCCTAGTCCAGTAACTCCCAGGGATGTATCTAATAACAGAGATGGAGGAACCGATGCAATTGTTAGCGTCGACACCGATGAGGGACGGGCACTGCCCCCCAAATGCAGGGAACTAGCTGAGGCAGCTGCCGCTGGCGGTGCTGTGATAGTCACAATGGTCTTTGCCGCACTATTCACTGCCGATGTGGAATTGTAGTCCCCTCTCAGTTGCATGCCCGAGCTGCGACGTCTGGCCCGGTGGTGATGACGATGAAAGCTCTGACACCGTGTGCACGACCTTTGCGATGAAGAGGGCGTGGCCGATGTAGAGGAGTGATGATGGGCATTGCGGGAGCCACCGCCGCCGCAGTTGCTGCTACCGCTGCAGGTGCTGCAACTGCTTAACTGACGTCACATAATGGTGCGATCCAACTGATTGACAGAATGATAGCCAAAGGATGTTGAGGCAGCCACCATGGCAGCGGCAACGTGACACTATAAGAAAATAAGATAAAAAAGGAAACAAGAAAGAAAAACAGAGAAAAAGAGAGAGAGAGAGAGAGACACAAATAGATAGAAAAAAGAAAAGAAATTTGTTAAATTTATACATTTTGCTTAAAATAGTTGTACACAATTTGCAGGCAGTGTGGTGGATATTTTAAAAGTGTGGGCGTGGCAAGGAAAACAATTTTTGTGGGCGGCTGCAGCAGCAGCAGCAAACAGCTCCACCAACAAAGTAACAAAGTGAAACATAGCCAAGAGTATGCGAGGAGAGGCAACAACACACACACACACACATAGACAGCGAGCCAGTGAGTGAGACAAAGAGCGAAAGACAGAGATATAGAGAAGCGAACGAACAAGTGAGCGAGCGAGGGGAACAACAATTGCAAAATGTTGCGGCTTTGCTTTCAATTTTCGTGTGCAGAGTTTTTTTTTTGTTTCTTGCATGTTTTGTTTTTATTTTCGTGTTCGTTTTTGTTTTGGGTGCATCCAGTAAAAGTCAAAGCAAAATGCAGAATTTAAAATAAAAGTAAGAAGCAAACGAAAGCAAAGGAATTACAATAGCAACAACAACAATAACAAAAAGCATACAAAAACAAAAAATTGAATAAGGAACTAAAATGGTATAACACAAAAACGCAATTTGCAAACACTTTGCCGCCTCTGGGATAAAAAACACTTGGCTGAAAAAGAGGTGAAGCGGGGCGTATAATGGATATTCTGGCCTTCGCTTTTGGGCCAGTCGTAACAACAACAACACCAATAAGAACACCAATAACAACAATCAGGAAAAAAAAAACATCTAGGCAATCATCAGACATACTGCCGTATGGAACTAGATAAAAAACAAAAACAAAAGACCACCCAGCATATGTGTGTTTAAAAGGAATCCCAAGTTCCTTTAGATGAGCAGAGATCAGGTAAATTCCTTTATCCTGTAAACGGTTTTCGTTTTCCTTTCTGGTCTATCAAATTCAATTACACACATTTTACATTGTTATTCCGTGACATAAGCGTAGATGGCATTTGTTTACGGTAAGGGTTAAATTTTAAAATTTTTTACAATTTAGTGTAACTTTGGTTTAATTGAATTCTTTCAGGTGACTTTTAGCTCTTTAATATGTTAAATCTTAGTGTAATACCAAGATTAATATAATATTTCAGATTGACTTTGAGGGAAAAAGTCTTATTGTCGACATTTTTAACCAGTATTACGTTAGAACTTACGCATGATCAAAAACTAGTGCGATAATTCTCTGAGATAACCGAATCCAGTCACCGGTTTAAAATTAAAATAAATTTGTACAACAATAGCGGAACAGTATTTTTACCCGCCCCATATAACTCCCTACGCCCATGTGTTTGGAATCTTGGTATCATCTCTTGGCATTGAGTCGAGAATTTTATATTGCGTATACGCAACGTTGCCTTAATTAGCCTAAATAATTAAAGCAACGGTGTTTTAATGGTTTTTTTAATGTCTTTTTGTGGCCTGAAAATGTGGTTTTAAGCCAAGTTAAGGGAAATGTTATTTAAAAAAGTCACTTCTTTTACAGTTAAGCGTATTTTCAGAAATTATTTCGAATTGTACAAATGTGATCCAATTATTTTTTTTTAACAAGTACATTGGCATTGCTGATTTAAAACATGTTTTTCTTTACTTTATTTTTTCATTTTCTTTTTTTTCATTGTTTGTCTCTTGTGACTCATGGAAAAATCCTTAACATTTGTGTCATGTTTTAGTCGAAAGGTCAATGGAACCGCTAAAAAAATTGTGGGGGGCCATTCGGATTCGTCGAGGTAACGCCCAAGGCGACGAGCCCTTTTTTCGCTTAATTTATGGCCTAACACTCAATGGCCACTTTTCATGTTTTTGGCCATTAAATGGGCGGATTCTGGGTCGTTAAGTCGAAACTTTTTATACCCTTTATGGTAGCTAAGAGTCATTCACTTAATTGCCATTTAATTGATTCTATTTATGGAATTTAAACTAACAAATTAGTAAATTACTTAAGGCTGATTATACTAAATGCTTGTTTTAGTAAGTGTTAAGTTTGTTTTCCAAGTTAATATACCCTGTGGCAAATAATCAGTATTGGCTTGTTTTTACCAACCATTTTCGAACAGCTTCCTGTCTCTGGCTATGGACTGGCACAATGGTCCTGTCACATAATTATAAACGTTAATTTCACGTTCACAGTCAATTAAGGATAATTGATGTTTTCGAAGCATTTGTGGTAAATTACATTTTGATGTTCTCAGACGAACCAAAAACAAGAACCAAGAAGAAAAAAAGAAAACCGACAAAAAGAAAAAAAATGTCGTGGCCGTTAAACTTTGTTTTCATGCTTTGCGTTTTGTCCTTTAGCGATCGGGGTTTGATTAATTATTTTTGCTTATGCTTTAACAATTTTCCCCTCTCAAACAAATTGAACAAAACGTTGGCCAATAATTGATGCAATTAGGCAATAAATTGAATTTAATTTCAGTATTTCTATTGAGCAATGGGCAAATGGAATGAAGTTATATTATGAAATTTGGCTTAAATACAAATATTTAATTGCCTGCATTGCTATTCGAAGGCTCCAAAACGCAGAATTTCCGTTGTGGGTCCTGCTGGCCTGAGGCTGCTAGCCAAAGAATTTGAGTTTGAGATCTTCTGTAAACATTTTCGATATTAGTGTACAAATACAAATCCAAAGTTAACAAGCAAACAAAATTAATGCTAATTACAAGTGCCAAGCAATATGTAAGTTGTAGAACATGTTGCACAAGTGTTTTATCTATATGGGTTTGTGTGTGTGTGTGTGTGTGTGTGTGTGTGTGGAGGATTACGTTAAATGTCTGGGCAAATGTTTCTTGGAAGCCGAGTGGAAATGCCAGGCCAAATTACCATTTGACTGTTGTGATGTGGGTGTATGTAGCATCAAGTTGGCTAGACTCATTAGAAAGGATATGGAGCAGTCAATGGCTAATCAGAGTGTAGATATACATATATATATATATATATGTGTATGTGTGTGTACGTGCGTGTGGGTCTAAAAACCGAAATGAACTTAATTTTGAAGTGACTCTAGGAGACACGCAACTTTGCGGTTGACCACAATGTGTGCTTGAGTTTAAAATCAGACATCAAGTTGACTTTGTCACAATCTACACTCAGTTGACCAAAAGCCATTTCCATTTTCATTTCCATTTATGCCATCCATTTACCATCCCTTGCCTTTTACCCATGCCATTGCCTGTATGTATACCAGCCTGACAAATGGCCAACGGAAGTTTACCCCATTTGTCGCTAATTTCAACAGTTGCCGGAGCGGACATTGTGTGTGATGTTTACCTTAATCAGGGACTATTTAGGAAGTAGAAACGGATACAATATAACGATGTTTATTTTTATCCTTTTAAGTGGAAACTGTTACGTAATACATTGATCTAGTTGTGAAAATTTCAAGTTTCCCTTTTATATATTAACCTAACTATAATCTTAAAGCTGTTTCTATTACTGATGGCTTTAATCAATATTGCCATCGTTAGAAAAGCAATATACATACTCTGACTTATTAGCTTAAAGATTTATCCTGATATCAAACTTTCTTTTGTGTTTCAAAAGTTTTGGAAAAAAACATATATTATATTGACGCAATTTAATAAATTCTCTGAAAGCTGTATTTGGCCTTTCTTTTAATCAAACTGAAGTTTATTTAAAATTTTGAATTTATCAAGTTGGTTAAATAAAAAACAATAGATTTATTGTTATGTGTATAAAGAAATAGTCACAAGTCAAGATCGACTGTTTAACTATATTAATCATACGACCAGTTGTCAATTAGCTAACTGTTGGACTTTAACCGATATAAATAACTTCTTTATTTTAATATTTAGGGAACTGCAAATATTGTAATATATCTAACAAATGGGTAATTTGCCACAAGTTATAAATATACAATACTTTTGTATCTTTTACTTGCTACACTTTTGTTCACTCATCAAGTTCTCTATCTTAAGATACAACAGTACCCTGACCCCAATCCCTTATTAGTATTGTATATATGTATATACATTCAACACTTTTCAAGCTCCAATTCAAGCTGACATTTCGAAAAACGTATTCAATGGCCAAATACAATTGACAGTGGAAACACTTGGCAAATAAATTGGCATGCTCTTGGGTGTAATTGATATGATGGCAATGGCTGGAGTCCGACACCTCCCCTTCCTCCAACTGACTTAATAAAAGAAAAAGGAACAAAATAAAAAAGGGCACACACTTGGAAGCAGACGCATATTGACTGTTGATTGCTGTAAACAACAATTTCATCAATAAAATTACATATATACATATATCTATATATACATATATATATATATATAAATACGTATACATATCGTTCATGCGAAAATTGAGTTGGAAATTTTTAAGTGCAAAAAGTATTTATGGTTCACTTGATAACACATTTTACCCCAGAGCCCCAGAGAGTGTCTGTGTCTGTGTGTTTGGTGTATGTGTATGTCAGTGTATGTTTATATACATAGATTAAGCCAAAAATGGGCAGCCTTCCTCATCAATGTATTTTCTTATAAAATATTTTTTAGTATACAAAAAAAAAAAAACAAGAACAACATTCAACAAAGCGAAAATGGTGAAAGGGGATAAACTTAAAGGAAAATCAACAACAACAAAACAGAAACCAAACACAGATAAACATCAAGTGTTTTTGTGTGGTGTATGTGTGTGTGTGTTAGTGTGTTTATATATGTATGTATGTGTCGTGTGTTAGTGAGCAGTTTTCACACGAAATTCTTTTGTGAAAGGACACAGGCAGAATAAACCAACAACAAGAACAACAACATGTAACGCCAACAATAAGTGAAGAACAGCACAGGATATGGTGACCAAGTATATTGTTGTTGTTTCTTTTTTATATAAATTCGATACTTTTCCCAGTTTTATTTTTAGCCGGTTTTTTTTTTGTTATTTTTTTTTTTGTAACAACACAAAGAGCAACATCATCAAACAGTGGCAACCCCAAAAGGAGGACATGTCAGGGGATACGTTCACTTGTGTGTGTGTGTGTGTGTGTGTGCGTGTGTATATATATTCAGGTGCAACATATTCAACAGGTGCTGGAATCAGAATTCCCATTTTTGACACACACACACACACACATAGAAACACAACAAATGAAAAGAGAAACGAGAAAAAAAAGGAATGAAACATCACAAATATTAACAACAATCACAAAGTCATGGACAACGACACACAGCGAGAAGCAGAACAGTAAACGGAAAAACAGAGCAAGAGGGAGATAGAAATACAGAGAGAAAGAGAGAGTGAGAGGGAAAATTATATATAGCAAACGGACGAACGAGCGAGCGAAATAGCAAAAGACACGGCGACAAGACAACTGTGTGCAATGTGTTAGAGTAGATATAACATTCTGTTATTTGGTCTCCTTTAGTTTATTTTTCATTCACACAAATGCTTTAACTTTAATAACAAGTAGAAACACATACAAACACATTTAATCACACACACACACAGAGAGAGAGAGAGAAGTCACACAAGTCGTCGCTTACCTTGCCATTGACTTACAAAAAGAAGAACAATAACATTGACAGGGTAACAAGGATCCTTAAGCGTGGGTCTGTCATTGTGTCTATCTTTATCTCATTCTCATTCCCATTGTGAATCTGAGTTCTGATTTCTGTTTTCTGATTCTGAGTGTGTCAACTAAATCTTTATATGCTAAACTATATATAAGTTTGCTCGCAGGAATTGTGGCGCACGTGCTGAATACCGTGCAGCGAGCATGTGGAATAACACCGTCTTGTTGCAAATCTCTGTAAGAACATGGAATTGTACGAGCACCCGTTGAATAATAATCATCTATATTATGAAAGCATGTTATTAGCCTCAATCGCTTAACATCGACCTACATAAATGGTGTGGAGGAGTTAGGGGGGCTAGAAGTGATTCTTGGATAACTGATGGCTAATGCGAAATGAGATGATACTTTGACTTTCTACTTAAATGCTTTGTTAGTTTATGATTATATAATTAACTATGATTGATGCGGCTATAAGGAGAAAGAAAATGTGTGAATGAGCTCCTCATTCGATTATCATAAATTAAAGTATTATATTATTTAATAGTACTAAATGCAAGAAAAGTTTGCTGTTTCTCAGTGATTTCACTTAATGAGATAAGTAAACTGAAATCTAGAAATTCATTTCAATTCGCCTTTGACTGCAAATAAAGTAAATTTATTGCCAGGTGAATAAAATGTTTGCATTGAACAGATGAACGAAGGTAAAACAAATCAAGCAAACAAATCTTTTATATAAACAAATATATTTATATTTTTATAATTTAAAGTGCTATATTATTTTATCAGTTTCCCAGAATTCAAATCAACAGCTTATATAATTTATGCAAAATATTGTAAACAATGTTTTCAAATGAAATGAAATATTTTGCGAATTTGTATGTTAATTTGGGAGAGTTGAGTTTATGAATATCAATTTGCTACTTGTTTGCTGAAATGTTGCCATTGCATCTAATATTTTTGTTTGAGTCGTCTGACCCACATTAAGCAAAAAAAATAAAAGAAAAACATTAGAAAATTATTCATTAAAATCACGATGAGGTTGAGGTACACTGTGATGTCTGTCCTCGTCGCTGTCATTGACGTTGACTGATGCGATAGTCAGTTTATTTACACCCAGAGATGCCAGGACTATGTGTATGTGTGGGAGGATTGGAGGTTACTACCCTGTCTGTATGTTTATTCCTCCATATTCATTAAATTTTGTAAATTAATTTTGTCATTTTGTTGAGTTTCTCATTTGGAGCATATAAAAGTGGGTGTAGACACCGACAAGGACGACAACGACAGACGATGAGAAAGCGACGACGCTTCTAGCCATGATTCAGAAAAATTATTCATATTCAGCAGAATGTTGATGGAACATAATAATCAACCCCCGCCCATATTTAACTGGTTTTTCTTTTTTAACTGTGAAACAAAATTGTAAGCCCAAAAAATAAATAAATAATATATATAAGCGAAAGCATCAATTTGTCCAATGGGCAGCAACTCACCTGGGATTTGGAACGCATTGTAGGCTGATATTTGCGTCGTATCTTACGTGGACAACACATGCACAGCAGACGCACAAAGGCTCTAGAAAGGATATGGAAGCCAAATGAGTGTCATATCGGATGATTAAAATGTTAAATGTGCCACTCACCTGCGGAAATCCCTGCTCCAGCAGGCATAGATCACAGGATTCATGCACGAGTTGATCCAACCCAGCCATGTGACAATTGCCGATACAATTTCCTCATGCTCAATGCACTCCATACAGAAGCCGGACAACAGATTCACCACAAAGAAGGGCAGCCAGCACACAATGAACACACCCATCACAATGCCCAGCGTCTTGGCGGCCTTCTTCTCCTTAGCGAATTTGGCCAGTTTGCGTGAAAGCGAAAAATTCTTGCCCATATGACGATGACGAGCCAAACCATTATTGTGCAGAGCCGATAGAGGTTCATCATCTGGTTCCTCGGGTGTCGAAGTTGTAGTCCCTCCACCATGATTGTGATGATGATGATGATGTGAATGGGAATGGGAATGGCTCAATGAGCCACCACCACCACCACCGCCTCCACCACTCTGATGGGTATTTGTAGTTGGTTCCCGTGTGGTGCCACCACGATGTATACGAAGGGTTAACTGCAACTCACCGGATGCCATTAATACCTGTTTAGTGCCGATTTTTAGAGAACGTGTCTGTATAACTGCTGCTCGATAAATCCTACAATAGGTAAAGACCATCACCAGTAGCGGCAAATAGAATGATATAGTCGAAGAGAAGACCAAATAACCCAAATGCTCGGTAAAGGTGCATTTATAGGCGGGCATTTCTCCATCCCTGGCAGCCCGCCACCAAACAATCGCCGGAAAGCTAATCGCACTGGAGCATATCCAAACTGCTGCAATTAGGCCAGCTGCTCGCTTCACAGTCATTCTCATGGGATAGCTAAATGGATCGGTTATGGCCCAGTAACGATCCAAGGAAATCACACACAAATTGAGTATGGAAGCCGTACTGAAGAGCACATCCAGGGATCGCCATATGTCACACCAATCCGTGCCAAAGAACCAAGTATTTTCGAGAACTTCATACAATGCCGAAAAGGGCATGACCACCAGACCCACCAGGCAATCTGCCACAGCCAGACTGGTTATAAAATAGTTGGTAGCCGTATGTAGATATCTTTCACGTATAACGGCCAGGATCACAAGGGAATTGCCAAATACAGTGGCAAATGAGAAGAGGAATAAAAATGCCAGCAATCCCATACGATCATTTGGCAGACCCTCTAAAAATTCAGATAGATCTGGCTCTGGTGTGGTGGTGCTGCTACTGCCACCGCTGCCTGGACCTGGCCCAGAACTTGTACCACTCACATTTGCAATCAGGGTAAGCTCAGTGCTTGTGGGCAAAATATTTAATCCATTAAAATAGTAGTAGACATCCTCAGAAATGTTGTAGCTGCTAAAGAAGGGTGGAACTGTGCGTGTTTCTGTCTGATTGAGCATATCCCCACTGCCGCGCAATAGAGCCAACAGAGGCTCCACCACAGCTGAGGATGCTTCATCCGCTTCCGGCAATGGGTACTGCTGCTGCTGCTGATATTGTTGTTGCTCATTGTCCTCAGTCATGGCCATGCCGATGAGTCCGTGTCCGTCTCTGTCTCCGACTCTGCCTCCGTTTCGGTCTCCTTCCCTATGCACCAACTCAATGCAATGTCAGTGCAGCTGACGCAAGTCCCTGTTCCTGTTCCTGTGCCTCAGACAGTCCTCGACTGCCTGCCAAATTAATGAAGCGCATTCTCAATGCTTTTGTTGCCAAACTGTTGAAAAGAAAAATCAGTGCAAGCGAATTAGATTAAATTTATATATTTAAATGGTAAAAGAAAACGGTTTAAATTGTTAGATATACATATTATATATACAGAAACATTTGTGGCAGATGAAATGTATTTTTAATCAAAAAGATTTCCATTATAATCAGTTGTCAATTGTCAATATTATTGAAGATCGAAAGACAAAATTATTTAAATCATAGATATATAGACAAGATTGGACGCAGAGTTAATCTATTTAGGGATTCATCGTTTGTATCTTTAAATATTGTATAAAGAAAATTCTATTTACAATTTCCAATAATTCAAATCTATTTAAAAACAATTACTTTTATACTCTTAACCAGCATAAACAGCCAAGTTAATATTGCCCCCGAAGCAGTTTCACAGAAAATGGATTTAAAATTAATTTCCAACGGTTAGAAAACTAAAAGAAATATATTAAATATTAAGTTAAATATTTTTCTCATAGTTTTATTTGGCCCTTACTTTATTTACCATTTTCTGCCTATTTATTTAAACAGTTTCCTTTTGATAAAGTGTTCTCTAATATTTCCAACTGTTGGAAAACAGAAAATTCTTCAAATGGATTTCATGGAATTGGAAAATTTAATGAACTTTCTATTTTTTCGTGTCTTTAGAACTTTAATGAATTCATTGGTAATTGTATCTACTGAATATCTGTCTCTTTTTCTTGGGCTTGGCGATAAATTACATTCAATTAAAATCTCTGACTCACATCCTGTCCACGGGTAACAAAGCTAAGCAAATTTCCCGAGCACAAAAGCTAAACAAACACATTAATTAGAGAATCATTTTTTTTTTTTTTTGCTTTTTCTGTTGCCTTTTTTTTATTTCGCTCAAAAATTAACGTGAGTCTCTGGCAGATGCTGCTAAAGTTGCTTCTGTGCTGAGGAAAGGTGCACAATTAATTGGCAAGTAGACAGGGCAAGCTGTCGCTTGGGGAATGAAAGGGAGAACGAGATGGAGATGCCACACAAATAAACAAATTAAATTACATTTCAAGTGGCAGGAAGTCAAGCGTGCGACCAAAACACTTGGACAGGTTGGTCGGCCTGGGTAGTTGCCTGCCCTTTGTCAACACAGTTTAGACCAGGCCCAAAGGAAGTTCCCAAGCAACAACAACAACAACAACAGCAGCAACTGTGCAACATATTATTCAAGAGCTGTGAGTGGTGAGAGGAGTGAGTGAGTAAGAGAGAGAGAGAGAGAGAGAGACAATGTGAGTTGATTGCTAAGCTCTTTATTTGGAGCAAACAAATGAGTTCTTCTTCAACAGATCTGATAAGGTTTTTGGCATCCACAGGAAATATTTTTGTTGAAAATAGAAAGCAATCTACATAGAAATAGATTTGAATAAATTGTTACTTATACTTAATGAATTTGTTACTAATTATATGGTTAGATTTATGGCCATGTTTCATTCACAAATCTCTTTCAAAACAAAACACGAAACAAAGAAAAAAAAAGGTTTTCGAAAATATTCGACTCACGTTTTTCCCATACCCAAAGCGATTGAAATTGAATGAATGGCAATTGAAATTTGACCTCTGCATACATTGAGTTGACTCACAGTTGAGTTGGGTCATGGATAAGTCATGAATGGTTTAGACCCATTTAGTCCTTTCACTCAGCTGGAGGGCAGTGTTAATTTGGCCAGAAATGAATTGTGGTTTAGTCTGCAGTGGGCTTTTAAAGTTTCCCTTTTCACTGTTTTCCACATCAATTTTAGGTTTCCTTTTTGTATGGTTTTTCCTCTTTTGTTTAGGTCATTTGTTTGTTGTTATACATACGTGATTATCACCTGCCAGATTCAGTTGCCGCGGCTATAACCAATTGACTGGCTACATCTGGGGTATGTTACTTTAGCCACATTTTTCCTCCTCATTTCCGGCATGCCATAAATTTTCTTGCCAGTCAGGCTTATCTGCACACCTCTCTCCCCTCATTCACCATCTCACCAATCTCGTGCTTCCTTTTGGCATTATGGCTTGTGTTCGGAACGTCTTAGGTTTACTTTGTCAGTCAGTTTTTCAGTTGGCACATTTTTTTCACTTACTTTCAGCCTTGATGAGCATCAGCATGATGTTGTTGGCTGTTGAATGTGCAGTAAGTCAAAATGTAAGCCAAGTGTTGCCACCCATTTCCATTTCCATTTTTTTTTTTTCAGGCTGAAGCCCAAACATATAAAATAAAGGTAAAGCCAGCCAAAAGCAAAAATAAAACACCAAAACCAAAAAAAAAAAAGGTCAAATTCATATGAAGCAGGAGCAATGGCTGGAGGGAGACGAGGTTAGTTTCTTGTTTGGTGTGGGGCAGAAAAATTTAATTGAAGCAGCCTTAAAGGTCGCCTGGCCCATAGCCAAAAGCCTGACTCTATGCAAATGGCTCCAATCGTGGCCAAGCAATTTGTATGTGTAGCGGTAAAAACCCTTTTTTTTTTTTGGTCGGGTCCTTTATATGCCTGGCAAAAGGCCTGCTGTCTGGGTTCAGAAATGGAAATGGTTAAATCATTGAATGGCCTCATGAAAGTTAAGCAAAAATGGTTCCGTATTGAAGCGCTGATTGTTGACGAAACTCATGTAGTTTGGGGGTATTTACAACTTTGCCAACTTTCTGTTAACTTCAAACAAAATCTGGGGCCAAAAGGAACAAACGAAAAGGAAAACGGAATTCACAGAAAAAGAGACAACATAGTGCGTGATTAGCAATTTGATAAGAGTGGATGAAAGAGCGAGAGAATTGACGTCTCAGCAATTCCACAGATGATGTTCAATTTAATGCATTTCAGTAACAAAATTAATTCAATCAAATGTAATCAAAGTTCACTCACTGTTTGCCAATTGAAGTAGATTCAATTGCTGGCCAAAATCTCAACAAAATTTCAAATATTACATTCTAGATTCAACAAAACTTTCGCATATTGAATGGCCATGTGTGCCACTGGCATTGGTTCATGGGTAATAGGACATGGGGCGGGATATGTCTCTGTTTGGGGCAAGCAGCATTAGCGACAGCTGCAATAACAGTATTTGAATTTAAATGTAAACTGTCAACGGCTGCCAAACGACAACTGACTGACTGAATTGACTATAGACCCCCAAAGTCTTCTATTGAATTTTTATGTGAAACGTAATTACTATGAAGCGCTTTTTCTTGTAGCCTCGCTTCTGAATTATTAAAATTTTCTCCCTATCTCCCTATCTCTGGGCAGTTTGGGAGCCTGTCAACTATCTTCAGCCCACTTAAGTATGCAATATACTTTTAACGGCCCTATAAAGTACCTATAAAGATGCCCAGAGGCGTGGCAGAAGTCAACAAAAATAAAAAGATCCTCCTTATTCCAATTGCTATATGTTGGAACTTGTTTTGAACCTATAAATAGTTGAGGAATGCTAAGAAAAATACAGGCAGTTTTTTATTAATATAGTTAAAATCATTTTTCAGAAACAAACAAAGCTCATAATTATATATTACGTAAAGAAAAAAGAATTTAAATGTAATTTTTTATTGAAATAAAAACAAACATTGGGACAATATTTATATTTATTGCTACCATTTTTACTATATAAAATACAAAATTCATTCGTTACAATATAATTGTTGATAACTGCCTGTTCGATCAAGATATTATTTTTATTATTTTTCTTTTTCTTAGCCCTGTCTACACCCATGTATTTAAGCAAAAGTTTACATAGTACTGATAGATACCTAAAGTAACGCCCCCTTGTCAACATGCGGCAAGGGAGAACTTAATGCCAAAATTTATTCGAGGCTTCTTCTTGTCGTAGAAGAATACACTCATCTTATATAGTACATTCTATATATCCATTAATTTCATGCACTATCATTGAATTGCCATCGCACAGAAAAGGAACCTTTTTTTTCGCTTGTCCCCTTCTTTTCTGTTCTTTCTTTTTTTTCTTCTCTCTTTTTGTGAATGACTTACCTATTCAAATTACCTAGATGCAAAGGGGAACTCTTCTTATCTAGGGGGTTGCCTTGCCTCTGTGTGTGTGTGTGTGTATGTTTTTTTGTTCTTTTTTTTTGTTTAGCTTTCACATCAGCGCCATCCACTCTGAGAAGAAGCTAAGCGATAAATCGCTGTCGAAAATCTTCCAAATTGCTCCCAAAGCGTTTTTAAGTAAACGTAACGTAACGTAAAGGTTCAAGTTGAGCAAAAAAATAAAAAAAAAAAAGTGAAAAGATATATAAAAGTGGTTCCCCACTGGCATCGAAATCTTTGACAATCTTAATGCGGCACACACATACACATACACATACAGTTAGCAGAAGAGGGGTAAGGATAGAGCGAATAACCCAAGCGAATCGAGGCCCTAAAATGACAGTAAATACTTGCTCCTTCGTCCAGGTTCATGGCTTTTGTCTACAAATGAAATTTAATCACGCGCGTGGCAAGAGCTTGGGCCACCCAATGTTTGGTTTATTTTCGGCTTTGCAACTTGTCCCTTTTTTTGCTTTTTTCGTTTTTGTTGTTTTTGATTTGATAATGCGGTCCTGGCCGGGTCGGTCTGTGCCAGGATCGAGGTCGAGGCGCTGCTTAATTATGTCACAAATATTTACACCGACCAACAAAGCTAAACCAAATGATGGCAGGGCTGCTTTTTGAGTGTCATGGCACGCAAGGAATCTAGCAAAATAAACACCAAACGAAAACTGAAACAAAATCAAATGAAACAATGCTTAAGTGATGAGTGGAGCGGCGAGTGGATGAGAGAAGAGAAGTAATGGCAATCAAGGACAAATAAGGACAACGGGAAAGTGGATTCCGTGATAATGGTTGGGCATTAATTTGTAGCAGAAAGACACATTCGACATCTTTGAGTATTGTTCCGATTTGCACAAGATAAAACCGAGAGAAAGAGAGGGACAGATAAAGAGAGAGAGTGAAAGAGACTTAAATTATTTTCATTTTTGTCAGTTTTCCCTTTTGTTAGCGTGTTAAGGTTGCTTGTTATTGTCGCGGAAATACCTTTGGCATGTTGAAACTTATTGGCAACTCACACAAGGACACATTTAACGCGCTTGTCACGCAATGAATAATGATTGGACAAAAAGCACCAGTAACATGAAGAACAACAACAACAATAACAAACAACCAACGACCAGCAATCAACGTCTGCCGCCTGTCACCGAGCCAATCGAGCATCAAGCATTACTTTAAGTGCCACATTGCTCATACGACATGTACCCCATACTGTTAACATGCACACACAAAGTCTGTCTGGTCCATCTCCAATTTGGTGTTGCCTCCCAGGAGAAGTGTCGTGATTAATAATTAAATATTGTCACAAAATGTGAAGTAGGCGGACGGGCCAAAAAGATGTTAGTCGAAAACAAGATACCAGACACATTTGTCTGAATGCATGTGGAAATGTCCAAAGGAGAAACACAAAAATTCCACCCCCTCTCCAATAATTTTACCCATTGACGTCATTTGAAAGACTTTTCATATAAGTAATCGTTTCAATATACACTTAACTTAGAAATGGACAGAAACATGACAACTCCCTGTGTAGTTATTTATTGATTCCATCTGTGTATAACAAAATGAAGTTTAGTTGGCTCTTTAAGTTTTTTTTTTAGAATGCAATTTAATGCTTGTGATTATTTAATTTATGACAATTTAACATTTTCAACATTTTATTTTTTCCAATTTCTGTCAAAAAAAATGACTCGAAATTGTCTTATAAAATTGCTTTTAATTTGTGTAAAAGTTGAAAAGTAGGTAATTTGTTTTTTTAAATGATCAATAATTCATAAATTGATAGTTTTCTATTTATCCAGTCTTTGGAAAATTAAAATGATTTAATAAAATTCTAATTTTTTTCTATGATGACATTCAGAGTCCAAGTCGTACTTATTCAGAAATCATTTTAATTATTGTAAAAAAAAATTGTCTACTATATTTATCTGCATATCTTATTGAAGTGTAAATCTCTATTTCACACATATACATAAACACACATATACCCACACATTAACCAGTCAGGATAGACTACTTTAAGACTTTGGGATTTGTTGTTATTGTCGTTGTTGTAGCTATCATCCCTTTAGCTTAATCCCTCAGCATCTTACGTAGAAAGGGAAAGAGGGAGAGACATCTTCTGCTTCAGTGAGCGAAGGACTCGACTCCAGTTCGCTTCACTTTCATTTCCATGGCACGCACGCACGCAACTCATTTGGTGAGTATCCCCATCGTAAAGCTCACCCCCGAGGACATATTTAAAGTTAGTTTTTTGATGAGTTGGCATATGGTTTATTAGTGGCGCCAAAAGTTTTCTTAACCTCACTCTTCGTTTTGGCCTTTGGCGCAATGCTAATAAATGTCAAAGGGCAATAAATTAAAAATATATCATTTGTGTGACTTTCGATTCTTCTCAAAGAGAAAAAGATACGGGAGAAGAAAAAATTTTTAATGTCTTCTTTTTGCATAATTTTGAAAGTATATGCTAGTCACATGTCCGACAAAGAAAATATGTGTGCTCAGCCCGACTAATATAATAATAATAATAACATAAAAACTCTGTCAGCGGATTACAAATTACTTATCTACCCCGAAATGCCCTCGGCACGTGTGGCAGTAGCACAAGCAACAATAATGTGGCATTGAGACAATACAACTTGCAGCAATGATAGAAAAGTCACGTCTTCGCAGCGACAGCAAAGAAAGAAAATTCATCAAAAATTGAAGCATTGACAATACAAAAAAAAAAAACAAAATGGACATTCAGATTTCCTTATGCCACGAACTATTAATACCCTTGGCAAGAAAAGCTTTAAACAATTCCAATTGAAAAGTTTTTATAGCAGAAACCAAATTTTAGGTATGCGATTTTGCATTAAAATCATGTTATTTAATTTATTTGTATATAAATATATAATTAGTTTGTTGGCTGTTTCACTAGTTTTCTTTAGTTAAAGTTTGTACAATAATATTTCACTTATTCTGAATTTATTTGTGTGCAAGAAATTGCCATTTTTCTTATAATAGACTATAAAAACTTAACAAATTTGTCACTTCTATACACAGAAAATAAGTTTTATTTATGAACTTTTATGGCTTATACTTTTTGACTTAGTCATAATCATTTATTTATATATAATGGCTAAGTCCATTTATCGATTAAATATTGGAAGAAGGGCTATAAAAAAGTATACTATAATATTTAATGATCTGCCTTATTAAATAAATGATAAGGTTAGATAATGGACACAATACAATGAAATTAATAGAAGAAATAACGAACTAAGTAACTACGATATTTCTGTCCATATATCTAAGTATTTTTGGCTAACTATAGACGCTAATATACCCTCTTTCAATAGAGTATAAAAGTCAGACAATATCTACGCGTAAGTATACATATATACATATCGACAACAATGGAAATGGTTATGTTCATTTATCGGACTGTTTCTAATGGTCACTTATAGTTTTATGATAGGCTCATATCTATATTTTGATTTACTCATTTCTCTGTTAAAGGAACAGAAAACAGCAAAACACAACTTCCTTTCCTTATTTTCTTGGTGTAATTTTTGGCTGAGAGTGGTTTACGGCCTGTGATTGTTGTGTTCTTGGTTGTGGTCTAATATGATTTATATAATAGATGTCAGGGCACATTGTGTTTTGCCTTTTGGCTCTTCAACACGCAATGCACTACAAGTTGACCGACAGTTGTATCCTTATCGCATTTTGTTGGCAGAATTTTTGTTACTTTTCCTTGGTTTTTCTCTCTTGAGTAGCTTTATGGAAAAGCTTTCAAGTGACATTCTAATCAAGTGCACATTAGCATGCTGAAAATGGGTTAACACTGAGTCATGCAATTCTATTTGAAGAGGGTGTAACAGAGTGTGGGGGAGGGGTAGTAAGTGGCTGCCTGCAGTTGATTAAACTTGCACAAAATTTTATGGCTAATTAAGTCACAAAATTAACATTAAAAGGCAATCTGGCACGGAAGCCAAAGTCGATGCCGTTGCCGGGTTAGCGCGGATGACATTTAGTAAACTTAAGACTAGCAACAAAAACCCATTTCAACATAATTAGTTCAGGTGGCAGAGATAAAATGATAACGATAAATAGGTATGTATACAAACTAACACAAACACACCCACAAAAAGATACAAATACATACATATACAGGTAGCAGAAAAGTCTGCTACAATTTTCAGTGCTAAAGTTCATTTCATTTTCCTTTCGGATTTTTCGGGTGGGTGGCAACAGAATAAAAATGAAAATTTTTCACAGTCACAAGCAATATTCTTTGGCAATCTTTTATATATTTCTCCTCGTTCAGGCTTTTTATTTTGCCAACTCAGGCAGTTTATTAAAACTTGGTGGAATGTAAAAATAATATAAGCCTCTTGAACTAGATGGCCATTTTCTACACTCTTTATTTTTTTAATTTATCAAAAGGTAGCAATAAAATTTACTTTAGATTATATTCTAGCCCAGAAATGTTTAAGGAAATCTTTTTTTAAGGATAATAAAATTTTATTGAAATATTGTTTACATAAATATGGCAATCTAGCAAAGTTTTATTATACATAAATGAAAATGATATTACAGACTCAAACTTAACATTTCGATTTTGATATGTAAAAGAAAGCGAAAAGTTTTATTTGTTAAACATTTTTTTCATAAAGATTGAATTGTGTGAATAATAATCTTTTACTGGTCATCATTCAAATTATTCAATTCAAAAAGAAATTCTTTTATAAAAACAATCTCTCAAGTTTTTTAGGGTATTTAAAAACCCATAAGAAACGTAATATTAAATTTACATCAGAGCAAAGCAAACGCTGCATAAAAAGCGCAACCGAAAACCAGACAAAAAAAAGGTGAAAATTAGAAAAATAAATATATGTATGTATATATATGTAGATGTTTATGTGTGTGTGGAGCGGAAAATAAAAGGAAAAACACAGTAAAAAAAGAAAAGGAAAAAACTGCTTGGCTGAGCTATTTGCAATCATGTAAAATATTATTTTAATTTTTCAGTGTTATAATTTGGAATGTGAACATAATTTTTATGTTTCACAGCTCTGGGGAGAGTCTAGCCTTGGATAAAATGAATTTAAAAAGCCGAGACGTTACGCCCACAAGCATAAAAAATGCAGAAGCTTCACGTATATCTATCACATTATTATCATTATCATCATCATCATCTTCAGAATTATCATTGTTATCATCATTAGCTTCATATACCAACCAACTTGGGACCCGCCTTCGAATTGTCATTCAAATCTGTCGCATTGCCCGCAAGGGCTCCTGTTGATAACCAAGGACCAAGGAGCAAAGGAAGAGGATGCTGCTGGATGTTGGCCCTGCGAAGGGAGCGTAGGCCGGGCACGGAGTTTGCTGCAAATTTTATTTGTGGCTGTAATTTTGAGCGTTTTACGTTTAGCTGCTGGCTAAAACGCGAACGAAACTCCACCAAGAAAGAGAGAGAGAGAGAGAGAAAGTGCGGGTGTTTACTGGTGTGCGTGCGTGTGTGTGTGTGTCTCATTCATTATTTTCAATTTTCACAATTCAGAAAAAGTTTTCCATTTACTGCTTGCAAAGTGTTTCCATCCCTACAAAACTCAGCCAATTTTCGTTAAATTTTTTGTCAAATTTATTATGATTTTCATTTAATTTTCGTTTCGTTCTTCTTGTTGTTAGCCCACTCCAAAAAGAAGACTTTTTTCAAAAAATTTTTGTGACCACGAGTAGATTGGATTTTTGCACACCCATTCGCCCACCCACCACTTCATCGATTATTGCCAGTTAATTTTTGGTCTACTCGAAGCCTTACTGGTGGCTGAAAACGTGGGCGCCAAAAACTTGATTGGGCGACAAGAAAAAAAAAACGAACAGAAAAAAAAAGAAAGAAAGTCAATTAGCGCAATTGAAGTGACGCGCCTGAAATTTTTAATCTTACTTTTCGGAACAAGGAAACTTTACAAAATATTCATTTGTTGGTCAGAGGGGACAACATGTCTACGAGGGATAAAATTCTCATGAAGATGGCGCGTGTTGGGAATTAAGTGAAACCAATGAAGGGCAAATTTGGAGCGCTACAATCAAAGCTTAAGCGGAATTTAAATGACAAAAGTTTGCAATTTCCTAGAGGTTTTATTATATTGTTAATGCCTTTTGGTTTTATTTATGTATTTATTTATTTATTTATTTATTTATTTTTTTTTTTTTTTTGTTTTGTTTGTCAAGTTTATACAAACTAATCACTTTCCAGATGATCAATATCGGTTAGCCTTCATCTGTCATCAGACCAAGGATTTTTCCCCTTTTTCTTGATTTTGGCTATATGCCCGATGTGACAAACTTTTACATTAATCATTTCCAGCGCTATAAACAACCTGCCTAGCAAACTACTTACCTTTCTTCTGCTTTTCTCTTTTGGCCAGCAAAGCAACCTGTCATAAGTTATTAACAAAACGACCCTTTAGACAACACACACGAGTTCCAAAGCAATTCGTAAAGTGCCAACACACAAACACACACATTCACATAGGCACACACACACATCGACTGCAGCCAAAGACAATATTTTGTTTCCACTTGAAAGACCAAAAAAGAATTAGAAAGGAAACTATGTAGAGAGCCTTAGTTTTAGCCAGTTATATTTTGCAGTTTTGTTTGATTTTCAAGTTCGTGGAATTTCTGTGGTTTTCTTTTTTTCTCCTTTTTTTTTGTGTTGTTGTTCTTTCTGTTTTTGTGTTTGTCGTTGGCCAAATTATGACCATTCGGACGCAATTTACTGGCAGTATGCCAAGGCCACTGACGTTGCCAGTTGTGGCTGACAGCTCATTGGAATTTTCATTAGTGTTACAAGTGAGCCGACGCCATTGAGACGAGGCGACTCCAACGACGACCTTTCAAAAATATCCAAATACATGGTAAACGCATATAACCAAGGCAGAGTTACGCCCACTTTGAAGGCCTTACACTTTTATAAAATAAAAAAAAATGAAAGAAAGAAACAAACAAACAACAACAACATACTTTAAGATTAATGTGTTGCGGAGACAGTGCAAAAGTTTCAACATTTTTGGCATTGCATACTTTCAGGGGCATTGCTTACAATTTATGGCGTATATAAGTAGAAGAGAAACTCAGGAAATTACTTTCTTAACTAAATTAGCCGATTACCATATTCAATATTTTGTAAAAGGACAAGAGAGAAATTCGGACAAGTGTTAAACATTTGCAAATATTTTCAGTTTAAAACCAAAGAATTTTGTATCTTTTAGCTAATTCTCATAATAAATTAACAAAAAAGAATACTCATATAATTTGTTGAATTTAAGAATTTAAAATATAGTTTTGTTACGGCATAAAGAAAAAGAAAATTAAATTCCATGACTAATTATTTGTTTGATGTTTGCTTTCGATAAGATTAAAATCTTATTAAAAGAGCCTGAGCACTTTATTATTTTTATAATAATTATTTTTACTTGGAAGCTATAATGAGCCCTTAAAGTCATTATATTCTCTAAATCTTATTCTTTGAAAACGTGTTCTACATTATCATATCGCCATTAACTAGAATTATTTTTATCACTCCTTAAAAAATTGAATATTTCCAAATAAAAAATATGCCAAAGTTTTTTAATACTTTTTGATAAAATATTCTTAATCTTGTTTTTGAAAATTATATTTTTTGCCTTAATCAAATTTTGATGTAAATAAGAACAAGTTTTCGAGTGTGTGCACTAATGTGTGGAAACTATTTAAGTGCCTTGCCGCTTAAACATTGTTGCAGATTGTTGCCCCACAAATGTTGCCAGTTGTTGTACCGTTCATGTTGCCAGTTGTTGTTTCTGCCGCCGCTACTGCTGCTGCTGTTGTTGATAATTGCACTTGCTCTGCTTTATGGCCGTCACAGAGTCATAAAATGTAATGCACATCATGTAAGTAAGTACTTAAATATATGTATTTGTGTGGCAAAGCTGCCAGACTGATGTAACACAAGTTTTTGGATGTTGATGCCCCTTCCAGCCGCCTTTACTATTCACTCATTAGAGTTTTCCCTTTAATATATTAAACTTCTGACTCCCTCAGTCTCATTTTATTCCTAATGAGAAGGCAATGTTTTGCCATAGGAACAATACCAACATTATGATGCATTAACTATATACATATATATGCCTATTTCTGTATCGATGAATGTGAAATATGGATTGTCCTTTCAATGTGTGTTTTCCGTTGCTAAAATGAAAGCGCATTTGCCATTAAAAACAATAAAGAAAATGCGGCAAAAATAAATTGCACACAAATGTTGGAAAAATGGTAAAATTGTTCTCTGTGTGTGTGTGTGTGTGTGTGTGTGTGTGTGTTTGGGATGGCATATGAGGGCAAGGAAAACAAAACAAAAATGAAAAGTGTGAGTAAGCCGTTCTCGTTGATTTTTGGATATATACTATATGTATGTATATGTATATAGAGTACATATGTGTGTAGGTTCCGTTGGCCTATTGCCTGGCCTCTGTTGCTGGTTTTGCTCTTTGGTATGAGAATGCGTAAACAATTTTACTGTGGCAAATGGATTTCCTTTTGTTTTATTGAAAAACATGTCACCCCCTACAAACACACACACACACACCCACACAAACATGCATTCATATACAGACACATACACTTGGAAAACTATTTCAATTACATGCTTGGAGAAGAACAGTTTGGTTTTACCTATGCAATGTTAGGCAAAGTCTTCCTGCCGTCTCTTAGCAGCAACCGCAACGTATTTCAATACACAAGTACCGTTATGTCCCCTCCACATGCACACATAAGTAGATATACATATATACATCTATATATATTTATATACATATACACCTGTTTGTATGTTAGTATGGCTTCTATCTTCCTTTCCACGTTGAAATATTTATATGCAAATAAATAGTTTAGCGAGCTTTCAGCTTTCCTCAAACTCAGACTCCGTTTGTCTATCAGAGTGGGTGTATTTGTGTGTGTATGGGTGTGTGTGTATGATATTGTCATTGTGGGTAATGTATGTACATTAATAGGCAACACATGGTAGGGGGCGTGCTATAAACCACACACACGTACACACACACATAATAACATAGGCATGTTTGTTTGTATGTGTATATGTATATATGTATGTATGCATAAGGAATCACCCCCTGGCATGGCTTATTATTGCCCGTTAATGGTGCATGGCATTTAATTGCTAATCTATTAGTGCTTTAGGAGCTGGAAGGCTTTTTTGCTTCAGATAAGAAACAATATCTTGGCTTAGGTCATGTGCCACATACAAACAATATATAACTATATAGAGGTAAGAGAGACAGAGAATTTTCCTTTGTTAAACTTATTTAATTGACTGGAATTTGTAAGCCTCATAATTATAAAATCAATATGTGACAGATCAAACATTTCCCACAAACACACACACAAAGAACACGAAAACTTGTGGCATTTAGTTTACAAATATCTTAATTAAGTTTGTCTATTCCTTGAAAATTTACTCTCTCCTGATATATTGCATTTGTTTCTATTAATTAAGATAATACATATTATGCCAGCAATATAGTTGTCAAAATGTTTAAGTTCAAATATTTATTTAATACAACTGAAGAAACTTTTGACTTACGATTAATTTACCAAAAATTGATTTGTAATATGCATAATCATTTCCATGGAAAATGTATCGAATTTCAGTTGGAGAATAATTATAATAAGCCAATAAATATTACAAAATTTAATTAAATTTAAAGTTGGCTAGCTGAAGAAAGGTTGGAGTCAAGATTCTACAACCAGATAAATATCTGCTTGAAATCTATATTAAACCAAGTTTAAATTCAACATTAAATAATATTCTTAATTTTTTCATGTATAAAAATGGCATTTCCCACTCCTTTACTACTTTCTAAGCATTTATTTTGCGGTAGCTAATGCTTTAGTGTAAATGTAATATTCGTTTTTATAAAAAAAAAAAATAGGTAGAGTAAGCAAAATAATTAAATTGCTCTCAGACAATAAAGAAATCAAACCAAAGAACCCTTACAACAAATTCTTTGAAAAAGGGACATTTGACAATAAAATGACGTGAAGTGCAGCAAAAGGAGAACAAAAAACAAGAAGGACCTCACACACAAAAAATGGAATTTGCATCTAGGCAAGAAAAAATTGTGTATATGTATATATATAAAATGCACATAAACATAGTGTGGAGCTGTTGACTTTCATTACCTTGCGCAAATAGAGAGGAAAGTCATTAAAAATTTTAATGAAGAAAGTTTTTTTTTTGTTGTTTTGTCTTCTTTTGTTTTCCATCGTCATCAGGCATCAGCCTTGTCTGAGCTGCCGCTAAAATTTTCTAAGTATTTAAATTTTGTTTTACATTTTTGTTTTCTTTTTTGTTGTGTCAATTTTTTGTTGTTCTTTTCCTTTCTGTTTTCTTTAATGTTAATAACAATCAAGCAAGCTGGCAAGTCCTGGTGCTGGGCGCATGATTTATTAGAACGATAAAGTGATTAAATTAAAATTGATTTATATGGCAAGCACAGGGTGGTCTCACTGTAGATGAGGACGACAACAACTACATGATTCTGAAGCAGTTTACCTGCCAGCTTGTCCCGTTTTTTATATCCTGATTATTTGCTTGTTTTGCTTCAAAATATGCCAGAAAAACGGATACTATAAAATTAGAAATGCACAGCAAAAGACATCGGCAACTATTTGATCTACCAGCATACACATAAATATATCTTTCAAGTTAGAAAATTATCTATGGTTCAGTTCCTAGGCCTTTTACTGACTGAAACACCAATCTTGTTGTTTTATTTGTTTGGTATTTTAATCGATCAAATGAAACTGTAATAATATGACAACTTGATATTTTGTAAGACAAAACAATATATAATAAATAATGCCAAAATCAGAGGAAAATACCTATATACTAACTATTTTTAGAGTATTGACACAGCCTTTATATTTTCTCTCATTTTTAATTTTTGTTAAAAACCAAAACAAAATTTAAACTTACTAATTTATGCTAAGGAGGCGATGAATTGACGTTGGCGGCGGGCAACGTGGCGTATGATTAACCTAAATGTTCTTGTTGTCAGCCTCGTCGTTTGGTCTTGATTTTGCCCTCTATTTTACATTTAAATTACCAAACTAAGAAAATAATGTTTCGGGTCTTGGTTTATTTCCCGCTGGGCAACCGTAACAAAAAAATAAAAGAAATGCAAAAAAAAAAGGGTCATATGTATATTTGTTTTTTTTTTTATATATATATATTTTTGCGGCTTGTTTGTGTTGGCCAACTAATTTGTTGGCCCATCAACAACAGTCGGCCAACGAGAAATACAATTTTTGCCAACTTCTCTATTAGTTATTTGGCTTAAAGGCCTAAAGGCCTCAAATTGCTTGCTCGTTTCTGGGTCAATTTATTCGATTTCAACTTGTTTGACATGTTTTCTTTTATTATTAATAACTTTTTGGCCTTAAGGATTTTAATTTTGGATAGGACTTAACTTGACTTACACAAACCTTTTCAAATATTTATCATGATAAGAGCTTTAAGTTTTATTTCCTTATGAACACACCTTATCCTTGTTCTTGTTGTTGCTGTTGTTTCTGCTGCTGTTGCTCTTCTTGAGTGCAATTTCTGCTCGAGTTGCTTATTCTTTGTGGTTAGCTGTTCTTGGCTGTTGCCTTTCTTTATTCTATTTTATTTATTTATTTTTTTTGTTTGAATCTTGGTTAAAATTAATTCTTACTTTATGCATTATTAATCACTTTATATGAACAATTACTGAAGTTGTTAATCGACTATTTCGAATACTTTACCCAAATGTAGTTTATCATATTATTTTCCAAAGTCAACTTTAATAAATAAATTATTAATTTAAAACTAAAAAATATTCACATAATTAATTAATCACATTATTTTTTACAAATCAAAATCACACTTGTTAACAAGGAAATAACAATTTAACATAATTGCATTTTCAAATTTTTATTTCACTCATTCATTCACAGGAAATTCATTCACAAAAATTCATTTCAATTTGGCTAGTAACGAACCAAAGACCAACGCGTTCAGATAACCACTAAGAGACGCGGCGCCAATGAGAAGCTTCAAAAAACAGACAAACCTCAGTTGGCGGAAAGAACATGGAATCCTAACAGACGACTAGCGGCAACGATGTTGGTGTTCGCGTTCGTGCTTGGGCACTGAATGACGAAACCAAACATTCGCCATGAAAGAACCTTAAACGGAGGCGCGCCAAACACGAGGACGATGATGGCAGCTCTGCTTGCAAGAAGCTACCATCGTCAGCACACATATACTCACACACAGACGCAGATACATCTATAGGCATATGCACTTGTATCGGACACACACCAATACCCAGACACATGCATACAGAAGAGTTCACATGTATGGGTGGCAAATGAGTTCGGCATTTTATATTCACAGCTGACAAGTTGGCGCCAAAAATATTTGCTACATCTGCGCAGGCGTAAAACTGTTATACTTGCCGGGTAGCACAGTTTTAACCAGGACCTTTTTCAACTCAAAACGGCGCCCTTTTATATAAAGAAAGGTTATTTAAAAAATGTTGTTTATTTAATTTAAAACGACACTAAACTTTAATGAATTTAAGCCACGTCAATTTTTAAATAAAAGTATAGAAAAAAATAATCATTTTAATGAAAATGCTGAAAATCATGATTTGAATATTTTGTAGAGATGATTATATTATAAGTTTTAAAAAAGTAAGAGCATTATATTCCCAGAAATACATTCTGCAAATAATAATAAAATAAAGTTATTAATATTAATTTCCCGTCATTCAACTCTTGACAACTAAGAATTATAAACTAATCAAACCTTTTCAAGCAAAAAAATATTAAAAGAAGATATTTGCAAGCAATGAAGTTTGAAAAGCCACATAACAAATTTTTTAATTTTGGACAAAAATATAATATATTATAATATGTACATAATACATAGTTGAGCACATGTAGAATATCTCATATTTGCAAATTGTCTGCCAAAAATGATGACATTGAAACGCTTGTCTACAAGCTCACAAGTCGTTTGCTATTTAAAAAGTTGTTAAACAAACTTCCAAAATTAAATACTTTGGGGCTTAAATTGTGCGAGTGCCTTTCACCCACACATAAACACATACATGCACGCAACCCTCACACACACACACACACACACACACACATAAAGAGTTGACTGGCAACCTTTAGAATCTTGTGCACTGCAATTTTTGAAAAGAGTGTGAAAAAAATCATCAACTTAATATGCTAGAAATAATTAATTTAAAAAAAAATAGCGAACAGTTTTCATTAAATACGAATAATAAAGAAAAAATTCCGTAATAATGTAAGGATAACGACGTCGAGATATCCTGCATCAAAAAGGTTTAAATAGATATAAAGTTATATATTATGTGGATAGACAGATTTAAGTGGCGAAAAGATGAGAATATACTATATAGAATGTATATACATAGCAATTTGCTCCTCTCTTACTAAAAGCTTTATGTCTCTATATGTGTATGTTCTACTTATTTTTGTGCTGCATTTATACAAAAATAGACTAACAGACGAAAAGTAAGGATTGAAGCAGCATGCCTATATTTTGGGGCCTTTAATATACCCTTTTCACACCATTTGGCAACAGGGTATTGAAAACGCATTTGCATCGAGTAAATGTACAATTTGTGCTCCAACATACTGGCTTAACCGATGAATAGACGGATGCTAGTGAACAATGGAAATGGAAATCAGTTTGAAAGTCGTATTAAAAATGCATGACATCAATTAAAGAAATACAGCAAAAAAAAAAAAAATGAAAGAAAAGTTTTCTTAATTTTCTTTCGCCCATAATTCACACAAGCGAAAACTTTTCCAAAAAGGCGAACATCTACAAGGGCAAACATATATACACACACACACAGACACACCAATACACACATGCCATAGTGAGCATTTGTTTATCCCTCGATTGCGTACAAACATTTGCATTTGCATAGACAAGTTAAAAGCATATCCTCATCCAGGAGTAGATCCTGTACTTTTTGCTTTCTGTCATTTTTGCATGGTCGTCGGGTAAATAGGGAATCGATATTGGCAGCCGATTATCTGAAGTATATAAAATGTAGTAATAATTAAGTACCTACAGATCTTTAATTGGAATACATCAACCGATGGACCCGAAATGAATAAACAGTTATAATAAGAATAAGTTAGCTATAAAAAATAAGAACAATCTGGAGCACACATATCATTTAAAGATTTTCAATATTCAAATAAATTTGTAACCCAGTTCCTTAGTAATAATATTTATTATTTTTTACGCAGGTCCAAGACATAGTGACCAATTCGAGGATCAAGATTGGATTGAATATTATCACAAAATGTGTTTCTAAATTTTCCTTACTTTAATTAAAGATATATAATACTTTATTATGAGCAAATATCACCAATCAGCGATTCTTTTATTATCTTTTATTTGCTGGATGTAGATTTCGATTCTTAGCTTCATTTGAATGGATTGACGGTGAATTTATTCCATAATCCATTTAAGATATAACTGATTTATTTATGATTAATTTATATACATATAATAAATACACTCACCTGGCATGAGCTACGCCCATGATGCATCATCGTGGCACTCTCCCCCTTCCCGCCTGCATACAATTTGAGTCGATGCAGCTGCCGTTGCACAAAATATGTGGAAAAAAGTCTTGCATATCTATCTACCACTGGGTTGCATGCAAAATTGCAGATTTCATATGCAAATTTTGCACTTCTTCAGAAAATTATTCAAATTACTTGCGAACGACAAGTATAAATATGTGGGCAATGGAAAAGAGAGAGAGAGGAGGGGAAAAATTGTAGGAGTCAAGAGATTAAAGAGAGAGTGGGTTGAATAACTGTCTTGTTGTACATTAAAACAAATCAACATAACAGCTGAAGAAGAACATCAATGGAAACATCCTTGGCCATTTTGTTAGTTCATCAATGGAATTGGAATTGGCAAATCTTTGCTTAAGAAAAGTGGCAAAGACAAAGTTAAAGCCAAGTTTATTTTGCCCTATTTGACGCCTCGACCCCATCAATCAGAGTAAATTGGCAAACTGACATTTTGGGTTCATGGCTTGTAATCCTTAAATATTATTAAATAATTATGTACGCATTACTTGGCTTTGGAGTAGGCAACGCAAGGATTTATCCATCAAGCGATAAACGCAATTACCAAGCAGTTAGAAGGGAAACAACCCACAACTCTGAAATGAAAAAGACAATGCCGCCAAGTGAAACATGCAAATTAGCGTGCAAAACTTTGCCAGCGACGTTCACTCGCACTGAAGGAGTTAAAGTTCATTTTGTAAACTAAATTTGCATATTTAAATGGCTTTACGCTCCAGACACTTGGCAACATTCAGGATGAGTTAAGGCAGACAGTCAGCCAAGCAGCCAGGCAGCCATCTGATGACTGGTTCTGTCACTTCATGGTGACAGTCGGCGCCTTGTCACGTTTCTGTTGCCTCATAAAAACGAGATTGAATTTTGAGCGGACGAAACCCACAACAACAAGCCTCGAGTTGAGCCTTGGTGCCTTCTATACTTAATAGGCCACAGGACACATGAACTTGAACTCTGAACTTGGAATCGTTGTACAAGCCGCACGTAAAAATGAAAAGTAAAAGCATTTCTTTTACCTTTCGCTTTTTTTTTTGCTTCGAAAATCGGAAGTCATTAAGAACTGAGCCAAGCAACGCGAGATAAGAAAATTGAATTTATAGCCCACTCACTTGGTATTTTGGCTAATCTTTTCTTTTTCTTACCTAATACAGGTTAAAGCAAATTACCTATTAAATTTGGAATAATTTAATTCTAATAATATACAATTTCTGACCAAAGAAAACTATGCCAATTGCAGTTACCAATTTCAAATTCACATGTCAAGTGTGCAAATCGCACAAATAGCCAAACCTTGAAATCAAAAGCTAAATTTAGGCTAAAGCCCACAAATCAATTGGACATTTTGATAGGTCAATTGAGTTGCCCAAAAGGCGCGATGGGTCATGTGATTGACATGGAGCTTATTAGTGAAAAGCGTTTTGGTTCTGTATTACACTGAGATTAGGATGTTTAGTTATAGTATGGCAAAACATGGCCAATTATATGTAAGCAAAAAGAGCGGAACTTTTAACGCGAGATGGTAAAAGGGCTCTATTTATTATATTTTAAATATATTTTTAAATATTTTATTATTAAAGGTATTAATTAACACAGGAAATGACTACGATTTTCGTGACCTAAAGAAATTAAACCATTATAAAAGTTATTAGTTAGAAAAACTTTAAACATATTAAATTTTAAAAGTGTTGCATACAATTATAATAAAAATTCTAACGCGAATGGTTTCAATAATGAATTTTAAGTTTTCTTATATAATTGACAATCAACAGATTATTTAGGTATTTGAGATTTTAAGTAAGAAGTTCTAAATCAATTCAGTATATCTACATTTATATTTCGTTAATTTGAAACTTGTAAATTGTAAACTTGAAAATTCTATGAAAAGTTGCTGAAAAGTGCCCTTAAATATTTAAATTCCGCTCCTGCACATATGTATTTCACTTTCATCAGTTTAATTTCCTTTGCAGATCAGCCTCATTTCTGCCATCAAAATGTCTTCAATTCAATAATTATTTCTTTATTTTTATTTTGTTTTTTTTTCTTTGTTGAGCCAAATATGTAGCATACTTTTTTGGCCAAATAAATCACAAGGCCAAAAGGCAATCAAATGGCAACAACAACTCAATCGAAATGGAAGACATTCGACAACGACAAATGCACGCAATGATAAATCGAAAATATTTTGTTTAGTTGTTTACACAAAGCCAATCGTAGAAACAGACGACGACAGTTGGACACTTGAATTTGTTGGCTTGGCGGGAGGGGAAAGGAGTCAAATGAAAGCACAACAAAATGTAGTCTCCCATACCCCCCCTACCCTTCTCGGCTGCTCAACTGGCAGTTATCAATAAAAAGAAAAGTAAAGTAACACAGACTCTTACCCATCTTAGACCACTACGGTTCAATTTAATGAATGAACAAATAGTAGAACAAACAGAAGATTGAGCTATCTTCTGTTGCCCGTTGCTCCTGCTACCATTCCGAGTGTTAATTGTGTTCGTGATTTAAGCTTTACTTGGTGTCACTTGAAATAATTGCTTTTTAATTGAGTTCAGTAGGGAAGCAGCCTTTTTATAGACTCCTCTTCAGGTTATTTTCATCATTCATCGTTTCTATGTCAAGATGTACTATCCACTAGAATTACCACGAATACGTCCACGACGTCCACTTATGCAGAGCAACAAAGCTGGATTACTGATGACATCCAAAGACCATGAAAATCGATCCAATTTAAGACAATCCTTGCTCAAATATCTCAAGGAATATTGTGAGTGTTCCTCAATTCATGGGATACGTTATCTTGCCGATCCAAAATTGCGGTTTTTTGAAAGGTAATAAAATAAATTAACAGAAATTCCAAGTGAATATATACATAAGCATTTTATATAGAATCATATGGCTTTTATTGCTAATTGGAACATCGATCTGTGCAATTATGGTTTATGTGGATCTAACCGAATTGTATCATGCAGTTCGCATTCAGACAACCATTAAAGATTCTATGCAGCCTGTGTTCTTTTTGCCATTTCCCTCAGTGGGTATTTGTCCAAGAAATCGTATCAATTGGATTAAATTGGAGAATGATGGACCAGACCGATTCTTAGGTCCAAATGCTACTCGGGCCCAGAGAGAACTGTTTATAAACTTCTTCTCAGCTGCTGCTGATGTACATTTGAGTCGTCTCCATGAGATGGCTAATTTCTATAAAAACGATACTCTAGCATCTACAGTGAATCAATTGGATGACCTAAATGTATCCGAAGTGCTGGAATTTCTTCAGCTAAAATGCAGTGATATATTTTATTCATGCAACTGGAGAGGAATGCCCAAGGATTGTTGTGATATTTTTGAAGTAGAGCACACTGAATCAGGGCTCTGCTGGGTATTTAATTCGGAAGTTAGTCCAGCAATGCGTAAAAAATCGGTAATTAATTAAAAAGACATATTAAAAAAATATATTTAAAATTTATACCCCTGCAGAAAGAAGACAAATTCTATCCATATCACACAGCCCGCTATGGTGAGGGCACTGGACTGGATGTTTTTCTGAGTCTAAACAAAAGTCTCATACGACCAAATAAACGTGGAACTTTTGTGATGATCAAACAGCCCCAACAATGGAGCGATGCTGTTCGTATTGTCCCACATAATGCTCATACCAGGATAAGTATGGCACCGCGATATACCACCACTGAGAATCGGACACGAACATTTCCCCCCAGCACCAGACAATGTATCTTTCCCGATGAGATACACGATCCCCAGTACAAAAATCTTCCTGGTTTTATCTATTGGGTAGGCAATTGTCGTAGTCGATGTCATCAGGAGCATGTTGTCGATCTTTGCCACTGTTCGCCATCCTTGCTTTTTCCAGTCAGTGTCGAAGGTGAGCCGCAGGAATAGATAAACTTTAAAGTATCATCCCCTGTTTTCGATCGAACTTTACTCTTGATGGTTATTTTTTAGAGCATTTAGATTTTCCATTAGAAAATGTTAGGTTAGCGTATATAAATAACAGGCAAACATTTTATATATTATTTTGAAATCCATTTTATCTTAAGGATAAATTCAGTAAGAATTTTAAATATATATTTTGGGTATTTTAAAGATAATTTTACAGACTGCAAGCCATCGGATTTTAAGTGTCTTTACGATCATAGACGTAAGTCTTTAATTATTATTATATTTAATAATTAAGTATTTTTAAAATTAATATATATATTTTTGCCAGAATTTTTAAGTGTAGATCGTCATCCACAGGAAAAAGAGTATGTGGATAATTACATTAAGGAGAGCATGATATGTGACTGTTACATAAGTTGCACTCAATTGATATACGAACAGGAATACACTACCGCAGCACTGGAGTAAGTTAACTTGTTTGTTTATTTTAACTCAAATATATTTCATTATATATTAATTTTAGCTTTAATGAAACTGGTTCCGAGGTGGGCACTTTGCGTTTGGATGTATTCTTTCAATCAAGTTGGTATATACAATATGAGACACATATGCGTTTCACATTTGTCGAATTGTTGGGTAAGGATTTCTTAACCAATTTTATGCATTGATTAACAGGCCTTTTCTATTCACTCCCCTATTTTTAGCCAGTTTTGGTGGTATCATTGGCCTCTTTTTGGGTGCCTCACTTCTAAGTGCCATTGAGTTGGTCTATTATTTTACCATTGGATTGTATTTGTATTTGCGTACACAGAGAAATTTGCAGCAACAGAAAATAGATGAACAATTGCCTATCACAGTACATTTTCGTACAAAGATAACACCAACAAAATTTACATATTAAAAGCATTTCCAACAAAAATTGCATTTTCATTTCATTTGGTAGAGAGAAGAAAAATTTATTGCAAAAGTTCTATGAAATTTCTAGTGATTTTTCGGACATGTTTTATAATTGAGAAATTATGTTTCTGATAAGCCTGACTGATTAGTCAGACAACAAATGGAATTAGTTTTCATTAATTAACAGTCCAACAGTTGATCACAATGAGTCCAGTTGATAAGGTGTCTAATTTGGCCAGGAAAAACGATGACGATGATGATGATGATACAAAAGAATCTAAAAAGCAGGAGCACAAATGTGTCTGCATCAGAAGGTGAGAAGCAAATGCAATATGCAACAATTTAGTTTTGAATCTAATGTAAAATTATCTATAGATATGGTCGAACTCCGGTCAAACTGTTGGCTGCCGTTGCAACTGTCTATGTTTGTATATTATCATCGGAACGTTATTTTGCCTATTGGGTACAAACAACAATAGAACGCACGGATGTTCATGTATCGGAAATTCCCTTTCCGGCCATAACTATTTGCCCATTGAAAATGAAAGTTATAAATGCAGCAAACCGAAGCGAAGATGAACGTGTCAATAATGTTTATAATATGATTCAGGATATTTTGTGGAAAACCCCCGAAAGTGCTACAATGTCTGAAAAGGACTTTCAACGTTATCCTGAATATAATAATCTTTTCCTGGGAAATATTCTTGGATTCATTAATTACACGTGCAAAGATCTTTTCATAGAGTGCCAATGGCGACGTCAGCCAGTGGATTGTTGTACCATTTTTAGTCTGATGACCACAGTCGAGGGTACTTGTTATTCATTTAATTCGGTTTTAGCCCTAAATCCAAATCCTACATGGCCGTGGTCAGTGGCTGGATCAGGCTCGAATAGTGGCTTATATATTAAAATTAATCGCATTTTAAAAGACAAAAGAGTGGAAAGTCTGGGAGTAAGTACTTATTGGGAAATTTGTTTTAATAAATCTGAATTCAAAATTAATCGGATGTATTAGGCAATTGTTCATGAACCCGACCAATATTTGGGAACAAGTGTTATCTATTCTTCAGAGGATCGGATTGTTATTCCTGTGGAACCATTGCGCTTTACAGCCGAAACAGATGTTAGAGCTCGTCCAGTGGAAATGCGTCGCTGCTATTTTACGGTAATGTAGAATTATTTTAATTTATCATTTTATTAACAAATTAAACTATTTCTTTTAGTATAGTCAGAGCTGGGTTCGATTGGTAAATCGCGTTCACGTTGTATTGTCGATTGCCATATAGAATATATATCAAAAATGTGCAATTGTTACTTTAATATGCCCATTGCAAGCAAGTTCCAAGAGAATTATTTACTAAATAATAAATCGAATTACCATATTTGCGGTGTCAAGGATTTAAAATGCTTTCAGAAATATAGAGGTAAGTTCTATTAAATTATTTAAGCATTTTGTAAGCAATAGTTTTCGATTTAAAGTGTCATTGTTCTCTTTGAGCAATATTATTGAGGAATCCCTTGATAACGAATTTTCAACTACGGACTGTGGGTGCTATCCCACCTGTGATCACATACAATATCACACATCCACTTATACGGAAAAGCTGATCACAGTGGACAATACGAATGAACGGATTGAGTTGGATATATATTTTCAGGAGGAGATCTTATTTTCCTATCGTTCCATGTTGCGTTTTACCCTTCTCGATTTGACAGGTAAGTGAAGAGAATATAGCCAGTAAATTATCGACTTATCCGTCTTAAATTAAAATTGCAGTTTCATTTGGTGGCATAGCTGGTCTTATTATGGGCATATCTGTCCTTGGTGGGCTTAATGCTTTTCTGGATCGATTTACCTGCTGCAAGATCCACAAAACGAACTAGTTTAGTTATTTGAAATGAGATTGCAAAGTAAATAAATTATATTATAAAAAAAGCTCTAATCTCTATTTGCTTTACTACTTATGTACTGAATAATACACATTATTTACTTTCATTTTCATTCAGCGATACCCAACCTTTGTAATTGAGTAATTATGTTTTGTTAACTATCGATAGATATTATTAATATTAGATAATATTGCACTCATTGATAAGTTAAATCGTAAGCCAATTAGCCTAGATTCCCATTAGTCAATTGAAAGTTGTGTAAAGATGAACTCGTTGGAATTGCAAACGGAAACTGATGGCAATGATGATACCAGCCAGAATGATCCTATGCCAAATGAAATAACAGAGCACACCTGTCAATGTCTTAGAAGGTAAATAAAAGAAAAATCTATATATATTTTTGAATTATTTATAATATTTTTAAACAGATACAGCCGTATGCCTCTTAAGGTATTTGCTGCCGCAGTCACTGTATACATTTGTGTATTATCTTCGGAACGATTTTTTGCCTATTGGGTGGAAACCTGCATAGAGTTTACTGATATTCATGTTTCGGAGATCAGCTTTCCCTCTGTTACCATATGTCCCTCGAAAACAATTCATTCCAATGGATTAGACGACGAATCTCTAGCTATGGTATATAATATGACCCAGGAGATTTTATGGCCAACTGCAAAAGGAGCTAATATTGCTGAAGAAGATTTTGAAAATATTACTCGTAATACGAATTACGACAATAATCTATTGTCAAATATAATTACACTATTCAATTTTACGTGCAACGATTTATTTCGAGAGTGTCATTGGCGACATCAGATTGTGGATTGCTGCAGTATTTTCAAACTTTCGGGTCCCACTGATGGTATATGCTATGCCTTTAATTCAATTCGCTCGGTGAATCCTGATCCAACCTGGCCATGGTCTGTAGCCGATTCGGGATCTCATAGTGCTTTAACTGTAAAACTTAATCGTCGTATGAAGAATATAATGGTATCCGGTTTGGGTGTAAGTCCTAAGCAAATATATTTTCAATTTCATTAAAATGTTTCTTCTCTTCTAAAGATAATCATACATGAACCGAATCAGTTTTTGGGTAACAACATTATCTATTCCACCGATGATCGCATTGTGATACCTGTCAAACCTTTACGTTTTACTGCCGAACCAGATGTTAAATTGCGTCCTGTAGATTTGCGTCGATGTCTTTTCACAGTAAGTAAATTATCATTAACCTGGCTAACACTAACTAAGACTTATTCTATTCCAGTCTGAGCTGGGAATAGTTGGACAATCACGTTCCGAATGTATTTCAAATTGTCATATGTATTATATTGCAAAAATTTGCAATTGCTCGCTTGATATGCCAGTACCAGCAAATGCCTGGAGAAATAATGAGGATTCTACTCGTGGAAAATATCGCAGATGTGGACTAGAGGATCTGAAATGTCTACACGATAACAGGCGTAAAAGCACGATATATTGGCAGTTTATTATTATATTTTCATCATCATTTTCTTATAGATTCCCTATTCACCATTAGCAATATAATTGAAGAGTCTCTTGATGATGTTTTCACGACCATTAATTGCGAATGTTTTCCCAACTGTGATCACATTCATTATGGCACATCAACATATACCGAAAGGATAAACACCGTGGAAAATAATGGTACCTACATCGAACTGGATGTTTATTTCCAAGAGGAGACATTATTCTCCTATCGATCCGTTCTCTACTTTACTAGTATTGATTTATTGGGTATAGTAAACATTTATGACAGCCCAACAAAATGTAATATATACATATTTAATTTTCAGTTTCCTATGGTGGAATAGCTGGTCTCATAATGGGATGCTCTGCAATCGGTGCCTTAAATGCGTTTCTGAATTACTTTAGCTGTTGCAAACACTCCAAAACTAATTAATTAAGGATAATTTTATATTTATTAAATATATATAATATATGTATATATTCCATACGAAATTGTTTTTGCTATATACCTTACCAAGCTTCGATTTTGTTATTGAATGGATGCCTAAGCTTTGATTGGTCCTTTTCCCTATTATACTCATCCAAATTGCCTGTACCATTATGTAAGTAGTGCAATCCTTTTTTCCATTTGAGTTTCATGCAATTCCACAATACACCATAGTAATCATGGTCATATAAGTGCAAGGCAAATCCCACTGTTAGATAATAGATTAATTCCACAGCACTGACCATAGAGGCCCCCAAACAAAGTCCAAAAATGCCACCCAAATTGGCTATAATTTCAGAAAAATTAAAAACAATGAAAGAAATGTAAATATAAATGGCTCACCTATCAAATCAATGCTGGAGAACTCCAATCTGGTTCTATACAAAAGTGTCATCTCCACCTGGTAATGGACATCTACTTTGAACAGTTTTTGATCCGTTGATTTGGGCCTTAATGAAACGAAAGCGGAATTATTTAATGCATATTAAAGTAGTAAAAGAATGTAGTAAACTTACATTCGACTAGCTGAAAGAGGCAATGTGGTTGTGGTCGTATAGTATTCAAGTAGATCGCAGCTGACCAAGCAAAAGCATGTCATACCAGGTTTAGTGGCACTAAAGTAGGCATCCTCCTCCACACGCTTATCATAGCTAAAAATATCTGTAGAATATTTAGATTAAAAATTATTTTTCTAATTCTGCAATACTTACCATTGTGGCGTGAGAGGCAACGAAGGCTTACAGAATTGCATTGATTAACTATGGATTATAAAAAAAAAGGGGATTAGTGAACACACAATTTATTTATAATAGAATATATTTATAAAGTACACTTACCCTTGGAATTGTTGAAAAAAAATATGGGTAATGTGCAATTGCAGAGCCTTACCAAATAGGATTCGTGACACTGATTCAAACAATTGGTCAAAAGAAATTTCTTGCTAAAACGCGTCACTGCATCACTAACACCAAAGTCAATCTGTTCATCGGGAAAGAGGCAATTTCGTCTCTCTGGCGGCATGCTACGTGTCGATTCATCCGTCCAGGTAATTTCAGGACGTACTGTCACATATGTCTCGGTGTTCGGTGTTATGGAATAGACAAAATTTGATATTTGATTTGACTTCTTGATCATAATCTACAAATTCAAAAAAAAAAAAAAGAAACAATAAGAAATTTTTCTCAGAAAATAGAAGTTTTCCAACCCACAAAGACTTTCTCGCTGGCCAATGAATTGGGTCGCCTAAAACGATTCTCTACCATCAGTTCAAAGTTGAGACCGCTGCCTTGACCCGCTTTTGAGTTATGTCTCGGGTAGTAGTTGATGCCTATTTGATTTCGAATCTCTAGAGAACGCGGCGACAGTTCCGAATTAAAAACCAAACAATAACCATATTCTGTTCTCTCCAGCACAAAGTATTCACAGCAATCGAAAGCGGTGTTACGCCACTGACATGTTCCAGCCACCATGAGATCTTCACAACGGAGAGTGAGAAATAGAGCCAAGTCGTTGATATTCACAAAATCGATTGCCTCGAGATTATCGTCTTCTAGCTCGGCAAAGGCTTGTTGAAAATTACCAAAGCGCAATGTCTCGATTCTCATGACGAGATTGGTAAAGGCTAACACCACCGCTCCACTGGCATTAACGGGCAAAAACTCCAATTTAGCTGACTCCAATTTGCTCCAGTTAATGCGATTATCGGTACAAACACCAACAGCTGGAAATTGTACAATGAAAACCGGATACTGAGGATCCTCGACAACAGTTTGAAGTTTTTGGGCCACATAGCGCTCTGAGAGTATTAAATAGAAAAACCCGCACATAATTACACTAATAATCAGCAGTATGCACCAGATTAACCTGTAAATATAAATAATAAATGATTAGTGTCATAATAGAAAGATCCATTTTGTTTCCAGACCTTTCCACATTGTGCAAATGGGGATCGTAGAGATAACGTACACAATGTATAGTTGACTTTTCACAATAGTGGCGAAAGTAAGCACGCACTAAGTCCATAAAAGGTTTATTCACTTGCTCTTCCTTGGCCATGTTGACACTGAAGTGTTCCCAAAACTCCAGCAACACTTTTATAGACTTTCAAAGCAATGTCAGTAATTGGAATATCAAAAGACATTTCAACCCTTCTAATTGAGTAATTGTGCTAGTTGGCTAGAAGGACACCCATTGATTAACACTCCCTCCCAATTAACTAGCCATCAAATAAGTTCACTGAATGATTAAGTTGATAATGATATAAACTTCAACTTGGATAATGATGATGACAAACAAGAGCTCTAAGAAACTGGATCATTTATAGTTAGTTTCCCTTGCTTTAAAAAATATAGAATATAAATATATAATTATTTTGGTTTCGTACAACTGAAATCTTATATATATACATATATCTTTAAAATCAATTTTTTTATTTATGTATTAAAAATTGTTTATCCACCAGCTCCGATTTATAGCTTTAAAATAAGCCGCACAGAAAACTGATTGTGATTTCTCACCAGCTCCAAAGGGAGTAGAATATGACCCAGCAGTGGCAGCTGTGTTCTCACGTTTCCTTACCTGTAAATAAAATAAACTCACACAAAGGTTCGTAAGACTTATCGAGACACAAACATACATACATATATAATAACGTAAACTCAGAAACAAAAAAACGCATTAGAGAGTTTAACTACCTGCTGCAATGGAAAATTTCCAGACATTTTATGAAGACCATGGCGACATAAAAAAAATCAATTTTTTCGTGGTTCTGGAACGATTTATGTTCCAAATTAACGCGATCTTAAGTAAACATATGAGTATGTACATATGTATATATGTACAATTCTTAAGCGTGTGTTTATTAATTGATTAAATTTATTTACCACAAGCTATTTAAAAGTACGTATGTATATTATCAAATTATATTTTTAAAGTTCATTAACATTGTAAAATAATTTTCATATATTTAGACATAGGGGAGCTAATATTCTGATAATACAGACACCAATGGACTGTACTTTAGAAAATTATTTCCGTTTATAAGGTAAATTTATATTTTGATTAAATTAATTTACATTCCATCTCTCTATATATCTCGGGAAACGTGAACGACCCAAGTATGTAAACAGAAAACTAATAAACAAAAACCAATTTAAATAGTAATTTTAAAAAATATTAAATGTGTAATAATAATAACAATTTTCAATAATTTTTGCTTCAATAATTCAAAATTGCATTTGGTGAATCATAGATGTGTTACAAAAGATACCCAAAATTGGAATAGTAAATAAAAAATAATTTTAGATCAAAATTTAAATAAAATCGAATTAAATCTAAATATATTTTTTATATCACCGAATAAAATGGCAAAAGGCAGTTTATTCTATTTTCAGGGTATCTCGTAATCGTTTCGCCGACTAAAAGTACATTCACTTTAAATTATTAAATCTTTTTAAAAACTGTACCCATTACCTTTTAGTTTTTGAGGAAACAACCCAAAGACAAAGATCATTAATACAAAAGCATAATGGTTATGCTATATGTATTAGGGTAGCCAGGAACATATTGAAAACAGTGCTCAGTTTCCATTCTATTCACAAACAGGTACCAAATTTTACTCCGACGCCTTCCCTATAAAAAGCAAGTGTCTGGCTAAACACAGGCACAGTCTTTGCTCGATCGTTGAAGAAACAGTAGCTCCAAACCCAGATCAAGTCATCAATATGAAATTCTTTGTTGCCATCTGTTTGCTTATTAGCCTGGTAAGTAATTTTCTTTCTTTTAATGGATAATCAAAAAAACATTCTTAAAATAATTAATTTGAACTTTGCCTTGTCTTTTTGTTAATAGGCTTCAGGCCAATATGTGGTAAAGAATCGCAATAACATGCTGCAGTATCGAAGTGAATGTGTTAAGGAGCTAAACATTCCAGCTGATTTAGTACAGAAATACGAAAAATGGGAATATCCCAATGATGCTAAATCCCAGTGTCACCTTAAGTGCGTCTTCAGCAAGTGGGGATTGTTTGATGTGCAGACCGGATTCAATGTGGAGAACATTCACCAACAGTTGTCTGGTGGTCATGCCAATCACGATGAGGCAGTCCATGCTAAGATTGCCTCGTGCGTGGACAAAAATGAACAGGGATCCAACGCCTGCGAGTGGGCCTATCGCGGTGCTACTTGCCTGATGAAGAACTTTTTACCACAAATCCAGCAAAGTTTAGGTGCCAAGGCCTAAAAAGTAAAGAATAAATTGATGGCCAGAACTGATTACAGTTATAACCATTAATTTGCAGTTAATAAAAACATTGAATTATATATAGAATCAAATTTGCCGCAAGTCATTAATTTATTGGTGGAAGAAAACTTTTCTGGTTCAATTGAAATGTTGCTATACACGAAGGAGCTTGTGGTTTCGCGTTCAAAACCAGGACTTGGACTTCAACGGTTCAAAAAACAGAAATACAAGAACTTTTTGCGACAGTCCTTAGAACACTCCACTGTACATGGCTTACAGCATGTTTTTGAGGAGGAAGAAGAGAGACACATTTGGTTGCGCTTCTTTTGGCTACTTGTTGTGACTTGTTCCTCGATCGGTTGCTTTGGCATATACACTACGTTGGCAAATCGACACGATCAACAGCACTTTGTCAGTGTTATTGAAACAACGCAGTTGCCTGTCTATAACATTGAGTTTCCTGCGGTTGCAATCTGTCCTTGGAATCATATTAATTGGGCACGTGCCCCGGCTGCAGCTCATCGATTTTTGCCACCAAAACCCGATTACCAACTGATGCAAAATTTCCAGCAGTTACTGATTTACCTAGAACAAGGAGATTTTAGTAATTTCGAGAAGCTAGACGCCCTAACTAAATTTAACCTAACGGGTCTAATGTCGCTAAATGTTGGACGAATTGCCAACTATTTGGCATATCGCTGCGATGAGTTGTTTCTGAACGGTTCTTGTATTTTTGATGGGACTCCCTTCGATTGCTGCAAACTCTTTATTCAAGAGCATACCGAGAAGGGGCTTTGTTTGGTCTTTAACTCACTAATTTCAGAGAATTCACGACAGAAGCAGCTCACCAATGATTTTTATCCATACAAATTAAGTTCAGCAGGTGAGGGAACGGGTTTGCAGTTTACTCTACATTTAAATGATTCGTTCCTAAGGCCCGGCCTTCTCCAAAACATACCATATGCAATGAGGGTGAGTGAGAGCCCAGAGAATAATCAAGAGAGTTCTTCTTGTATTGGAATTTTATTTTCAGATGATGGTTAAGGACCCACGCCAGTGGACAAAACAAATGGTCTATCACCTCCTTGCGGATACCGAGAACTTTGTGGGAGTTTATCCAACAGTTTTTGAGACTACCCCTGAAACGAATCAAATGAAACTACGCAGAAGATTATGCTACTTTGATGTAAGTGAATCTAAGGGAATGAACAATATTATTCCTATCTATTATTATCACAATCCATAGCATGAACGTAAGCCTCACTATCCGGAAACAAGTTTGACCTACGGTCGTGATAACTGCATTGCTGTTTGCCTGCATCATGCCGTTCTGAGAGCTTGCAATTGTACCACGCCAATGTATTATCCACGCATAAGTATGTATGTCCATCCTTAGCTCTAGTAACGAATAGATCACTCTAATTCAAACTCGAACACAGAAGGTACTAGGGAATGTAACATTGCAGATGCCAAATGTTTAGCACAGAATGTCGACATTTTTAGCTATGTAAAGATGCAGGATCAGGACAAGTATATCAAAGACAAGCGTCGCGGCCAACTCTGTCATTGTCCTGAGAACTGCAATTCAATACAATATAAACTAACATTAAATGTGCGCAGTATAAATTAGTAAGTAGAATCCAAGCACTCATCTATGGCAAATTTCATATAAATTAACTCATCCAGCGAAGCAAATTACACCAAAAAACTGATAAAAACCCAAGTCTTTTATGGCCAACGCGTGATGACCAAAATAGTGACAAAACTTAGGTATACCTCTTTGGATTTGTTGGCCAATTTTGGTGGTATATTGGGACTTTATATGGGTGCTTCAGCGCTGAGTTTTGTTGAGCTGGGCTACATGCTGGCTAACTTGCTCTGGATGCTGCTGAAAGATGGCTACCTTAAAGTAAAAACATTGTTTAACTGATTTTCTCTATGAATATATATATTATTATAAATATTAACTGTGTGTTCATGGATAAGATGAATTATTTTTGTTTGGTTTCCTGATCCGTAGGATAACGTATGTAAATGGTTGGATGCGGCACTGAGGCTGGGGTCTCACTTTGCTGATCTAAATATGAGCATCCAATAGCTAAGGCACTACCATCGTAGCTGAAGTTCAAAGTAGATATTGAGGTGTCATACTCATGGAACTGGCACAGACGCTTCTTGTTGAATCCGTCCCAAATGTTTACAATGCAATCGGAACCGCCAGTGGCGAATGTGTGATATACATTGTGGAAGCTCAGGGCATTTACAGGATGAATCTCCTCGATGTTGTTATCCCTCTTACGATGGCACTTGAAGGCGAATTTACGTCGCTGTACCTCTGGATCGTGGTCCAAGTACTCTACAGCCACACGACCTTCAATGGAGGACATCACATATCCCTCTTTGTTGGGAAATAGACGTATGCAGCGGGTTTGATACTTGAGCGAGGACTCCCGCTTCATGATGTAACTGTCCATTTTACGCAAATCCCAAATAAGTACTTTGCGATCGGAGGTGGCTACCACAATCTTTTCGTCAATAACTGACATGGAGTAGACTTTCCCATTATTCTGCTCAAAACATCCAACACAGCGTTTCTCACGCATATCCCACAGCTTGACACTTTTGTCCCAGCTGCCAGTCAAGATGCCATTGACGTATTCAGCATGCTCCACGCACCTAATGGGCTCGTCATGACCACCAATAACGCTCTCCGTCTGGGTGTTCACATCAAAGAGACGCAACATATTGTCCAGTGATCCACTGGCAACATGTACAATGTCCATAAAAGCACAATCTAAAATAGGAACATTTTGAACAAATTTTTGGCGCATTTGATTTGCGCCCACATCGTAGAACCGCAGTGTTCCATCCCACGAAGATGCGGCCATGTATTGATTTGATTTAGGTCCAAACTTCACTGCCGAGATCAGGTCATCGGGTGGATTATTTAACTTAAACTCTGGGGGACGCATTTTCATCTCTTTTACTGGCAAAACTTAAATATTTTAACGAAAATTGCCGGCGCCGCGTCGCGTCGCTTCCAGTACAGGCGTTGCCACGTCTTAGTTATATGAATCTGGCAACACTGAGCGCCCAGTCGATAGAGTGGCCAGAAAGTGAAAATACTAGAGATGTGTGGTTTGTAGAAAGTAACGGCTTTAACAAAATTTAAAAAGTCACTGATCACAATTTGCTGTTGCTAAAAAGGCATTTGATTAAGAACAAAATAATATAGAGATTTCCAATTTGCAAATAAAAAGTATGTACACAAGACATATTGAACACATTAAAAATAAAATATATAATACATATATTTTCATTGATTGGAAATTAAATTGTTAAATTATAACGGGCTTAATTTTATAAAATTTGGCATATAAGAATAACTTTTAATTAATTAAAGAATAAAGTTGTTGTAAATGTAAGCTTAAACTTAAAACAAAATTTCTTTTATGCAAGTTTTATAAAATTTTGTTTCTTAAGCTCACTTGTCATGCATTCGCTTTCCATGTTATAATTTTTGCTGAGTCTGTAAAAATTTTTTAAGAATCAGCTTATTTTCGTAATTCGATAAATTATAAATTTGATAAAATATTTGTTTGGCATTTTCAAATCTTGAAACTTAAACTACAAACTGATCGACTTAAAACAATACAATTTGAAACTAATTTAAAAGCAAAACGTTGCCTTAATATCTTGATATGTAAGTTCTTTAAATATTAAACATCAATAATTTTAATTAGATTTGTTTAACTTTCTAACAAACAACTACTTTCGTAATTCTATAAATGACAGGCATATTAACATTACCCTATTGAATTTTTAAATTCTGGGCGCCCTTTTAACTGGAAGTACTAATATTTTGGTGGTTAGTTTTCTTTTTGGTGATTTGACTTGAGCATTTATAGTTGCTATTTGCATTTTTGGTTTGTATTAATATCTTTTTTTACTGATCCATCATCGGCAGTGCTCAACGCAATGGCAAACTGTGCTGCATAATATGTAATCATAATTTGTAGACGAGCATAAGGTAGTGGAACGGCCATAAACATGGTAACTGCAATGAGGCCATCGGAAACGACAAATAGAATGGCACCCACAGCACAAAAGATACTTAAAAAATTCTTGGCATCAAGTGCGCGTGCAAGGGAACGCCATAGCATCGTGGTAATTAGAGCACAATATATGGGTACACCTATAATCAGTATTTCATCCAGGTTCTTGTGCACGAAGTATATAACTGTATGATAAATAATCGTTATCAATTAAATAAATATGATTTCTTAAAGTTTGCTAAAACTTACACAATGTAACGGCGACATAGAGAGCAATGCCAAGAAACCATTTTCGTGGCTTCCAACCAAATGCGCTAATATAGAAGACATGAGCTATGCCAAAAGAGATCATGCCAAAGGGGAAAAGATTTACATTGAGCAATGCATCGCCACCACAGGAGAAAATAAGGCCAATCAAAATCAACTGAGATCGACGATACCTGTAAAATTGTTCAATGTGTAGACAAACAACTAAGGTTTCAATAAAAAAAACTGTACTTACTCCTTCTTGAGGTTAAAACCTTTAATTATGACATAAAACATCAACGCCACAATGGGCAAACATTTGAGCACTGTGGTCCATACCTCCCCTTGTGGATCTCGACGAACCAGCGAAAAATATAATATTAGAGCCGCAAGGAACGGCACTAGCTTCAGGCTATGCGACTTGACCTTTAAGATTTGGGAGATAAAGCAGAACGATTAGTCCTAATCGAAACTATGGTACAAAATTCAGTGATTATACAATCATCGAAATAGAAATATAGCGGCGATTAGATTAATGGCCTTGGGTTGCTAACCCACCCTCCACGAATTCCAGATTTATTTTGGTGCCACTTCTCTGTTAAGTATAATTAGCATACATTTTGCTTTTCTTAATACCGCTAGAAAACTTTCGCTTTCACCGAACGAGCTTTTTACTCCAGAGTTATACGAGAGAGAGACGGAGAGAGCATACCAGCAGATGCCAGTGAGCAAGGTCAAGGACAAGAGCTTTTATATTTATTTTTCTTTCTTTTTTGTGGTTAGATAAAGCATCTGCAGTGCACAGACAAAGGATTGTGCTAAAACGCACAAGTGTCCATAAATATGATAAATGATTATAAATTACAAAAAACAAAAAGAAAACAATGGCTTTGTTTTGCCACAAAAAATGATTGAAATCACTTACTAAACACACTGGTTCATTCATGACAAATTATTAAAAGCAATTTAAAACAAATTATAGTGTCCACAACCTAATTCTAATTGAACGATTTCTGGATTCGTGACCCGTTTGCCACCCTCTTTTAATAAAAAAAAAGAAAGAACGAAATAAGCCAAGAAGACACGTTGCCAGCCGCAAACACGGTGCACACTTTCGACCTGTCGTCAATAAACTGAAAGTAAAGCGTACAAATTTCAATTGGACTGGACGCTTGACTGGACGACTGGAGAGCACATACAAACAGTGAGTTTTCACATTTTCATATGTGTGCAGCATAAGCAGCAGCATTCTAGCTTTTCACTTGCAGATACAGGAACAGCTGTAGGCAGATTGATTATTGAGTGTTGTGTACCTTGGCTATTATCACTGCTGTGAAACACAGTAGAAAGAGGCAGAGAGAAAAACAGAAACAGAAACACAGAGAGACAGAGAGAAAGAGTGTGCGCAGAAGAGTGTGGGAGAGCGTCGCGCAACAGGTTAATTGAAGAATGCATTCCCTATACTATAAAGCATTTGGAATGACCAAAAGTTTGTTAGTGGTCTAACAAAACGAAAGCAAATCATGCGCATAGTCGACCCAAGTCAATGCTCTTCTCTCTTGAATTTAAAAAAAAATTGCAATAACACACTTTCACTTGGCGGTGGCGGTAACGGAAGCTTTCGTAAGCTTATGACAAAAGTTTATCTCAAGCTCTTAGCCTCTTTCCATGTCAAAGTTTCATTCCGTGTTAAGTTGTGGCATTTTTCAGGCGTGCGAAAATTGTTCAGCTGCCTCAGTGAAATTCCCTTAAAGTCAAAGTTAAAGAAAATTTTGCAAGAAAACTTTGTGGTTGCATTAAGCAAGCTAGTAATTTGCAGTTATAGTCTATTAATCCTCAGGTAAGCGAAATGGCGAATGCCTAAAAGTATGCAATGCCAAATATTGAACAAAATGTGCAAAGAAAAATTGGAAAATTGTGTATCCATTGGGTGAGGGTGGCGTTTGCGTTTGTTCCTATAAGCAAATATAACATTGGACGAACTAGGAGAGGTAACAAAAAAGAGGGCAGGCTGACCACTGAGACATTTACAAACGATGGAAAAAGTTGAAGCTCATCATAAATTATGCAAAAATTAATTTATGGTAATGGTTTATACCAAGTTTTGAGAAAGCAAAAGTAAGCACATGCATACACACGCACTCTTGACCTCCGAACACTCACACACAAACACACTCGCCCACTGAGACAGTGATAGAGACGCCTGCAGCCACTCAAGTTGAGAAAAGACCCGACCAACGACACTGCAGGCACAGGGACACGCCGTTTATGGGCCAGTGGGTGGCTCACGTATCCAACCAGACATATACAACAGTCCCACACACAAGTGCACATTGAACTTGAGAAGTCCACACGACCCAAGAAAGGAAGACTGTAGTAGGGTATAAATAGAGGGTATGTGTCTGTGTGTGTGTGTTCAGTACAAGTATGACAGGCGACAGAATAAATACATTGATTTCCAAAGCTAAATCAGTAAATCTATACAAATAATAATCAATGACAAAAAGTATATACATATAAATAAAAACTAATGATTACAGAATTAAATTGCACAAAAAGAACTAAATTGCACAAAGTTTAAGCCATAGCTTAATCAAGTGAAATTGATTGGATTAATAATATAATATATAGGAACTTAGATAACTTATATAATTGTAATTGCTGTTAGGCGTTATTATACCAGAGATATATGTATAACTATTCATTTATCTTCTGTTGAAGGCTTAATAATTAATATTTTAAATTATTTATTGATTGTTTCACCGATAATAATAATAATTGAATTGTTGATAGTCTAACTAATTACTTTTCCATCGTATAGCCAATACACGCAATATGGCGTGCCCATTTTTCCGTCGTGCCGACTCGTTGACACGTCAGCCATCGGTTGTTGTGGAGCATGGTACTCATTGGGCATTGGAGGATGAAGAGCTATCCGATGATGCCTTAACTTTAACCCATTTGCAAATGGCCATACAACTTTTAACGGCTCCATCAAACGAAGATCTCAATACTGCGGTCACATCCTTGGTGGTCAAATATCGTCAAAGTTGGCCCAATATACACAAGCTGTAAGTAAAGAAATATCTAGTTAAGATTTGATTACTCTTAAAGTAAAACATTTCTTCTTATAGTAAGTTGGATCCAAACACCTTTAAAAGTTGCGCCAACTATGACTATTTGGGTGATATACAAGAGCTGCTGCTGAAAATGGATGAGGCAAGTGCCAGTGAAATTTTAGTGCTTTTGGGTGAGGAACTAATCACCTGCTGCTGCACGGGCATCATTGAGCGAGCCTTTCGCTGCCTGGGCACTGATTTACAGGAATTTTTGGGATCCCTTGATGGAGTCTATGATGTCCTCAAATTGCAGGAGGTAAGCTAGAAAAGATAAATTTAAAATAAATTAAAATGAGTATACAATATTCATTATTTAGGATGATGTCACCGATACTGGATTTGTGTGTGCCGGCGAAGGTGAATTAATTTTCACCTCAGAGCGTCCGGTGATTGCTTGGCTCCTGCTGGGCTCACTTAAGGCCCTCACCCGGATGTTGTATAAGGTGGATGTTAATATTAAGATTGAACCAGTTGAGGGGGATGCACGTCGCTATCGTTACCTCTTTTCCCTAGTCAAGGATAGCTCTCAATCTTTGCTGATGAGTCGCCCAGTGGCCGCTGTAGTCACCAAACCAATACCCGAAATAGTTCAACGTAGCAACTCCAGTAATGCTTCGGATCTACAGATGAGCTCTGCTAACTTTTGCAAAATGTTTCCCTGGCATTTCATCATGAATGAACAACTCGAATTAGTCCAACTGGGACGTGGATTTAGCAAGCTATATAAACCATATCTGGCCGACTTTGGCTGCCTGGCCAGCACTTACTTTGACTTCAAACGACCCAAGGGATTGACAATGAAATTCCGTGACATTGTACGACGCACTTATACACCATTCCTTATAGGTCTAAATAGCCCGCCGGGTGTGGTTGATTTTCCAGCCATTGGACTGGAAATAAAGGGACAGATGGTTCATTGTCCAGAATCGAATTCCCTACTATTTATAGGTTCACCATTTTTGGATGGTTTGGATGGTCTTACATGCAATGGCCTCTTTATCTCCGATATTCCCCTCCATGATGCTACCCGTGAGGTGATTTTGGTGGGTGAGCAGGCCCGAGCCCAGGATGGATTACGTCGGCGCATGGATAAACTGAAGAGTAGCATTGAGGAGGCCAATTCGGCTGTCACGAAGGAGCGAAAGAAGAATGTTAGCCTCTTGCATTTGATCTTTCCCGCTGAAATCGCAGAGAAATTGTGGCTTGGCTCGTCCATTGATGCTAAAACCTATCCGGATGTGACTATTCTGTTTAGTGACATTGTTGGCTTCACTAGCATCTGTTCAAGGGCCACTCCCTTTATGGTTATCAGTATGTTGGAAGGTTTATACAAGGATTTTGATGAATTTTGTGACTTCTTTGATGTCTACAAGGTTGAGACTATTGGAGATGCCTATTGTGTGGCCAGTGGATTGCATCGCGCTTCCATTTACGATGCCCACAAGGTCGCCTGGATGGCTCTGAAGATGATCGATGCTTGCTCCAAGCATATAACCCATGATGGCGAACAAATTAAAATGAGAATTGGTCTACATACGGGCACCGTACTGGCTGGTGTAGTGGGCAGAAAAATGCCCAGATATTGCCTCTTTGGACACAGTGTGACTATAGCTAATAAATTTGAGTCAAGCAGCGAAGCACTCAAAATTAATGTTAGTCCCACAACCAAAAAGTTAGTTGAACTTTAAAATTTGTTAATTTTTCATATGGAAGACTTCTAATTTGTATCTCTCTCTTTCTCTCTGTTCCAATAGCTGGTTGACCAAACATGAGGGATTTGATTTTGATCTACAACCAAGGGATCCCTCTTGCTTGCCCAAGGAGTTTCCCAATTCGGGCACCTGCTATTTCCTGGAAGGATATCGTAATCCGGCTTTAGACAGCAGCCTGCCGTTGGTGGAACATATTAATGCCGCCATGAAGACCATATCCGAGGGTGGCGATGCCTGAACAGAGCTTTCCTAGAACTAACACTTGCTCAGTAGAAATACATAAAAATATATATATAGTTCAAATGCACTTGTAGAGAAAAATTGTGTTCCCCCCCATTTTCGTGTCTTTCCCTTAACTTTGCTTAGCCTTCAGCAAATAAAAATTTATCGCCAAACAATTTTACAGTTCCAGGCACAAGATGTATATTTTTATTTTTGGTTTTTTATTAATCTTAAGCCTGCTTTGCCTTGGCTGCCTCCTCCTGTTTGGCCTTGACATAGGCCTTGACGCGATCACCAATCTTACTGGCCATCATGCATTTGTGTCCACGGAATGCCCACACATCGGCTGGACTATTCTCATTGTTGCTATCAATGCATCCTTGGGCAATTTGTAGGGCCTCTTCCTCGCTTAGATCCATTTTAAATTGCTTGGCCAGACGATCAGCATGATAGCCCTGATGAGTACAAAAAATGTCCAATTTTGTGGCCGAGCACAGCAAATACTGACGAACATCCGGCTCATCGGGAAAGATCAATTGTTTTAGTGAGCTGATTTGATCAGCACTCAATGGATGCTCCTTCAGACACTCAATACGTATCTTTTTGATATCCTCGGCAGTACTGGGTTTCCACTCGTCATCGGCAAAAGCCTTACAAAAGAAAATAATTAATTTATTATTAATCTGTATTTAATGGAACATTTTTCACTTTTTTCCATTTTTTTTTTTTCACAATATACACACCACAGCGAAAAGTGCCAGCGATACGATTAAGTATTTCAGCATTATTATTGAAAATTATTATATTATTCGAAAACAAGTTGCACGACTCAGCTAGATTATTCAACTGAATGGCCGACGGCTCGTTTCTCTGGATTTATAATCTTCGAATGAGACTGATTAAGATAGAAGTTCCAGTCGTTTAACATCAACAACCAGCAGTGTCAGTGTGTCAAGAGTTCAATTTAACGATAAGCTGAGAGAGTAGTCACATAATTGATTAGTATGATTATTTATATGTATACTTAAACATATTTGTTATTCATTTGATAAGCCTGTTCCATCTGTTGGATGGACTTATTAGAGACGAAAAATGTTAAAAATTACACCAGGCAGCTAAATTATGACGAAATTTATAAATTATAGTTTAAATATTAACTTTATTTTTCAGTTAAGTATAAATTTAAATCTATTTATCTACATTTTCTATTAGTATTCAATGAAACTTTCATTATTTATTTCCGCATTTGATTTTGATAAGTATTACAGCATTACTTACAATCAATAATACTTTTCCCCATACAGGTTTTTTCCGTCTCTAATCAAGTTAATGCCAATTTAAAAAAAACAATTTAAGAATAATTGATTTTCAATTACTTAAAACAAACTAGTAAATGGTTTTCATATTATTAGAACATATCATTCTTTTATTTACACGTGTACGCTTTATTAGCTCTATGTAAATTCAAGTTAATATTAGATTATTTATTTAAATAAATTAACTTTTAGTTTATTTTTCCCATACATTTCTAATACAAAGAAATGGTTCCTTTACTGTGTTCCAATGCTTCAGCCTTAGATATTATATCAAAATACTATTTTTTGCAAAAGACTTTATTTTTATAACTATCTTTCCAAAACTATTTAAACATCTATGAGCTGATAACAATGTAAAATCTGTCTAGTTATTGTATAATTTCATTTTAAATAAAACACTAACAATTTCATTTGACGTATCAAAAATTTCCAGTTTGGAAACCTTTGTAGGATTGCTCCAATCGAAATGTTTCACTGACGGCCATTATGCAACCAATTGCAGTCTTTCTTTTTTAATTAAATCGAATAAAACTCACAGCTGGCAGAGACCAAAATTAAATACAACCCGAAGGCATATTCAAGAGTTGTCATTAACATAAGATGAGTGAGGTGAGGTGAGTGAGTGAGTACCTACTGCAAAACCCTATAGTTGTATGGGAACCACGCGCCCGAACTCTGGGCATATGTGCACATTTCGACAACTAATAATAACAGTTACCTCATAACGCAAAAAAAAAAAAAAGGCGTTCACTGTGCACCCTCTAACTGAGGGTTAGATAGCGCAGGATTGGACCCTGCTGGGGTAGGTTTCAGGAAATCGGAAACAGTGTTTATACCCAAACAATGGCTATATGAGAATTCTGGGGCGTTGACGTCTCATCATGTTCTTTTTTCTGTTATTAGAAAATTATATAGAAAATTGTTGTAGGTTAGGTGAAAATCATATTAACACCCCAAAAGAGTGTCAATGGCCAAAGTCAGCAGAGATGGCCAAAAAAAAAAAAACAGTGAGAGTGAGAGCGAGTTTGTTGTCGGGAGTTGTGGCCATCTCAAATTACGAGCACAAAATCCTCTTCCTGCTCTGCTCTAGCCCAATCTTCAGTTAATGATCTTATAATGGGTCTGCCTTGACGTCAGGGTGTCAAATGATGCGATTTGCTACCGGAATTCGCAATATTGTATATATTTTCGTTTTTCTTTTGCTGTGTTTTTATTATTGTCGAGCCATTTGTTCCATGTATCATGGCAATTGTTTGAAATTCGAGTTTCCGGCTCTCCAATTGTTATTGCGAATTTGAGGAATTTTTTACATTTGGTACATCTTTGGCGTGTGTCATTTGAGATGGTTATTGATATATGTATTATGTTTGCACATATATTGTATTTAAGTTAATTGTATTAGAGGAAATGATTGTTTGTTTTCTCAAATGTTATTTAAATAATTTACAAAATAACTGTACATACATATATTTTATATAAAATTTTATCTTTGAATATCTGCTTTTGACATAAAACAAGTCTTGCAACTTGCTAAGAAAAATGTTCTGTTAACAAAATGCTCCGCTGTACAACAACAACAATAAGAGAAGAAAAGTTTCTATGAACTTTTAACAAAATTTCACGTTTCCGTGAGTTTCCTGCAAGACTTCCGCCACAAAAGGCATGAGCGTAGAATGGGGACACGAAAATGAATTGATTCTTTACTTTAAATTAAATTAAAGAATTTTGTTAAACTGAAACTGAAATGCAATGAAATACAATCATATAATTCTAGCTCAAATATCATTTAATTGGTGAGAATCAAAAACCAAGTTATTATAAGCACTAAAAATAATTGTGCTATATTAAATCATTTTGTAGAAATCCTTAATATGAAAACCGATGAAAATTCCTACTCTTATAAAGTTTAGATCTGAAATCATTTAAAATAATTGGTATCCAAGTGACTCAGTATCACTTCTTAGCATTTGAAAATAAAACATAAAATCTGAAGCAACTACTGAAAGTAAAAGTGTTAGACAACCAATAGTACAATCAAATTGTTAAAATCCAATCTTTAAAAAATAAGAAGAACAAGAAAATTTTATCAAAAGAGATTATAAACCATTTATAGTAAACATTTTGTAAATTTTTTGGAAATTAACTTGAGGTTTTTTCTACGTCCATGGTTTTAGTATGTTGTCGTTTTGGTCTCAGTGTCGTATATCGTTTTATACATAAGAAAAAGCAGAATGTAATTTCATGCCTCGCTGAATGAATACGAATACATGAGAGTTCAAAGTTTCAGCTTGTAGCCAAGCGAAAGAGAGCAACACACAGTACTCTCTAGTCACAGGATGCTGGCTGGCAGGACTTGGATACGACTTGAAAGCGCAGGAAGTTATTTAATGAGATTTCTTTATGTCAAAGATAAGTCGAAGAATTTTCATAGCCTGCAACTAAGAAAACCAAATGGTCTTGTAAAACAATATGCAAAAAAGAAACCAAGAAGAAACCAAAAAAAAAACGTAAAACTCAAAACCAAAAACAAATGGTGGTGGATGTGACTGTTATCATTGTTTTTGTTTTTGTTGTTGTTGTTATTTTTGTTGTTGCTGTTGAGCGATCCGAGTAAAAAGGATAAGCGTAGACCGACAATTGTTGCACACACTTGAAATTAAATTAACTTTTTTCGACCCTGTCCACGTCGAGTGGCAACGTTGTTGTCGTCGTCGTCGTCGTTGTCGGAGGCATTGTTCCAAAGCCTCCTGTAGCTGACAGGCCACCAAATGAAAGGCGTTTCATTATTTCTGACAACTGGGGTTAGGCGTGGCTGGGGGAAAGACCATCTCTTACCTTACCAAAAATAGAGACAATGTTCGTGAGCAATCTGTGAAGCGCATTCAATGATTGCTCAAATATTGTCTTTCGTCTATGGTGGCTCCCGCCAGAGAGAAAAAAACTGAAAAAAAAGAAACGAAAACCAAAGCCAAAAAACAAAAAAACCGACAAAACATAAAACAAACAAATCGCAATCACAATCAAAAATTGAATGAATGAGGCAATGACGCAAGGAAATCTCATTAGCCGCATGCCTGCAAGTTTCATTTTTAATTTTGTATAATTTTTTTCTGGTTTTGTATTCGTTGTTGTTTTTATTATTTTATGTTGTTACCTCCAAAGATCTTTCTTTGTATACATACATATATATACATATATGTATATATTTTTTTTCGATGGTCTTGATCAAATAATTTTGCGGCCAATGCATGGTAAATATTTGTCAACATTTTAAGGCACTTTTCTTTTGTTTTTTACTTGGCTGTTTCTCTGTCTCACATTGAATCAGAAGCAACCACTTGAGGTGAGTCCATACGCTTCGTCGGAGTCATCAAAAGAGTATATGTGAGTGTGTATGTCAGGGTGTGTAAGTATGTGTGTATGTGTGTATGTGTGCTTGGGGATATGACCGGCAGCTAAAGGTAAGTAAAGTAGCAATGATATCCAAACTGATTGAAACTTTCCTCAATCCATTGAAATACTTGCAACGAATACTCAATACACTTACAAATCAATTAAAGAAAAATATTATAATTATATATATCTTTAAAAAATCTTTTAAGGATATACTCTATACCCTAATGCAATAAACAATAAAATTGATCGTTTTTATTAAAGATTTTCTGACAAAAAGTTTTTCTTGCTAACCGTCGCTCAGATTAAAGAGCAAAATACAATAGATTATATATACATAGATATGCTTTTAAATACTTACTTAATAAATAGAAAATATATATTTTAATTTAATGCATTTTGTTTTTAAATATTTAAATTACTTGAATTAAAGAAAAGTGAGTAGAAAAATGTAAAAAATTTATATTAGTGATAGGCATAAATAACTATATTTTATCTCTATCTATATTTTTCAAATGATTTTGTCACTCCTTATAAAAGAAACCTATCATTAGAAATAAATAAATATGCTAATTATATCAGATTTTCATAGTCTTAACAATTTTGAAATATTAAATCATTTAAAAAAGTATCATCTAATATCGTCTAAATCGGTTAAATTCCGATATTTAAATCGTCTAAATTGACTCCAAAAATATCGGAAAATCATAGGAATACCTTAGATGATTTCTACATTTACAATTATAATATATTTATGCTAACTATTCTTATTGGGTTATCTCAAGTATTTAGTCAATTGTTTTAGCTGTTTCTGATGGACTTGTAAAGTATTATCTTGGGAATTAGAAATCCAAATGGGATATAAATTGCTAGAAAGGGCATAAAAGCTTCTTAATGGAATTCAATTGATTATTTTTTTTAATTTTTCATTTCTTGCCATGATTTATGTTGTTTTATTTTCATTGTTGTTGCCACACGGCTACTGAATGTTGCCTTGATTGTTGTAGTTGTTGTTGCTGACACTGCCGCTGTTATTGTTGTTGTTGTTGTTGCTGTTGTTCATCATCATTATTGTTTATGTTGGACTAGTAGTGTGTATGAGTTGTCCCTTCACCGCTCTAACCCGTTGCCATAGCCCTTAGCAGCTCAAGCGTGAAGAGAGGCCAAGCCAAGCCAAGCCAAGACGAGGCGAGCCGGCGACATAATGGACATGTTTCAGCTTTTGTTGGCTAAAGAAGTTGTCAGCATCAGTGACTGTTGAACTAATTTGCATATTTGGAAGCAGTAAAAACACATTTCAAGTGGCCACCCAGGGGACCATTGTATATACGAGACTTCGTAAGTGTGTGTGTGTGTGTGTGTATATATATATATATAGATATGCATATGTATAGGCGCACTTTAAACAAAGTTAAAATGCGAGAAATTGGCCCTGCGCAAAAACCAGTAGCTTGTCAACTACAACATGGAAGCCAATAACTTCTAGCCATTTACAGTTGCCAACATGCTGACTGTGAATGAGACTTGGCTGGAACTGGAACTGCCCACCGTGTCGGGTCATTTATATATATACATACATACATATATATAAAAATATATATATAAATGAGAGTCTATGTCTGTGTATATGTATGTATAAGTGTTTCTGCTGCTGTCCTTGTGCGGACGCCGCCGTCGCCGCTGTCGCCTTCGCCGCCGCTCTCACTCATAAATCGCTGCAGCAGCATTTGCGTTTCTTGTTGTTGTTGTGCGGTTGCTCTTCTGTTTTGCAGTTCGAAACTTGTTTCTTTTGGCCAACTTGTACAACATTGTTGCCGCTTTACATTTCCTTTCTCTGTCTGTGTGTGTGTGTGTGTGCGTGAGTATGTATGCCATAGCTCCGCCTTTGCCTGTAGGCGGAGTCTGCCTAAAGACCAACACAAACACACAGAGAGAGAGAGCATAAACGAGAGAGAAAGAGAGAATTTTTAGAGAGTCCAGCGCGCGCATAGATTTTTATATTCAAACATTGTCGATTCTGTCGCACACGTGACCGTTGCCTTCCTGTCAACATTCTCAGTTTGTTTCAATTGCAATAATTTTGTAACATTCTAATAGGCCAATGTGGAGCTACCACCACCCACCTTCTCCCAAAAACCGCAACGCTAACATTACAACCACCTGCCCCATATCCTTAGCCACCTACACTTAATGCACCCAAAGGAATTTCCTTTTGTTATGAATTCAATCAATATTTTACATATAGGTATGATATCCAGGGCATTTTAAACATTTTAAAGTGAATATACTCAGATGACGTTAAGATGGAAACTTTGTTCCTTGTCTGAGAATCGATCAGTCTATTTTAAAAATTATTGCGAATATTTTTAAAACTATACAATGTCAAATCAATGGAAATTTCGTATTTTGTCTCAGGTGGGCGCTGCTATATAATAAAAATTTCTCTAATTTCAAAGAATCCAAATTATCGTTTCCACCATTTCAATTAAATTATCTATCATGACGAAATAGTTAAATATTGCAGATTTTTAGATTTTATAGAAAAGTATTATAAAAATTTTATAAAATTATAGAAAATTATCCACATAATTGTATTTTTACTGAATTAAGATATCTCATTTATTTAAAAGACAAATTAATTGGAACTAAGAAAAAATATGCAAGTGAAAAACAAATTTTGTAAGTAGAATCGAATGAATTAAAAAATACTTTCGTCACATTTTGTATTATTTTGTTCATTTAAATGTTGGAAATAAATCCTTTCAAATTATTTAGTTTGCGGCCATTTCATCAAGAGAGTTATAAAAATAAAGTATAAATTAAAATATAAATAGGTCCAAACGGAATATAAATAAATTAATATTTCCGTAAAGTTACTTTAACTATAACAAGCAATTTTTATGTTGATAAATCTAAATATTTAATATTATAAACTGATTTTAAAATTTCATTTAACTTACTTGACATGGAAATAGAAAAATTTTCTTAAAATAAGAAATTTGAAATAGAAAATATTAACATAAAACAAAGTTATTCATAGACTCTTTTGCACTCTAGACAGCTTTGTTAACCCTTAAGCCCCTTCTCCTCCCTAGCGTGTTGAAAGCAACTGAAAATGAAAAGCAAGTGGCAATATGCCAAAAACCAGTAAAATAAACTTTAACATGAAGAGCAGACGACGAGCGACCCCTAAAAGCTACTAAACTCACCCTCAGTCCACAATAAAACGAAATAAGAAGAATGAAGAGGAATGGGAGGGACATACATACATACATATATAAAATAGGGGGAACGGGCAATTGGAAGGTTCTTGCCAGTTGAAGAGGCATATGCCAACTGTGTCAGTTATGTGTATATATGTTTAATAGTGTGTGTGTGTGTGTGTGTGTAGAGTCGCCTACGCCGCCATGCCAACCAGTGGCGAGGTCGCAACAACAACCTTTTTTGGTTGGCTATATCGAAAAGCTTTCTCTCTCTCTCTCTCTCGCACACACATTTATATGTATATGTATGCATGTAGGTGTATGTATGTATGTATATATAAAGCTGAAGAGAAAAAAAAGAAATTGTAAAACAAAGGCAACAAAGAAAATGAAAAAAACCTCAAACAACCACCAGAGTTAGCTAACGCCACCACCACCACAACCATCAGAATCAACCAACCAGTCTCCACTGTACTATTAATATAGCTCATACGCCGCGTTGCCGCTGTTGCCGTTGCTGTTGCTGTTGCCGCTGCCTCGAGTGCACAATATTGTATACAGTACCAAATTAGATTTGAAACTTTTTTCTTAATTGCTGCCACCGTCTCTGTCTCCGTCTACGTTTCTGGCTTTGTCTCTGCCTCTGGTTCTAGCTCTGGCTCAGTTGCGGTCAACGCCGACGCAAGCAGCATACACAAAGGTGGTTGCAACACTCTCTGAATCCAAATCAACCCTCATTTTGCCTAAGGCAACTTCGCTCTGTCTGTGTATCTGTGTGTCTGTGTATGTGTGCGGCTTTTGTATTGGTAAATGTTGCCGCTTGCCGCCATTTGCCTTAGTATCGCTGCTGCCGTAGTTATAGACATCGTCGTCGTCGTTGTCGTTGTCGTCGGTCGCTTAGGCATTATCCCAAAAAAAGTTGAATCAGTTGCAATCGAAGGCTCACTGTGTCATGTCGTTAACGAGCGCTTATTAATTTCCGGTTAATATTGATGATAAAATTCTAACAATAGAATAACCAAAACGTTACAAATAAGAAAACTAAATACGAAGAATTAAAATCTTCAGAAAGTGTATATGTGTGTGTTTGTGTATGCTGGTGTTTAATTTAGTGATTTAAATTAATATTTAGTGCAAATAAAAATATATATTTTCAACATTTAATATGAGTTTACCGTCGGGTGTGGACATGCAAAATCTTATGTCACAGCATCCAGTTTTGGGAGCACTGCCGCCTGCATTTTTTCTACGTGCCGCCTCCGAACGCTATCAACGTACACCCAAATGTGCTCGCTGTCGTAATCATGGCGTGGTACGATCTTCACATAATAATTCTAAAAAAAAAAAACTTTCCATTAACTTTGCCAATGAATTTCACCTTACAGGTGAGCGCACTTAAGGGACACAAACGATATTGCCGCTGGCGGGATTGTGTTTGCGCCAAATGTACCCTAATAGCCGAACGTCAACGTGTTATGGCCGCTCAGGTGAGTTAACCATCTCTAACTCATTTGGCACTCATGTCTAACGAATGGATTCTCTCTCTCTTTCTTGCGATTTATTTTATTTTCCCAGGTAGCCTTGCGCCGTCAGCAGGCTCAAGAGGAGAATGAAGCCCGTGAATTGGGATTGCTTTATACATCTGTACCCGGTTCGGGTCAGCAACAAAATGGCAGTGATAGTGTCACGCCGACACCACACAGTCCTAATGGTAATGGAATTGGTTCTGGTTCAGGCCAGAATGGTGTATTCCATGCTGGTATACCATCGCCTCCCAGCGACGGCTTTGACAGCACTTCCACAACCAATCCCAATCATCATCAGCCCCAGCAACAGCAACAACAGCAACATCAGCAACATCACCAGCCACAGCAACAACCACATCAGCATTACAATGGTAATGAATCCGACACAGATGGACGCACACGTTCCGAGCATTTGAGCGTTGGCTTCTCACCCACACGCACGGAATTGGACGAGAGTCCGGGTAAGTCCCAAAGAAATGAAATTATTATATTTACGCCCTGCTAAACGAAGGAAGGACCCTTCCCTTCACTCCCCTTTCTCAATTTGTAGGCACTTCAAAGTCTAAAAGGCGTTTAAGAAAATGTTAGGATATTATTTTTTTTCTTTTTTTTTTTTGCAATTGTTAAAAGCGCAGCGGTGCATAAAGTGCCACACTCGCTGATGCATGTGTGTGTACTCGAGTGTTGAGTGTGTGTGAGGCTTAGGTGTTGTTTTGACAAAGGTTTCGTCCCCGCTCCGCTCCCTAGTCAAGTTGCTGGTTGCTAAACCATGCATACAAATGTCGCACATACAATAAAAATGAATCCTGTACGTGGTTACATATAAATTAAAGTCAAAAAAAAAGTTAATTTTACTTAAAAATGAGAAGTTTACATAAATATATGAAATTAAATTGACAGAAACTTGCAGGACTGGGATTTAAAGTTGGTTTCAACTAATCTAGTAAATTATTTAACGGCAAACAGTTTAATAATACTAAATTAATAGTATTCATTATATTTGTTGGCTAACCAGAACGAGCATAAAATTTACCATATTTAATTATTAATTGAAACATAGAAACAAAATGCTAGCTTATCTAAAATGAGTGCCTAAGTAAATTTATCTAAATTTGTTTATTTATTAACATCTTTACCTGACATATACATTCTTTTCGTTTTTCACTTTTTCCTTCCGGAAAACAATTGTCAGGATACACGAAATAAACCGAAGTCAAACAGTTAATAATTTATCGATACTCATTTTTAAAAAATTTTTTATAAAATTAATTAATATACATATATGTATATATATTTACTTATACATAAAAAGTGAGGTTCACATTTTTGAAACAAAATCAAATGGCTCTTTTGCCAAATAATAACATTTTTAAATATGCTCCTGTATCATGCTCCTGTATCATGTATAGTGAACAATAAAAGTTAAGACAATAATTATCTCAATCTCTTTATATAACAATAACATTACTCATATCATTTCTCATTCCTGATTAGCTAACAATCACTTTCCGCCCCTCATCAAACGATTAAACAGTTGCAAAGAGTCTCTTTCATCTTTTCCCAACGATATCTTCGCCCACTCATTAGGTTCATCATGCCGTAAGACAACCCCATGCTGAGGGCGTAAGTAATGTGAACCACTCCAAGTCCCACACTCTTACTTCATCTACTCCTTGTTTGCTTGCCTTTTTTTTTTTGGATTTTATTTGTATTTTTTCGTCTTTGAGTTGTTTCAAAGATAGAAAAATATACACAAGGATTCTCACGCGAATCAATCGAACCTGTCTATCCATTTTCGTACTCGAATTGTTTTATTTGCACTGAAATTCAAGACGATTTTACGGTTGAATTTACTTTGGGTAAACCTAAATACATATATGTATGTATGTATATATGTATATCCAGTTCCAGGTGACCCCGATGATGTGCTCTTCTTTTATTGCCATACGTATCCAGGAGTTTTACAAAGACTCTCTCAACTGGGTGCAACTTAATTAAATTTTCTCTGCGGCTTCGTCAACAGCAAAATCAAATACAAATGGAACAAAGCAACAACAATAATATAAAAAAAAGCAAAAATATCATATAACTTGTTGTATGCCTTTGCCACATTCCTCTCTATACCCACAGCATGTTGTCCTTGTTGCAGGTTGTTGTCATGTCAACGAACCTGCCCCTTCATAAATCCATTTCAATTTCTGTTTGCGATTCCCCTGATTACATTTTTTTTCTATCTTTTACATTTTTCTTTAACACAATTCGATACTTTTATTTGTTTTGCCTGGGCAAGTGGAAATACCGCAAAAATTCCCGGGCATCTACCTGACCAAAAATCGATCTTTAATCTCTCCGATCTCTTTTTCTTTTCTCTCATCTGTTGCAGTTTCAAAGCGTGGCGTTGCTTTGTCCAATGAAACCGACCAGGATACGGGCTCTGAATCAGGCTCTCCTAGTAGCCCGAGGCCCAAAGTGGCGGGTCTCTTTAATTTAACTTCTAGCCTGTCGCCCGCCCGCACTGGACCACCTAGTTCACCGGAATCGGATCTGGATGTGGATTCAGCGCCAGATGAGGCCACGCCCGAGAATCTAAGCCTCAAGAAGGAGGATAGTCAATCGCCACCAAATACACCCGCCGAAAATCTACATCTATTGCGCTCCTTTGGCAATGGACATAGTCAGGGCTTTATGCCTTATCATCATACACAATTCCTGGCCGCTGCTGCCGGCCTGCCCACTCATCATCCGACCACCCATTCCCCACTCCAGCAGCAACAACATTTGGGCCAACATCCTCAGGTTCAGCAGGCACAACAGCAACAGCAGCAACAACAACAGCAACAGAGATCTCCAATCGATGTTTTGATGAGAGTATTTCCCAATCGAAGACGCAGCGATGTGGAACAGTTGATGCAACGTTTTCGTGGAGATGTACTCCAGGCAATGGAGTGTATGTTAACTGGTGACGATCTGGGGCAGTCGTCACCACAAGTTCCACCCTCGCCGCCGTTTCCCATGAAGTCAGCATTCTCGCCACTGGTACCACCTGCTGTCTTTGGTTCACCCACGCATCGCTATCATCCCTTTATGCAGGCTCATGCAAAACGTTTCCTTTCCGCACCTTATGCTGGCACGGGTTATCTGCCAGGTGTCCTAAGTGCCGCGGATATTGAACAATCAGAATCTAATGGAGCCGGCGGCATTGCCTTGGATCGTAGCAGTAGCAATGCGGGTGACTCTCAGGATTGAGTAGAGGCCAATTGTAGTGGTACGGTCTTTAGACCTTTCGAATAGATACGGAAACTGTCCAGCACCCCCTTACCCTTTGAATCTCCTTCATATCGTGTTAGCCTAGAAAAGGGATTTTTTCCTAATTTTAACATTTAAGTCACAGCGAATCCTTCTTCTCATACTCTTTCGCTCTCTTTCTCTCTCTCTCTCCTTTAGTCTCAATAAGTCTACTATATTATCCTAGCTATGAGTAAATTGTAAATTATATATGTATATGTATCAATGGCATTTCTAGATCAAGTATTGTATCATATGAATCCATCACAAGCCCAGTTAAGATGAAACCTTAAGATTTAGCTGAAATTAATATTATATTGAGATTATATTGTAACTATTGAGATATATATTATATGTATATGTAGCATATATATATATACATATATGTACATACATATATATATGTATATCGCGTATTATTTATTGGATAATACATTTCAAACACTGTGTTAAAGTATTTAATAAATTAAACAAAACCAACAAATCAATAAAAATACAAAAAACTGAATTAAAATCTAAAATTTCTTTTAATTTAATTTTAAACCTTTTTCGACTCATTTATAAGAACAAGATGAATCTCATTTGAAAGAATATGATGAATCAAACAAGATGAATGAATTAAATAGTAGCGTATTATGAGTAACAAATTCAAAATATATCGTTTCGGAAACTGATGATCAGTAGAGTAACTCATTTAAACCTTTCGTAAAAAATCAACCTGATTATCAAATAAAAGATGAAACAAAGTCAAGACCGAAAATATCTAAATCAGCGTTTACCAAAACACTTCTTGTCATTCTAGCCATTAATATATTCTTTTAAACTAATGCTGTGAGGTCTCCAATATCATTCTATATATGCTAACGAGTCTCTTTAACTCCGCTACATTTCCCATTAAATGGATGGTTCAAATAACTTTTATTCTATGTTTCAATTACATCATTAAATAAATAAGCGGAAAAGTCCGACTGTCTTTAAGAATGTGAAAAGTCTCTTTTCAATAAGAAAATTCAATTAAGAAATGCAAATGGGACATCACAAGATCTTTTTAAGAGCCGATTTATTACTAAATTTTTTCAAATGCAGAACAGAGACTTTTCCAATTGGTCATATATATTTCATTTTTTATATAGAAGTTATTTGTTTATCATAGTACATATATAGAATAGAACTTTGACTAATTATTTAACATTTAAGGGATTTTAATTGAGAAACATTGAAAGTAAAAATTCTCAATAGAATAAACAAGTTTCACTAAAAGGAAAACCATATATGTATACTTGTATATAAAATAATTAAAATAAATCGGCAATCTATGAAAACAAATTCTTCCACCAAAAGTCAATATTAATGTAAAAAGAATGATAAAATAGAGTTAAGACCCTTGGGATTGGCAAATAAATTAAATTTTTACTACATTCAATTTATAATCGTGAGAAGTATATAACATTTGAACAAAAGGCCACCCACAATTGGAATGTGCCAGTATCATGAGGCAGGAGCAGAAGGAGTATCACATGACATTTCACAATTATGAGCTTATAAATATTGTGAAGCGTTAAGCCGTATCATCATTATTATCTATTTGGCCAAAACTCGGCGGCACACGACAGCCCGCAAAATTGGGAAAATGAGTAGAAAACTATTTATATAGTTTTCCATGTGTCTGACTCTGGCTGAGTGTGCTATTGTGTGTGTGTGTGAGTCTGTGGGGTAAAGTGTGAAATCCTTTTTCACATAAATGATTTTTGGTTTGTTTTTCGAGGATATTTGAACAAAACAAATTATAATAAAACTAATGCCCCACACACACACACCCCATGCACACTTGGGATGACCAGCCGACATACAATTTGAGAAATTTTACAATAGCCAAAGGGACATAATGGACTGGACAGGACTAAACTAAAGTGAACTGAACAATAATATCGGTTACACGCATGCCGAGTGCAAATTACAAAACTATTTTCAAACATGAGGCTCAATGGATAACAAAATTAAATTATTGGATATCAATTTGTTCTTTGTAAATGTGTGGATGTGTGTATGTATGTGTATATATGAGCACTCCTCGAAAAGTCAACAGGCAACAAGGATAACGTGTGTGTTGTGTGTGTATATTTATTACCAAGGGTATGTGTGTGTGTGTGTGTTTGTGCAAACAATGGACGATTCTATGTACCATTGTCAATGGTTTAACAATGACTGTGGACTGTGGGTTTATACCGACCAGTACAACAGCTCAGCTGAAGTGGACAATGGTAGAGCAGGACAAAGCAGGCAAGCAACTACCAGTAGTCAGTTAGAGTTTTGTTAGAAGGACAAGCTGTCGATAATATCTTAGAGTTGCGTTCCATGTTGTTGTTTTGCGACACAACAATGGTAGCTGGAGGAGCAATAGCAGTGGCTGTGGTAGCATCATGCATATATGCCTGCCACTTGGAGCGTAAGCGGGACACAAAATGCATACAATGTTGGGCATGGAAATCCTTGATAATAAATAGACAATGAATTAATCGCAGACAATTACAGCAAACCAAACCAAACCAAACCAAAACTCAACTCAACTCAATCCAATCCAACCCAAACAGACTAACATATACAATAAATAGATCAAGCATTCGATACCGAGCCCTAAAGGCAGCTAAAAAACAGACAAAAAACGAAACCCTTTTGGCATCTGCTGGCAGATGGCACATAACCTCAAATATCTTCCCCATTACCCTTGCCCTTGTGTCTTCCTTGTCCCTGCCCATGTCTCGTGTGGTTAATGCCAAAAGTGCCGTCAATTAAAAAGCAAACAATTCAAGAAATTGCACATCATTTGAATTGAGAACTAATTCGAATCCTTAGCAATAAAAGGGTTACTTAACAGCTTAAATGCCTCAGCATATGTTGGCCCAAAACGTTTGAGGGTGGTCTAAAGATTAGTTTCATTTATTTGTTGTTATTTACTTTTCCGCGTTTCCAAATGTGTTTTTCTCTCTTCCCCGTCCCTCTCCCTTCCTCACTCCTATAAATAAAAAAAGATGCAACTACTCATTGGGTAACCCAATCTGTGGCTTGACAAGCGAACGGGTCATAAGGCCAGACCATGTACTACTAATTTGGCACTGAGACCGCCCAAAAAAAAAACAACAGCAACAAAATGCGTTTCTCTGTTGTTTTTCCAAATTCGTAAAGACAGAGCAAACAGTCAGACAGACGGACAAACGGACAGATAGACAGACAGATGGGGGGAAGAAAAAACACCAAGAAAAGAAAACAAATGCCATTTCAAGTAGCAAACGTGTAAAGTAGGTGGCCCAGACCTTTTTGCGCCGTCAGAGAAACAAAAAAAGGAGACACCGCTCACGGCACGGTGGGTTAAGTGTAATTTGTGTAGGTAAACGTAAAATAAAAGAGAGAAAATGCAGCTAGATAAATGATTACACAATAGTTGAATTAATCCTTGAACTTGGATAATTGCATTATTCAAAAATTATAAATTTTGAGCAAAGTTTTTAAAGAATTTGCTATTTTATACATATTATTGCAAGCTTTCAAAATAATAATTCAAAAATACTTAATTTAAAATGTTAAGCAATCTAGTTTAACATAATGCTAAAAGAAAGAGCACATGTAAATGTATAAAGCTTAATAAAAGTGATACAATCATGTTAATTAACAGGGCAACAATTAAAATATGTAATAAGCAATTACAGTAAATGATCCCAGTACAAACATCTGCTCCCATAGCATTATTTGGACGACCCTTTGTTCGTTAAAGGATGCTTTCACTGTAAATAAGTGGAGTCCTGAGCTATTGAATCTAACGGAGATTTATTTTATGCGTTGGAAAGTTAGTAAACCAATATTAAGCAATATACTGAATCTCTAAATTTGCTACATATTTCTAATATTTTACTTTTACCTTAGAATTCTAACCACTGTATAAATAGTCGTCAAAGAGGCTGGGATCGCATCAGTCAGCTAATAAGCAGCGTGTAGTCCATCATCATCATCAGTTTGTATAGAGAAACCTGTGTCTGTTGGACCAACTAAAGGCAATGAGAAATCAATTTTTGATTTCTCCCTATACACGTACATATATGTATGTATATACATATATGCCGCCCAAGTTGATGATGATCTTCTTCTCCATATGATTTTATACAGTAGCTGGACTAATGCTAATGGCTGTTCGGTTGTTTGGCTCTTCCCCTTCATACCTAGACTTATTCTTTGATGCATCCACTCACTCGCTGATGTTGTTTTGTTTACATAAAAATTCATAATTTACATATTGTATATGCGTGTGTATGTTTTTGGGTAGTTTTTAGTTTTTTGTTGTTTTTTGTTGTCTCTCAAATGATTTTTTACATTTGCCTTTGCTGCTTTCTTCTGGCTGAAGAAAGGTGGAGGGGTTACTTGAAGAAGATCTGTTCACGTCTTTTATCCTAGCCGACATGTCAATCTTTATACCCTCTATTCCTAACTGAAATGGGTCTATTAAAATACATCAAATGCGTGTAAGTATGAAAAGTACTTTATGAGACACCTAATTGAATATGAATTTGGAATATATAATATACTACATGATATATGACAGATTATATATCTACTTAAAACAGGATATCATTATAGTCGGCATACTCATACTCGGCATAACTCAACATACATTTCTTTCTTTTTTTTATGTCACTACCGGCTACTGTTTTGAGGGGCAACTGTACTTAAGAGAGTGTTTAACTGAATTAAAAACCACATACACACACACACATTAAAAGTGTGGGCCAGCGGGTGGGTTGTATCCTAAGCATCCGTTGCGATCCTCATCAATGTCACCCATCAGAAATTTTTGATTTTTGAACTGCATAAAAGTCACGTGTGCGGAGTTCCTGCGGTTGACAACATCGTGTGAGCCTTCGTGAAAATGGTAGTTGGGGTTGGTTCCGCTTTGCCTTTAATTGTATTTGGGTTGATGGGTTAAAAGTGCGATAAATATCTAATTGCAATACTTAGCTATTTGTTTTTCAACTGGGCAGGGCGTTGATGTTTATCCAACTGTTTATTTGTGTGTGTTTATAATCATTTATATCCTTTGCGAGGGTCACGTGAATTGTTTAATTGGCACACGTTATACAGAAAACTATAGATAAAGCAAACAAATAGAATTTAAAAAGAAATCTATTTAATTCCCCAATTCTTTGTGTATATATAATATATATTCGAATGTAGTGTGCCAGCATTGGAAATCTGTATAAATGAAAACAATGCCCCACTATATTCCTATACTTGAGTCACAAAGAGTTGAGTTGCAAAACGAATAAAATACACAAAATACAATATGCAAAATAAATGCTCAAATAATAAAGAGCCAACACGAAAATGGCAACGTAACTCAAGAGCTACTCCAAAAAAATGCGAGAGTCGACAAGGAACAAAGGGACCAGCAAACAGGCCAAAGAGAATCGAAACAATACAGCAAGAGAGAGAGAGAGAGAGAGAGCTACAGAGACCGAGCGAGAAAGACGAGAGTTGCAAAAACACACAAACCCATAGAGAGAGTGAAAAGCAATTTTATTAAAAATATTATTTCATAAAATTTATTTTCTTTCAAAGTGAAAAGTGCTTGCCCTTAACTTGACATCAGCCTTATTCGGTTTCCTAAAAAGGTTTAAAATATTTATTAAATTTTCATTGGACTTTTATGACTTTTCATTTTAAGTAAATTTTGAAGTAGAATAACTAAAAATAATTATCCTCTTCATATTAGTTTATGGTTCCAAACAACACTGAAAATTTAGTCGATCCAAGTCCCTATTTCTCAATCCAAATGTTTGATTTTCTCTTTCTACTCAAAATGATTGAAAAATGTCTTCAAATAGATGTTTAATATATATTTATTATATTTAATTCAACTAACAAAATAAATCGATCCTTTATAGAACTATTTAAGGACTTCGATTGTATCGTTGTATAATATACAATTAATATATTTATTTTCAAAAGGATTACTTACACGCTCTCGAGTACTTTTGAAATATATTTTACTTTAATATTTCAAACATTATATTTATCGTTTCAAATTCCTTTTATCTATTTATTACAACTAAAAAATAAATATACTTCTCGATGTGAGAGTATTCAATAGTCCAAACCAGGACAAGGTAAAAGAAAATAAGTAAAAATATATATTAATAATGGAAGAAATACATTTTATTTCACAGGCGAATGGCAGCTTTTGCCAGGACATGCCCATGGCCAGGCAGTGGCAGCAACAGCCCTTTCGACCAACTCAGCTCAACCCTTGCCTCTTGCCACATGCCGCTTGCCGTTTGCAATGTTGACAAGCTGAACAAAAAAGAAAAAAAAAAGAAATACAACACAAAACAAAAAAAGAAATAAAATAAAATAAAAAAAGGATTCTCTATAGTTCGCTTTTGTGTGCTTTGTTGTTGAAGTAGTTTTTTGTACCCCTCTGCCACTGCCACCGCTGCTACTTCTACTGCCGCTCAAAGGAAACGCAGCTACAAATAAAATTTTAATCAAAATGTAGTTGAGTGTTGAAGGGTTGTTCTTTGAGAGTATGTGTGCATGTATGAGCGAGTGTGTGTTTGTGTGTGTGTGAATTGTTTCTGTCAATCAGCAGCTTCTTTTGTTGCTGCTGAAGGATACAACTGATATTGATTTCGAGTTGCGGCCGCAACACAAAGGCAACCAATGGGAAAAGTTTCAAAGATATGTACACACACACACTCACACACAGACACACACATGCACATACCACAGTCATGGAAGCGGAAACATTCCTCCTACCCCTCTGTATAGTTTCATAATTACAAATGGCGTTTTATCCAGAACCAAGCCCAAACTCTGACCAGTATGGAACTTTAGCTCACAGTCCTTGTCCATGTTCTGTACCGTCCATGCCCATGTCCTGAGTGCGGCATGCGACATACTTGCATACAAGCATTTGGTTTTATTCACTGCTCTCAGCCTCCTCCCAGCTGGTGGTAAATTTCATTTAAATATGGTTAAAAGCTTGTTGGCAATGCACACCCATGGGGGGGTTGATGCCTGTCCTTCATCCCAATCAAGCAAACAAAGACCAACGACCACCCCCATCCCTGGTTAAGCTGAAAACTCAATTAAAACGGCATTTAAATCATGCGAATTTCACATTTTTACATTACAACGACTACGAGCACGCAAAATTCTTTGGCAAAAGTTCTACAATTTTACATAGCAAGACTTTTGCCTTGACATTTTGTTCTCTCCCTTTCTCTACCCCCTTTCGCTTTCAATTGGAATTGTTAATAATTTGTCCTGACACGAGCATTTTGTCGAATGGTTCTTTAACCCACAGTCAAAATGAAGCACTGGCCTGGAAATGGGCGCAAGTCTGCAATTTACTCACATTTTTATTCAAATTTATTTTTCTTTTTATATATACAACAAGCAGAACGAAAAGATATTATAATACCAAAATATTTTCTATTGAAATTCAATGGGTTTTAACTTTTACGAATTTAATATGCCATAGACAAATAACTCTTACCAATCGAGTAAAAGACATTTTTTATAAAAATAATTTCGCTTTTGAACTCTATTTCATTCTAGCAATTTACCAAGTAATTTTTCAGAATATAAACAAATATATATATTTAGAAAAAGATTGGCAAAAACAAATTTCTTTCCAAAATATCTGAAATAAAAAATTAAAAACACTTTTATTTTACTTAAACATTTCACAAAATACTTAAAAAGAAAAAGTCGCAGCTTTGTTATATACAACATTAAAAAATAATATGAGGAAATAAAATAATAGGCAAATTGTTATTGATATTTCTTTATTCTATACAAGAAAGTCATTATACTTGAATAAGAGACAAAAACAAAAAATGGGCTATAATATCATTCAACACATTAACGACTTCATATTGCGACCACAACTATGCCATAGAAAAACAAAATGAGAAAGAAAAAAGGGAAGAAAAAAACACATTTGCATATTTATGTTTTTTTTCTCCTATTTGGTTTTCTTTTTTTTTGGATTTATTCTTCGGACCGACTGCTATAACATTAGCATTTCTGAAAGGATAATGCTTGCGTTTAGCCTTCCGCGAAATCACTCACTCCAAATCAAACTTCATTTCTTCTGTTGAAGTCGTTTGGCATTTTTCTACTGACATTTTCACGTACTTTTTTTTATATGGTTCCTTATCCACTTATGTGTTTTTGGGATGAAGTGGAGTATGGGAGAAAGGATGTCATTTGTCTTAGTGTGCGTGTGCCTGCGCTTAAGGACCTCGTTAACAAAGTTATTTTGTCTTTTATAACCAACTGGCTGGATGCTCAATTCTGGTCTGTTGTTGTGTGGTGTCAACAAACATAATTTGCCATGTGCCAGCATTAACTTATATACTTATTACACATTTCGATTCACTTGACGTCATGTGGCCATAGAACATTTTATATCGTGTACCATTTGGCTCGTGTTGGCATCCATGGCGTATGAGCAATGCATATAGCGGAGAAGGGGAAAGGGAGACGAATTGTGTCTTGTCATTCTGTTGCCATTGGCGGCGGGGCAACAGCTGGGCCAGCAGATCCCTGCATTCTTGTCCTGTCCTTATTCTTTTAGTCTTTCTTTCTTTCAATTTCCTTCTCTATCATTTCTTTGAATGGGCCCACGCCCACACGCACAATTAATCTTTTGTCGAAGCATTTAATTGAATTGGTCCTGCAAATACATATCAATTACAACCACAATTATATGAACAAAAGACCAATCTATAAGTATAGTATATATAATTGCCAAGTAGGAAGTTCCAAGTGTTCCACTTCGCATTCGAATTTAATTGAATTACAATTTCAGCAAGTGAATGAGAAAGATGAGAATTTCAATCTAACCTCAAATTTGGGTGCCCATGTTATCGGAAATTCAAAACGTTGCCGCGCATGCGCACAAATAAACCGAAAAGTATCGTCAGAACGCGGGGATTATATAAAGAATGCTTACAACTTTTTAACACATAGCACACAAAGAGGAAACAAAGGCCATTCTTATAACAATATCCCAAAATCAAAGCGAAGTTTCAACGTTCTTTTGTGCCCCACTCGCGTGTTCATTGTATACTCGGATATGTATGTGTATCGCATAATGCCCAACAAAATGAAGTTATGTGTAAAGTATACAATAAATTGTATAATAATACATGAGTTCATATATGTACATTAATGTGTTCAAGTGATTTGCGCTGGTTTCCATTGTGCCCCTTCAATTTCACTCGAAACGCAGGCGCAACCTCAATTCAATTCTCTCTCTCTTTCTTTCTCTCCTTCCACATGATGGCGGCAGGAATGATGCCAACTGTGATATGAATATATATACATATATGTATGTATGTACATATGAGAAACTCTGCAAAGCATACACACTTAATTCCAGGAAATTTAGTCTTTAAATGCTGCATATAATTCAAATTCAACATCGGTTTGAGTTGTGGGCTACTTCAGTTAGAGTTGCTTCTCTGAGTGACTTAAGCATTGAAAGGAGTGCCATGTTGCAGGATGAAATCACAAAGACAAGGAAGAATAAAAATATATTTTTATATATGTATGTATGTATAACTCAATTACCGTTACTTTGTTGTAGGTAAAAAGTTAATATCAAATATATTCTCTATTTAAAATATGGCAATCACTTTAGATTCTTTTTAGAAACCATAATAAATTGAAATAGTTTCACATTTAAATTATACAAAAGAAAAACAAATTTAAATGGGGGCTCCTTCAAATTAAAAAATAATTCGTTTCCTCCAAAAACTCGAACCAATTTTATATATCTTTTTTTATAGTTTTAAATAAATATATGTTAATGGTATAACTGAATGTAGGAAAGCAATAAAAATAACAAAATGTCAACAAATATTTCATATTTAGAGTTCTAGGTATGTATATTGAATTTATTAGGTAGATTTTATAGATTTAAATTCCTGAAAATGATTAGTTTGTAAACGCTTCAAAATATCTAATGTACCGCATAATATTCAATTTCCTTAAATTATTATAATTCACTAAGTGAAAAAATTATCTTAACTTCAATTAGAAATCTTTGTGTTTACCTTGCATCTTGCAAACATATTTTCAATACCATATTTATTTTAAAAGTGAATTAAATTCTAATAATTTCTCATATTTTCTTTCTATTTTTCTATAACAGAGAAAATGTCATATATAAATTGCACTGTCACAATTTGATTCATCAATAAAAATATGAGACAAATATGATAAAATAAATTTCATTTTTTCATTGCAAAACCATTTGACGCTCTCTTCTCACTTTTACCGCCACTCGATATACACATACACAATAAACAGGCGTATTGCCTCATCCTTCCCCTATACCCCAAACACTTCAACATAATTCAAAATGCCAGTAAAACATATTTTCCATATTCCTTTCTCAATGGGGGGACGAAATAATGGCGGGACGAGGAAATGAATGGAGACGACGACATTGGCATTTGTGCAAAAGTATTTCAAGCGAAAAATCACACTTTGACATTGTCTGTGGGCACGCTTGAAAACGTTCAATGGAATGGCTTTTGGGTCAGACGACATCAGCAGCCTGGCACAATTATTGCCAATAAACGTCGCATCCGCCCCCTCTCCCATACCACCATCTCAATCTAAATCCCCTCACATACTGATTCTTACTCCAACTAAATACAACGCCCCTTTTATTTTGGACTCGCACACTGCCAGGGCAAAAACACTTTGTAATATTTACCCGACCTCGTAAAAGGTAAAGAGACAGCGGACATGGTGCTGTTGGGAGGGGGGACATTGCCGACGGGTGGCTTTCCGTGTCAAAAGGCAAAGCCAACAATGGGGCAGTAACTGCTGCTGGTGGTTGGTTGGTTGGTTCGTTGGCTGGTTGGTTCCCGGTGGATGGCAACGTCTGTGGCTGACATTCCGCACACCAAAAAATCGAATATCATTTGCTAACCCGCAAAGCGCTCAACAAAATTTCGTCACGCAAAGTGTGTAAATAAGTTCATTACACATTTGATTGAGTGACTGACTGGCACTGGCCCAACTCCTCTCTTCTACCACCTGTCCCTTCTGATCTTTGCCAGGTGTATCTACTGATATATTGAAGTTGCAATTGGCAATTAGAGAACTTCAAATGGAACAACAATTTAATTCAATTTACTGCAAATCAAATGTTGGTGGTAAACCTTTTATTAAACTCAATTCATGGATTGCTCAAGCGTGTTCACCAATTTACGTGGATGAGAGGACTATTGTGTATGTTATTGCCAAGGATAACTGTCTCTGTATCTATAGCTGTATCTGTATCTATATATCTGTGCATCTGTATCCTGAGACTGGCAAGACAAATGGGGGTGCAAATCGTTTCGGTTATGGCATTCTAACTCACTCACTCACTCAGTCACTCACTCACTAATCACTGACCCGAAGTCGTACCCGGAATCCCGCACTACATCACACACCCCAAAAATTCCGAATGTGAATCCTGTAGCGGATGCATTTAATTTATTATTAGAATTATTTATGACAAACACTCACACTGGAAAGGGGTGATAAAAAAGCCGTTATTGTTAAGTTTATTAGACCAGACCACGACGATCCAAACCAAATAAGATAGAAAGAAAAAAAATAAAACCAAAAACCAAAAAGGGTGCCCAACAGTAACAGTGGTTGGCATTCGCATTCCAGATGGTCAAACCGGAAAAATTAATTTAAATGCTACAAACGAAAGATCAAAAAATACTTTTCAGAATTGATTAAAAAAGATTAAACTAAGATCCAATACCAAAAGATCCCCTCGGTTCTTTAATTAATATAACTGAAGAGGTTAGGATATATTCTTCAAACAAAAGAAATAACTAAAATATATAAATAAAGAAATAATAAATAATAAATAATAATAAACCAATTAAAGAAACTTTTGTTACCTGACATCTAACAATTTACACTTTTTCTAACTGATCTTCATTGATACAATCAAAACACAATAATTAGATTCAATATATTTTTTACCTTATTTAGCTAATAAATTTATGGTTAATAATCGGTTATTAAAATTTTCTAGATTTTTATACTGATATTTACATATATACTATTTTTTTTTTTGGTCATCTAATACCATTGTACCTCGAAAAAGTTTCAAAGTTTGACATGATAAAAAAAGGAGAAATCAAATGGTTTTTCTACCACAAAAAAAAATGATCAAAAACAGCTAAAACGCATATTTCATGCATCAGTAGGATGGCAAAATTCCTAACGACAGGACACTCGAACTCCAATTGAGAACCAAACCAACTGACCAGCAACTGACTGGCGACAAGTAGATACACACACACACACACAGACGTACACACTCACTTGAGAGGCCACAACAGGATAACAATTTATCAGCATAGAAAATATTTTTGTAACTTACGAAGGCATAGACCAACTAGAAAGGGGAACAAATTGAAAATTTGTTTTCAATTTCAAAAGTGAAATATGTTTTGGTGACATTAAGCCGATGGAATCAGGATTAGATGCACCATTCATTGAGGACAATGCGAACAGAAAAGGATGAGCATGACCAGCATGGAAATGCTTTATGTGCGGCACGTGCTCTCATCATCAGCATCATCATTATTATTTGGTTTCTTTTTTTTTTATATATATTTGTTTGAAGGTTTGCATTTTATTTTCATTCTTTCTCATAAGTAGCAAATATTTTCAAACATTTGAAAATGTTGTTATCCTTTTAAAATTTAATTTCTTTACATTTGAATCGGCATACAGAGCGTGGGCATATGGCAGCATTTTGTCGCCTGCAAAGGATTAGCGACATTCCAAGTTGTCACCTACAGGCAGAGCAGAATGATAGAGAACTTTCCTTTCGGTAACAAAAAAAAAAAAAAGAAAATAAAACCATCAAGTCGAAGCGATAAATATTTATGCAAATTTTTCTCATTACGTTTGTTGCTGCTGCAAAGTTATTTTCCAAGTGAATTTAATTAAATAAATTATATATTCAGCACATGTTTGGCAAGTGAAAGACAAGAGCACGACTTCGCATCAGTAGGCACCTTTTAATTAATAACAAAATTAATATGCATATTAATTTTGTGATATTTACACGTATTTCCGCAAAATTGAAAATCCCTTTACGTACCTCAAATTTTTATAATGGAACTTACTAACAACATTGAAATAGCGACATTTAGACTTATTAGAAATAGATTTTAGTATTTTAAATTATAATAAATATTGTTTACTTAAGTGTTAACCGATTAATAATGATTTTGGTACTTCATTTTCAATTTCCCCAGCTTCGTTTTAGTAATGCCTTATAAGGAAATATTTATTTTTTCATTACTCCACTTAAAATTTGTAGTTATTCTGAGTTGTATAATATCATAAACCGATTTCAATCTAATTCACTAGAAATATTTGATAAATTTAAGACTTGTTCTAAATTTAATAAATTAGTTTACATTGGAATCATACATTAGAAAAGCTAAAGTTGTAAACTATACGATTGGAAATGAAAACGTATAAAAAGAGCTTTCATTTAAATTTTGCTTCTTGTTCTTAACCCGAGTTAAGCGTCTTTAAACCATGATTAGAGCCACCTATAGAAATTATGTAGCAGCTGCAGATGCTACAGACCAAGAGAGCATAGAATAAAGAAGAAAATGAAACCACAAAAGCCAGTCAGCAATTATTATTTGTGGCTTTTGTACAAAGGAAAATTGAAATGTTTTATTTCTGGTTTTTGTTTGTGGAATAAGGCATATCTTTTAAATACAATTTACACAGCACGCGTTGTTGCACACGAATACAGAGTGAGCCAGAGACAAGGTGCGAGAGACAGAAATAAAGTGAGAGGGAGATGGAGGCACATTATACAATGGATTCAGGTAAGAAGTCGGCCATTTTGTTTATGCGCGCACCACAAAGGCTCGCAAGTCAAGAGGCGCCGGAAAAGCCCAAAGACCACAGAGGAGAGATGGTAAGGGCAAAGGATGGTTAGCAGGAGGCGCTAGCACTTTTTAGTGCAAAACAATTTTGTTTGGGAAATACTGCAAAATAATAATAAAAAAAAAAGGTTTCCACTCTTTCAACACAAAGGTAACAAAACAATGGGAAGCTGCCGCATCTCGAGGCTCCTCCAAGTAACGCCTTTGTACCAGAATTTGCCCCATACTAAAAGCAATGTGTGTGGTAAGATTGCAATTTAATTGCAGTTAAATTGCTAGCAATTTGCCAAACAAATAAATAATAAAAAAATTATATATTTTTTACAAACTCAAACCCAAGAAATACACAAAAATAATCATTTAAAGATGAGAGAGTTCTTGGCCATTGGTTTGATCCCTTGTTCAGTTTCGCAGGCAACTCAGTCGAGTGGAAGAAAAGGTTCAACAAATCAAGGTGAATGTATCTAAAGGATACGTATCTGTATGTGATTGTATGTTTGTGGGAAGGTTGTTGCACTTGAGCTCGAGTTTTATCTCATTATTTGCCATTTCAACATTGAAAACCTGTCCCCGCAGCGTTTATTTATGTTTATGCTTATTCTTACTTATTTTTGTTTGCCCGAATAAATGCGTATAAATAGCATATCAAGAATCTGAGACATATGTGTGGAGACAAATTTCCCAGGCATCTGGCTTAGAATTGTGCATTATCTATAATAATAATAATACGCTGGGATAAGTATCTCATATAGATAGGTATGTATATATATATAATAAGTATTCTCATTTGGAGTACGCTAATTGCAGACAAACCCTTTTGGGCAATAACAAATAGATTTATGATCCCCAGATTCTGGGTGAATCACCTTGGTTATTTAATTTGGTTATTGTATTCATTGACACAAAAGCCAAAATTCAACCAGACAGCCAAACAGTTAGACAGCCTGCTGGGATCTGGTGCCTTGGTGCACTGCCAATTGTTAGAGGTACAAAATAAAAAAAAAACGAAAACCTTTTGCCCATACGAGGGTTATTGCAGCAACTTCTGGAATACCAACCAATTCAAACCAAAAAGTCACCATCTGTATTTTATTTTTACTGAAATTTTGAAATTTAAATGTCATTATGCTAGTTTTTTATTTACCATTCTCAAAACTTTGTAAAGTAACAGTCTAATCTGTAATTTGAGATATTGCCTGTACTTCAGAGAAATACTTTAAGAAATAATATTGTCATTCATTTAAGAATTGTTTGATTTCTTGTAAGCAAATATTTAGTAAATTTTTATGTACGTTTGGTATATCAAATTTCAGCATTATTGACCAAATTAACATTTTCAACGTTAATTATTTTAATATTATGTTTAATTTTAAGAAGAATCTTTAAAAACGAAATGAAAAAGGCTGCAAGAAATCAAGTAAAAATATATTTTATAATATTGAACCTTAATGAAGAATGTAAAAAAGGTGCTTAAATGATGATTGTGGAGTGTATTTATAAAAAACCATGCAGATGCTGATATGGTCAATAGCATTTAAATTAAATTCAGTAAATAGCGCAGACTGATGCTCAGTTTTACCCTTTTTAAACTTAGGTAATCGATGTATTACTGCTAACTGTTTACAAGTTCATAGCTGTATAGAGTTTATATTAAATATTTGAAACATTTCTCAAAAACATTTTAACTTTGGTTTTGCTATTAATTTTACAAAACTGTTAGAGTTGCCCTCTAAGCCCATAAAACTAAGCCCAAGCCAAATATTGCATTTTAGTTGAGTTTATGAATAAAATTAGACTGGGATTTACAGTTGTTGGCAGTAGACATAGGGAGAAAGAGTCGCGAAAAAAAGAGATAAAGTGAGGGATGGAGAGTGGGAGAGAAAGAGAGCTCAGCGCCACATATCAACGGGAAAACAAAAGATAATAAGCGTATCCACTTAACGGTTGCCAAGGGTCGTGGTGGTGGGCGATGGGCAACATTTTCAATTGCGAGTGCCAAACACGCGGTCAAATGGGAAACGAACAATGAGCTGGGTGTTAATACATACAATATGTGCGTGTGGTGTGTGTGTGTGTGTAAGTCCTTTTTGTCCGTAATCAAGCGTAATATAGAGCATACAATATATATTTATGTATGTATGTATATGTACTTGGTAACTCTATATAACAATGGACAGAGCCACCAAGACAAAAATTCAATTTGGCTTGGTAGTGGAAGGGATTAATTCTGGTGGCAATTATCAGCGGCCAAACAAAAGCGATTTATATATCTCAGTCAGGTTAATGAGGAGTTGCATTTGCAAGCATAGATGGTGAGAGAGTGGGTGTAGATCAGATGAGGAGAGGGGCAGCATACATGCAAAACAGATAAAAGTAGCAAGAACCAAAAGCAGTCCAGGCCAACAATTAAATTCCTAGAGAGAAGTGAAGCATATGCAAGAGGGTTATATGAAAAGTTTTGGTTGCAACAATAGATGTTTCCTTTACCACTAATAAATACATATGAAATATTGTAAAGTAATTCTATATATATATTATATATATATATATGGTATGGTAGTTTTAGAAATAGAAGAACTTAATTTGTATTTTTACTATATTATAATTGGCTAAAAGATTTTTATATACTTTATTTTTAAACTAGCTTTAAATATTATTTATTTGTTTTAAATTAGTCCTTTATGATTTTTATACGTTGATGTGCTTTATCTGTATAAGTTAGTTTAATTTAATTTAATCAAAATAATTTTTAGAAAACTAAAGATTTCATAAAGATAAAAAAAAATTGTAACTAAAAAGTTTATTGAAACCTGAAGTCTACCAACTTTAGTGGCACCCCACGTATTGTGGCAAAATGTCAATAAGTTGCAGACAAATTGTAGCCATCCTCCCCTTAACTTGAATGCGACACGCCCACCATGATATGTATCTTCATCCAGTTAGTATTTGTCTATCTAAATATGTCTGTCTATCTCTCTGTATCTTATCTATCAATTTATTTCACATTGCGCATACGCCGTGTGTGTCTGGCCAACTGCAATATTGTTGCTTTTGTTTTCGTAAAACCATTTATACTTATTCAATGCGGGCAAAATTATTTGATCTATTGGAATCAATGAATGGGTCTTGTATTAAAGGCATTTTTCTTTGACTTGAACTTGTTGATAATGACATTTTGTTCTCCTGCTAATTGCTCGACCGCTAATGACTCTTCAACTGGACGCTGGCCAACTGCATACCATTGACCACGCCTCCTGACCATTTGTGCCAACTAAGCGCAATTAATTAACAAACCCAAGCTATGTGGTAGAAAAAAAAAAGAATATAAACACAAAACGAAATGTAGAAATAGAAAAAAATTGTATAAAATGTTGGTACTTCACTAATGGACAGAAAGAAAGGGAGAGAAATAGCGGGAAAAAAAAAACCGAAAGAGAGAGGGAAGATTGTATGCTAAAGAAAATGCAGCTTAATGCTAAATTAATTCCAATTACCAGCACACTTAACCGCATCCGCAGCCGGAACTCCAACTCCATCCATCTCCAACCCCAATCTGAAACCACTCAAGCGCCTTGTCCACTCCGCGGTCAACAAAAGCCACAGCACGCGCTGCCCTTCCAGCTCTCACCCTCTGTCCCCTTTACCTTCCCAGCTATCCATTATCCAGTTCAGCTTCCGTCTCCCCATTTGCCTTTCATGCCAATGTTTTCATATGAAATTATGTTTTAAATACAATTTTTTCCTATACACATTTTTCCACAAGTTTTCTTTTTTTTTTCTTGTTTTTTATTTTTTTATTTTGCCTTGCACTTCTTTGGCTTTTGCTAATTATCAAATTAATTAAGTTTAACAAAAATTGAAATAGGGATAAAAACTTTTCTGGAACTTTGTGCAAAAGTATTCAAAAATGGAATTTTCTTCCACAACTTATCGACAGCGTGGAGCAAAAAAAAAAGAAGAAAAAAAATGAATAAAAGAAAACTTTACGAACAATGTGTCGCCTACAAGGAACGATGTTGCCACGGGCCACGCCCCGGGTGAAAAGTTTTTTACTGTCGCAATTTCTGTCGGGCCGTAAAATGCAGGCCTGAACACAAAGAGCCAACTCTATGCCTTTACATCGTTAACAGAGGTCCTGGTCCTTGCACACAAACACATTCACAAAGGACTGCCCGTTGCTTTAAACAAAACGCACGTGTCCTGAACGCATCGGCTATTCATATGAGAAGTGAAACTGACCTTCTACTCGGACCATGTGCAAATTGTACATAAAACACACACACACAGGTAAAGAAAGAAGAAAACTCAGAAAAGCGCAAAAACATTTAAATTTAATTGGTGGTGTATGGTTGAAGTAAGAAGTGGTTGCCAGTGGCCAAACCCAACCAAATGCCCAACACCCAACCTTGTGTCTACCCAATTGAGTTTCAAAGTTGCAATTAGAGCAGCTTCACTGAGCGGCTGCCTGCCCCCTATCCCCCCTATCACTCGTACAATGGAAACAGTTGGCTCTCAAAGCAGTATATCAAAAAGGAACCCAAAAAAGAAGAAAAAATAGGAAAAAAGAAATCATGTAATCGTAATAAAGAAGGAGAAACAAAAGCGATTCAAAAGAAACAAGTCGCAGGCTATTAAACTCAGTAACGGACAACAGCAATAAAGCATTTTAAATTACAAGGAGTGAATTCAGGAAGAAAAAAAAGTCATTTAGTTAACATAAATTTCTACATTGCAAAAACGGCAATTAGAAAGAGTTTAGTTTAGTTTTCACAGTTCATAAGTTTTTGAAGATTATTTGTTTTTATTTTATTGACAATATATGAAACCATGTAAATTCAAATTTTAATATTTGAATGATTCCAATTCTAAACTCCAAGCATCTAAAACAAAACATAATAAAAACCGATTGGTAATAATTTGAGTATTTACTTTAAAAGGATTTGCATTTAATATATATTATAATGTAATTTGATTTAATGATTGAAAAAATATTTTTAAGTAATGGCTTTATCCTTGAAAGATTGTATACTTAAATTCAATGGAGTGATTTCAATAGTAAAATAATATTTAGGATTAGCAAGAGATAATTGTAAAATAAGTTGGCAAGTCATTCATATATTTCTCAGATCTGTGTAAAATAAACCTACAAAGAAATACAATTAAGCAAATCCAAAAACGACCGGTAAAAAAAAACCTCTTCAAAAACTTTCTCATGCTGTGCGTAAACCAAAGGAAAACAACGTTCATGGAAATCGACTGGAAAATCTTTCTCGCTCTCTTTTTGTTAGCAAAAGGTAAATTGTAAATGAAAAATCAAATTGCATATCGCCCGATACTCCCACCCACATATATATACATACATATATAGAAAAAAAAAAAACCAAATGTGCCAAGAGCCAAATGGTTTTTAGAGTCTGAGAACGATGATGATGATGACGATGAACGTTTGCTTTACACGACATTTAATTGAGAAATAATTGAATAGGTCGTGTGAAGTGTTTGTTTGGCGTTTTGCGAAATGAAATTAGCTTTGTCAAATGTTGTGATGTGTGACATGTGCACGGGTTGAATGGTGCGGAAAAATCTATTGCAGCGTGAAAAACGACGTGTGTTTTGTTAATGAAGTAGTCACAGTAAACGGAGAAAGTCCCCTAAAAGCTCTCTATAACAAACAAACAAACAACAACAACAACAACAAAAAGGAAAAACAAGAATTTCCGTTTGATTGACAAGTTTTATGAGAAATGCAATGCAATTGGTACCAAATGAAAATTAATGCCTTGTGCAATGAGCCAAAAGCTTATAATTGCAGTTGCCAGTAGCCAGGCAAAGCCAGAAGGATGGATGAAAATGCCACAAAATGGATTACCTACCTACCATATGGTAGCTGATTTAATCTAATTGTATCTTTTGTTATCCATAGGAAATGTTTAAATTGCTTATTTTAATGACTTAATAACTTTAAATATCGCCTTAGTCAACCGGTACGTGACAAGACAGAGTTATAGCCAAAAACTTTTGCCTAAACTGACTTGACAGGTGAGAAATTCTGTTAACTCAGTAAGGTCATAGAAAAATTATTTCAAGAAAAATCCATTAGGGGGGAATAGTTTTTTATACCCTGCAACTGAAAGTTAGTATATAAAGCAAGCAATCATTTATGTAATAATAATATAAAATATTTTCTATCTTTATGCTAATGTTTATGAAATAATGCATGCGGATATAGACTATTTGATTTTGGTACAGTTAAAATCTACATATTTTATTTTAGTTTATTTCAGTCATTTACCACTATTTATTTAAATAATCATCAAATACCTATTAAAGGGTATCAAAAATACTTTTCTTTGGTTTGTTCATTTTATTGTTTTTTTTTTATACAAAATATTGTACTTTGTGACGAAACTTTGTATAAGGAAAGAAGCAGAACTATTTAAATATAGTAGTTATCCCATTAATTTTATGTATTTCTCAGTGCAGGTGTACCTCAGATATAAACATAATGGAAGCAAATTCCAAAAGCAATTAGAAAAATGTATATTTTTACGAAATATAAATACCCTATTAAAGAAAAAACAAAGTATTAAGTTTGACCTACATATATACTTAATTAGAAAGTGAAAAAATTATAGATAATATTTTTACAAATTTCGAATTCTAATATTTTAATTAGGATATAAGAAATTAATACTTTAACCTGTTAAATGCAGTTCTGGACATATTTGAAATTTAAAGCTCTTAAATTTATTAAATTTATTGGGTTACGTCCAACACTTTTCATAATTAAGATAAATTCTAATGTTTTATTAAAAATATTTAAATGTCTATTGTGTATTTAGTTCAATATTTATAGAAAAATACTTTGTAAAATATAATTTATTTTTCTTCAATATTTGTAGAAAAATACTTTGTAAAATACAATTTATTTTTCTTCTACGTATTTAAAATTCAATATGCTTTGCTTTTGTTCTTATTCGTTGTGGTCAGTTTTTTGTGAGACATGCTCATGTCTAAGCTATAGAATGAGATAACTGAAGCATAATCATAGCAAGTGTCATAGAGTCCACTATACAACAACAACATAATTAACAATAATAAAAACAACAACAAAATAGAAACGTTTTCCATGAATTCTAGGTTAATGTCAATGCCGGAACATTTATTGGCAGTTGCTGTGACGTTAGTTATTTTGAAAACTGGTTTGCGGTCAGTAAAATGATTCCACATGAATATATATAAACGATTCATTTCCAGTACAGCGCTCTAATATTCAAAAAACCACTCATAGAGTGAAAATGTGTCGGCTAATACTACTATTATCCATCCTTGGAGGCTGTTTTTTGACACTCGCTGTGTCGGATGCAGTTACTCTATATTGGAAACTACCTACACCAAATCAAATCCAACAGAGTCTAGACGATTGCCACAGGCTGGCCAAGGGCAATAATCCAGCAGCATTGCGGTGTTTGGTAAAGGATCTTGGACTATGGACAGATGAGCTTGGTTACAATGCCAAAAGGATAGCTAAAATATTTGCTGCTCACAATCAAATTGAGGAACTAATGTTGGTGGTTAACTATTGCAATCGGAGGGAGCAAAGAATAGAGGAACTAAATGAGTGGGCATATGAGGCATATAAATGTGCCACCTCAGGTCGATTTGGCCATTGGGTTAATGAATATATGAATCATGAAACGGATACAAAATAAACCAATATGCTTAGTAAAAAAAATAAGTTTTTATTGATAAAATATTCTGAAGAACAGAAACTGAATTTTACAAATATTTCAGTTCAGATCACTTGTTTGCCTTATGCTTTGACACTGTGTTGGACCAACTGGAGATTGGCTCGCATGAAGCACATACCGCCACGATAGGCCCAAGTGCAGGTGTCGCTCTTCTGTTCATTGTTGTCCGCACAGTTGGCAATCTTCTGATGTGTCTCATCGCTATGATCCACTTGTTCGCCCTTGCTGCCAGCTAGCTGCTCATGTATCTTGTGGACATCGAATCCCTTATCCTCATCAAACAGCCCAAAGTTTTCAAATACACAGCGTATATAGCAACGAGTCTTTTCGTTATCCGGAAATTCCCATTTCTTAAATTTGGCAATATCATCCTCTTCGGCATGGACACGTTCAACGCATATATTACGAATTCTGATCAAATCTTCATGAGTTTTTACCACATAAGCATCTCCTTGATGATCATGATGATGCTCGTGATGATCGGCCCATGCCACAGACACCAATAGTACTATAAGAAATAACTTCATTCTGAGACCTTTTAAAAAAAAATGAAATTACAACTGCACTTTTTGCTGCGCTAAGCATTTGTATTTATAGCAAATTAAAGTTTGTTTGGCTTACATCTGGGACTATCTAAACAAATTCACCTACAAAAAGGTCAAACTGTGATAACAGCATTATCAGTCTCAACTGAGAGGAAAGTATTTGTTTCTGATAGCGTTAGTTCAATGCGCTGAACAGCTGTCATCAGGTCCAAGTCTGGATTGAAAGATAATAACAATATGGAGTTAATTAAAAATGGTTTTATTTTTTATTTTAAATAAAAATAAGAAAGTCTTGCATATACATATACCTTAGTAACTTGGATTTTATATTTCTTGAAAATAAAAATTTAGTATTCAAATTTCCCGCAAAATACTTTGTTTCTTGAAAAGCGCCCTCTATTTAATGAACTGTTTTCGCAGCGGCGAAATTAAGTTTACGGCGAAGATTCTTTTTTGTAGAGGGCGTTGGTTGACAAATATATTTCGGCGCCAAAGTTTAAACAATTTGATGACTCAAAAACTTTTTTTTTTTAATAAAAATTATTAAAGAGTACTCTTTTTCTATCTATGGAAGTCATTCTAGCCAAACGATTCTATAATAGATCGAATCAGTTACATTTTATAACAAAAAAATTTAACATGTGAGTGCATCTTATTTAAAACTTACAAACAATATGTTTTTTAAAAGAAAATTAGACTGTCGAAATAGAAAAATAAACATTCTTAGTATAAATTGGAAAAATTCTATGTTTTAACTTTATTATTCGATATTTTTTTGCATTCGCCGGTGTTCAAAACTTTTTCTTTTTTTCTCAATGATCCTTGATCTTTCACAAAACAAAAACAAACAAGAAATTAAACAGTAAAAAAACAACTAATAAAACTAATAATACCTGACAGTTCAGATGGGTCAATAGAGAAAAGTTCATGGACTCATTACGCCAATCAAAACAACAAAACTTGGGGAAAGCGAAAGTTCAGCAAAATAAAATAGACAACAACGAATTTGTTGATTGACCCCAACATTCGAAAGAGCTTCAGACCTGATGGAGTGTGGGTGGGTTGGACGACACCAGACCGACCACCAGCACTACCATTATCACCATTTGTGCCCGTGATCGTGACTGCAGCGAAAAAAACAAAAACAAATGATGGAGTTGAGCTGGTTACCAACAATGGAACATTCGAATGGCAAACATGGCCCGGGGATATCGGACAACTAAGTTAAACAATAAAATGGGTTCTGATCTTTGAATTTTGTTGTAATGAAAGTGAAAATCAGCTAAGCTCATTTGACATGGCCTCCGAATGGCAAGAGATTCGAATTGAGTGGAGAGTTGGAACCAATAGGATATCCAGTATTTCCCCCGCTTGATTCTCTTATACTTTCGCTTAGTTTTGATTGCAATCAATTGAATTGATAAAGCAATTAAATTGAGACTTATGAAGAAATTGCCATTAAAAACCGCGATTTTAATACACTCTTTCAGGAATTCAATTTAAATCTAAAACGATATACTACAAGAGTAATAAATTAGAAGTCCAAAAACAATAAAAGAGAACGAAATCCAAAAATGTACAATTATGGGCAGACAATAATTGGATTAGAAGGGTAAACTATCATTATCATGTATTTAATGCTTTGGAAAGTGGTTTAAAATCTAATAATTTATTATTTGCTATCTTTAAGAATAAAACAAACTTGATCAGAAAATATAAAGAAAATATAGGTTTTCATATTCGATCGTGACGTTGATTTTGTGTGTTTTCAGTTTAATAAACATGTAGATTTCCTATACTTTCTGTGTTACCAAAATTATTTTACTATATAAAGAAAGAATAAAATTTACGGAAATAGTTCAAATTGAATTTTATCCCAAGTAAAGCAAAATCTATATGGTATCAATGTTTAATATTCAAACAGAAAATGTCCATATCCTATGTTGAAGGAGTTTTAAAAAGAGTATACATCTTTCGTTAATGGTAAAGTTATTTCAACTATGATTCAAAGGTATAAAAAAGTAGGTGGTGGGCCCAGCGTTGAAAACGTTTGTTCAAAACGCGCATGCGCACCGTCGTCACAGTCAGTCGAAGTCGAACTTCAGCAGCCTCCGCGTCGTGTGCTCCGTTTTGGTTTTTTTTCTTTTATACTTTTTATAAATTTTTGCCTTGTTTAGCTCTACTTAAGCTTAGTTGCCGCTGCACTTGGTGTTGTTTTGCATGTGCAATAAGAAAGATATTGCAATAATATTATTTGCGGGCAACTTGTTTTTCAAAGTCATTACGTGTCGACGACGTAGCTGAATAACAAATTGTGCATTTTAAACCGCATTTCGATCAGCGATTGCAACGATCATTCAACAATTCATATAATCTTGGTATTGGTCTTGGAATTGGAAGTGGAATTGGTCTTCCTGACTCTGCTGATTCTTTTGGCACGTATTTTGCATACAAAATGGATAAGGTAAATTTTCCCAATATTTTCTTGTATTTCATTGAGTATTTAATTGGACTAGATGCCGCAATTCTGTTTCACTTTCACTTTCAATGTACAAGTCAGGTTTAAGGTTACATTAAGTGACCAATTTTGTTGCCTTTGAACTGGTTGGTCTTAGCCATGACTCTGCTATGATTTCTTATATATATCAACTCTCCAATTGCTTGCTATTTTATGGCTGAGTCAGAGTGTCTAACATGGCTTGGAGAACTGGAATAAGAGCGTATTAAACTGGGTGGCAGTCTATTCACTCTATAGTGAATATTATTTCATATAATTGAAATAAATATAATTACAATAATTAGCATTAGTTACGTTAAATGGATTAAGTTTAGTGTTTGAAATGTTTAGATTCTAATCAACAGCAAGTTAATTATCAAAGGGATATCATTAATTTATGGTCAATTAAAAAACGGTTTTTTAAATTAAACAAATTAAAACTAAATTTTAACAAAGTATTGCAAAATCAGATGAGGAAATCTGATTAATCTGAACTTGAACTCTTTTAATATAAACCCCCTAAAAAGAGATTAAAATTGAAAGTATAGTAAAACATGAAAATTATATTTTCATTTTTTTATTGATTTTTTATTGTTAAACTATAAATTACTTCATTAGTATAAAGGCTGCAGAATACCAAGTCAAGTAAAGATAATATATTTATATAAATTAGATATATTTATTTTATAATAAATAAACCGCTTCAGAGCTTCTTTTAAATTTTAAAGAACATGTCGAACGCACAATTTAGGAATATGTCGAATGCTTAATCAAGGTCATTATTGTTCATAACTTTGTTTAATCGGTTTAACACATATTGGGAAATTTTTTAGTTGTTTTTCACAAAGTATGAGATAACGATAAGGAAAAATAAAAATTTCCCAATGTCCATTTAATGAAATGAGATTAGGCATCTCATCCACGGCTAAGCCATTATGGTCCATCAAAGAGATGCCGCACTGGTTTGAACTATCACTTTTAATAGACGTAGATACAAACACACACACACACACACACACACACACATATATATACTGATTTTGGTTGGCACTCAATGTGGCCCAATTTCATCTCCATTGACTGGGACTGAAGTGCACTCAAACACTTGATTATTACCGATTATTGTTTTGGTCTTCAGTTTGAGATACATTTCACTGTGGCCGCGAAAAGGAAAAGCGTTGAAAATTGCTCTCCAAGATCTATTCAATTTTGAAAGCACAGAGATCAGCATCAGCAGCGAATCGCGTGGGTGGAGAATGAATGTTTTATTGCTTATTTTTATTTTTATTATTATTATTTCTGTTTAGGCCAAAGGAAAGTCAAAGTGAAATGCATATGGAAAGCAAAGCAAATTGCCAGACACATACATAGAAAAGATCGTGGCTGGCCCAGCCCAACTCAGCCAAGTTAAACTATGTCTGGGCCATAAACATTCATAGGTAATCTAATCTGAGATGAATGCAAGATCGGCTCAGTTCCAATTGCATTTGCATGCCCAAGTGGGCAACTAGTTTAACCGGACCTAGAGACAAACATTTGTCTAAGGAAAGCCTCAAAGAATTCCACATTGTTCCGTTTCATTTGATTTGGCTGTCGGGGCTCATAATCCAATTAAAGGAACAATCTACAATTCAATTCAAAACTAATGAACTGTAGTTAATTCATAACAATGGTAAAGACATGTGTTGATTGTTGTTGCAGTATCTTGGGAGATCGAAGTTCGTTCGCTCAGTCGATCGATCGATCGATTGAAAAGTGAGAATGTGTTTATGAGAAGTTTAAAATTGATTTTTATGCTATTTCCATTACTTGGGCTTCCTTATCTCTATGATTATTTGGCTACCAAACTTCCGCCAAAACTTTAACCGATTGTGCGTAGTCTAAACAATTCATTGATTGATCATCGATATGGCAATCAATTAAACAAGATTTCTTGACATGATTTGTGGCGTTAAATGTTCATTGTGACAAGATATAGGGAATTTGAAAGTGGGTAGATCTAACCAATATGTAAAACGAACAAGATTAAATCAATGAAAGGGATAAGTTTTCAGTTTGATATGATTACCAGTAGGTTTTAAATTTAACCCTTAAAAGCCCCAATGAATGCAGTAAGAAAAATTATGTAAATTCTGTAAAAGTCTTCAATGGATTAATAATAATATAATAACATTTCAACAACTTATATTACTTATCCGACTTGTTATCCAAAGTCAATCTCAGTATAACTAAATTTATTTGTACATATATGTATGTACATATATTATATCTGCAATTAAATAATAAAATGGAAATTCTTTTCTATATTATATTTTTCCTATTTGTTTCATTTGCAGCAAACTCTTTTATTTCTATGTCTGGGTTTGATTTTATGCCTGGATACTGATTCAACTTTTGCAGCTCGTCGATTACGCAAGAAACCAAAGGTTTATAATGCCCTGATCACTACGGATGAGAATCTAACATCAAGTCGCGCCTATCCTGTTATACAACCAACAATACATGAGCCAGGCTATGCACCATTTGGTCCTTATAATCCTTATGGCTTCTATAGTCCACCGGTGGTGAGATTCGGACAACCTATTGTGCCGGGCTTGGAGCCGAATGAGCGGGTAAATGTTAGGGGAACTTTAATTTAATTTGTTACTAAGATAATTAATTATTTAGTTGCCATATCCATTACCTGCTGGTTTTGCAACGGGCTATGAGGAGGCACATTCGATTCGCGGCCAGCCCCAAGAAATTGCTGCTCCAATTCAAGCAGAACGTAAAGAAATGACCAAGGAGCAGTTGCCATTGCCGCTTAACGAACAAGGATTACCACCAGTACTAATACCGCTCTCTTCCCAATATAATGGCCACCCGACCCATCTGCCGCCATATCCATTTAGCCAATATCCGGTGATATATGATCAGGCGGGTTATATACGACAAAACTATTTACCGCCCTACGATTACTATCCCACCCAGGGATATCCCACACGCAGTGATCTAGCACAATTGCCTCAGCCTCAACAGCAAGCACCGATCCAGCCCCAATCCCCAGCCCAATCCCAGCACCAACCGGCTGGTCAACAGGTGGAGCACATACAATCATTGGCTTTGGATAATCCAAATGCCACACCAAGTTTTGAGGATATAAAAAATGGTTCAGAAAATAAAAATATTAATGTACCGGACGTGCCTCCACCACCAATACCATCAGGACAACGTTCCAGATCTAAGAAAAATTGATAATTTGAGGGTAATAACCCATACAAATCCCACGTATTTATTACCATTTTTGTATTGTAAAATTCTCGTTTAACCCGTAAGCTAAGTAAAGAAACAAAAAAAAAAGAGTTCACAGATAAAAAATAAAATAAAATAAAATAGACAACGAAATGAAATTGTATTTTTAAAAGAGGTGATTGAACTTAACTTGTTGCTGAATCCCTTAGGGAAATGACGATGATGCAGTCGGAATCTAGACTGATCTGCTTTCGCTTTCAGCTGACCTCAGGGACTTACCCAGAGACATTATCTTGCCCATATAAATGCTGCCCATGCAGCTGGAGAGAGTCGCAGTTTGCAGAATGAAGTTGACTTTAGCTTTGTTAGTGATTCTAGGCTGTTGCCTCTATTGCCTGGGTAAGGAAAATTCAATTGCAAGGATTGGAAATTTATTTAAATTTAATTCTATTTTTATCAGCGCATGATAATATTGATATTGTGGCCACAAAGCCACCGTTTTTACGCAGTCGCTATAGCCTACGCTGGCGTCGGACCACAGAACCAATAACTAAAGAGCTAATTTTCACTTCAACTGATCATCCCAGGGCCCAAGGCACAGCAATGGCTACATCAACAGTCGGCACAGATTACGATTACTATGGAAATGGCGAGGCGGAAAATGTGGTTGCTAAGGCACAACATTGAATTTTTTGATAATATACATATATGTATCTACATATATACAATTTAATCACTTACAATTAATCCTCATTCGATCTTTGGGTTAATTTAATTTCGAAATGATTATATCTTTCAATTAAATACATTTTTGTAAGATTACAATTAAAAATATTAAGATTTCAAAGCAATTGTTATTTACAAAATAACCATCTAAAAATTATCAATTTAAAAATTTTATAAATAAACAAATTAGGAAGCAGCAACATTTATTTCACTCAGCAAAATCTTAAAACAGTTTCCCAATATTTAAATTACTTTGGATTCGGTTAAATCATGTAGAATCTTAATTAGATCTGTGAATTTAATAAGGCAATATTAATTAAAAGAAAACGTAATTCTAAATTTATTGGTTAATGTTTATCATTGTGAGATTAAGTCCCTCAGCATCCAAAATCCATTTGATCAATAGCAATATAATTTCATTCACTATTAGATTAGAATAGAAATATTTCATAATGTTGGAGAAATTTGGTTTATTTTAGTTTTGCACACTTACCTGAATTTAAATAAGTAACTCCTATAATATTTATACATCTTATTTATGTTTGCTGGATGAGTGATGATCCCGGATTATTATTTTACCAGATATTCGTATTTGTCATATTCGTTATTACTTATCTCTGTTTTACAATATACATATATTGATAATATTGATTTTAATTGACTTATATATATTAAGTTTCACATAGCTTATATATACTTAAAAACGTTTATTTCAACATTCAACAAGAAAGTTTACAATCTAAAAGAAATTTTATTATATGGATAATAATGTTTCAGGTTAAAAAGTACAAAATAATTTACTGTAGTTATGGTTAAATGGAATAGATATATTTTTGTACATATTGACAGTTGCAAGAGATGCAATAATTGAAAATAAGTAAACTCAAATACGAGTCAGGTAGCTGCTTATTGCACCAGATCTGTGAAATAAAAGAAATAAAATAATTAGTGTATATTAAAGAAATGTTGGTTAATACAGATTAGAATTGGTTTAGTTAAGGTTTAAAAACGCACCTGTTTTAAATGAAGTGGATACTAGATGAAATATATATATTGATTTTGTAGTTTACTCGAGTCCAAGTAGAAGCAGTGTACTTTCCTTCAGATCTGCAATAATAAGGAATAAAAACTCTAATTAGTTAGAGGAAACATAAAACTTAAGTTTATTCACAAAACAAAACTCAGAATTCGATCATCAGATTACTAGAGTATTTTTGGGGTTAATTTCAAAACCAACAAACTGGACTTAATTTACAAAAAAATCGAATATTTCGAGTTGACTCACATAAAAAAACTTTTTTGAGGACTTTATTTCACAAATAAAATTTTACCCGCGCCTTATCCGGCTCAAGTGTTGTCAGAATAATTTCCGTACCAGGGTTGCCTAAGCAGCGAATTAGGTTAAGTTAACAGGACTGTTAATTTAAACGTTTACTGTTAATGTAACATTGCTCGCAGATGATTATGTTAACTTAACATTGCTCACAGATGATTATGTTAACTTAACTTTGCTCCAAAATGAGTATGTTAACTTTACAGAGACTTGAACGTAGACTTAGAAAAAAATTGAGCGCCGATGTGAACGGAGCAAAAAATCATAAAAAATTTATAAATATCAAGTCCAATAATATGTTTTTTTAAGTAATTGCTGTTTTCTTCAAATTCGCAGATGTTCTATAAAATAACCGCATTCGGGAGATCGGCTCTATTTGCGAACAGCTCCCGTAGAGTGACATGATTTTCATACAAAATCCGTTCGGTCAATTTTATCATGATTTTTCTTCGCATTTTTATAATATACATTGCTTATAATTTATTTTAAATTTCTTGTAAAAGTATAATTATAAATATTTAAAAAGTGCGCGAGTCCATTAGAATAAAAACTTGAGATTTCTGCTCTTAGACGGTCACTCTAATTAACAACACGTGCAGTGCTGAGTTTTGTTTTACAAATTTATTTTGATTTTTGTGGACACCATGGGACGCGGCAAGAAGAAAGTGCATCCCAAAACGCGTACGGCTGCCTTTAAAGCCAGCGAACCAAGTGAAATTGTCGAGGCTCCCCATTCATTTGTTATACACCGAGGTTCATGTCCATATATAACAGATTTAACTCTGGATTTTCGTCGAATTATGGAACCATTTACGGCAACAAATCTGAGAGAGAAGCGGATGAATCGCATCAAGGACTTTGTCAGCCTGAGCAGTTTCTTTCATGTCTCACACATGGCTATCTTCAATAGAGCATCAACCCAATTATCGTTTAAAGTGGTACGCCTGCCACGGGGCCCCTCGCTCACGTTCAAGGTATGTGGAAAGAAACGGTACAAAGAAATAGTATGATTCCTCTTTTTGGTTAAATAGGTGCATCAATTTACTCTAGCCCGTGATGTGATCTCTAGCACTAAGAATCAAATGATTGATCCAGATCACTTTAAGCACGCACCTCTGGTCATTATGAACAACTTTAGTGGCGATGGCAAGCACCTGAAATTGATGGCCAACACATTTCAAAACATGTTTCCCGCCATTAATCTGGCCCAGGTTAATATTGGCACCATAAAACGTTGCGTTTTATTTTCCTATAACCCAGAGACCAAATTGGTTGAGATGCGGCACTATTCGGTGCAAGTGGTACCGGTGGGTCTAAAGCGTTCGGTGCAAAAGATACTTAAAGGAAATGTACCAAATCTGAATAAATGCAATGAAGTGGTGGACTTTGTAACCAGGTAAATACCATCATTTATAAATTTTTTGAAATGATATACCAATATATTTTCTTTTCTTTTGTAGAGATGGTTTTGCCTCGGAATCGGAGGCCGAGGATGACGAGCAATCCCATGTAGTGCTGGCTCAGACTTTGAAAAGCAAGGGCAACCTGGAAGATAACAAGAGTTCCATTAAATTGCATGAGATCGGACCACGTCTTACTTTGCAATTAATTAAAATCGAAGAGGAATTGCTTACGGGTGAAGTTCTTTATCACGATCACGTTATCAAAACAGAGGATGAGAAGGAATCAATGAGAAAAATTATTGAGAAAAAGAAAAAGCTTAAGGAGCAACGTAAAAAGGAGCAAGCAGAAAATAGGGCACGCAATTTAAAACTAAAGAAGGCAGAAAAAGTGCAGCAAAAAAGAAACGAGTTTAAGCAAGAGGAGCAAGAAAGCGATTTCGACGATGATGCTCAGTACTATAAAGAGGAAGTAGGCGAAGAGCCAGATGAAGGTAAAGTCATTCTAAAAATACAATTTCTTTCGCTTTCTAATTTTTTTTATTTTATCCTTCCAGAACTATTCAAGCATGAGGAGAAATCATCGAGAAAGCGACCAAGTCTTCCAAGCCACATGAAATTCAAAAATAAGAAATCCAAATTGGACAACCAGAAAAAAAACAACAAGCTGAAAAAATCCAAATAAAAGTTTAAGGCAAAATACATTTATTACATACATATGTCCTTTTAGCTAAACATTCGTTGTACCACTTCCTTGTAATGTGCTTCACTATCCTTCCAGCTAGATGCTATGTTCTCTTTGAGTTTTCTGAATTCCTTCTTCTCCTCCCACTTTGGCACACGTTCTACCATACTTTGAGCTTTGGCAAACTCCTTAAGATGATAGTAGGCCAGAGCCCGCCTATAGATGCTTTTCTCGCTTGGGCTTTCGGTAGACTCCACGAAATCGGTGTGATATATAACATGTTCATAGCGTTGCTCCTGCAGCATACAGGCAGCTAAATTAGTCTGCACCTGTATGAATAGAGCCTCAACGGTGCTGCCGTTGATGCCATTCGACTTTATGCTCAGCTTATCGAAAGGTTTGTAAGTAATTAGTAATTTGGCAGCCCGTGTAAAGTACTCGAAGGCGAATTTCGGATATGCCTTGAACATTTGAACGCCGCATTCCTTGTAGCTCAGAGCCAGGTTGTATATCTCAGACGCATTAAGTTTATCAACCTGCGTATTTGTTAAAATCTTTTCCAACTTTAGTTCGAGATCAATTTTTTCCCCCGATTTGGTGGTAATAAAGCAGGCCGATGTCTCGCCTGGTAAAAACTGTTGCAGTAATATTTCCAAATAGTAGTCCACGGGAGTTACGGAAGTGCCCATCTCCAAGCAATGGGAAATGGACGAATCTACCAGATATTTACTAGGTCGGTTACACAAGTTCTCGCACTTTTTGACTTTAAATTGAACAGTACTAATCGGAAGGGGCTTCTCCATATTACAATATTCCAAGCTGAGAACCTTCTTTTTTAGTCCCCGGGTTGAGTCCTCCCATTCGTTGCCCACATACCATTGCATTTTAATATATTATTTCAAGTAACCTCAACTCTAAAATTGCAAATATGTTCGTGCTGTGATTTTCAATTATTGTATTTGTTGCTGAAGAAGGGATTACCGTATTTTTATATTTTTCGTCCAATTTTTGTCCAATCGTAAAAAACAGAAACAACAATTCCAGATGTTAGTCGACTACATGATGCTGTTAAATTTAACAGAGTTGTAAATTAAAAGTGGACTAGGTGGCGCTAATGGGCATTGGCGCCACATTATAGCTCAACTTACTCGCGCACAATAAATTTGAATTGATTTTCAAACTAGAACAGAGAGACATGAATGTTTGTTCTTTGCATTAATTTTTACACAATTTATTTTAATACTAATTCAATATATATATGTCACCTAAACTAAAAGCCCATTCTCATGCCAATTGGCCTTCAACAAGCTGCATTTCCACTAAACAGGTTTTTTTTTACTTATTATTAGGTTATGTGTTCTTTTATAACTTTTTGCATTTTCTTCTTTAATAAAAACTTTTATATACATACATTAATACATTTAACGCGGAAGCAAAAGCTGTAATTGTGATCAACATCAAGATCACAATTAACGAACGATCTCTCTCTATAATATACTTTAATTTTAAACACGATTTGGGAAATTTGCTATTTTCTACATACAATATCTAGATGTTCTACATAACTATACAGCTATAGATCAATAAAATAATTGGTATTACAAATACGTAGAGCATCAACTTGTCTAATTTTGTATTATGCATTTACCGGAAAGTTGTTTTAACTACAAATCGAAGATTTATATTTTGGGGACAATTTACGTGTCTTTTTCTTCTTTACACAAAAAATATATTTAATTTAATTTTAAATATAACTTACATTAGATTTATTATCGCAATTGAATTTTTACTTTACATTTAACAAAATTTGCGTTTTTAAATTTGAATTTTTTTTAGGCAACAGGCAATGTAAATTAAATTACAAAATGTTTCATTTTATGAGAGAGAAATTATTGTGATGGTATTGTTTTGCCAATTTTCTTGTATTTCTTAATAAAGGAACTCTAACTATATATAGATTATATAATTAAATATAGTATAGACTAACATATTCTGTGTGCAAACTGTAGATTCTTTTTTACTCAGCTTTTAATGGTTTGTTTCTGTTTTCTTGATTTGTATTTGAGCTAATTAAACACTTATAACTAAACACACCACACAAACGATCCGATTGATGGACTGAAGAACTGACCCTTGCCTAAAACTAAGTAGTTAAACTAATACAGATTTCTGTTTTTAGGTTTTATATGGATTACATATATGTATATCAAACCTTACAGCCAGTTTGTTGCAAAACTATTCAATTAATATTGATTGTGTTGTTTTTTGTTTATTGATTTTATAACTTCATTAATTCATTAAATGTGTGTGTGTGTGTGTGTGTGTAGACGCTCAGAGATCGCAGTTATCCTTGGGTTCATAACAGTTTCCGTTTTATCCGTTTTAGTATAGACGAGTCTCAATGCTGTTTCCCTTCTTTTTCTCTTCTGCTGGCCTATTATTATCATTCATTCATTCATTATAGTCATCAATATTTTCAAGATCAACATCATCATAATCCACATCTTCTAATTCTGGGTCGGTGCCATCCTCATCTTCCTGTTCCTGCTCATCATCTTGCTCCTCTTCTTGATCATCATCATCCTCGCCATCCTCATCTTCTTCGCTGGTAGAGGAAACTAGATGTAACTCCCTAAGCTGCCTTTGAACAAAATGTTAATGTTCCATCAGAGCCGCTAAAACAACAATGTACATGTGATATGATTATGCATAAATCATTAGGTGAAAGTCTCGCAATGCTTTAGTCTCTTACGTGATGGAGTGCGTCCGGTCTTGTTCTCATTGGGGGTAAAATTTAGAAAGTCCCAAATCAAAATTGTATCGTCATGGGAGCTACTAACAATCTGAAATTCATCAAATTGCAAGCGAAAAACGCGTCCCGTGTGTTCCTAATTGGGAATAAGTAAAAAATATAAGCAATCTACTTTTAAATTAAAGTTCCTTTATCTGGACGTACCACAAGTGTGTTTAAGCATAGCGTATTAGAAGCTGCACGGGGATCTAGAGCAGCTACCAAGTCCCAGACTTTAATCTTTCCATCATAGGCACCGCTAACAATGCGTTTCGTATCGAAACGTATGCAACGTACCAGTTCCTCATGACCCTCCAACACGCGCAGACAGGCTCCGCACTCGATATCCCACAGTCTGAAAATAGGAAGTAAGTTACTACTTTAAACGTTTTTAGGATAAAGCAAGTCTGATATTTTACCTTATGGAATTATCAGAGCTACCGCTGACCACTAAACGATCTCTGTACTGAAGACACGCAATGCCACGTTTATGGCCATTTAAAGTACGCACAAATTCACAGCTCGATGTGGACCACACCTTAATAGTGCGATCCCCACTGGCAGACACAATATATTTTTCATCAAAATCCACTACATTGACAGCAGCACGATGACCCACGAGGACACGGCGTAGCGTTATTTCGCTTGGTGAGGTCATATCCCAGACAGCAATGGAACGATCCTTAGAGCATGTGACCATCATACCGTTGTTAAAACGCAAATGTAGAACCGCCTCACAATGATGAATTAATGTGTTAACCATCTCGCCAGTATTGACATCCCAAACTCGTACTGTCGAGTCGCTTGAGCCACTAATAATGACCTTATCGTCATACTGCAAGCACAAAACCGAACCAGTGTGGCCCGTAAGCGTCTAGAGAAAAAATAAAAATAAAATTAGCTCAAAAATCAATCATTTATCATAATATTTCTCTATCCTCACCTTAACACATTGCAGACCCGTGCGATCCCAAATTTTAATAGTATTATCTCTTAAACCAGACACTATTTTTCCATCATCGTATTGCAGACAATAGACACCCTTAGAGTTCTCGGAACGGCAATTGATACGGCGTAGCATATGGCGTCCGGTACGCCAATTATTCTCTATGCTATCAATGTCCTGAGCGAATATTAAAAGAGATGATCGTAAAAGAAATCGAATTCACATTCTATCTTAAGGTCTACTCACATTCATGATTTTGGGAAACAACTCGCGATGGAATGAATGCGGTCGTTGTGTTTGTCCTGGCCGTGGCTTAAACAGATATTGCATCCAATTTCGACGTTCAGCTAAACCACGCCATAGTGAATCTGTGCGTACTTTGCGCTCAATTAACTTTTTCCATAACATGCCTTCCGATATGACACGAAGCCATTCTTTGCATACTAATTCAGCCGATTTTAATGATTCGGCATCCAAATATGATAATATATTTTCGGCAATGTGATCCAGTCCTTTTACTGAAATCAAAAAAAAAAAAGAAAAAAATCAAGAATATAATATGATAAGAATTAATAAGTGTTCTAACAAACTAATCTCCTTTTAATAAAAACTATTTTGGCTTTAAATACAAATTCAAGTAGTAAAAACTGGTTTGTGACTACCACCGTATTAACTAGAAACTTATTTTATAGATACAATACTGTATATTGAATTTAAGATATCGTTCGATAAAATCGAGTACATGGCATATCTTAGTTTTGGCAACCTTGTTGACTCATGCCAGCTTTCACTTTTTTGCTGTTGGTCTTATTGTTGGTTTTGTCGGTTTAATCTCCGCTAAATGAACATCTTTTTAGCCAAGGGAATGACTAATCAATTTATTTATAGGTGCAACTGCCTGATATATGTCTGCTCTTGGCATCATACTACTCCCACGCACACAAACACACACACACACACACACCCTATTCTCCTCCTACATCAACCATCTCCTTCCGCTCACCCTCCGCCTTCCTATTCTGTTTAGCAGATGCACCCATCTAACGGCATTAAAATGCACTTAGCCGACAAGTCAGTGGAAATGGAGGTGAAACAGCACATAGAGGAAAGGAGCGTAACCAATAGACCAAACATAGTACAATATTTACATGTCCCATAAACGGTGGGCAAAAGGGAAGTTCACAGCGGAGTTGATGCATTGACAGCCAGTCGGCTGACTGACTGACTGAAGTGCTCGCATACTTGCCAAACACAATTAAAAATGTGCATAACTCGTAAATGGCATTCAGAACAGTGTCGGAACAAAGAAAGTTTCAAGTCCTTTATTAAATGTAATTATTCATTATAACAGAATTGTTTCGATTTTGGTATTTAAATCCGTGCTTTGGGTGTCCGATAAAAATGGATTTATTTCATACATATATAGCTTTTATACATTCTGTCTGACGGCACATCTTTTCTAATTTCTCTTTTAAATATTTAATAATTTTTAATTCACTTTTATTACCTATGAATATACTTAATCAAATCGTTGGTTGCATTCTTGAAAGGGGGTGCGACTACGCCACTGGCGTCAACAGACAAGGCGATTTGGCTCAAGTTGTCGTCGCCTAACGGCTGAGTTTGTGTCGGTGCATTACAATGTAAATAGAGGCAGCGGTACTTATTATTCAACATTTTTCTTTTTTTGTTATTACAGACAGCGAGGACACTTTAATTTTCCCTTGTCGGGCGGAGAGAAAGAGAAAGGTGCAGGCTTCTGAGACTTACAATTAGAATTAGTCTAAGATAATCGGAACCTTTATAGTAAAGATTTACTATGAAATCAAGTTAAATCTTTTCCTTTTTTTTTAGCTCAATGACTTACTTATTTTTTATCATTGCAGTTTTTCTAGAATATTTTTTAATCAAAAGAACCTACAATAATTAAAGAATCGATTTTGTTAAAGTTAGCTTTTTTTGGAGTTTTTGTTTTGTGTATTTTGTTTTTGGTTCCGGCAAGGCGCTCTTAATGGAAGCAATGACCTTTGCGTTTACCTTACTTCCCCCTTCCAATGAAAACAGCAGCAGCGCAACAGTCAAACTCAGGTTGAATTAAAGCAGAGATACAGGGGAAAAGTGCGGCAAGGTAGAAGGGGAAAATTGGCTTCAGACAGTTTTACCTGACTTTGGTTCTTCTATATACATACATATGTATGTAAGTATGAATGTATGTTTTGGTGGGGTTTGTATAAAAGCTTTTAAGCACATTATGATACACTGATTAAATTAAGGTTTCTATTGAATTATGTTATTTATATAACTACATACATATATTATATGGTATAGATTTAATAATTATTTATAAAGGAAACCTATTCTTGATGAAATCTATCTATTTCAGCATACTCACTTGGCAGAAGTGTGATAAAGTCGCGCTGTAGCATTGGCTTCAGATAGGCATTGATCTGTCCATGCTGATAGTGACACATGCGCGATAGCAGCTGTTCAACAAAATCCACCTGTCCGGACTCGCTCCACTGTGTGAAATATTGAAAACAGAGTTCCCGCTCTGTCTGATATGTGGGCGATGAATCTTTCTTGCGCACTGGATCGTACAGCATTGTCGTTGTGAACTGAAAAATAGAATGAGAAATCATAGAGAATAAGAGAAATACAAGAGATACAAAAAAATATACATAAAAATAATTATGAAATTTGTTTATGTACATAGTGTACAGTAATATAAAAAGAGACAATTTTTTTTCTTATTCGGCAGTAGGTTATGTCAAGGGGTGATCATAAAAAACAAACTTAAATAAAAAAAAAATTGGGCTATGTAGTATAAAGTTGTTGTAAATGGCTTACAAAAAATATTAAGCAACTTTAGTTATTACTCAATTTTTTTTTTTTGGTTAAGCTTTCATTTGGGCAATTCTTTCAAGCCTGATTTAAGATGGTTTTGGGCTAGATATATGGTTTTATTGCATTTATTTACAATTTTTACAAAATTTTTGATTGAAAATATATACATAATTTAATTTCGAGTAATATTTAGTACCTTGTGATTTAATTCTATATAGAATCTCTATGCATATAATGCTCAAACAATTAAGTTAATATTGTAGTAATGTCCAAGTTTATTGGAAATTTTATTAACAAGTAACGATAATTAGATACCGCTTCTTTACAGGCCACGTTCACAAAGTTCAATAACATTTTCATATGCTTCAACTAAAGTGTTAAGATGTTAAATAAAATTATTTAAGCAAATCAAGACAGTTGAGAGAATGTGCGTTTGTGTTGTTTTGTATGTTTTTGTTTTTTTTTTTTGAGTAATTAAACTAGATGCAATGTCAGCAATTTAGTGCGCCTCTCTGTGTGAGTAAGTAGCAACTAAAACTTTACATTTTAAAGCTTAATTTAATTGCAAAACGTATATTTTGAGCTGTTTTGTTTGTTTTTAACCTTGTTTGCTTTCAACTTGATAAAATTATAAGTAGGTTAAACCAAAAGCAGCCCAATACCAATGAAATCGATGTTTCTTTCTATATATGTATGTACATATATGTATATACATACATATTCAATTGACAGAAACAATCTAAAGCATATAAAATCAAAGATAAACCGCATTTTTTTTAAACTGACCTTCGTTATTGAGAAAGTTTACTATATCTATGCCCTCCTACAGGTATTACATTTACCGTTTCGCTATAATCATTAAATAAACAAATAATATAAGATGAAATGTCTACTAATAGACAACGAATAAGTGAATAATTTTGAAGAAATACAGTTTTGTATAAACATTAGTGGAAAGTAATGCTAACAAGGCCAATAAACTGAAATGCAATCGGATTATGGTCAAAAAGGTATGTATCGAATCACACTTAGAGGTTAAAGCAAAGCAAAATAATGAAAAAAATATATATAAAAAAATTAATTAAGCGAATCTGAAAATTGAAAAGTTTAAGGTTAATGTACAACAATAAAAACAAATATATGAGAAAATAAAACACAAACACACACGTACAAACACAAACACTCACAAATACATTTGTATGTATGTATATACATATATGTATGTATATAAATGTGTCTTTATGTATGTAGAGGCAACACCTTGACAGCCTTATGTATTAAAAATTTCAATTCATTTATAATTTTTCTCTTATTATTGCCTTTTACTTACCGCTTGTGCATTGGAGTTGGAGTTAGTCTCGTCCATTATTTTGTCAGTCTCCATTTTCATCATTTGTTGTTTGGTTTTTTTTCACTCTTTTTATTAATTTTCTTCACATACGCTGACGCATGCACACACTCACTAAAACACTTATAACAGCGGGGATACCCTCTGGTTTTGATGTTAATAATTTTTTATTTTTAAAAACTTTAATGAAATTGCAGATCAAAGAGCAAACGCAGATCAAAAAACGAAATTGTGGATCAAAAAGATGAAAAATTACTTGTCTTGCTTCGGGGAGTGTGACCAATCTAGTTGATCTGAAAATCCCAAATCCATTAATGCGCAAGGTAATTCATTAATTATTCACTTTGCCGAGTCATTCTTGTGTTTGTGTAAAGTTTTCATGTTGAAACATTTAATTTGGATTATGTTAATTGTATTTAAGTTTTCTGTAAATATACTTTTCTTATGAACACTTATTTATGACCAACAAGTATCGATGTTGTGTATCGATTACGATATCGATATTTGGTCACATTGGTTTACTCTTTTCTTTATTTCTGGCAAAAAGTACAATAAAAAAAATCCGAATTTTGGAACTATTATTCTCAGAAACACAGTTTGACCGCTGCAGGTGTTTGTTTGATTTTTTGCTTAATTGTTTAATTAGTGGTGACACTATCGACACTACCACCGAAACCCGAGTAAAGCTAGAGCAGAGTAAAACAGCGATACAAATTTTGTATTTTATGATATAAGAGATTCCTTAAAAAGAATCGCATGTGTTAATAAAAAATTAATTGTTTCATTGCTTTAGCCATTATTTGCAGATATCAACATTTCATATTTACCGTGTTCCGTACATTTTTCCATTCCGAAATATTAAAAAGGCATTTTTAAATTCAACGCATCTTTAAGATTTAGTATTTTACTAAAGTGGAGAAATGATCGACATTGATGACATCGATAAGTTAATTTAAAATATAGGGTAATTTTATAGAGACAAATGGAAAGGATCGATAGCCCGAAGCGCCGAAATAATTTATTTAAATAATAACATCAAAAATAACCACAATAAATTTTCATTTTGTTTTTCCAAATCCGGGAAATTTAATACTTTTTGGTAGCTTACAGGTGCTATTAGTTTCATAGTTCTCAATTTTTCGGAACTTAAATACTTATACTAAAAAGAATGTAAAATGCTAACTTTAAAAATTCCAATTAGATATCGCGGAAAATGTGACTAAATTTCTGAAGCACAAAAATAAGGGTTGTCATGGGATCGAAATAGTTGCATTCAATAGGGGTATTTCTTCGGCTGCACGCTCGAAATAGCTGTTATCTGTAATCGATAGTCTAGTCATAATTTCCCAGTAAAATTAATAAAATAAAATAAAATGTAAAATAAATGTTTGATACAATGTGAGACCAGAGCAGAGCAGCGACGGACGGCGGCGAAAGAGACAAAAAAATTATAACTTAGTGTAGAGAAAAAAAAAGCGGAAGAGGCAACACGAACACGTAACAGGAAAAAATTAGTTCAGTTGCTTGAAAGGATTAGAAAATGAGCAACAATATGAACATAAACATAAACAGACACAGTCTGGATTCTGTTGAAGAGGAGGGGCAGGCAGAAGAGGAAATTGACCAAATGAGTGAGAGTTCCAGCAGCACTAAGACGAGCAGCACTAGTTCCCATTCGTCACCAGGAACTAATTCGTTAGAAGATCAAGATGTTGAAATAGATGATGAGGAGTTAAGTGATCAGGATATGGCGAGTGGTACAGTTACGGGTTCCGAAGATTCCGATGATGAGGATGACGAAGACGATGAAGATGACAATACAACATGCCAATCTGACGAATTGGAGCTTGCGCAACTAACCGAAAAAGATATATTCCGCCTACCACGAGGTCTCTGCGAGAACTCCACTATATTCCACGAGTTCTTTTCGGTTGAGACTTGGCAAATGTTGCCACTGCACATGCAGGCCCGCCTCCAGTCTTTCCTACCGCAGTTCAATCCGCCACTAATACCGCCTGCACAGGCCAATGCCGAACAGCAGCGCACTCTGGTCCAGCTTTTTAATGGAGGACTTCAACGATTTGGCCAATCTCCTCTCATTCAACTTCAACGGCAGTTGGAAGAGGGCAATTTAAGACCTGATGTCCGACAATTGCGTCGCAGCATCGAAAATTCCAAACGTCGCGAGCAGCGTTTCCAGCAGGTCGAGCGACTTAGCCAATTGGCCAAAGATTTGTTCCTATCCAGGGAACAATTATTACAGCATGCTTACTCTTCAGGCCATCCATCCGGAGACGATAATGGGGGAACCGCTGCCTTCATGCTACGCTCAAGGAAGCGTAAAACGCCACCCACATTGCCGGTGGAGAAGAAATACTGCCTGCAGCGAGCTAAAAAACGTTATAGCCAAGAATTGAAGGATCTTCTTCAGGAATTAGAGCTTCAACCCAGTGATCTAAGTGCCGATGAAGAGGATGGCGATTCACTTGAATTAAGGCGTGCCATGGACAAGATGCAAGAGCCAATGACGCCTCTCCCAAAGACAGACAAGCATTCAAATGCAGCTGATAAGAAATGCATTTACAATACCTTCTTTAAGCGTCATTCCGGTGTAGATGATGAGCTTGTCCTGAGACACATGCAAACAGAGAGGATACCCCAGTTGAATGATCGCAATTTCAGAAAATATTTAAGAGATTACAAGCGAAGAAAATTGGATCAACCAGTATGTTTTAGATTATTAAAATTATTATTTATTATTGTATCACTATTATTGAATTTAAAACTTATTAATTCAGTTTCTTTCAATTTTCTTATTTTAGGATTTGGCTGATTTCGATACAACGGATATACGTCTGCGGGATATCTGCACTCGTGCCCAGTTTGTGGGCAATTTTAAGCCCGGTCGAAAGCCCAAAGCTTTAATGGCGCGATTGAATGCAAATCCAAATCCGAAATCAAATTTAAATCCGAATCTTAAATCACACACAGAACCACCTGCACTGGTTCCTATAGGGGTAGCTGCAGCAACCGGTGAAGAAGAAATGCTCAAAGATGAACCGCAAGCGCTGTATGGGCGTCATATTGCCTTGGAGGAGCACGAGGACAATTCGCCTAAATTGCCAAAATTGGAGCCCATCAGTGGGCCAAGTTCCGCAATCAGTGCACCAATGTTTACTAATAGAACCAGTCATGTAACAGGCAGTCCCACTAGTTTGGATTTAAAACAAGCACTTCCTAATCCATCTGCTGTACCTGACACTGCCCTTACTTCCACCCCTCCACCTTTGAGGTTACCCCGCCCCGTTTGCTATTTCTCACTGCTGAGAGATTTATTCGTTTCAACACCTCAACATCGTTTAACTTATGGAGAACTTCAGGGATTAGTGACCAAATGGCGGGATAATAGCAGTAATCATTCTGGTGTCGGAAATTCAACCACTTTGGAATGGATGCGTCATTTGCCGGAATGGTCGATGCTTTTGCAATCGGCTGTTAATTTCTTGGTAGGAGATTTTCCCACTTTACCAGTGGAATATGTTCCCTATATAGATTACAAAAGTCAATTGGGTATTTACCAATGGATTGGAGCTGGACGAGATCTTGATGCACGTCTCATATCACTTTGCCAATTTTGGCTACAACGCCGAAAGGATGATGAAAAACTAAATGCCAATATTTCATTACATCAGTCTAGTGCAGGACTAGTATTGGATACATCACCCACACCACCACCACGTTGCCCTACTAGTTGGACTGTTCGTACAGCCAGTCAGGCTGAAATGTTGGAATTTCAGCGGCAAGAGCGTTTACGTTTTGAACATCCGCATCGCCCCTTTACCTATCGCTTACATGGCTATGAGAGCGTCGTCGGACCTGTAAAAGGTATTTATACCCAAAGTTTGCCCTTAAATAAGGCACGTGGGCATGCTGTAATGGTTGATGATCGTCCGCCTTATGTCACCATATTGACCTTAGTCCGAGATGCGACTGCCCGTCTCCCAAATGGGGAAGGGACTCGTTCTGAGATCTCCGAATTGCTCAAGTGCTCCCAATATATCAATCAGCAGGCTGCTGAGAATGTTCTGCAAACGATAGTGAGTGGAGCCTTAGATCGGCTGCATGGTGGCATCGATCCTTGTGTACGATATGATGCTAGGCGTAAGATTTGGATATATTTACATCGAAATCGTGGCGAGGCTGAATTCGAGAAAATGCATCGGCATAATCAAACGTTGGTTAAACAAAAGCAGCAACAAAGAAAACAACAGCAACAGCAGCTTATGGTGGTGAAGACGAACAATAGAAAAGATGAGGAAGTCGATGCAATGGAAATACCAGCATTGGTGCCTGCTGCAGCATCTACCGTAGTCCAAACGCCAATTAAATCGCCTTTAATGACTATTAAAAAACCATTGCTAGTTAAAACAAGTCCGCCAGTGCCGCCCCTGAAATACCATATTCCACCAACTGTGTCGCAAAGTCATCTTAATGTGAATTCCTCAGTTAATGTTACACAGAAATCGTTGCTTAAGCCGGCAGTAGGAGTATCTCCTGGAGGTACGCCACAAGGAGTTGGCAAACTAGCATCCAATTTTGCCATTACAAAGATTAGCCCCACTCGTCATACAACACCCATTTTAGTATCCACACCCACGGGACTTCAAACAGTTCATGTGGCCACAAGTCCAACGGCAAATTTGTCGCCCACATCGACATCCACAACAGCTAAAAAGATAACCATTAAGAAATCTCCAGCGCCAACTGGTGGCCAATCAATAGGTAATTTTATTATACCCTTGGATCAGCAGCAGCAACCAGCGAAGACTGTGACCATATCGCCACGAACGACACAGCTACCTAAAAATATCATAAGGCTATTGCCATCAGGAACAACTCCAGTCGGAGGAGCTCATACGAAGCCTACCTCCGTTCAAATTTTGGGCCATCGTGTTGTACCGCAGCAACAGACGCAGTCAACAGCCGCGGTGCGTCCATTGCAACAGAAAATTGGAGCTGTTTCAATTGTTGCTAATAAACCAATTGGAGGCACTAGCGTGGGAATGGCATCTCCCACTGCCTCTGGTACCATAGTCAGAATGTCACCCCAAGCATTTGCATCGCTACAGCAGCAGCAACTTAAACAAAAGGCTAATCCAAACAATTCGAATCCAACACCACAACAGCAACAGCAACAACCACCACAACAACGGATAATTGTGGGTAAGTGGTATCGTCAAAATCAGGCTGAATTTAATCCATCTCACATGCTCAATTCATTTCACATTATTCCAGGCAATACCGCTATTTCATCGAACAAAAGCATTGTCTTTCAGGCATTGCCCAAATCCACGCCTAAAATACTCACTACAAACAGCATCGGCGGCAGCGTGACCAGTATTGCGAACAAACCTACAGCAAACCTATCGACCCAGCAACAGAGGATTGTTCTGCAGAGTTTCAAGCAGCCAACTGGCTCAGCTGCAAACTCCTCACAGACAAATACAAACGCAACTCGCATTATCCGAACAACGGCGGGAAACGGTACGAATCAAGCTTCTTCAGTTGCTGGTCCCGGTGGTGGTAATATCATCACTTTGGACAGTTTTATACAAAAGAGTAATGCTACAACAACGGGGAAATTAATTACAAGCAGTAGCAATATTATCCAGTTGGCCACGTCTGCTGCTGGGAATGTCATTACTCTGGCACCTAATAATCAGAGTCACAATACGGTAACTAAACCAGCACCACGCATTGTGGCCACAACATCAGGGGCAGGTGGCGCAACTTCTACAAATTTGGTACCAAAGATTATTGGTAAAACCACCGTGTTGCCCGGCAAACCATTGTTGCTGCAAGCCAAGACCTTGAAGCAATTAGGCACTGCCACACCCGCTTCCAATCAGGCCGTGATATCATCATCAGCAGCAGCAACAACAACAACTGCAACAGTTTCAGGCAAAACAACTCAGAGTATTGTGATTGGTGGACAGACTGTTAAACTTCAAGGAGCGGTGAGTAATATCGATTTTGTATACCATAAGATCGGATTAAAGTTTCAAATATATTTTTCAAACCGATTCTATTTATATTTATAATCCTAATTTTTTGTACAGATTCCGGCTCGAGCAGCAAGTGGCGGTGCTATGCAAACAGTGATAATGGGCAATCAGTTGGTACGCTTAACTCCCGCCAACAGCAACAACAACCCTGCCAATCCTTCTTCTGCCAATGCCAATAGTCTGTCGACATCTTCAGTCACATCAACTGGCCTGACAACGACACCAAAGACTTTGTTAATTGGTCCTGGTGGAACTCAAACTTTGCGTTTGGGTAAAAACGTTTTATTGGCTAATAAGTTGACCAACTGTAATTCAGGAAACATAAGTTCACCCTCCAGTACCAGCAGCAATACCAACAGCACATCCAACACAGGAACATCAACGGGGAATAATCTAGTATTTGCCGTCCAGGGAAATGGCGGTCAGTTGTATTTCTCTCACGGGTTGCAGGGTGTTAATTTAAAGCCCCTGTCTGGGATGAAAGTTATACCGATGACAGCGGCATCCACAGGTAGCACTGTCGGGGGGTTGAGTAAAGTGTCAGTTACATCAAATGTGCAAACTGCTGCTGTTGAAGGAGGCGGCAATACGGTCGCGATTGCAGGTAAAACATTGACTACCAAGTTATTGCCAGCAACTGTTCTCAAGACAGCCAGTGGGAATGGCAATTAGTGTGAAATGCTGGAAATTGGAATAGAAGTCATTAACAGAGGCTTCTTGTTAAAAACCAAGTTGTTTTTTTTCTTCAGTTGATAATTATCATGAACTATTTTTTTATAATATTCGTGTATTGTAATTAACGTAGGCAAAAAGTTTGTTTGCAATTATTGCTTTGTATATTTAGGATAAACGGATTTACCAATTATATGTACATGAGAAAAATGTTTTAAATCATAGAGACCCCTAAATAAAACTCAAGTGAATCTAAATGAAATATTTTGCGAAACTAAAATAATACCTTCCTTTGTATATTATATGTCTTTGATAAGTACCATGAGTTTACAAATCAATTAATTTCTCATTTTATCATGAATTCGTCAGATAAGTTTCTCAGGTCGATCTGCAAATTAAGCACATACAATTAAATAATTGGGTAAGCCGCTAATTTTTTAACCCTTTAGTAGTTATATATAATTTTGTATTACTCAAATATTTAAACTGTGTACAGGACAAAAAATTTTCGCTGGCCAATTGCCACTATGTACATATGTGCTTAAACAATTTATGATAACAATGATGTGTAAAAATCGCAGTTTTTCTTATGGCAAATTGTATATATTATATGTAAATTCTTATTTCCTCAGAAATTGCTTAACGTTTGATTTTAAAAAAAGTTTACCAAAATTTAAACTAGGGGTGTTTTATGTGCAACACAAATGCAACTAAGAAACGAAACGGAAGTACTTCAATCAGATAACTTACAAATATTTTCACACAACATAGCTTCCGGGTAATCATTTTTGAAAAAAAAAGAAATATTTTAAACACTAACGATAATAATTAGTCAGCTTGTGTATAGTTTAAAGATGTGCTTAAATAGGATCCAGTTGGGTTGCTGTTCATCGCAAGTAGGTAAATCACATAATCGAATCAAAATAGTTCCGTGTCGTGTTTCCTGAAATGCCGATTCAATTTGATTTTTAAATTAAATGATTTCCCACAAATGGGACAGTTGTAAGTTGATTTTGTGGATGGAGACATTTCTGTGTGTGATGTAGAAGAGCTTTCCAAAATAACACCGGATTGTGGACTTTTACCGCGCCTTAAATCTGTATGAGATATATTACTGCAATCCGGAATTGTCTCAGATTGCTCCAAATTTGCATCAACGTCACATACTCCATCTGTTTCCATGGGAATGGTTGATAATGGTGCCGGGAAAGGCTCCATTTTAAACAATTTATGTGTGGCCTGCACATGGTCTTGTAATTCTTTAGCAGTCTCAAACGTATCTTCACAAAAGGCACACTGAATGAAGCTGGGCAAGGTAATTGCAGTTGCCGTAGTCGTCATTGTGGTTAGCTTAAGGGCCAATTCAGCCTCGCGTTCTAAAAGAGAAAAACCCAAAAGATTCAAATTGATATACAGAATTTGAAAAAAAAAATAAAATTAAATAAATCCATTACCTTGCAGATGCAGATGTATATGTTTTTGGAGCATTTTATGCTTAATTTTTTTGCCACAAAACTGGCACTTGGTTCTTGAATGGACGGCCAAATTGTGCTCCTTCAGTGAATCCTTGGAGTTGCAGAAGAACCCACATATGGGACACTTCAGATGTCTTTGCAATTTATGCCACTTCATGTGAAACTTTAGTCGCGATTCCGGGGCATTTATAAATTTTTTGCCACAAATATGGCATTCACAGTCTTTAAGCATATGAACACGCCGCATATGGTCCATATGCTGATCTTGATTCGCCGATTCATAGGTGCACAATTTGCAATAAACCCTGGTCTCAGCGAGAGGTAAGGGCAGGGTTAAATCAGCGTCATTGGCGCCGATATCTTCATAAGTGAATTTTATAATATCCTCATGATTTTCGTTCTCTTCATCACCGTTACTTTCATCATCAATTGCTACGACATCGGATGCATCATCCAATTGGCCCTTACTAAAAGAGGCTTTGGGTGGCAATACTGCAATAGGCGGCTGATATACTACTGGTTCTGGCACTCTCGCCATATGCTCCTCCTTAATTGGCACGTGAGGTATATCAAAAGCGGCGCAAACTCTCGTACTGCCATCTTCCTCACTGCTGTCTTCATCACTCAGGTAAATAAACCCAACAAATTTCTCCTCCTGTACAGATGGAACAACGATTTCTTTTTTAATATCTATATCGAATGGTCTGATTTCCAGCTCTTCGTATTGTTGTTGGGCTTCTAGGCAACTGCGCTTAAACTTGAGCACCTTACGAAATTCGGCTATGCAAACAACGCACATGTATTGGGGACGGCCGTCATCTTGAGCAACCTGTGGGAATCATAAAATGCTTGAAATTTTTCACTGATTAAATTGTGGCGAAAACCAACCTCCACATTCCAGTCCCTCAACTGTTGCAATATATCAGGCATATCCTTCTCCCTATCAGTATCCTTTAAAATTGGACTGAAAATGGGTTTGACTATGTCCCGACCCACATCCCGACTCTTTGTGAAAAAAACTCCGCAAGTCCGACATGGCTCTATCGAATCTTCGTCGAAGTTATTTATTTCTGTGTCGACATCCATTTTGTTCTGTTTTTAAATATCAAAATTGAATACGTTTTTCTCTAATCTTCCTTTTTTTAATGCGAGATAGAGCGCTTCTTCGTGTTATCGATAAGTGTTACCATATTTTCTTAGAGAAACGAGATTGGGAAATCGACATTTCAAATTACACAAGCAATGTTTTTGGAAAATATTTTTCTCTTTTATATACTTGAATTGAATTTTGATTCAAAGATTAAAAAGTAAGTGACGTACCCGATTTATTTATTTTAAAATTTTACTTCGTTTTTCTCCTTATAAAAAATAAAAAAAAAGCCGCTCCCAACACATTTGGGGTCAAGTATAATAACGTCCTCGTAAATATATCTGATTTTATTAATGATAGATTAAAATGTTTACAAGTTCGGATATTTGTAGGTGGTAAGGGAAATTATGAATTTAATAGATAAAGTGTCTAAAACAACTCAAATTACTTTAATTGGAAACAAATTTTACTGCTGGATTCACTCAGTTTGCATATTTAATTGCTCTCATTTCATCCTCACCAAGAAGCTCAACCTGATCCTCGGAATTGTATTTCGTATTCTCGGCCAGCATAACGGCGTTCTGGTGACATTTTGTCTCTTCATGCTGACGCATATGATGGAGTAAGCGAAAATCTTTGTGACAATAATCACACCGATATAGTTTAATATCGGTATGAATAAGTTCATGTTTGGAGAGGGAATGGGCATAGGCAAATGCCTTGTCGCAGACTTTGCACACATACGGCTTAACACCCCGATGGACACTTAGAAGAAAAATACATAAGTAAATACCGTGATTTATATGTAGTCAATGGAGTACTTACTTCTCATGGGATTTGAGAACGCTTTCATAGTAGAACTGACGACTGCAGAAGCTGCACTTGAAGGGCTTACTGCCAGTGTGCGAGTACATATGCTTGCGAAGCTGTTCCCTTACTTGGAACTTTGCATCGCAGAGTCTGCAAAGGAGATATCAGTGATAAAAAACCCAATAATAAAACTGAAATGTGTCCCTTTACTTACTCGCACTGGTATTGGTACACAGCATCATGCCGCCGTCGATGTTCCATCATCCTGCTACGTTTCTCATAAAAATTGCCACACACATCGCAGACATAGCCACCCTTCTCGGCGCCATCTGAGGTACGCAGAGAGTTTAGGCCACGGCGAGCTCTACTACGCCTGGCCTTTAGATTAGTTTGAGCCACAGTTTTTAGCGACATTTGCTGACTTTCCCCAAATGTGCCTGCTGCTGGTTTGTCGATATCATCAGTTGTGGTCTCCAGTACAATTTCCTGCTGATCCGAATTCATCTCAATTGTGTAGTTGTCGTCCAAATACTCAATGTCATCTAGCATCACTTCCTGTTGCTCGCTAACGTCTGCATTAGTATGTGCATCTACATCCAGATAGTCGGAATCTTTTTGGTCTTCCTCATGCTCGTCCATAACAAACAAGTCATCTTCATGTTGAGTGACTTCTTCTTCCTTAACTATCACATCATCTGGATCTGCCTCCCCATCGACTTCTGTTTCTCCTTCACCATCATTGTCTATGAATAGTCCTATATCCCGGCAATAGAGCTCAATCTCAGCCTGCTTGCGCAGGGCCTTCTCCCGAAACTGATAGGCCATATTCAATTCTACCTTGCACGCCTTACATATGCCAACTGGAATGGGATCGTGACCGTTTAACTTACTGTAGGAGACTCCCAGAAGTTGGATTAGCATCTCATTTGGAGACTCTTCGCCCTCCTCCCTTGATTCATCCAGGGGCTGCAATCGCACACTCGGCTCTAAACAAACCCGACATGAATTCGATCCAAGTTCGCCGCGCATTATAATCGTTTCTCCTTGCTGATTTGTCTTGGGTTAAAAAGACCGCAACAGTATTTCAGTGTTAAAATTTGAGTATCGTCTTAAAGTGTTGTGTAAAAGCGTCTGACAAAACGACAACAACAATTCAGATCGCCATTTTCTTTCGTTTCAGGGATGCAACGCATATATATATTGGACAAGTGATTATTAAAAAGAACTAGTGAACTAGTCATTATTGTGTAAATGATTCGAAATACAACCATTGCAATTTCTCTTTCGAGGAATTTAATTTCCCATGTTCTTTAGCATTTCGTATTTTAAAATACAGCATTGTAATAATTTTGATCAGTATCGCAGGACTGTACTCTAAAATAGGATTGAGAATCAATTAAAAATATTGTTTGTATAAATTACTATCAGATAAAATTGGAATTCGACATATGTAAGTAATTAAATGTGCTGTTGTTTATTCTCCTTTTTGTTTAATGACCTTGCCTCGAATAAGCTAGCACCCACCCCTGACATGTATCGATAAGAAGACCACACTTAAACATTATTAATTTGTTAAACCTGGTCACTCTCTTTGTATATTTTTCGAGACGCAGAACGAAGATATTCCTTATCGCTGAGAAATTAAGGAAAAAATGGATTACTCCATAGTGTCTTGTAACAATTTTATTAGAAAATAAGTGGCAAAAATAGTGAATACAAGAAATTGCCAAGGACAAAGGCTCGAAAGAGAGTGCAGAGCAAACGAAAATAATATAAATTACAAATCACACACACATACACAAAAATGTTTATTATCTCGCTCTCACCCTGCTACCACTACTACCACTACTGTGTTGGGCCAGTTATCGACTTGGCAATCTTCATCTCTTAAAGCGACACGCGACGAGTGTTTAACTGAAATTTGATTTCATTTCCTTGTTGCAATAACCCCTGCCCCTGCCCAGACAAAGAATAGCAACAAAAACAAGTGAATAGTGTTTGTCCCAGTGTCTGTAGCCTGTACGGAGGCGCCGCTAGCATTCCTAACATGTCCGAGAAGCATCATTGGACGAAATCAGCGGCGCCAACAGTAGCTCCAACACCGGTTCCAGTCCCCTCCACAGCAGCTCCACTCCAAAGAGTAACAGCAACTGCTCATCCTCACCCTTATGGAATTCAGGGCTTGGGATTGGGTACCGAAATCCCTTATACATCTGCACGATTTCAGGCACCGCCCATTCATAATGTAAACAAACTGGCATCTCCGTTGACCATCGTCCCAGTTGGACCCGGAGTCGGTGCAGGAATTGGCCTAGGTGCCGTTCCACTCCACATATCGCCCACGTCCCCCCACACAAATGTACCTGTAGCTGCTCCTAGCGGCTTTGTGACTTCTACGTTTCCCAATGTAACCCCTTCCAGTGGTGGATCAAATATTGGAAGCGGTGGCGGGAGTGGCTCTTCTCTGCTTCAACCAAATTCCTTTGCAACGGCAGGTGGCAATGCAGGCTTAGCTTTTGTCAATGCTCTTAACTTTAATCCTGCGCAGCTGGAGCTTGGAAAGATTATGCATGCCATGCATGCCTCGGGAGCAGGCACGGCCACGGGACCAGCTGGTGCCGCCACAGCCACTGGAGCTTCCGCTCTATCCCCAGCAAATTCGAATCCACCTGTGGCCCAGTCGACAACAGCTACTGTAAGGCATCCTGCTGATGGTGTTGTCTCTAATGCAGCTAGTGCAGGAGTTATCAATTCCACCATAGCGGAAAGTGTAATGAATGCCATGTCCTCGGATGACAAAATGCTTCGGATTCAGCAACTGATTGAGTCCAGCCTAGAGTAAGTATTCCAATGCCTTTCTTTTACAAATCGTTCTAAATTGAATTTGAATCCTGCAGCGGCAATGTTAAACTTCAAATCTCGCAAATATTGGATGGAGTGGCTACCTTAAAGCCCATAGAGAAACTCTTTCTGTATCTGCGTCTTCCTGGTGAAAATTCCGACACAGATCCCCTAAGGCAACCGCAAAATCCGTTAGGAACACGATCTGAAATAAATCATACCATCAACTGGGTGCGCTCCCATTTGGAGCACGATGCTCAGGTGTCCATACCAAAGCAAGATGTTTACAATGACTACATGTAAGACGACAAAATACGTTTGCCTATTCCAATAATTCAACCAAATTAAAACATTTTTAGCGCCTATTGCGAACGTTTAAGCATTAAACCGTTATCCACGGCAGATTTTGGTAAAGTTATGAAACAAGTTTTTCCTGGTGTGCGACCTAGAAGATTGGGAACGCGTGGAAATTCACGTTATTGTTATGCAGCCATGCGAAAGACCACTAAGCTAACACCGCCACATTTGCCCCACTTGTGTAATTTAAAAGAGGAACAATTTGAGTCGGGAGAGGAGATAAGTGGCGGTCCTGTCGTTTCCAAGTCGCTGCTAAGTGGCTTGACTAGCGATGGTAGTTTGGCTGCTTCAGTTTCGGCTGGCAGTGACGATAGTTTGGATGTCGTACGTACATGGGCGGAGAAATTGCTGAATACAAAGCTGGACAGCATTGCGGAACTGGCCACACGTATTCGCAGTAACAATGCCGCAATTGTAGGCAATTCTAATCCAACTGGCAAAAAATATACACCTAGAGAACCCAAGGAAAAGCGTCTAATGACGGTATGTGTGCAATTATTCAGTTATTCTCCTAGCTTACCAAAGAATTCTTTCTTTATTCTAGGACATGGGTCCGCTAAAAAAGAGACGAAGAAAGAAACGCAAAGGATCTACGTCATCCGAATCCAGTTGCCATCAATTATCTGGCCTCCAGGATCCTGGCAGCAGCCAGGAAGCCAGTCAGGATGGTGTCAAGATTAAGCAGGAGATTATGGATTCGCCTAATCAACAACAACAGTCGTATAACTATTTAACTAATCACCAGCAGCAGCTATTGCCCATGAATCTGGCACCTACGGAACCCAGAAGTAACAACAATAACAATGCAGTACGGAATCTAACCCCAAAGATTATGGAAATGTCACCACCAGCAATCAAGGACGAGGTTGAGGAATATAATACATCAAATATATTTTGTAAAAAAGTACTCAAGGCTCAGCAGACTAAAGGATTTTGGGCCAATTCACCAAGCAGTGGTTCAACAGGCGGTGGAGGTGTAGGAGGAACATTGCTAATTCCTCCTGTTATAACAACTACGGCAGCCACGCCACCACCACCAGGACAACTCTCCATGGGTCCACCCTTACAAATGGCCAATTTAAGCTCTATTAGTCCATCGAGTAGCCTTAGTGCTGGTGAAGGCAATAGTTCAACTGCTGGTACATCCACATCCGCTCCCACTCCCACACCAAAAGTCGCCTCTCGGAACAGCACGATGCTACTTCGAGCCAAGCGACTAATTGCCGCTGATGCAGCAGCCGCAGCCGCTTTGGCTGCCGCTGCCGAGGATTCGGGTCTACCCGAGAATCTGGGTTTACCACGCGAACGTGTTATTAGCATTTGCAATATGGATAAGCATGAACTCGACGATTATTTTTTAACCGGCGAGGATGAGGATAACTCGGAGGGAGCCGATACCGAGCTGCTTCAATATTTTCAGATGGGAGACGCTGAGGAAAAACAACTGAATTCCTTGGATGCTCTAGAACAGAACAGAATTCCACAACAAGAAACGCAACTGGCAACTGGAAATGGAGTTGTCCCAAGAGTGCAACTGGAGGGAGTGGGGGCGATGTCAGCTTTAGCTGAAGAAGCATCAAGTGCAACCACCGCCTCTATTGCTTCAGTGGCCATGCCATCGCCTCAGAGTTTAATCCAATCCAGTCAAGCAGCAAATGTGGGTTCTGCCTCAGCGTCTCTGGCTTTTATGTCAAGAAAGCATCAACAACAGCAACAGCAGCAGCAAAAACCGCAGCAGCAACATAAACTGCAGCAGCAACGTTCCAACCTTAATCCCAACAAGCGAAAGATTAGCCTTAGCAATGCTTCGAGCAATGGCAGCAACAAAAACTGCATCTTTTTGCCAATATCACCCAACATTAATATTAATGCCAATGCTGGGTCAACAAATGTCATCCAGCAGCCATCCAATGCCAATCAACCAAATCAGAACTGCTTCGCCAGTCCCGGTCTCAGTCGGCTGCGTCAGATGCGTTCGCATCTAACGCTGACCGGCAAACAGCAATCGCTTGATTTTGATAATGGACGCGATCCAATGATTGGGGCAACTCGTAAACGTCGTAGTTATATATATAGCTATCCCAGTGCCAGCACCACTTCAGCCTCGGCTCCGCCTAGTCCATCCCTGCTGCAGCAATGTACTGCTCAAACTGCCACCTGGCCAATATCTGCTTCGTGTGCAAATTTTACTGAAAATCCCGGTGTTGATGCAATGGACTTGGAAACAAGTTTGGCCCTAACGGGAAACGATGATGAGCTGGAACTAACAGAAATTCAACGTTCACAATCGGTTCCATTGTCCCAGCTGCAGTCCCGCAGCAGTCCCAATTTCAATCGTCAAGTCAGTTTTTACTCGGAGAATAGTCAAAACAGTCAGCAACCAATCAAAGATGTAGAAGTCGACGTAGATACGGGTCTGCTATACGATGGCGTCGATGTGAGTGCGTTGATCTCGCCCAGTTTTAATAATAAATTCAGTAGCATTACCCAGCAAACGGGCACCACGTGCAGTTCTTCGGCAGGGTCATCCTCGGGCTATAGTAGTGGCAGTGGTTGTGGCGGCGGAGGCTGCAATACAGGAATCGTTTCCCGTTCAGTGCCCTCCACTCCATTGCCACATCAACAATTGAATGGCAACAATCTAATGAATGTCACAAATGGTAACAATTGTGGGGGCGTAACCACCGCCACTCGGAATTCTGCCAATGGATTCTTCAATATTTCACCTTCATTCAATTGGGGTGGCAATCATCAGGTGGTCCCTGCTAATGCCTACTCTGCAGCAGCTCCAACGTACAATACACGCAACTCTTTGGATATATCTAAATCGATGCCAACCACACCCATTACAACGCCGTGTTTTCGATATAGCCCAATTGAGATGCATAGAGATTTTCTTATAAATGGGAATACCATCGATAGCTTGCCCTCGTCATCGGCATTCGTCGGAGGTTCTGGAAATGTAACGGCAGAATCAGTTGCCTTAACCCTTAGTGCGGACAATTTAATTGATGACAGTGCACCGAGTAGCTCTGATGTAGTTGAAGCCATGATTGGGGATGCCTCCGATATACTCGATAGTTTGTAGAATTTGTCTGAAGAGAAGGCTCATCATAATACAGAAAAAGTAGCAGCAGCCTCACCACCAAAGCCAAAGCAAAAACACCAGGAAAAAGTTAACGAAAGTGAAGATATGGAGCATGAAGAAGAGGAGGAGAACGTTATGGCTTGTCTGCTCCAGCATGTAGACGAGTTGTAGGGTATTCGTTATGTCGACGTGTTTTGTATCATTAATAGTGATCTGTTGTATTGTATTGTGTCACGTTTATCAATGAAAATGAGCTTTCTCTTCGCAATTTCTTAAAGAATAACTTATTTTCCTATCTAGCTTAACATTAACTCTTCCTTTCCCCAAGGTTTCAATGGTAGAAAACTATAGATAAATACCCTATGTGTAGGAATTAATTTGGAACCACCCATTTCATCTATAAGTGTTGGTTTTAGATAGTTGGTCTTATAATGATTTACTTTAATCTATATAACCTATTCTGGCTGGACCAACAAACTGAACAAACTAAAAGCGTCAAATCAGATCAGATTTGTATAAGTTGAATATTAATTGCATTAAATGTCTTCATACTTGTTAAGAGACTTCATTATAAGATCTTCTAGTGCCTTTAAAGCCAACTCTTATATCTATCTAACGTCTCCCCTCAGGCCCTTGTTGTATGTATATATATACATATATATTTAATATAGATCAAATACATATATTCTATATATATACAATATTTAAAACGGCAGATTGGTAATGCCATCCATTTTCTGTATGTAGTTGATTAGTTTTTAAATGTTACAAATCTTACAAAAACAAAAACCATAAAGAAAAAACAAAAAAAAAAAAACAAAATAACGAAATGAACTTGAAAAGTCTGAATGAAACAAATGAAACAAATATGTGCAGAGGTTTTAAGAAAACGACAACCAACAAATTTAAGAAATCTACAAAGTTTTGATAATGTAATGTTATAAATTGTGTAGCAAAGAGAGAGAGAGAGAGATGAAAATTCAAAATTTTCAATGTCAGTCTCCAAATTGAATTGAATTTTGTCTGTGTGTTTGTACAATGTATGTATGTATTTCATTTATGACTGTATATGTATAAGATTGGCCTCTTGGGATTACTCTACTCCCTAAATTTCGATTTTATTAATCATCTAATCTATTCAACATATATCTATCTATATACATATATGTCTATTTTAAATACTAGAAACTTTGTTGAAGATTTTTCCTTTCCTATCATCTTTCAATTATTTAGCCCTAAGTGTTTGATTGTTATTAAATGTGTGTTGCTTTTTTTCTTTGTTTAAAAATTGTTCTTTAAGTTTAATTTGTAATACAGTTTTCGGTGATGTCCCTCCATCCCATCCTCCGCGCTGCCCTCTATCCAGTCCAGTTAAACTGTTTGTGCCCGGTTTTAATTTAGTTTTTGTCGCTTGAACAAAGTTTAGCTTTAACAATTTTTAAAAAGAAAATGAAACATTTAAGAAAAAATGTATAAGAAATTGAATGTTAATTTGTTTGTAAAACAAAGTAAAACCCACATACGGAACCACTTTTCGTTCAAAAGTTTTAATGTTTTTAAATAATAAATGAATAAAAAACAATATTAAAACACAAAAGAAATATCTATAAATGTGCCTCAGGCTTTATTGTAAAACAATTATATATATATATACATATATGAATATATACCACAAAAAATATACAATACAATTACATACAAACAAAAATACATACATTAAAAACGAATGAAAACAATGAAAAATTAGCTACGTACATATACAACATAAAAATAGTTTAATAGAAATGTTTTACAAGAATGAAATTTTACAACTAGGCAAACAATTGTATTTCAGATTCGGTCAAAAATCTGAAACAGTGTATAGGTCAGTAAATGAAAATGAAAAACCGGTATATTAAAATGGACAAATTTAAATGAATATAAATAGACCGAATATCAACTAAAGTCGATTAAATATGTAAATTAAAAAAAATACATCAAAATATGCACAGCTTCCATTTGCAAAACAATTTAAACGCGCCCCATATCCGCTTTAAACAGAAAATAAAATGAAAAAGAGAACAGCAAATCCCATTTGTATATCGAAATAGTCATTAAGTATGTATATTTAAAGTTATATTAAAATCAACCAGAAACAACAGCCAATCAACAAATTATTCAGTGGTAACATTTCTATAGATCGATAAATACAAACTCCATAAAACATTTTAAAAACAAAACCAATCTGTACTTTTTTATAAAATATATGTACAAAAAATTTGTATGAGTGACATCAAGTAAATGCAGCAAAAAACTAATTCAATAAAAATCTATGGAAAAAATAATAACATTATGAATATGCCTTTATCTACGAATTTTTTTTTTCAAAAATTACATTTGAAAATTAAATTTTAAATATACTTTCCTGTGGGTTTTATTTATATGGATTGAAGTAGCCAGGTGACTGAGACGGAAAGGCACTTACTTAAACGATATTCCTTTTGACAATGAAGTACACTTTGGAAAGAAATCGAATAATGCCACGATAGCAATACTGTTTGTTTTTCCAGACGATTTAATATAGAGTTATTGTGCCTTTGATAACGCCATCTAAAGGTAATTTTAACGAGCATTTAGAATGATTTAAGAATAAGTATAGATCCTGGTTTTCTTTCTGTATGTCAGTTATTATAATATTTGATTATTTTTATTAAACGTTTCGAGTTTAAAATAATAATAATATGCAATAAATATTTTTTTAATATACATAATACCATTTTGTTTTTTTTTTGTTTAAATTTAATATGCTTGTGCTGCTGTTGTTATTTGTTAAATTACTCATTTATTTGTTTGTTGTTTCCAATGTTAATTAGTTGTTTTTGTATTTTGTTTTAATGTCATTTCTATTATGCTTTACATGTAAATTTAACTATTTATTATTAATATATATAATATTATATTATTTGCATATTACATTTTTATGTTAATAATAGCGCCAAAATAGAGTTCCATTTGCTACAACTGATACGGCTTAAGTACGAATTGCCCTTAGACTGTGACTTTGTGAGTATCTATATATAGGTATAGAGATATCTATATGTATATATATCTATATATAATGGTATATCTATATAGATATAGATGTATGTATATATCGTGTATGTACGTATAAAAATCGATTAATGCGCTTTTCGATTTGTTTATTTAATAATAGTTCACACTACGCCTAATAGCACTAGCACATTTTAAATTACCGATTTCTATATCCATTTCACATAATTATATGTTCATTGTTTTATTTTTTTTTTAACATTATATAAAACACTATTCGTTACATATATTAGATTTATTTTGGGGCTTTTACGTATTTATACTTGTTTGTTTTTATGTCGTTATTCGTTAATCGAAATATTTGTTAAACTTTTAACATTGGTTTTAAATGCGCTTGTAAATTATTATTAATATTATCTTCGACTTGTTATTTATTTATTGATTTCCTGATATTTGACTTGCCTTTTTCCTTTTTGTTTTGATTAATTATATAACTCTATATGTATATATATGTTGTATATGCAGTTTATAATATGGTACTCGTATGTATATATATATATATTTTTATCAAATTGTTGTTGTTTATTTCGCTGAGGTGGAAAATTCTTTTTATTAATAAGGTTACTTGTTGTTGTTGTTGCTGCTGTTGATTTTATCCTGTTGCTTTTTGTATACATTATTTTTCATCTATTATATCCTCTACATCAGTTTTTCGTGAATTATTTATTCCTTTATATGTAAGTAAGGATATATATATATATATATATATGTAAATGTTAGTATATAACTTTTATTTTTCTTGTTTTTACATTAAAGTACACCAATTTTCTCTATATACACATAATCCAGGCATTTTCAAAAACAATTTGAAATATTATTATAAAAGAATTGAAAAGAAGTGCGATTGTGCAATTTGATAATGCTAAAGTCTCTTTTAATTTGCAAAACAAAAACTTTTGCTATATTAATTTTGCAAAATTTTTATTTGCTTTTATGTGTATTTTCTTTTGTGGTTTGGAAGCAACATTCGTATTTTTTCTGTGACAAAATCAGGAACGGGTATGTTATGTTTTCTTCTTTTATATTGTTAATTATTTATTGAAGGTTGGTCCCAATACAACTTTGGAATGACTCTAACATACTTTTTAAATCATCTCAACAAAAAAATGTTACTTTAATTTAAGAAAACGTAATTATTGTTCTTAATTAAAAAAAAACACGATAATTTCAACCGATCGAAAGAGTCCTTGCAAGATCGCTATAAATAATTTGATTTCTTTATTTAGTAGTCCGATTTCGTTTTAATTTTTCAATACATTTGCCATGACAAATTATTTATTCTTGATTTTTAAAGCTTTAGTTCCTATAGCTATTGCAAAATGGCTGATCCAAATATCTGATCCTGTATGGCACATATTATGAAAGCTGTGTTAGTCACAGAGCGAACAGTTTGACAGTGAGTCTGTTATGCTGATCAATCAAGAAATTAAACGAGAGGAAAACCTTTTATAAACTGATCAAAAATATGCATTAAAAAAATGTAAGGAAAATAATCACTTTTTTTTTAATTAGTTCACAATTTTTATTTCAAAAATAACTATAAAACATAAAAGATAAAAGAAAACAAGCGAAGACAACTTAAAAAACACAAAGAAACTTAAGGCAAATACAATTAAACAATTAAATAAAATGTAATGTACAATTAATAATTATCAAAATAGTAGTTTTGGATTGAATTAATAAATCAGTAACATTGTTCATCGATCGGGGATATTCCTTAATTTGTCTTAAAAGCTACTTAATACACTTGATTACAATTCGCAAAAAACGCAGGACAAAAATATTAAACGCAAAGGAGGCTCGACCAAAGTTGGAGAGGAATAAAGGGAAAGGTAAGGGGAAGAAAATGTTCTATACAATAAGTTAACTACACATAAACACAATTCATTTAGTTAAACATTACAAGTAAATTAATTACATACAAATAAAATACAATTATTTGACAGAAATTTTAGGATAAAATTGAAGATGAAATCGGTCTAAATCAAAGTATGAAAAGCATAGCATACTTTTTGGGTTGTTTTCTTTTTATTTGTTTTCTTTCAGCAAAAATTTCACTAAATTAGATTAATTAGTTTAATTCAATTACTCGTTGTTGTGGTGCTGCTATTGCTGCCCATGGTTGTTGTTGTCATTAGTTCGCCTGTCTGACTGCGGCTGTCCAGCGACCAATCCCAATCTTTACCCTTGGGCCGAAACTTTGACGATTTATGATTATGCTGTTGCTGCTGTTGATGATGATGCGGCGATGATTTCTCCTTGGGTGATTTGCCCGACTTGGTGGTTACACTAACACCCACTCCACCAATACTAGATTCTATGGGCAACGGTCCATTGCCAGCTGCATCAGCTGCTGTGGCTGGGACACTGGAATTGGAATAGGCAAGCAATTCATCTTCGCAATCGTATTCCCAATTTCGTTCGCAAAACTTTTTCTTATAATGTTTTTCTGAACTAATTTTTGATTTGCGTTGATATTTCAAGGGTATACGCAATTCATTGGCCATAATTATTGGAGCAGCATTGGCCATTGGTGGTGGCGTTGCCACACTGGCAGTACTCGGACTTGGTGTACGAGGTAAACCCACATCGGACAGTGGGGGCGACTCAATGGCACTGGGATCCACCGGTGAAATGGTTTTAAGTGAACTACTGGCGGCCAGAGAGGATGAGGCTGTGGACTTCATGCTGCTATCGCTTAAATGATCAGCACCCACCAAAAGATGTGGCTGCTGCTGCTGATGGGGCAGCTGCAACTGTTGGGGCTGAGGTAATTGCTGATGGTTATGATGATGACTGTTCAGATTGTGAGTCTGGCTGTTATATAGACTCTGGCTTTGATTGCTGCTAGGTGGCAGCTCCAGTTGCGACGAACTCGATGAGGTAGACAGAAATGTACGTGCTGCATCCGAATTGCTACTACTATGAGTAGTGATTCCTGAATCCGGCGATGTATTGCAACTAATCGAAGCCGGAACTGTATCGCCATCAATGCTACGCCTCGTTTTATCCAATTCTGTGCTGGCAAAGGCCACCAAACGATCGAAACCAGAGCTAACACGATGCTGCCAATGTGTCTCATCATCGGCAGCTATAACATCATCTGGGAGAGAAAAGGGTAGACAAAAATGAAATTACCGTTAAAAAGGAAAATAAGTACAGTTGCCGGAATTAGAATTTATGGCGAATCCCTAAACCTATTAATGTGAGTGATTTAATTAATTTTTTTGTTTTTCACTAGTTTTCTTTGTTTTTCTTTTTTTTTTCTTGTGGCGTGCAAAAGGAGAAATATTGAGTGATTGTGTGCATGTATGTGTGCGTGTTTGAATGGGTAAGTGTATATGAAAGCTAAATCATAAATACAAATAAAATAGCGATAACGAAAATAAAAATGAACTAAATAAAATGATAAGAAACAAAATGCATTCAAAAACTTTTCCGGATAACTAATCTTGGATAATATATAGTAAACTATATTTAATTTTTCTTCTATATAAATTGTGTCACAATAAATTTTTAAATTACTTAAGGTATAAATTTCTTTAATGATTAATCATTTTGCTAACTTAAATTTCTGAATAGTTTAAAAATATTTGATTTAGTTTTTGAAAGTTGAAAGAAAGAAAAAAAGAACAATTTGGATTGTGCACATAAAAAATGAGATGGATTTTAATTACACATGTATTTATCTTTAATATAATCCGGAAACTATAAATTTTTTGGAATGCATCTTGCGATAAAACGAATAAAAAAAGGAAAAAAAAAAATCCAATTAGGCGCAACAGAACTTACCTCACACATGCTCGTTAAAAAATTTCAATTGTTTAAAATTTTGACATTTTTTGTTTTTGTTTTTTTTTTGTTCTTGTTTGTTAGATAGATACATATATAAAATTATTATTGAACGTAAAAATTAAATGTTTTGTCTTTTTTATATAGGTTTTTTTTTGTTTCTTTCTTTTTGTTTTTTAGGTAGATTTTGGGTTTCATTTTGTACTCTGGGTTTTCATTCATTTAAATTTAATTTAACTTTTCTCGTTTTTGTTTCTCTCTTTCTTTAACCAACCAACGTACATTGTTTTTTTTTTTTATTTATTTTGGCATAATTTTTGTTTTAGTTAAATTTTGAGATGAGTCATTCAATCATTTATTCAATTAATCAATCAATCAATTGTGCGGCAAACTACTACTATCGGCCACAACATATCCATTATGTTTGGGATTTTGTTTCGGATTCTGATTGGGATTTTGATTCTGATTGTGATTGTGATTATGATGGGCAGCTGATAGTTTCGTTGCACCAGACAATGTCGAAGTCAGACGAAGTCGACGTCTGGGATCATAATTAGTTATAGTACGTTGCGTTGCCACCAAATCGGTAACTGTATGGGAGTAGAGTATATAGAGAAGAAGGGATATACATATATGTGATATGATTCATTAAGAAGTCGAATAGATAGAGAAAAGGGACGGGGGCGGGGCAACAAATTTAAATAAGTTGCTTTTAAAAATTTGTTCCATGTTTTTGATTATTATTATTTTTTTTTGTTTTAGTACAAATTGAAAATTAATTTATGCATAACATATGTATGTATGTAAAACATTCCAAGAAATTTTGTTTCAATTATTAACTTTGAAATAAATGTATGAGTGTATATGTGTGTGTGTTTTTGTGTGGGTGGGGGAGGGCGTGTTTGTATGGGCTTTTATTTTTGTACAAAGAGCATTAACGTTTTGTGTATGTGTTTGTATGCATATATATGTATGTATATATATAGATGATTGATTTGACACTTTCTCATTAGAATAATGAATGATCGTGGTTGGCATTGGTATTTAAAATTGTTTTTGATTTAGATTTATAATACAATATAATTTTGTTTATTTGATTGTATGCATATTGATCCCAATTAATGTATGAGAACCGAGACTGCAATATAGAACACTATTTTTTGTTTAAATTCAGATAAAAACCGTATAAAACAAGTAATGTTTTTTGTTTTTTTTTTTTGCTGTCCAGATACGAACTAAAATAAGCATTCAAGGATTAGGTATTAAAGTGTAGAAGACCAAAAACCTTATTAATGCAGGATATTGTGGTTTATTATAAGAAAAAGTATGCTTTTTTGCTATTTGCTCAGTAGTAGTTGTGAAATTTGTTGATTGCATTAATTTTATCATCTTATTCAGTTATTTTCTGGTATCTACACTATGTACTTAATTTAATGTGGTTCATATTGTTTGAAAATTTTCAACCTGTTAGAAAAGTACTACCAGGTATCGAGAAATATATATTATTATCCTTTAGTTCGCATCGTTTTTGTTTGGTTTTTAATGCAAAGCTTTTTTCGTCGATTTGCTGGTGTTTTTTTTTTCAATTGGATTCTTCAGAGTTTCTCCCGTTTTTTTTTTTTTTATGTTTTGGTTTTGATTGTATTTTTGTTCTTATAAATTAAACACTTGTAACAAAATAGAAAAATAAAATCAAAAGAAAACAAAACAAATAAACAAACTACAACAGAATACCGTTAATAAAAATGTGTGATAAAGCAAACTACAAGAGGACAGGACCAAACAACACGCAACATAAAAGTGAATGAGATTTCTTTGTTGCATATTTTCCAGGGCAGGCATTATTAATTTCTTTTGTTTGTGAATATTTACATAATATGTAAGTAAATAAAATATATATGTATATACAAATAAAAAAATATGTGTGCAAATGTATATAGGAAAAAAAGAGTTAAGCGTGAGAGAAGGTGCTAGCAGTGTCACTGGAGTCAGACTCATCATCATTATCATCATCATCATCATCACTGGAGGATGGGGATGAGGCTGATGAATTGTCAACTCTTTTTATGGTTAGATCTTGGGCCACAGTTTGAGCGGCTGCCAGTCGAGTGCGATAATGATGATGCTGTTGTTGTTGCTTGTGTGGTTGTTCTTGGTGTCGGTGTTGATGTGAATGTGTTAAATGTGCTGATGGTGCTGTATAATGTCCTACATATGGCTTACCATCATCGGCGGCAGTCGCATTATTGCTACTGCTGTTGCTACGTGCTGCACCCAAATTTAAAGTTGGCGTCGTGCTATGCTGACCATGATGGGGCAAACGATGTTGCTGACTGACAGCATGTGCCACATGATGATGGTTCGGCGGCTGCTGTTGCTGCTGTTGTTGATGATGGGCTGATAGTGGCAACGGACGCTCATCACCCATCAGTGAATTAATCTCTGGACTCATTAGAAGCGGTGGATCTATTAAAAGTTTATTCCGCCTGCTGCCGCCGCCACACGAAGATGACGATGAAGAGGGTGTGGGTGAGGGGCTTGTAGTTGCTTCATGTGCTGCTGGTGGGGGCGGCAATACCACTTGTCCATTGGCTGAGTAAAGATGTTGTTGTGGCTCAAAGTGGGCCAATTTGGCTGGCCGAGGTGGTTGCTGGTGCGGAGCCAATGGGGATGTACGCTTAATGCCAACTGTTGATAAAGAAAATTGAAGCGTTATTAATAAATATAAAGTCTTCGATTCATTTATATATATATATTCCATTGCTTACGCTCGACTTTGCTTGGTGTTCCATTTAAATGTTGATGTGAATGTTGCTGCTGTTGATGATGATGATGGTGCAGATAGCCATGGGCAGATGGTGCCTGATGCGGATAATGTGTAGTCGACTCAGCGGTGGGCCCGGAGGATGAGGACGCAGCGGCTGTGGAGATTGTAGCTGCTGCAGCTGCTCGTCGTTGACGCTCTTCATTCTCCTCTTTGTATTTGCGTGCTCGCACATGATCTTGCAGTGAAGCGGCCAGTCCTAGAAAATTATAAGCCATATGAGAAAAATGTATTTCAATCGTTGGGAGTTGGCAGAACTCTCTTAATCTTTGGTGGTCCGAAGGTTTTTTCTTTTGGTGAGTAGAACTTACCTTCTAGAGGCGGATTAGCTCCATTCAAACGCGATCCTCGTCCAACTCCACCTGCAGCGTTCTTGGTTTTTTGTTGTTGCTGCTGTTGCTCCTCTTGGAAATAGGCCTCAATGCAGCCCTTCATTTCGGCACGCGGTAAGACCACTGGCTGATAGTCCCGTCCAGAACGTCCTGACCCACTCGTTGTTGCCGACGATGACGATGAAGACGACAAGGTTCGCTGTGATTTCTGGGTGTAGGCAACATGAGCAAGAGTGGCCAAATTGCTACTTGACGCTTGCTGCTGGGATTGGCTATAGTTGGTGGGCTCTGTAGATGATGCATGATGTTCCTCCTGAATTGGCCTAATATTCACGCGCTCTGGCCTCTGTGCATTTAGATTAATTAGCAGCCTTTCATTGGAGAATGCCCGTTCCATAAAGTGAGCAGCTGCTGCACCTACTCCAGTGGTGCTCATATTGACGGCTGCATTAATGATACTCTGATGGGATATCTCTAGAGTGCGTTCAATCTCACCATTGACCAGATCACCAATGGTTTTGCCACCGCTTGAAACTGGAGCCGGCTGCTGTGGTGGAGGAGGTGGTGTGGCTTGTGGTGGCTGATTTAGCTTCTCTTGGGAGAGATGTCGTCGTAAGGCCATTTTGGCTGGTGATACTTGGGTGTAGTCCGGTTGGGATGAATTCGAACTTGGTCGGCTTGGGGGACGCACACGATAGCCACCGCTTCCCCCACTTGTATTGCCATAATCCAATGAATTGGCTGAGCTTGATCGAGGCAGTAATTCCAAATGGGCTTGAGGTTGATCTAACATCAGTTGTTCACGTGAACTAGACCGCTGAAGTTGTAGATTTTCGGCAGGGGCCTTGAACTCGTTTGGATGATGTGGCGGATGATGATGCTGATGATGAAGCAGATGCTGTGTTAGGCGATGTTGCTGGTGTTGTTGTTGTTGTTGCTGGTGCGGTGGTTGTTGCTGCTGCTGTTGTTGTTGCTGTTGCTCCTCAGCACGCATTTGTTGACGTTGCGCTACATGGGCAGCGGCCGCCATCATTAGGGCATGTTGTTGCTGCTGTTGTTGCTGTTGGACCATAAAATGCTCATAGGATGAGGCAGTTACTGTGCCACGACGACGTTGCCCATAACTTAGATCATTTATTTGACCGGCTGCTGATGATACTGGAGGAGCAGCATTTGCTGTTCCAGAAGATCCACTAGAAGCGGCATATAAACTGGCCATGTGTGACGAGGTCGGTGTCGGTGGCAACTGCGCTTGCTGACCATGACGAGCCGGTGAATATTTCGCTTCCTTTATGGGGATTTGATGATATTTACTAGTGACATGATTCTTGCCAGCTCCACCACCATATGCACCGGCACCGTAGGGCAAATTTGCTGGCGGTGGTGGGGCTGTTGATGCCGTTGCACCAGCTGCAGGACCCGGCAGGGGAGGTGTTATGGGTGATATTGTGGTATTAGCATTCAAATGCATCAATCCCTGTGTGGATACGGTTATTATATTGTGTAGGGGATGCATCTGGGACTGTTGCTGCTGCTGTTGTTGTTGTTGTTGTTGCTTGCTTCGCTTTGGAGCCGGACTTTGTGTGGGTGTTGGCGGCAGAGAATCAATTGATGTTCCCGAGCTGATTGATGTCGAGGCTTTGCTTCGCTGCTCTTGATCTTCATTTAAGGCTGTGGTAATAATGCTCTTCAAACGATCCTCAAAATTTGCCACTTTTGGCGATTCCTGCTTAATGGTGGCACTGCGACCCACAGACAAAGATAATGTTGATGTAGATGATGATGGCGAGGAAGAGGAGAGACCGGGTATCTCGCATTTTGGCAGGATTGAAGAAAGTAATTGCATTTGCTGTTGCTGTTTCGGTGCTGGCATCAGAGTGCTATCCTTAAATGAGGATTTCGCCACAGATGTCGGAGGTGGTGGCCCTGGTTGCACCACTTCAATGCTTGTCTTATTCTTGCCATTCACCTGATAATGACCAGCTTCAATTTGCCGGCACGTCTCAACAATTTTCTGAGCTAGTACTTCGGGATTGCTTTCCTGAATCTTACCAACTTCCGGCACTTCAGGCCATTCCTGTGAGCGGGCACGATGTTCACGTTCACGACTACGCCGTGAGTTCTTTACATGATTACTGTTATTACTATTCAAGGTTGTCTGTTTACAGTTTGGCACGGACACGGACACAGAAGATGAAGTAGATAATAATGATGATGATGACGATGGTGGTGGCGGAGGCGGTGGTGGGGGAGCTGGTGTTGTAGATACAGTGGTGGTGTTGGTGGTGGTGGTGGTGCTACTGCTGCTAGTACTAGTACTGTTGCTTGTCAGGCTAATATTAGTGCCTTGAGCCAAAAGGACAGCCGCTGTGGTTTTTTCCTCGGCTGTTTTCTGCAAAACGGATGTCTCCTGCTCAATTGTTGACACCTGAGCATATAATTTTTTGCGCTGACTCAGCGTATTAGCAATCTCTTTCAATACAAGCTCTTGGGCCGTCGTCTCAGACAGCTCCTGTGGCATCTCCACTTTGACCTTGCCGTTCAATGAATTGCCAAATAGTTTTTGATATTCGGGCAAATGTTTTAATTGCTTGCTAAGCAGCAGCTTTTGCTCGCCCTCAAAGAATGTCACCTCATTACGCATTTTACTCACTGTATGCTGAAGATCCTTATGACGGCCCACTATCTCCTTGGCCTGGGCAATCAGATCATTGGGTGAATTTACACTAATGCCCAATTCATTCATCCGAACCTTAAGCAAGGCCACACTGTCATCGATAAGCACTTTTATCTGTTTATCCAATTGACTGGCTCGATTCTTTAGCCTGGCCATACGCTCTTGCTCTTGTGCAATTTGTTTTTGCACTTGCGGCAGATAGGCACTCGACTTCATATGCTCAATCATGGACATATATTGAGATCGGAATACATCCAATAGAATCTGTAAGGCGTATGGTGTATCCTGTGGTGCCAATGGTATGTCCAGCTCATTGTGATCCATATTCTCGGTAAGCAGTGATGTTAACTGTTGATCCACAGTGCCAGGAGCTGCTGGCAATTTCTTTGTCATGGTATCTTGAGAAGTGCTAAGAACCGTCTGCTTATGCAAAACATCCAATCCAGCAATATTCAGACTCTTTCGACCGCGAGCTCCCTTCTTCATGCGACCCTTACGACCGCCACCAATGCCAGGACCAGTACTTGCCGCTCTTGGTGGTTGATCTTCCTTGGAACTGGAATCTTTGCTGGTGGTAGCTGCTGCAGCAGCAGCGGCCGCTTCGGCTTCTGCTCTTTGAGCAGCTGCCGCTGATTTACTGGCAATGGCTGCCTTACGGGTAAGCTTTTTACGCTTCTTTTGGATTGTTGTGGTGGCTCGAGATTGGCGGCCTGCACTGGCTCCATTACTATTATTATTCTCCTCCTCATCTGACTGAGAAGATTTGCCTTTTGAGCTACACCAATCGGACCACACTTTTCGTGTCATGGGTCCACCATTCGAAGTGGACGTGGTATTGGTGGCAGTGGTGGTATTACCACCATTACCAGTTGTGGCATCACCATCGCTGTCTGAGGTACTATCCATATCCAGGCTACGCTGTTGCTGCTGCTGGGCTTGCTGTCGCGTTGTCTTTGAAGCAACTCCGCTTAATCCACTGCCCACGCCGCCACTAACATTAGCTGGTGATTGGGATTGATGACGTGAAGTTGTTCCACCATTCGATTGCTCTCGTTCTTTCTGTTGATGGTTGTTATTGTGGTTGTTGTTGTGATTATTATTTTGATGAGTTGATCCAGAACTAATGTTGGCCTCACGCTTGGCACGATCCCGAGTGGTACGCACTGTGCCTAAAAATTGAATTGAAATATTAATTTTAGTTTGGAAGATCGTCAAAATCATTTATAAAGGAGCAAAAAAAAAAATAGTTTAATTTAGGATCACATAGAAAAATTGTGGGTGAAAATAAAAAAGGAAAAGAGAAAAAAAGAGAAAATGAAAGTGATTGTTGATACTGATTGATCAATGATAGATTTGATATTTGTTGGGGCTGTTGATTTGAATATTTGTCGGGTATTTATAAGTTCGAATTAGATTGATTGATTTTGTTTGATCCAAATTTGAATTAATTAAAGTGATCGATTTTAGTTAAGTTGATCCAAAATTCTCGTCCTCGACAGCAACTTACCCACGTGATCATTATCACCCCCTTTGGTTTTCAGACGTTGAAAGTATCGCTCTAATATAGTACGATCGATCACATGCTGATAATATGATACAGGTTTACAGGTCCAAGATACGGAACCCTTTAAAGGTGGTATTTCGCTAACATGCATTATTGTTCCAATGTCGCTAAGGTTTCTGATAAAATAAAAATTAATATATTTAGAGAAATTCATTTAACAATTATTTTAATAACTTACCTATCCGTAATGCGAAAATTTAATGGGCAAAACGATTTTGAGGATACAACTCTTGCGCCATCACGCAAATCGGCAAAACGCTCTTTCAACTGATGATCCACCGTTGGGCCAAAGGCAAAATTATTTACAAATACCAATGTCGATGAGGTGATCTTTTCACGATGCTCATCCACAAGAAAATCTCCCTTAATCAATTTATATTCACAAAATCGTTTTCCAAACCAGCCCATATACTGGCGAAAAAACAAATCCATGCGTTCCGCATAGCGTGCGGGTGTATCCGCCTTTTCAATACCAATGCATGTTTTAAGCGGAAAAGATCCGGCCATTTGGAGTACCACCTGTCCCACACCGGAACCGAGATCAATGAATGTATCCTCTTTGCTAACGACAACATGTTTGAGCATCTGTTGGACCAGCTCGTACGATGTCTCGCCATAGACTTCTGGCGAAAATGGCTCATACTGATTAAGCTTATCCGGCTCAATAACGGCAGCATTGTAAACTAATTGCAATATATGTCTTAGAAGGCTAGGGTGAGCGAACTTATTCAAACGCTCGGCGGGCAGTGAAGTTCCTTTTTCCTGAAAATTAAAATTATGATTTTACAAAAATTTTGGTTTTTTGTCTTTAGAATGCACTTACCAATGCAACAATACTGTCGACAGCTTTATTAAAACGATCGACAAGATTTGTCATAGTCTTGTAGCAGGCAGTGTCAATTTGATGGAGATTGATCTCCTCGAATGCGGATGATATTGACGGCAGCTCATCGCAAACGTATTTGATTGTATCAATAATATCGAAGCCGTTGTCATGTTTATCCTGTCCATGTCCAACTTGCAGGGGCCAAGCAAATGTAATAACATCTGAGGAGCCAGCGGGCGAACGCAACACCAAGTCCTTGACTTGGGGTGTTGCCATATTTTGTAAAACTTTGCCAGTGTTTGGCAAAGAGTTATTGGTTTGTGTGGCGGCAGTTTCGCCCGGTCACGTACACGAATTTCCGCGTCCGTATGTATGGAGTGCAGTAAATATTACGATACGATATTCCGTTGTTGGTAGTGCTGTTGTTTTAATGCTTCTTTGATTTGGTATTCGAACGATGGAGATGCGGCGAGAGCGAGTGGTAGCGGCGATTGATTGAATGTATTTTATGTGTCAACGATGTGAGATGATCAAGATATAATAATCGAACAAAAAAGTTGGCATAGGAGCAGTGCATGTAATTTGTATGGTTGTATAAGGTATGTTATGTTACGTTACGGTTACAATTACGTTAATGGTTACGATGTAATTGTTGTTGTCTTAGGAACAGTGGCAGCGTTGGGTTTAATGTATAATATATTGGGCTAATAAAAAATCTTCAACTACGTCTTTGTCCTTTTTTTTGTTGTTTCTCGTCTGCGACTTCACGTTACGTTACGTTGCGTTGTTTTCTGTGGTGCTTCTGCTGATATTTTTTCTTTTCCTATCCTTTCCACCTCTTCCGGTTCTTCTTCTTCTTCCTCCGCTACTGCTGCTGTTGCTATTGCCGTCAATAACTCTTCTTTTTCTACTTCCTTTTTCCTCAGCAGCAGTGGCAACAAAATATAAAAGTAACTGATGATAGTTGCGTAATTTAATATTTTGCTGTATGTTAAGAAAACGATACATTTTCTTCAATATCTGACAACATTTTCTTAAATATTTGCTTTATAACCGTCGTCTTGATTATGCCGTTGTTTTGTTTCCACTGCATTCCATTATTACGTGCACGCATTGCAATGTACTGTTATACATGATGTTGGTTGTTTGTTTCTGCGGCAACGTAATCTCTTGATAGTATTATTGAAGATTTTTGAAATATTTATTTAAATAATTAATGATGAATTTGTATGCGTTTTGTATTTCTGTATTATATTTTTTGAGTCTGTAAGAGAAAACAGAGAAGAACATGGTAAAACATAAATAATAAAAGGGATTAAATTAAAATAGAACAAATTAACAATTTGGTCAGCAATTTAAAATGATTTATAAATTTTGATTATTCAATAAATGTGTGCTTCTTATAGTTATTACTAGGATGCGAAGATGATATAAATTTAAATAATTAATACTATCACCTATAAAAAAAATTATTTTAATTTTGTAAGGGCAAGAACAAACTAATTTAAAATTTTATTTTAAAATGTTTATCAGACTCAGTTAATTCCAATATCTTTTCTCACAGAAAAATTCCAAATATGTATTTAATTTAGTCATGGTCTTGTAAAACTGTCAAATAGAGATTCGGAGACTTTTTTGTTGTTTGGTCTAACTTTGAAAATTTGTAAGAAAAAATACCCAAAAAACCATTTTATACATACTACTTTTAATAAATCATATTCCTGTTTTACAGTTAATCAAAAAGAAACTGTAAAGTTTTCAAAATCACTTTAAAACTTCAAACAAATTCCCAGACTCACAAATATTTTAGTATGCGAATGAAATATATATTAAATGCAATACATAATACACAGTTGCTTTGTGTGTGATTTGACAACATTTTTTTGAATTCATTACATATATTTGTTGAAGATGCTAATTATTAATGCCAGACACGTCTTTTAAAGCTCACAAAAAAGATTTAATTCAGTTTTTTCTTGATTGTGATTCGGGGGCGTCGGCGGACTTCATTAGCATAAAAGACTCAGCTTTCTATTTGATGGAGTATATGGGAACTGAAAAAATCGATAAGAAGCAAAACCTCCTTTCATCTATAGAAAGCTTGTTGCTGAGAAGTTATTTACAATTAAGGTACATTTAATCAAAAAATATCCACAAAGAAAACTAAAGGACCCTTAAAGCTTTAATAATTGACTTTGTATATTAGCTGTATTAGTAGTATACATACACAATAGAAGTGCACATTGACATATAGAGGAGCGGAAAACAAGTCGAGCATTAAAATTTTTGGCTAGACAAGCGCCACATTAAATTGAATGAGTTTTTGGTCTACACACACATATGTATACATAGACATATATAAACACACACAGATACACGCACCTACACAAATGGAGAGAGAGAGAAACCAATATGTCTGGTAACTACAAAATTGTATATACATGTACAGCTATACAATGTACGGCTATGTACTGTCATTGTTGTTTATGCATATGCACACGTGTCGTCTGCGCGTCCCCTTCCAAACATTCCCCCGTCCAAATGTCCTTTTTGTGGAGCCCTTACTCTCTCTTTCCCTCTCTTTGTTTTCTCTTTCTCTCTCTCGCTTTGACAAGCCGGCAATGTATATACAAAAGCTTCTCTTCTTTGATGCCATTGCCCACTCGTTATCCCTTACTACACTTTGCATTCTGTCTGTGTGAGTCAAACACACACACACACACATACACACATACAGCCATGAACAATTTATGGTTAATCAATATCATCCTGCCCGTATATATACATTAATTTTAAGCATTTAAGCAAGCTTCATTTCCCCATTTCTTTTTTTTTTTGTATTTTCAGTGGCTTTTGTTGTTTGTTTTGGTCATTTGTGGATTTGGCATTGAATGTTTTTTGCAGTTATTTACCGTTGATTTAAACTACTGGTGTTGATTACCGTAATAAAAATGCGGGCACATATCTGTGCAACTTTAAAAATACAAATGAATAAGTGATTTCCTTTTCGAAGGATGTTACAAGTACTTTATTTTATTTTTGAAAAGTTCTTTACAGCAGACTTTTTTTTGAACAAGTAGAATAATGCTATAAAAGGTCTGCTAAATAAATTCATTAAATTTTGATAGAATTCAGATTATATATAATAACCTCATGTATTTCCCTTATTTCCTTTCTAATTCTTCTCTATTTTTTTTATATTTCACTCCAAGGGTTAACTTTAAATTAGACAAATACGAGTTTTTACTAAATTTTATTACAAATAAATGGCAATATTTTCATGTAAACAGCATTGGTCTTTGTCTCGCAATCCAGACACATTTATCAAACGTTGAACTTAGGAGTGGTGCTAGGTACAAAAAAAAGTAAAAAAAAAAAAAAGAATCAAAAAGCTAAAGCCGACCAAGACAGACACTGGAGAGGAAGCAGACGGCACGCAGGATGGCAGATAGACTGACAGATACAACAGCAAGAACAATGGATTGTGTCTACATCCTATTAAGCTGCTGGCTCACATATGTATGTACCAGGATTTTGGAGAAAGCTTTTGTTTGCCCTGTGCTTTTCGGGTTGAAAAGGGACAATTATACATAGATCTAAACGCCATAGAGGAAAAATAATAAATATTAAAAAATTGATTTTAATGTTTGGTAAAAAAAGTATAAAGAATGTAAAATATATAAGTGTTGTTGACCTTGGAAGAAGTTTTTTGGTCTTTGGTTCATTACAGGATATGAAAAAACACTTAAAGTACTTTAACAATTATGAAATATAAAATATAACCTACAATAAAAAACGGAGAATAACGTGTTTTATTAAAAATGACTAACATATTGAATTCCCCTTATAATTTAATAACAAAGAATTATAAATTTTTGTGTTTAGAACTCTAAAAAGAATGTTTTTTCAAAATCATATCAATCATACGCAATGTTGTACAAGAGAAGTTTGTTGATATTATATAAGATTTATTGTTTTTAGTTTTATTTCAAACTAAACAAATGTAATTCAAGATACTTAATTAAAAAGTGTAAATATTATTACTTAAAGCACTGAAATCATTGTATAAGCAGAAAACTAGTTTTACAGATATTTTTTATCATTCTGGCTTTAACCCAAACACATTGCCAATTAGTATTTGTTGCCATTCTATTACATTTGTTTAGTTTTTAATAATATTTTAAAACGTGGCCTGCGGAGGCGTGACATACATTTCCATTGCAATCGTACACATACACACACACACACACACACACACACACAGACAAACATAAAGTTGACACAATTACAGAGCATGCAGAGAGGCAGAAAGAGAGATAAAATAAAAACGGAAAACAGAACCGAAACGCGCTTTTAATCAACTTAAAAAGCATTCCCCTTTGCTTGAACAGAACCTCGTTTCCCCATTCTCTCCCTCTCTCTCTCTTTCTCTCACACACGCGACCTGCCAACGCCCACGCGAATGGCCTTTTTGTTTTTACTTTTTATTGTATTATTATATACTCTTTAAAAATTGGACAAACCTTGGGCTTTATTAAGACCGGCACAACGTATGGAACAATCTCAGAATAAACAACTATTATGAAGGTTGCACATATGTACATATTTACATAGCCATAGCAAACTAGTTACACATCAAAGTTTATAAATAATTTTTAAGCTATACCCTTTTGATGCAGGGTATTTAGAAAGCGGCTTTTTAAATTAACATAAGCATTATTGTTTTATTGTTGTTGCTTTTTATGGCTTTTTTCAAGTCGACCGACCGAGTTGTCTGCCTGAAATATTCTAAACTATATTTTTGCAATTTATTTTGTTTGTGTATGTCAAGGTCAGTAATTGCCAATTTTTTTTTCTGCGAAATATTTGCAAATTTTCTTAAGGCTATATACAATAAAATGAAGTGTTTTAACGGACTCTGTTAAATAACATTTAAATTAGATAAAAATCGACGCCCTCTTTTGTAGCCCTCCTCTTTTTGTCTGTCTGATCAATAAACATTTTATTTTTCTATATTTATTTCAGTGAAAATTCTATTTATTTTCATTTGTTGCCGTTGTTGCTATTTTCTCATGTTCTCATGGTCACGTGTTGCCTTGGAGTGAAGGTTAAACTAGTTTACGCTTTGATTTCACATAATTTTTTATGGCATTTATTGTTGTAGTTGCCGCTAATTAGCATTCGCGTGTTCAATGTGTTTATTAGTAGCGCACTTCAGGAACCAAAGCCATCACAAGGTTCAGGTTCAATCAATTTTGGAAATTCATTTTCCCTAAAACATATTGTTTAATTTCAAGAAAACGTTACAAATGCGTAGAAAAAAATGTGATTACATTAAAATGAAAAATCTGTTTTTATAGTCTTATTCATTGAGGTCATTGATAAGAGGTATTTGTATGTATATATGTAAGTAAATACATACGTATATATGTACATAGATTTATATATTTCTATGACATTTGAAGTAATATACTGATTTAATTTCATTTACTGATAACAAAAGTACTTTATTTACTAAGGTCGACTGAGGTTTGCCCATTATTTAATGTTAATTACCTGATCATTATGATTAACATGATTTTACCAAAAAAAAAAAAAAGATTAAACTTAAAATCCTTAATTTATGAGGTCCCGACCTTATTAATTCAACTAACTAAATTGGCACCCAAAAATAAATACTTTTTTGCTGCTGAAGTAGTGGGTAAAAAGATTCATCTATATTTTTTTATTTCAAACCATCTAACGTAGGTTTTTGTGATAAGATTATGATTTTTCACCTGTTTGTTTGACCTATTTTTTAAAAAAAAAAAAAAAGTAAAGAACAATATTGAATCATATGACATACAAATATAAAACCGCATTCGGAGTAAGTTAAACATCTGCCAAAGGAACCCAGAAAGCAGAAAGCAAAAGGAATACAGATCCCTTTGGTGCGTGCCGTAGAAGCAGAGGGAACAGACAATAAAAGGAAGGTTGAAGAAACCTTTTTTTGCTCTCCTTTTATTGTGTTTCCCTTTATAAGATCATAATTTCTTGTCCTGTTGCGGTTTTGGATCAAGCTCAAAACAGCTGCCTTTAAATATATGCATACACATATGGATGTATGTATGTATGTATGTGCTTCTGTACATATGTATATATTTATGTACAGGGTTCTTGAACAAGCTTTGAAATGTGACATGTGACATGTTGAGAATGTAGTGCAAACATGTGCATTAAATGACAGACATGATAAAAATTGCCAAAACATTATAATTTACGCCATTTCTATATATGTATGTACACAGTTAATTCTAGTATTGTAAATATACATACATATGTACATACATATATTTTTTAAGCCTTTAGACATGTTTAAGGATGGCAACCATCTACCGACATGAATTCTTCAAAGTGAATGGGGAACTACCGATATGAACTATTCAAAGTAAATGGGTAATTTATTTAACAAAACAAAGTGGTAATGATTATATGATCCTCATAAGATAGACAGAAGGTTAAATAAAATATCTATGAATTAGATAATTATATATCTTTATGGATACTTATACAATTTACTGATTTAGAGTAAAAAAGACAGCAGAATCTTGATTTTTCACCATTTCCTTTTTGCATTGTTGTCAAATTTCACCAATTTTTGTAAAAAACCATTTAGATTTCCCCTTATGCCACACCCAAAGAAAGTATGCTTAAACTCGTAAAAACTGAAAATAAAAGGTGCGCCAAAACTTCAAAGAAAAGTATATTATTTATATACATATATATTTAGAGGGAAGAGCAAAGAGAATAATCAATATTAAAGCGCCAGGCGCCCCAGGAGTTTCTCTATTCCACGAAGAGAAAAACTTTGCAACATTCGAAACACTTTTTAAAGTCGCTCAGTTATACAGTTTTAAAGCCCAAAACTCAGTGCAGGGAACATGGGAGAAATTAAAACAGCACAAGTTTCTTCATGTACTCTATGTATATATGTATCATTCTACAATTCCCATTCACCCGCCCCACTTGGCATTTCTAATGTGGGGGCGATGCGGGACCCAAAAGTATAACGAAGAAAACGCGAAAGAGGAATACCGGAAAATATTGAGGCACCAGAACTGAACTGAAAGAGATGATGAGAGAGCAATAGCTGTAATTGGGGTGGTCGTTGGGTTGCCTTCAAAACTTATAAAATAAACATACATACACACAGTAAAATGGGCACAGTACATACATACATATCGAGTAAAAAGAAGGAATACACTTAGAAATATAAAAATACATACAGACATACATATGTACATATATGTATCTAAAAAGTTGTAGAAACTTGGCTACCCAACAAAACAAGGACCATGGATCTTACATACCCAGAGGTATAACAACATTTTTATATCTATAAGAAAAAGAAAAAAATAAAAGGAAATATTGTTTATAGCCCTCTCTAGTCCTATACTCATATAAAACTTTTTTCGTCCTTCTGTATATTAGCTTTTTATGCCATTCTCTTGTCTCGCATAACAAATCAGTCAAAAGGCTCAAACTGTAAGTAATTTTGACAGCTTTTATTTTTAAAAAGGCGCTAAAATAGCACCAGTATGGTACATTCTTGTTAAAAACAAAAACTACAAGATAATCAATGTTGTTAAAAATTAAGTTAAAAACTAAGATTAAGTTATCAATGCTTAGCTTTAAAATATAGGCAAATAATTTATATATGTATGTACATTTAAGTCCGAGCTGACAAACAATTTGGAAAGCTTCTTTATTATTGCAAAAACAATATTTTTTTTTTTTGTTAGACTATAAATGGAGTTGTATAATATTTAAAAACATTTTTATTTTAAACTTGAATTTACCATTCTCTAAAAAATAGATAAAGTCGTTTCTTTTTCTCCCTTATTCCCATGCCCATTTAAATTCTCTCGCCCCCTTAGTCTGCATGGAAGTCAAGAAAAAATGAATTAAAATATATTAAAGTCACACGCACAAACATGCGCATGTACACAAAAACTCACATTTACAGCAAATATTAAAGCTGAGTCGAATATGATTATGCCTTTCTCTGTTTCTCTTACAGTAGCCAGCCACACAGAAAAAGAAGCAACCCAAAAACCACCCACCCATCTCCCAAACAAACCCGCATGGCAACCGACAGAGCAGGGTTGATAGCAGCAACAGAAGCAGCAGCAGACCAAGTAATAAACACACTGTGGGAGTCAAACTTTTTACATATCCCTAAACTCGAGTATATTAGTTTTATGAGACGTTTGATTATAAAAAAAAAATATTTAAAATCTTCTAAGGAATACTTTTTCATTCATATAAAATAGTTTTCACGATCATGATTATAACAAATTTTAAGAAAATCGAAAGACATACATAGCTCAGCTAGTAGTCCTCCCAACTGTATTACTGTTTATGGGTACATAAGTAGCGGGTGGTTTAAGTTGGCTTGAAGTTGGGTTGGGTTATGAGATGGGGATACGGGTAGCGTTAGGTTTGAGTTCCGAGTTTACTTTGGTTTGGATAGCACACAGACGACTCGCCGACATTGTCGGCATCGTTGGTTTTACTTGTTTATTTTTATATACCCCTGGCATAGGGGAGGATTGTGGGTTGGGTGTTGGTCTGGGTGGTGTTGCCGCCTTTTTTCATTAATTGCTTTATTGATTTTTTTCAAGCATTTTTTGTTTTTGCTTTTGGCACAAGGACGTAGAGAGAAATATACGTTGTTTGTTTCGTTTTTTTTTGTGAATGGGTAGGAAAAAGAACTAAAATAAAATGCATTCGGAAAATGCCAGGCACCTGCTCAATGCGAAAATGAAAGAAAACAAAAGCCAGAGCTGAAAATGTAGGCCACCATCATCATCACCATACCAAAACAGCAACAGAGTTGCCATACCTACTTATAAGCTATCTACTATGAAATAATTTTTCTATACCCTTGCAACAGTTTGTCAATAATAAAATCTAAAATATATACATACATATGTATATATAAATTTACTTAAAAAATGGAATATACTATGATTTTGTACATATATTTGGAAAACTCTCCATTATTTAATAAACATTATTAATAAATGGTAGTTTAGATATGACTTAAATGATCTATCCAAAAATATCTATCAATTTAAATGACTCAAAGAATATGTTTATGTATCATATGCCTATGTAAAAGAAGGGAATAATTCTGCAAGGATATGCGATGCACTGAAAGTGGAAGCGACTGAGTACAGTCTCAGATACCGCCCAACAACACCCAACTTAAACCAAACTACGTTCTTGTTAATGCGAAAAATATATGTATGTTTGTATATATACATACATACAAACAAACATTCAAATGCATACAGGCAGGCATATTTCCATACAAATACAGAAACATGCACACATGCATGTATATAAAAGTTGCAGTAAAAGTATGCACACAGCCCCAAAAAATGAGGTCAACAATTTGCTATGCTACAGAAAGAGTAGGAGATAGAGAGGGAGCCGGGAGAATGAGAGAGTCGGACTGCCTAGCGTGCTTAGTCCGTTACTGGGTTATGTTTATGGAAATTTGCATAATGGCTTTTACATACAAACATACATACATATAAACTTATTTTTCCCGTAATCTACAAATAACAGTTCATAATATTAAAAACATTTTCATTTTGTTTCGAACGGTTTAAAGAAATTTCCCACTTCTCACGGACATTTTAAAGGTTTAAAGCGAAAATATGACAACATAATATGTTCATTTGTATGGGATATAGGTCAAAAGAAGTACGAAGACTATATAAACGTTTATTTCTAGGTACATAGATATGTATACATACATACATACATACACACATAGGCAGACTGGGTGACCAAAATAGGTCAAAATGTCCAAAATAAAAAGTAATATAAAAGGTAAAAAACCATTAAAAAAAATCTTAAGAAATGGGACAATTCAGGAAGAATACAATCAATATTAATTTAAAGAATACAAATATTTATTAAACCATTATATCTGTCAGTAATAAGACTCTTCAAGGTTATATGAACAACCAAATGTACGAAAAATGTATTGTTTCAATTTTAAAGAAGACTTTATTTGTAAAATTTAAAATCACTAAATGAAATCATAACATAACCTTCATCAAATTTAATATTGGGATTAATAAAGAGAGAGAGAGTTCCCTAAGTAACTTATTATTTATATATTCCCTACAATTATTCTAATCTTAGTTATTTCTTTATGAAACAGCAACATTTTTTATTGATATATATTTTGGTATTCCCCGCACACAATTCGATATAGTACATCACAGTATTATATACAAATGTATGTACATTTGTGTGTGCGTGCTGACAGTCACGTAACAAACGCCATTTCAAAGAACACAATCAAACTCACAATTCAAATAAAAATGACCAAAATTCCTTAAATAAATAAGAGAAAATAAAATCAAGACAAAGTCGACAGAATTACAAAGTTACAGGAAAATAACGTATACATACATACACATAAGCAAAAATAACAAAAAAGAAAAAAAAAAGCACTGAACAATAGAAAAAAGGGAGCACACAATGGACCAACAATTCAGAAACATATACACACACAGAGACCCAGAGAGATGGAGAGTAACAACACAGCTAAGCGGCGTTGCCAATTTTCACACACACAGTCCCAAAGTTTCTAAGCGTAATGGTAATGGTGGTGGCTTTTTCATGTCATTTGCAGCAACGACCGATAAAAACAGGAAGAAAAATATAAAACAAAATAGAAATTGAAACATCCTTCCTCTCTAACAGCAGCTACTGTTGAAATTTATATGAGAAAAAAAAATAAAGAACTATGTGAACAAACATGCCAAAGAGGATGGGGGGGATGTGCGGGTTGACAGTTAGCTCAGGCAACATGCAACAATTTTGTTGCCTTGCAAAAGAACCTGCCACAAGGGTGGCACCCAAAACTGGAATAATAATAACAGGAAAAAGGAGAAGTAAAAGAAGAAGAGAGAGAGAAAAAAACCCTGGCACAACGTGGGAGAAACCTTTAGCGGGGGATGATAGAAGGATGTCTATGTAAGTTTAGGGTGCGCTATGTGCGGAGCTTCCGGGTAAGCAGAAAAGTTACGCTATAATCAAATCTGTCTAACGTTTTTGTTGGGTGTTGGCCTCCCCTCTCACACAAAGGACGACAGTTCAGGCGTACTTGAAAACTGGCAACAGTGGGGCGGAGTAAAATAAAATACGATAAAAATATTAAAAAAAAAAAAAAAAATGGGAAACAAAAAGGAAAATTGAAAAAATTTATGTGAAACGCCGAGTAGAGAAAGCTAAAAGAAAATACAAAAAAAAGTTAACCGAAGTAACTAGAGAAAAGCGATTAAATTACTTGAATTATGAGAGAAACTCTGCTAATGGTTAACTGAGATAATTTAGGAAAGATGTAAAAAAGGAAAACAAAACGTTAACAAAGATTACATTACATAGACTAAGAAATGAAGTTTTGCAACGTGGAAGAAAACAGACAAAGTCTTCATAAATCTATTCAAATTAATGGGCGGGCAATAACGTGGCATATTGTTACCCAAATTTGGGTTAAAATTTATTAATATTTTTTCCTTACTATATACGTAACTACTATTTATTACAAAATTATTTCAATAATTAAATTAAAGCTTTAATTTACATGAACTGAAATGCAGCAACCTGGAATTACCTTTTAGTTTATGTACACTTGCAATGAAATATGAAATAGGTCAAATCAATGGGTTGCAAAAAAAATGAATTTGCAAAATTTCTCTTTAAATTTGTATATGCAAAGAAACCTTCAAAATTATTAAATTTATTCCGCTTTCATTAAACATACAAAAGTTGAAACATTTGTGTTTAACAAAAAAGGAAAAACCATAAACACAAATACATTGATAAAGAAATACCTATAATGTATGTTGACAGAATGAGTCTGCGTATGTGTGTGTACGTTTGTTTCGCCAGTTCATTGAACTGAACTTAATTAAAAATCAAGTTGAAGGTCATTTGCGTAAAAGGTGGCAACGCATTTTGGTGGCATCGCCATAGTACGAAGCGTAAACAAAGAAAAATAACACATATACATACATACATATGTATGTACATATGTACATACATACCTGTATATATAAAATAAAATTTGAATATTACATCCAGAAACTGGTAAATTCGGCAAAGGTCAGTGAACATATTTAACAAAACAGTAAAAAATTATACATACATACATACATATATAAAAACACAACAACAGAAGAATGCCAAACAAAACAAAGACATGTGGTGGAAAAGAGATGGATGAGAGATCTTTGAGTGAAAAAGAGAAACCTGTTTTAATTAAAATTGCGTGAAACATGGCAACAGCGCACACACATAATCCCCAATCAGAATTTCAAACATTTTAATACAAAAAACGTGACGCAGCATTTAGGCAGCCATAAAGAAACAATTGGGATATATGAAACACACTCTAAAAGCAACCAGCTGCTGAGATACAGAGAAAGAGCGGAATGGCGATGCCATTAGAGCAAGTTTTTTCAGCTTGTGTTTGACAGGTGTTAGTTAAGTGCGTGTGGGTCTCTATCTCTCTGTGTGAGCGAGTGCATAGACGACGTAATAGCCAGCATAACTGCATTGACTGCTAGTCACGTACGCCACAAAACTTACAAATACGACGAAAAAAAAGCACAAAAACCCAAATCGCAGGTGTTCGTTTGAATTGGCTCACCCTGAGAGAGAGACAGGGAGAGAGATAGACAGCAAACGAACGTGCGGAAGAGAGCCATGCCGGTTAAGCTTCTCAATTTCAATGCAACCGTTAACAAGTGTCACTTTGAATAAGGAAATGACAACAAAGACAAGTTCTGTTTCGCGATGTTGTCGCACTTCTTCATTTTTGCATTACACTTTGTTTTAGTTGACATTATTAGGTATCCAATAGTCAAGATGAATAGAATTTTGGCCCCAGAAGATGACTAACATATTAAATTTAGCTGCAAGTATAGGTTTTCAAATATGAGGTAATCTATAACCAGCTAGCCCTGAAAACAAACTAGTTTCTTTTCAAGGTCCACTGCTGACTCCAGCAAATAGTAAAAAATAAATTATATGGTTCGAAATTCGATTATTATGTTCTCTACGTATTTGTTACATTAGAACGTAGTACTTAATTAAATTTTTAGAATATGAATAAAACTTGCTGAATTTGTGATAATAGTAAATGCATAAACCTTCACGAGATAACTTTAAATACATACATACATATTTCTATATGCATGTATATTAAAACATTTTAAAGCTTATCGCACTTTTTGTGCCTTAAAGAGGTAGCGAGTTACTAAAACGTACACACCCACACACAAAACATACACATGATCTTATTCTTAGCTGTTTTTATTTTACCTATAGTCTATTTCTTCTTCTACTTGTGATGTGCAACGCAAAGGCAGCTGAGACCGAAAGAGACAGAATGAGAACGTGTTTTTCAAACTGACAGAGCAGCGTAGCAATGTGTCTATACATAGCCACAGTGAAGAAACCTGCAATATAAATACATATGTGTATGTACAATGAATGCAGGCATACACACAAAGTGGTATATTTTCATGCCCTTAGGTTAAGAACGGCGGGCGGGCGGCCGTGTGTTGTGTGGCTCATCGTTTTTGTTGCTCCTGCTCGCTCTACCAACATTGTGTGGTTGTGTCGCGCGACTTCAACAACAACAGCAACATCGTTGCCGCCTGGCCAACGACCTTTATCAGATACAAACACATAGATACACACACACACAGGCTCACATGGTCGCTCTTCTTCTTCTGCTCAAAGCAAACTTCAATTTTCAACTCGTTCGCCCCAGACGGTTTTTAGCTTTTTGTCTGCTCGCCTCGTTCGTTTGTTTGTTCGTTCAATTCCATCCATTCGTTTGTATACGCTATGCGTGATGGCTTCTCTTTCTCCCGCTCTTGCACTCCTTTTGGCGTCTACAATTTAATAATTTCGAGTTTTGACTCTCTTTCTCATTATTTTTTTGTCACTCACACCTTAACCTAACCTGTCTGCTTGTCTGTCTGCCTGTTAGCCTTCTACTATTTTATTTTAATTTCAATTAAAGAGTAAACACTTTTTCTAGCTTCCTCTCTCTCTCTCTTTCCCAGTGTTTCTCTTGTAATCGCCACTAACAATTTACCGTTAACAGGCAACTGTTGTTGCTAATGTTGTTGTTTTTTTTACATTGCACGTTTCATTTCTCGTCGATTTTTATCGCAATCGGCACGCACGGGCGCTGGCGCCCTCTACCCAATAAGTAAAACTAAATTTTCAATGCAATTTTTATGGCAATAACAATATTTTTATTTATACATATTTCGCTTTTCTTTTCTTTTTTTTTATTTTCTGCCTGAACTTGAATGAATCACGCGCGCCTCTAAAAGCAAAACCAGGTCAACGTCGCCAAATGGCTAAGAAAAAAAATCTGCCATAAACATGCAAAGTTTATTTGACACAGATTCTTCAGGTTTTTTCTTTTTTTTTTCATTCATTTACCGTGTGCGGCCAAATAAACAAAAACAAATGAAATAAACATTATGCGATGAATGGATGGAGAGATGGATTTAATACCCTGTAAATTTTTGCAGTCAAATTGTTTCGTAGAGGATCTAGTTATATTATTTATATAACATTTAATCATACATTACTAAGCCATTCTAAAAAAAAATATGGAAGACGATACATATCCTTCAAGCATTTGTAACGAGAAATTTAGAGTCCAGAAATGAGAGGCAAACAAATGAATAACATTATTTTGAGCTACTGGGAAACTAAAAGTCGACGATCCGAAATTATGTATCATATTAAAATGGTTATCATATCGGTGGGGCTGTATTGTCATAGCCGCATCGATTGTATAATCATTGATAACTATTGATTCGATAGCTGTTCATTAAAGACTGCACAAAACAAGTGCCTAAAAAGATATGGATTATCGATTGCGGAAGCACTTTACCTATTGTATAAAGTAAACTATTTCTATTTACTTTTACGCATTCCACTTTCTGGTCATTTCTCACTATAAGGAAGTACTCATTATTTACGATTTAATGGGGGTTTAAGGATTGAGAGATACTCGGAATAAAAGAGCGAAAATGCAGCTCTCTCACAACAAATAAAAGTAATATAATACTGCAAGTTGGGAAACAATTAGCTGAATAATAATTGTATAGTCAAAATGCAAAACTGACATACCTTTTAGTTGAGAAAATTATTCAAATTGATCCTATAATAATGGGAAAACTGAACAACTGGCCAATATATGTACATACATACATATGTATAAATTAAAAAATGGAAAAAAAACAAAAGCAGATGTTAAATTTCTTCGATTTTTATCGCTTGCAGCTAAATCAATAAAATATAGCACAATGTTAACAGCTTAATTGCAAAGTAATGACATTTAATACCGTCAAATTAAGAAAAGAAATATTTCAAAATGTGTGGGTGTAGTAGCACGTTGAATAAGATCAGTTCCATTTTTAGTTTTTCTGGTCAATCAGACTTAATAATTTTCAACAAAACCATTAATTTTTCCTCCAAGTTGACTAGTTCATTTTGGACCTGACCTACACAATATATGCATATACACACAGAAATCGATATACATTTATATGTATAAGGTGCATATTTATATGTATGGACGAGTTGATTTACCGTTTCCCTTATTGCACATTCCCTTTTTCCTATGTCTCTCTCTCTCTCTCAGTCTGTCGTTTTTCTGCATTTTTTTTATTGCAGTTTAAGCAAGCGGATATTACGCAACAACAAACACATGCAAAAGTGCACTCCACTCAGATAAAGAGAAAGAAAAAGAGAAAAAAGCACATCACAGCTAATAAATAATGCAAATTTAAGCATATGGGCTAAGGAGGAGAAATCGGTTGAACAGGGGCCGAGGCAATTGAACTTTTGCTGCTGCTGTTGTTGCACCAACAACAACTTTCTTAAGTCGAAATCCAAACAGCTGTTGCTTGCTGTGTGTCTACCCCAGCCCCCAGTTTGTTGGTTGGAGGAGGAGTGCAATAACTTTTTGCCTGCCGCCACCATTTATTATCGCTTTATTTTTATCGCATAAATAAACCAAAAAAAAGTGCAAAAAAGGGCTTGTCAACGGGCAACAACAACAACAATAACAAGCTTCGCAGACATCCAATGCCAAACAGAGAGAGCGAAAGAAAGACAGGGGAAGCTCAAGCAACACAGTGAGTGCAAAAAATTGAAGGACACATTTCACATTAAATAAAACTTTAAGAGACTTGTGTATGTGTAGTAAAATAGGGGAATGCTCCTATATAGCTTTATTTATTATGTCTAAGCATGCGATGCGTATTTTATTACCAAATTTCGTTATACGCCTATAAAATATATTTAACAAAAACTGTAGGGCTAAGTAACCCCTATAAAACTCCAGTAGTTTGTCGCACTCATTTTTTTTTTACCGTTTAATGGTGTTAATAGCCTTTTCGACAAATATGTACAAAAAATGGGTGTGTCTCGTGCCAGACAACAGACATTTGGGTTAGGGTTAATATACAGGAAGATATATAATATAGCTAAAGGTGATACAAATTGCTGATTTAAGGAGTAGATAACGTAAAGAGGAGTTTTTATGCGACAATGAGATGGTGGTAGGACAATAAGAGTAAAGTTACACATATTAATTTATATTTATGCATGTATGTTTTTATTAAAAATTTAATTTTTTCCCTTTTAACTATGATATCCAGCATACATTTTTAATTATTTCACAGATTCGTTATTGCTTCTCCCTTTTGTGGGGAGGGTTTTGGTTTAAAACTGACAAACCATTTCTCCTATCATCCAATCCGATATTTCCACAATCACTTAAAATCTTACAGCTTTAATTCCTTTTTATCCTCTTCTTTTACTCAAACTCCCACATTATGTTTTATTCTCTTTTATTATTATTTGTTTCGTTATTTGTTCTTTGGGCTGGGGGCTTACAACAATAAAAACAACTTTGGGTACACATATTTATGTATGTACATACATAAGTGTGTTTTTTCCTTCTGGCTATTAAAATCCTTTTAAGGTTTCTATAAATCTTAATGTTTAAAAAGGGCAAAGAAAGCAAATACTACAGTAATTCCATTTGATAATGTATTTATGAGTTTAAAAAAAACCGGGACTTTGATTACAATTATGTCAAGAGGCAAAAATTCGCTGTGGGGAAGAAATATCACATTTAAAATTTTTTTTCCGTATTAACCATTTGTATTTAATTAAAATCTACAGTCACATCTTCTACATAATGTCCACTTAGATCCATACTTTATGTACATATGTATGTACATATATAACATGTTGCATGTTTAATCATAACATAAATTATACAATTTTAAAATATATAAATAGATTCAAATGATTGTTTCCTGGTATTACCATTTCTGTACCTGAATATGCATTTTTATTCCATAAAATTAATTGCATCGAATAACAGGACAGGACCTGACGCAACACGAAATATTTAAATGCTGCAAAATTGAGTTTTTGTCGGTAAAAGATTAAAGCCATTCACATTTCACATACATATATAAGAGTATATGTACTCGTATACAGAGATACATACAAATAATATATACATATGTATGTATATATAAATATGTATAAAGCAATTTCAGTGAGTGTTGTGGGTGGTTGGGGGATTTTGGATGGGGAACTTTGGGGTTAAAATGCCATAAATAACGAAACAGTCGGCAGTCAGCACATAAAATATATCCACACACACACACACATTATCAGAGAGCCGGCCGGGGAATACATACACATTCTCACACGGAGCATAGACAAAGCTAAGCTTTAGTAGGTGGGACATCAGCGCCATGTTGGGTGGGAGAGTTACCAACAAAACACACATACATCTATAGAAAGAGAGAGATAGAGATAGAGAGAGAGAGAGCGAGCAAGCCGCCAAAAAACTGCAAATGCGAGAGCAAAAATCGATAAAATCAAGGGCAGACAATGTGCTGCTGCGGCTCTGTTTTGGTGCTGCTGCTGTCGTTGCTGCTATTGGGGGCTGTTTAGTTAACAGAGAGGACGAAGAAGAATAAGAAGAGGCACACAGAAGGGTAAGTGGGGAGCCAACTTTAGGCGCACGTGAGGCTGCCCTGCTTCTGCTAATGGTGTTGTTGTAGTTTCTGTTTCTGCTACTGCTGTGGTGGGTGGTTGGGCCAGGCATTATTGTGAAAGTTTTTCTCCTTCTTTCTCTTCGTGGCAGTAAAATGAAATGGGTGAAAGAAGAAGCATGAAAAATAATCATTTTCATTCCATCTTCTTCTTTCGGTGCTTTTTTGTTTTTTGGGCGGTGCCTGTGAGCAAAAATATTTTCTAACTGTTTAAGGAGGAAGAGGCCAACCGACCAACAACAACAACAATAAGAAAATTCTTTAGGGGTTGTATATAGGGTACCATTACCCCCCCTCCTCACGTCTTCAACGGCCCCTTACAAACTTTTGTGGGCGCTGTCAGCAACAGCAAAGAGGCAAAGTATTTTCGGCTCATATTTATTTTCTTCGTTTTCCTTTTTGCCAGGCAAGGATATTGGCAGGATATTGTTAAAAGAAGAAGCAGCAGTTGATGTAAAAGAAGGCGCGCCCATATAATTTAATGTGTGTGGAGTAATAGAAAATGGCGTCTGCATTTAAATTTTTTTGTGGAAACTAAAGTGGTATAGGCTGGGACAGGACAATGACAAGAAAGAGAGAGAGTGAGAGAGAGAAAAAGGCGGTGTTTGGCTTTTTATATTTTATCTTGGAAACTTTTTCGTTTCGTTTTCGCCTTTCTCTCGGAGTGTGTGTATTAAATTAATGTGAAAATGTCAAATTTTGTTAAGCAAATTTTTCGGCCTGACTTGGGTGGGGATTTGGTAATGGGATGACAGGCAGCCTTTGGGCGTGGTTAATGTTTTTGGATTCGTAATTTAATTGAAGCTTTAAGTTCGTCCTTTAAAACAAAAAAATTTAAATTATGGTTTTGTGGAAAATATTGTAAATTAATTTCCGTCCTTTTTTTTGCCAATAGCATATCCAGTCTGAATAAATAACATTTTATCTTTAGTTATTAAATTAAGATACGTATTTTATTTTAAGTTATTAAACTAAAATATGTATTAACCCCAAAAAAAACTATCTTTAACGAATTGTTGATAAGAAAACATATTGGAATTAATTTTTGATTATAATATTCTTTTTCAGCTATATAACAGTTAACTGTTTTAAGTTTGGAAAATTGTAAATTTAAAAATGTATATATTGTATTACATTTTATACATATGAGACATTTGTTTTATATTGATTATATATGCTGAGATTTAATCATTTCTTTCGTATATATTTATATTTATGCCTTTTTACAGGAATGGTCAAAAGAATCGGCATAAACATTAAAAAGGATTTAAAAAAATAGCTAGGTTTATCTTTAGTACAAATCTTTTGGTAGAAGAAAATATTATTTCAGATTTTTAAAGATGATTACAAATTTTAAACACTTTTGAATTTTTTTTTAATTACATATAAGTAATGAGAAAATTTAACATTAGGATATATTTAATTCTTCCTTAAAATTAAGAATTTAATTTGCTAATATGTTAAGCTTTTAAGAGACTCGAAAATTTCTTAATTTTGTCTAAATGAAATTTAAAGCTGATATTAAACTTAAGGCAAAAGTTAGGAACAGTTAACACCAACAATTGTACGTACGGCAACAACAATTAAAAGAACAATTTGTTGTAGCAAAGTGAAATGTGGCAACATGGCAACGTCGCGCAAAACCATGTCGACGACAATGTTGAAAGAATGCCAAAGTAAAAATGGGCGCAAAAACTAGTTACAAACACACGCGCACACACACACACATATATATATAAATAGAGAAGGAGCAGTATAGTAGGAGCAGGAGCCGTAGCCGGAAAATGTAGAAGGTAGGCGGCGACGGCGGGCATACCAGGCGGGGCATGAGGTAGACACACAAGTTGCCAGCCCAAAAGCTGCCACCACCCACTGACCTGGCACGTACCGTTGCCGTTCTTCGTCCTCGTCGTGGTTGTTGGCGAACAACGTTGGGCTTGGGGCGTTGTTGCCGCATTTTTATCACAAAAAAAAAGGAGGGGGAGAGCGAGGGAAAAAAAATGTTATCAAAATGTGCGTTGCCAGCTGAAGGCGAGAGGTTTGGGGATAAACAGTGGGCGGACATGAAGGGGGTCTATGTGTTTGTATGTGTGTGTGCGTGTAAATGAGGTCGCCAGATGGGTTTGGGTTGGGGTACAGAAGAAATCGAAGAAGGAGAAGTAGAAGAAAAAGTTGAAAATGAAAATAATGACAGGCAAAAGCTAGAGTAGAAGGGAAGAGGAGAGGACCCAAAAGGGAGGAATGAGAAAAAAAAACGATAGGTAGGTTGGAGGGGGGGACTTAGGGTTGTAAGGTTTGGATGAGGGGTTTTAAAGGTGGCAAAGCAGCAGCAGCAGCGTAGGCGTCGCATTTTGAACCTTTTGTCTAAGTGGGCGGCATTTGGTAGCGTCTTTGCTGCTTGCTGTCACCTCCTCCCTTCTTTACATCCTTCTTCTTCGTTTTTGTTTTGTCTACAAAAAAAAAAATGACAACAAAAAATGTTGCCTCTGGAATTTTGCGCATGTACAACAAATACATAATACATAAGATAGATGTTTGTATATACTACATTCACTTATTTATACATACACATACAAACATACATATATGTATATATTGCTATCGATTTTCTCCGGTATCCATGTGAAAATGTCAAAAAGGACGAGTAAAGGAACTTTAGGAGGATGTTGAGGATTCCGTGCGTCTCTTCTTGTTTATGTTTATGACTTTTTAGCATACGAGACTAGCAGAGGGACGACTTATCTATCTAAAAATGTATATCAAAAAGATATACACACATACGACTTTGTGATGTTGTATATATAGACATATAGGCACATACTTACATATGTACATATGTGTAGTTGTGTGTATTTGTAAGCTGTCAGTTATTACTACCGTTATACCGCTTGAATAAGCTATGCATTTTATGCTCAAAAGAGAAATAGTTCTACTTTGGCAAATGGATATGAGAGGCTTTTTCACAATCCTCTTCCCCATTCCCGCCCTCTCCTTGGTATTAACACAATGTAGACTTTTTTTTTGTAAGTCGACACATCTGATGCTTATAAAGCATATTCATCCGATATATTCTTTACTTAAAAATACCGAGAATGAGTTATTAAATTTCTCAACAGAATAAATTAAATTAATGTATAATTCAATTAAAAGTTTAAATAGGATAAGTTTTATTAATTCGATTTCTAAATGAAACGACGAAAGCCACTAAGAAAAGTTCACTCTTCAACTAAATTAAACATATTATCAAGATGACATTTGTCCAACGATTAAATAAAAGAAATATTTTTAAGAACTTGATTCCTTCCATTTTCTACGTGACTTGAAGTGAGTAAGAGAAAAACAATAAAAATATTAAATATTTCATGAAAAGATATTAGGAAAAGTCGTACACCTGGAAGAAATTTAGCTACAAATGTTTTTGACAAGGTTTAGTGTGTTGCCCTGTTTATAATTTTAAACAAGGTTCAAAATTTCTATCGGATGAAATTTAATATCCAATTATCATCGATTTCTTTATTTTTTAATACTTGAAATTTTAAGATGCTGTGATTTACTCTTAAAGGTGTATACTATAGGTTAGAACAGAGTATCTTCTCGACGGCCCTCCGATATGTTTAAGTATTGAAGTACCTTTTTTTTGCCTTTGACGGACGGAAACGACAATTTGTCTTGGCTCCATTTTCAAACACATGTGTGCCACAACACAATGTAAGCAAAAAGCAAGAAAATGCTGAAATAGGGTTTCCAATTTTCACCAGTCAAGGAAAAAATTAGTTTAGTTTCCATTGTGAAACGAATGAGAAAATTTTTGCACGTGTCAAAGGAGTAAATTTGCTTTTGTATTTATTGATTTAAAAGAATTTTTTTTAACGTTGTTTCATTATTTTTTCGTTTAAAGCTTAAATTTGGAACAACTGCCAGTCATGGGCCGGAGGGGGTTAGGGCTATAAAAGGCAACGACGGATTGAATGGTTGGCCTCACTCAATTTGATTTTAAGCGAAGCCCATTAAATGACGGCGAATCGGCACAAAGAGTTAAAAAAGAAACAAAAGAGAGTGTGTGAGTAAAAGAGAAATAAGAAACAACTGAATGAATGTTAAGAAGAGACGTAAGGAGGGCTGGGAGTAGAATAGGGACAACCTCAATTTGCAGCAAATGGCATTGATTGGAACTGATTGAATGAATGGCTCTCTACTTGATTCATATGAATAACGTTTTCAATCAGTTTTCCATTTGGTTCCATTTCATAAATAAAAGAAGTGAATAAATTACAAAAAAAGTCCTGTAAAATGGAACAATTAAGATTAAGCTATATTTATATTTCATAATTTTAACGCCTAAAATATTATTGACATTATGAATTGTATTGAGAATTTCACCAGCCTAGGTCAAGCAAAAATACTAGTAAAAACATTTCAAAAACGTTTTCTTTTTTCTTCTAATTTGATTTAATATTTAATTTTCTTTGCCAAGAATAGAAACTTTATATATGTACGTATATCTGTTCACATATGTACATATGTATGTATGTATATCTGTATATACATATATTATAAATGGCTCATCTGCAACAGCTGCATTACTTATTCTCGATATAGATACAAATATAAAACTTGATATATCTATCTAGTGTGTATGTATCTATGGGAAACAAAAATAGTTTGCATTTTGGAGGTCTGCGCTGCGTTTTGCTTTAAAAGCGGAAAGCACTGAAAAATCAGACGAAACAAAGCCATAAAATCTATGGAAACCAAAAATAGACAACAACAAAAAAAATACTAGAAAATTCAAACAACTTTTACACGAAAATGTAAAACAGAATTAAACAGACAGTCGGCGGAACGTTAGCGGGAGGTAGAGGTTGGAGGAAAAAAGGCAGAGCCTGCTGTAAAATGTTGTTGACTGTTTAGAAAACTTTAATTTAAGAACTAAAAGTTCAAACGAAAATAGCTAACGAAACAAAACAACAATCACACAAAAAAAAAACAGTGGGCCAGGAATACTAAAATTGTACCGAAGTTCTTATACTCTTTTGTCAGTAACAGAGTGAATTGTGATCCATGATGAAGAATTGTATCTGTACAGTTAAAGATACTTTCACCAATGCTTTACAAATTTATGATCAAAACCCAATTACTCTATTGAAAAGAGAATAAAAACTCGGTCTGTATTTTTCTCTTGCTCTCTCTCTGTTTTGTGTGTACTTTTTGACAGTTGAATGAACCCGCTCGTTTAGGCATTTATATATGTATGCATACATATATTTCTTTTTTTTTTCATAAAAAATAAATAAATAAATAAAACCAAAAACGGAAAGAAAGAGAAAGAAAAACAAAAAGCAAAGGTAAAGACGAAGCGCGCAGCATTAAAGATAAGCGGAATGAAACAAAGTAACAGCAACAACAAAGGCTAAGAGAGCAATCCACAGATAGAGCGGCATACAAAAAGGGAGAGATGTGGAGTATGGAAAGACAGTCATGCCACAAAAAGTAATTTTGTGTTGTAGCTAGTAAACAAAAAAAAAAAAAATCAAATAAAAACTGCGTGTGGGATGAGAAGAAACATGGGGGAAAGAGTGGCGGCGATGTAGCCAGACATTAAGTTTACGTGAAGTTGCCTTTTGCCTTTCGGCGGTCGAATCTGCGTCTGTCTCTGCGTGGTCCGCGACTGGACAAAAACGTATTGAATGCAACAAAGTTGGCTGATGTTGGAGCACCAGCGAGCATTAGATACACATACAAAATGCCAGTCGTCGTCTTAGAACACGTTGTCTCTCTCTCTAATCTATCTCTCAATGTGCTTCCTTCACTCTTCCGCTCTCTCTCTCTCTCTATCATCATTTTTCTGCTCTCGTTCATTCTTATTTTTGTGTTTTGTGCTGTTTTTGTTGTTGTCGTTCTTTTATGTTGTTTTTTTTTATTTTTTTTTTTGTTATCTATGCTTTGGGTTTGACTGGTAAGGTCGCTTTTGTGTGCTTTTCCAATGCAATGTTGCCACTTTTCAGTCAATCGTGCATACATTTTCACTCTCTTCTTGTTTGATTAAGCTGACTAAGCTAAAATTGAATTGTGTTCAAAAGAGGAAAAAGGTCTTTAGATTACCGTTTGTTAGAAGTTAGTTGTTTTTAGATTACTTCTTCAATTGTAGCTAATCACAATCATTGAATCGATGATTACCCAAGCTTTTTAAAGATTTAATAGTAAATACAAAAGTGCTAAAAATTAGTGAATTCGTTGGACAATGCATACTTAAAATATCGTTCATTTGAATTAAATACTTATGAATCAAAAGAGATCACTGACGTTTTGGTTGCAAAATTAGTCTTAAATTAATTAAGAAGTCAATGATCTTTGAATTATTTACACAGTTTACATACTGGCCAAAAGAAAACAAACCAATTAAACATTTGAAAGTAAAGAAACAGTTACAAAAAAAAAGAGTTCCAATTATTGCACAGGTAAACTTGCTTTTTAAAATTATGGAGCGAAGTAAAAATGCAAGGTGAGGGTTAGACATGCGTGCCATTTGACCTGACCTTTTGTCTGTGGTACTGACTGGACCTGACCAATAACATACACACACATAGGAAGACATAGCCGATTTGGCAACGAATTTATAGTTTTGAGCAAATAATTTGCTTGCAAACAAAAATTAATCACAGCTTTTAAACTATTCAAGCTAAGAGTGAAAGTAATTTTAAAATTTTCTTATGTGAAAACAACGAAGGAAATAAAGACTTTGATTTCAATTATTGAAGAAAGCCATTAACACATACGGGAGCGTGTATTAACTCAGTTTAGCCGAAGAACGTTGTCTAATCGAAAGTGAAACGACTTATTTTTGTTTTGGTCCCCTTACTGATGTTTTCTTTTACCAATTCACGGGTATTCACTGTATTTTCAGTTTCAGCTGTGGTTTTTGCACTCCGGTCACACTAATTACGACAAACACATGCAAACCAAAAACCACAAACAACAACAATTTCCGAGGTCGGTCTCTTTGCCACTTCCGTTATTTTATCAGCAGAACAACAAAAAGAACAAGAAACTGTTGACTCGATCGTACATAATGTTGTTCTTCCATACAGTTTTTTATTTAGTATAGTTTGCCCTTACAATATCAAAAGCTTTTAGCAAAAGATTATAAATAAAAAAACATATTATACTAAAGAAGAATCCAATGGCTTTTACTTACATTTTGCTTAGTCAGAGCGTGGTTTTCGTGTTCCTCTTGCTTTGACTCTCTCTTTCTCTCGGTCACTCCTCCGTTTTCTCTCTCTGTCACACGCTCTCGCACACTTTGACAATTAACAGTTCGTTGTTGTTGCTTTAAATGACATTTCGGCAATAGAAAATTTAGCGCGGGACTCGCGATGTTGTTGTCACTGTTACAATATTGAAACCTTAATATTCATGCACTAAACACTATAATTAACTTTTCTTTATATTTTTGTTTCGTTGTTTTAGGGAGGTTGATGAGGGGGGGCGCTGCAATAAAAATATGTAAAACAATTTATGATTATTTCTCATCTTTGCACATTTCCAATTGCTTTTTGGCTTTTGCTATTTCAGCTGCTGTTGCTTATTTTCCCTGTGTGCAAGAAACACAATTACACTCACTCACACACACGCGCACGCGAGTACGAATACATGGACACAAAACACACAAGCAAACACATACACGCGGACTGCTTCTTCTTTTTCTGCTTCTCCTCCTTATTGCTTTTTCTTATTGCCTTTGCTTTTCAATTTTCTTTGATTCGCTGCTTTTTTTTTATATAATTTTATTTAAACTTTTCTTCGTTGGTTATATACACATACACAGACTCACACGAAGAGGAACACATAAGTGTATTTCTCTTTTTTCTTTATATTATTTGATATTTTTTTTTCCTCTTTGCTTTTGCTTGCTCTTTCGCACCGCTTGCAACACAGTTGATTCGCCGACTCTCTCTAACACATGGCTGCTTATGGAGAGGAGACAACAAACTCACTTGATTTTCCAAATAAATTGATTTAATTCCCTTTTTCACACTACACTTGCTTCACAATAGAGAGGGGAATTCCTTTTAAATGCATAAATAGACGTATTTAATTAATTTACTAATTTCTTCCCAATTAATTTTTTTTTCCATGCCTCTTTCCATTCACACATACACGTACACACACGTCCGTTTTCAACACTTTTAACAACGAAATTGAATTAATTATAATCATACCAGGCTCTTGATCAGGGTTCCTTCCCCGATTTAAATTAGTTTTTAATATTTTGATTTTCTAAAACCATATATCGACGGACACTCCGACCGCACAACCACCCAGCTTGAAAACAAAAACAACACTGAAAGAAAATCCCCTCTAGTTTTCTTCAAACAAAATGGCAGTGTTAGAAAGTGCAACATTAAGTGTTTAAAAGCTCAATATATCCCAACATTCTACTCCGCGCTTCAGATTTAAAAAGAAAAATTCCCCCTTTTTTGAACTATTTAACTTGTTTAAATAATCAAAGAATCATTCTTCCTGCACAAAATATGGCTCTTTTCGACTTTTACTCCACTTTCAGAAACGTATTTTCACCACTTCTTTATTTTTAATATTTAAACCCCTATTTCTCGTTGTGAGCTCCCAGTATTTAATGCCTACCTCATTACAGCTCTTCGCTCAATTTGAGGATGCAACCTAAAATAAATAAAAACACTGTTTGAGCCCTTTTTTTTATTATAGTTATTTAATAATATTAAAAATATTAAACTTTTTAATATTGTATATGGTTACTTATTATGGTTTGTTTCTGTTTGATTTGATATTTTTTATTATAATTCTATTATTTTCTCTTGCTCCGAGGGGCGAAGTTCTCAATTTTTTGAGTAAAGAGGAGCGAAGCTCTTTAAATGGTTAAGAGCACGTTTTAAGAGCGATGTTTTTTTTTCAGTGTTGTTTTTGTTTTAGTGGTAAACGGTCGTGCTCGTGTCTTTTCATAAATTTGTTTAAGATTTTGAGACAAAAAATATAAATGTATAGGAGTGCAATAACAGAAGTGCTAATAAGGCGAATAGAAGGACTGATCCTTCGATCTGTAAAAAAAACTGTAGATAAGTGAAAAAGTGCATAAATAATTGCCGTTTAAAGTTCACCTTTGAAAATTGGTAAGAAAATTCGTCTAAGTGTTTGTGTGTGTGAAATGTAACGCGAGAAAATAAAATATTAATCGAATCAAACAAGGAAAATCTCAAAATATACGGTTGAAAATAGTTGTTAACACACACGCGCGCATACATATATACAGCCAAACAACAACAAAAAGGGCGTCGCAGTTGTTCGAAAATTTTATGTGTGCATAAAATTACAGAAAAACAAAAGGAAAAACGAAACAGAGAAAAAAGAACAACAAACTGCAGCAAAGCAAACAAAAAGAATCCAAGGGAGAGTGAGAGAGAACAAGAGCAGAGTGGACAACAGATTGAAAAGAGAGAACGAGTGCGGTGTCTCATTTTTATTGCTGCTGCAACCCGCCGGGGCCAAAGGTGAGTGCGTGCCGAATATTGTTTATAGTTGGCTTATTTTAGTTTAGTTTATACTTATTGTTATGTATGCGCAACACACGAACACACACATTTATACATATATCTACAACAACACCTACACACGTACTTAAATTGCAGATACGTGAGAGACTCTGCGATATGTGAGTGTGTGGGTGTAGGTGTGGCAGGAGCGGTTTGATCTATGCGGGTAGAACTCAAACAAATTATTCCATTTGCCATAGAAAATGATGTACTAATTACATTCTATTTCAATCAATTACTAACTTTATTTCTCCGATACCAGTCTTTATAATAAGTCCTTTCAATATTTTAATTGAATTCATTTAAAACTTTTTTGGTCCCGCTTCTGTGATTTGTATGACACATTTTTTATGCTTGATGCGGGTCGATGGCGTAGGCGCTGCATTATGATTTTAACTTCATGCGCCGTAGTTAAAGTTAATCATAACTTCAATTCAGTAAAATAATAATAATAGGGGAATGCATTTGTGGTATGCAAGCAGTCAACAAATTTCTCCTTCCGTCCTCACGCTCCCTCGCTCTTTCTCACTCATACACAAACAGCCTATCCTATTTAACTTAATCAATTAAATTGGCTGCACATTTTGTTGTTGCCACTGTTGTTGGTATGTCTTAAGCAAGTTTTCTTCTTTTGTTGCGGCTACTGCTATAGTTGTTGTTGCTCTTGTAGTCGGCGACAGGCACCAACAATAACGGTACTACGGTACAGAGCAATAGAAAGAGAGAGGAACAGGGAGAGAGTGAAAAGAATGTCTGCAATTGAATTAAATGTAAGTGAAAAGAATAATTTGTTTGCCGCTCTGGCTATTTATGGCAAAAAAAAAATATGTTTTATATGTATTATTTATTTAATTTCATCTTCTCAACGCCTTTCCCCTCCTTCATTCAATGTGGATCACCTCTCCCTCTCTCTTCCTATCACCGTCTGCTTTAGCCTGACAACTGATGATTTTATTTATGATGGTTTTGCTTTTTATATTATACCCTGGAACCTAAAGGGTATGTTGGCAAAGTTATAATCGCATTGCTATTTTAGATGTAAAAGCGAAATCGAAATACTATAAATGAAATTTACGAGAAATTGTTAATTAGTTTTCCGTCATAAATAATATCTTTGTTGATTACATTTATTTTGTTTTAATTTTCATTTATTTAATTATTTTCAAATGGTATCTAAAAGTCGTCTATTGGTCTTTATGTAAGAAATCATTTTTTCTTTTTTGGGGGTGTTTGTTGTTGTTTTGTGGGCGGCCATTTACGTAGATTTTTCTCAATTTTTTTTTGTGTTCATATATTTTATTATTTCATTGAACAAATTTCATGTTTTAGAGTGTGATCTCTGAGTGGGCATAGAATGTTTTAAATTTATTTCGCTTTTTTTTTGGTTGCCAACAGACAGCCAAAAAGCCGTTTCTGATGGCTTATCAAGGAAAAAGAGATTAAGGGGTAGAGAATGAGAGAACATGTACATACATACATATGTACGTCTCTATTTGATTCTAGTGGCTGATTAATGACGTCAGAAAAAAAAAACGGATTCAACAGTGTTGCCAAATTTTGTCTAGTAAGATATGTATACATACATACATATGTATGTATGTATGTACATGCTCTTCTGTATAACTGAAACAAATATTGTATAAACCTTCTGTTTTTAATTTTTCCTTTATTTAATTTTAGCCTTTGGTTAACTTGATACTACCGTTAATTGGAAATCTTTTTGTGTCGTTAGATCCGGCATCAATGTTGCTAAAAAGGTTGTATTGGAGTAGGGGAAGACACTATTAAATTACAACTAATTAATGACTTTAACTAAGGCATGGAATGTTGAAGGCAAATCGGGAATTTTTTAATTTCCCCCTTTACTCTCCTCTGTGCTTTGTAGCTCTTTCCATTAACATAACTCATCAATAAAATGTTGCTATTTTCTTTAAAGCCGCATTCCATACTTTTCTCAGCACTTCTCGCTCTCTCTATCTCTGTTTCTCTACCAATTCAGATTCGCTCTTTTCATTATTTCTCCTCGCATAATAAATAATTTTTGCTGTTTCGTGCATTATGCAATATAATCAGAGCATAAAATCCCAACAGAACAACAAAAAGAAACCACACAAAAACACGCAAATATTTGCATAATTTAATTAATTTAATTTCAGTTGCCGTTTTGCCAAAAGAAAACCAAAAAAAATGCTCAAATGTTCTTGAACTTCTCGAACCATTGGAAATTGGGCGCGTGCCCAAAATGAGGGAAGAGTGCGAATAATGAGAGAGGGAGAGTGATAATACACGTGTTAGGCGACTTGGCAACAGATTCAAAGAGAGAGAGAAATGGAGAGTAAGGGAGAGAAAAATGATTTAACTAGCCCTTTTTTGGTTTTGGTTTTTGACCAGCTAATAATTAAAAAAAAACTTATGACCACATAAGAGGTTAACAAAATAATTAACCGAGAACAGCAATTTTTTATTGCATTTCTTTAACGACCCTTTTTATTTCCTCTTTTCAATTTCAAACTACATGCATTATTAGCAAGAATTCAATAATTAAAATATGGATAGGAAATACATATACATATTTACTTTTTTTGCTTCCAGATCGAATGCCTTATATACAATATACATAGTTATGTGTGTATGAGTTTATGATTCAATGAAATAAAACTGTTCGTTAAAAAGGTTTTACCTAATCTAGTTTGCTTGGCTAACTTCTTATCCACATTTCTATTTTTTTCACAGTTTGCAGTGGCTTTAATACTAATCATAATTAATTATAGTAAAAGTATTAAAAATACTTTCAAGTTGAGCAATAGTCTGATGTCATTTGGAATTCACTTTTGTTTGATGATATAGAAAACCACTTTATGACCGTGACTTGGTAGTTTAGAAATTATGATTAGAATTTTAGTACCATATATACGTACATCAATTTAATCTATTATAAAAAATAAATACCAGTTAACGACCAACTTATTCCAAAGTAAATTTGTGAATATGTATATATAAGGTATTATCTTTTAAGTTTACAGCAAAACGTGGATCAGCATAATTACTTTTAAGGGCCAAAATTTCATTCATTATATATCAGTCATCAGCATTTAATTTTAAAGGCTTTTAGACTATAGTGAGAAGTCAGAAGATGAATTGAAGCAGGGTCTCTTACTCTATTTTTCCAATTGATTGTATATATTTTTTTTAGTATTCAGTTACCCTGAGTCATCACCCTAAACACACACACACACAATTTACTAACACACACGCAAAATCTAAGTGATCATAAAGGGGGGAAATTCTCATAACAAAGACCAAATATGACACTGACCTTAAAAAGCTAAATAAAAACAATGAAAACAGCAACAACGACAAACAAGTTTGAGCTCTCTGGGCCAGCGGGGCTGTGGGGACGGACGTACCCACACAAAAACTCAGCTTTAACAACTTCCGTTGCAAAACCAAACAAAAACAAAAAAAAAAATATATATGCAAACAAACCAAACATAAACTAATACACATAAATTGTAAAATTGCTTACTTTCACCTTTTATTTGGGAAAGGGGTTTGAGGCTCAATTCATAATTTATCGTGGTAAATGGGGAAGAAAATTTGATATCTATTTTTATTCGTTAAATTCAGTAAACATTTGTGGTGACTTTATCAATGAAAGACATTATTAAAATAATAGTTATATAAAACTAAAAACGTAACTTTTAAATCATATCTAATTTTTATAATAAATGCATTCATTTATTTATCAATTTTGTTTTGCCTTTGTTTTCAAAACATTTACGAATTAATCAAATAAAAAAGTTAGAATAAATTATGTTTGTTAATTCTTAAATTTTTCACTTTTAAAGACAAAACTAAATTAATAAATTAAAATACATGACTATTAAATAATAATAGTATAAGCAATGATATTAGACTAGTTTAAATCAAAACAACCATTTTTTCCTACAGTTTTAATAAGGTTTTTAAATTTGTGAAGAATTTGAATAGCTAAATGTTTAGTTTTAGCCTAAGATTAATGATTTTAAATATGTTGAATGTGTACATACATATGTAAAGATGACTAGTCGAAATATTGTAAATGTGGTGAAAAAAGGTGTATATGAAGAAGAAAAAAGAGATCACAGTACAGTGAACTCAGATAACTTGATTCTGACTCGTAAGTCAGAATTCAAGAGGTTTAAATTTAATATTATTTAAAGTGATGAATCATTTCTACTCATTTGTTGTGTTTTGTTTTTTCGCTTGTGGTTTCTCGCGTTAAAGCAGCAATATATTTTTCATAACTCTTTTTCTTTGTTTAAATTAAACTTCAATAAGCATAAATATTTATTTGCGTAGATTTTATGTATGTATATCTTACATCTTAAGGGCTAGTACACAATGAATGCTTACATAAGCCAAGATTTTATTTTATTTTCCGGTTTTCTTGTTAGTATACAATTTTTTTTATATGTATTTCATGCACGACAATTTGTCGACAAATCTTATTAGACTTCTCTTATTACGTATTATGCTGTTATTGTAGTTGCTTTTATCTACGTTTTAGGTATTCAATTTTATTTATTTATATATGTACATATGTATATAATGTATGTATATTTGCATTTTAGTCATGCAAAGAGAAGCACCGAGAGAGAGAGACAGAGAGACAGAAAGAGATAGCCGCGTCGCGTCATCTATGTACATTCACATCCCACATGCCCAACCACATCGTCACCACAATCGACACCACATCGTCAAGCATTCAGTGTAAAAATATTTAAACAGGTTGATCTTTGTCCCATGAATATTTAAATTGATAAAATGAATGGACAAACAAAAACAAGGTATTATTCATTTCATTTGTTTCGAGGAAATTCAATGGTTTCGACTGTTAGTTCTAATGAAATTGTTCATCTACAGAGCGCTTAGTTTATGAAAACGAAAAAATGTGAATCATATTAAAAAAATATAGGCAATAACCAAGCAAAGTAAGATAAGATAGAAAGATATAAAAGTTTTAAGTGAATAGATTTCCTCTCCTTCTTTTTTACCCTTACAAAAAGAATATATTAATTTTGGTCAGAAGCGTGCAACACAGAAAGGGAAGCCTCTCCGACTAAATAAAATAGATATATGTACATTTATTCTTGATATGACATATGATAAAACTACAAGTGTACAAGAAAGTTATAGTTTTTGATCTGTTCTTATAAGAAAGGTAATCAAAAAATAAACAAAGATTTCTCAATTCGATTTTTGATAACATTTAATCTATGTTTGTTTGTATGTATAATAATTTATTTACCAACGCTTCGTCATATGAACTTTTTTAGACGATGATATGATCAAAGTGTTAATTGATTTTCGAGAAAGAAAATTATTCTTTATCTAACTTGTCACCAAACACCTGAGACGAGTTCAATGATATATTATTGTAAAATGACCCAGGTTTAAATGGCAATAAAAATTCATTTGTTGTCGTTCCATTTGACAAATGCCATCATGCTGACTTATGAAATGCTTTTAACCCCCTGCTTTTAATCTGTTTGCCCCTCTCGGACCCCTGGGCCAATCTATGTATATGGCCTGAAAAAGTGTTATTGACATGCCACAAAGTGTCAACAATTAAGCGGAAAGATGTTGAAATTGAATTTTTTTTTGTTTGTAAATTACTCAAACATTTTCTTTTTAAGGAGTGGCACAAAAGTGTTGAAAAATTATGCATAATTTGGTTAACTATATACATACATATGAATATATAAACATATATACATAAGTGTACATTTTCATCATCATCATCATTATTATTATCAACAACATTTCATTTACAAAATTAAGTGATAAACCCATTAACCATTGTACAACTAATTGCTAAAAAACAACAACAAAATTATCATTAGTAAAGTTAATTATTTTATTATTTAATTTATTATATTTGCATTTTGTAATTTGATTTCCAATTGAAGCTAAATTACTTGGAATGTGCAAGCCATCTAATTGTTAATGATAATTTATTTCAATTGCTATATCAATATAATATTTAAATTTGTAAAAAAAATATCTTAGCTGCATACATTTAGTTAAAAAAGTTTCCTTATGGCAAATGATAGCCATACATCTAGACCATATGACTAAACATTAAATAGGTATTGCTTTTTTTTTTTGTGTTTACAGGAAATGTTTTGTTTTTTTAAATGGCGCAGAAAAAATAAATTTAATGAATAAGCACAGGAGGGGAAAAGGAAGTTTATATATATTCTGCCCCATACCCCATTTCTGAATCACAATGCATCGATATACATACGTATAAATTTACACGTATGGAAGGGGTGGGATATTTATATATACATATACTTGTTACCTGTCGTCATATTTAGCTGATTAATCGTGATTTCAATGAAATTTATAACAAAATTGGATAGGGACTTATTATTTACTTTTGCACCTGTGGAAAGTTATAAGAAGATAAGAAATCGGCCAATATATTGAATATTATATGAGAACATGGGCTTTTTTTTTTGTTATAAATCCAAGAGATTTGTTTTTAGTTTTATTGTTGGTGGGTTTATCTTCTTATTGCTTTCCTCGGGGTTTTCTTTTTGTGGTCTAGAAGAAAAAGATGAAGTATCGGATAGTATCTCGGTTAGCCAAGCCAGGCAATTACGTTTATGACAGTTATCTAATGCTACTCTGGCTAAGAGCTTTTGCTTCCTCTGTGTGTATTTTCCATTTGCTTTGCTGCTTTTTTTTTTCTCTGTTAGCGCAATTGGTTTGTGGTTCAACTCTATTTGTGCCACTTTCTACATGTGGCCGGGCAGCAGCTGCTCTAACTTTACTTTTTACATGCTACGGTTTCATCTTTGTGGTTGCTGCTGCTGCTGTCGTCTGGTAATGTCATTGGCCATAAACCATAACCCCATGGCACGTTTCCGAATTGTTTACGAGTATTTATAGACATTGGCAGAAAAAGTGGCGGCAATGCGCTTTGGCTTGCTCACCATGTGGGTGATGATGTTTGTTGTTATGGTTGCTGATATTCTCTCTATCTGGTCTATAAAGTCTAGAAACCTTGACCTCAGATACACAAATCGTGAGCTGCCAATATATACAAATTTGCGATAAATTTTTGTCATAAATATTTTAAAATTTTAAATTCTTGTGTATAAAAGTGCAAATGAAAAAGTAATATTAAATTTAAACTTTAATAAAAAATTAAAAAAAGAAAAAGGAGTACAAAACTGTAAAAATGTACCTCAATATTTCTGTTGAAAATTTTCCACTCATTAGTGCGAAGGAAATTATCTAAATATATGTACATACATTTTCCTTTTACAACGAAAAAAAAAAGATACAATTTGTACTTTTACTTGTACCTGTATTTATTTGGAAAACAACAACAAACTGCCGATTCATTTACTTAGGCTGAAAGTAATTAAGGTAAATCTAAAAAGAGGCAGAAAGAAAGTAAAATGGAAAAATAGGAGCGAGAGAGAGATAGAGAGACAGAGAGAGACTGGGATAAATCAAAAACCTAAATTATCTACACAAACTGAAATACTTTTTCTTTCTAATTTTGTTGTTATTCGTTTTGTTTTTGTTGTTGTTACTGCAATTTTTATCAACGAATTTCTTATCTTTATCGCTCTTATTTATTTGTGTAACCTACTAATTATGATATATGTATGTGTGTATGTTGTAGATACATATAAACAATTTCATTAAAGTTGAGCTACCATTTTGACTTCCAAATGATTGATAAGACTTACTGGAATGTAATTAAAAACCAATTCCTAAAAGTCTAGATACTGTAAAATGTGTATTTATATATACATACATATACATATATGTATATATACATATATATCTGTCGATACATCGATAATGGGATTAAAAAACGCTACAAAATAATGCCTCTCCTCTTTTCCCAACGGTCTTGTGGTTTTTCGATTATGACAGCAGCAGCAGCAACAGCTCCAACATTTCCTCCCTTACCCCCTTAGCTGCTTATCTAAAGGCCCACAAAAAAATAAAATGAAAATATTGCGCAACTTTTTTTTTTCTTTCTTTTCATACACTGTACTTAAATCGTGAAAGGGTATAATAAATTTGTTAAAGTGTATGTAACAGACAGAGTAAACGCAATAAGCTAAGTTTGGCATAAGCTAACTTCATTAATTATATGATACAAATTTGTGTTTGTGTGTTTAAACCTATATCAATGTCATTACTCCGATTTCCGATATTCTATATTATATCTTTCTGTTTTTTATTGGTTTCCTTTGGCTGCATGAATCACTCAGTGTCACCTTATCTTCTCTTGATTGAGAGAACAATTGCAAATTGTTTCACGTTGTTTGCCAATGTCTCTTTTTATATTTTGTTGCTACCCTCAAATTGTCAAATAACTTTTCGTCATTTTGAAGCACCTGCAAACTATAAAATTTTGTCGCGTCTTATAATAATTTTAAAAAAATAAAAACAAAAACAAAAATGAAAAGAACTTTATCTACATTCAAAACTTTGTTCTCGTCTTTGCTTTGCTGACTCTGACTTGACCTAGCCAACATTTTTGTTTTTCGGTATATACTATAAGCAACAAGAAGCTCTGTGTTATTGTCGATTATATATGTACATATATGTACATACATATATATGCCTAATGGTGACTAAACAAATTTGTTTCAACAGAATTTTCCATTCTTGTTGAGAATATTTTATGCAAATTAGTTGTCTAACTATCTTTATTACGTTTTAATCAAATGACAACTAAAAAATAAATAACTGTGTTGATCATTAAGAACTAAAACAAAATTATTATTGTTTATATAATAATAATAAGATTTCAAGAAATTGAAATAGAAATGTTAGGGAATAATTCCTTTTAATTTCAATTTTTATTTAAAGAAAGAATTTATTAATTTTAAATATTTTAACATATACATACAATGAAAAAAAATATATAAATATGCCAACACTGTATTTTCTTATCAAATCAAATTACAATGATTATTCTAATGACAGATCTGGGTGCATATATATTATATACATACATATGCTTATTATGAAGCTAAGCTAAATACAATGTGGGTTCAGTTTGTTCTCGTTTTCGTGCTTGTTAGCTATCTTAGTCATATAATTACTTTCATGTGTGTAACTGTGTGTGTGTGTGTACTTATAATTTAGTGTACAATTCTTTATTATTTATAAACCAAGCGCGGTGACGACCTTCACAAATGATATGCTATGCATCCCGTAGTGTGGAAAGAAGCTCTTTAAGGCAGAGAGACTGACTGTTGGCATTCAACTGAATGTGTTTCAATTTTCATTAGTAAACTGTCTCAGATCGGGCATAATTGAATCTATATGCAAACTAGGCAGGCATATTATAAATTATCTCAACTGAACTTTGCCTTCTTCTCAATGTGAAATTGTTGATAAATAACAATAGAAATAGTGGAATGGAATCGGAATGGGAAGAAGATGCGGAAGTCAGTCACTATTTTCCTCCCCCCATTTCCTTATCATCGGTTTATAGTGATAGATAGAATAGATCGTTTTTAAGTTCCAATTCCTATATATATTTCTATCATCAAGTGAATGCGTGTTGCTGTATCTTTAGGTTCTTATCAAGATTTGCTTGTAATATGTATACTAGAATTCCAGACAAAATAAAAACTGATGTACATATATATAAAAATATTTACTTGGGTTAAATGCGTGCTGCTCTTTTTTGTAACTGGCTCTTGATGATAATGAGTACAATGCCCCTGAAATTAAAATCATTTTTCATACACATGACTAACTTCTTGTCATACAAAGAATAATAATAATAAACCGAGTTTTTTTTTTACTGCTTTTAATCCTATGGTTACTCTCACAATCAGTGAAATTATCCAGATTGATAACCGATCATATAGCTATAAGTATTTAATAAAGAAATTAGGTTACCTATCTTCGACTTTTTATATAGTCTTTCGTTAAGAAGTAATCATCTTTGTTATTACCCATAAAATCAGTTTTAAAGTTTTCCCATCCATTTGTTAAGCAAAATTTATGGCTATGCTATAAACTTTTAAATAAAAAGAGAGTAAGGAAACTAGTATAAAAATAATTACACTAGAATTCCAAATATTCGGATCAATTGGAAACAAAACAGATCTTGATAATCAGAATTGACTTTTCTCTTCTACGATTAAATTTGTCGCATTATAGAAAAAAAGAGTTTTACTTAAAAATTTCTATTATTATAAGTTTAAATTTTATTTAACAAAGTCCGCTACGATGATTATTTCTTAACCAAATATAACAGAATTGTATCTTTGTTTTGTTGGATTTTTGTTAAATATATGAACTTTTTTTCCTACATATACATCGCAAAAGAGTATTATAAACTTTATCATATTCAACTTGTATAATTTCACCCCACTGAGGATGGGCGATTGAAGCACAAAGCGAATAACACAAAGAGCTAAAGTAACAAAAGAAAGGTTACAAAATATTGTATGTTGATTAAAACGAAAAAAACAAAAACAACTGCAAAAAACAAAACAAAATCAAAATGTTCAACAAACTTAAAAGAAAGGGACACAAAGAAAATGATTATATGCCTTACCATAAAACTCAGTCATAGGGAAGTTTGTGTGTGTGTGTGTGTGTGTGAGAGTGTGTATGTGTGGTGCATGTGTGTTAGTTTGGGGGATCTGGAGGGGGATAATCTCTGTTTTTGCATGCAGTCAAGTGCAGAGTGAGTATTTGGGTTGGAAGCGCAGTCAATGTAGCATAGCGAAGCTTAAAGGGACTGCAAATAAACACATCTCAAATGGAAAATTACACTAAAAGAGATAAAGAAAGAGAGTAAAACGGAAAAGATTTTGTTGTTGCTTCTTTAAAATAAGTGCAACAGTTAAGGTACACTAGAATCGTCATTACCTTGACTTGCATGCGGGACTTCTTTTTTTTTTTTTTAAATTCAAATTTATTTAAAGTTTAGTGTTATTTTTATGGTTGTTTGGGTTCGGTGCTCTCTTCGGAAAAGTTGAGTGTGAAAGTGTAAAGTGAGAAGTGAAAAGGAATTTAGTGGGTGGAAAATTGGTTTTCAAACACATATTTAATTTTATGCATTGTGTTTGAAAATAGAAATTTAAAAACACAAAAGAAATCAAAGTTTTAAAATTTCTCTTTCACAGACAATAATTTGAAAAGCGAATTTTAAATCTAAACACTCTTACTAGACAAAATTCATAATAAAAATATGAAAATATTTTAACTTGAATGAGAATTTTTGTTATTGTAGGCAAAAATAGAAATAGATTTAAGACTGCATCTCTGTATTGATCTAGATCGAAAAAGACAGATATAAAATATTTATAAACAATTGGTAAATGTTTATAAAGAAGTTTATCTAAACAATGTACCATCCATCTGAACTCATTCATTAATTTATCTTGCTACCCCATTTTAGTTATCAGGCCGTTAACAGTACTTGAGTCATTCATATATACAATATACACATATAGTATATATACAAACCATAATTTGGAGGCCAACATCCTATATAGAGTCCCCATTATCTTTAACGAAAACAAAAACGAAAAATGCGAACGGCTGCCATATCAGGTGCATATAGACACATTGTATATGTAGTATATAGTATATGCATACATACCTACATATAAAGATGTATATAGATTGTAGACATATTTAACATTGGAAATCCAAACACTTGACAGCTAATTGAAAAAAAAGTCTACGTAATGCCACCAAATGTTTCACATGTTTTTCATCAGTTAAATGACTATAAAAATGCCAAAAACCAGAAAGACCAACAAAATACAATAATTTAAAATTGAATATTTTAATCTAAATTATTTCCAGCAGTTTTTGCTATTTGTTATATACTTAATTTGCTCTACTTTTTCCATTGAGACTAGTGTCTGATTAGTATTATCAGTTAAACGCGAAAGTTGATTCACCTTTCGTATATATGTACATATATACATAAATATACAATATACATATATAGAATTCATTTTATTTTTCTCAATTTGACTTTGTACCCTGGAGCCTTGATGATAATTATTGTTATTGTTTTTATATTAATAAATATATAATATTTATTTTGCCTCGTTACAGTTAACTTTTGTGACAGTTCTCAATATGTTATAATGGATAATACTATGCCACATGTGGCCATCGGTCAAAATCGGGATCAATTAACATTGCAGCCACTGCAGCAGCTGCTCTCTTCACGCGGTTCCAGTTCCAATTTGCGTACAAGTCGCTCTCCATCAGCTACCAGAAGCAGCGAGCAAAGTAATTATTAAATATTATTAACCATCATAATTGGATTGTACATATGTACATATGTACGTAGACTTGTGAAAAGAAACAGCTTGTCTATCATCTTATCAGCCAGCAGACAAGTGAATTTTGTTGTCAAGTGGATTAGGCTAAATAGTTGCTTGTATGTATGTACATATGTAGTTGCCTTTGACTCGATTAGTACTTCCGCTAAGTAAACAATAATGATGTTGCCATGATTATAATGAGATTAATATTTGATTATAGCTACACATGGTTTTTTTATATGATTTTGAAGATTTCACGATAAACTGACTTAAATTGAAAGATTATGCAATCTTTGTAAACCCAAAAAATAATCTAGAAATTTATATTCATTGAACATTGAAGAAATCTAGTTTAGACAGTAGAATATCTAAGAGTTTACCCTATGGGACTTAATACTTGGTAATAAATACTCTTTTAATATTATAAAGAATTAAATTTTGAAGCTGAAAATGTATATAATGTTTATAGTTTCATAGAAAACATAACTCAAATCAATATTGAGTGTTCACCATGTGCATAATTTAGCAATTGTCTGTGAAATATATATTATTATAATCCTCGAATAGACATCAACAAAAATTATCGCTAAAAACCATTAAAAATGCTTCAAGCTTGCAGCACATTATTTATGCATCATATATATCATTAAAATATGTATTATTTCAAGCATCAATATATACAAAATTTTATGTCGTCGTAGCGCTTCATTCCTCCCTTTTATCCTTTCTTTTGACGATGAGTCATTTTCTTTACAATCAACCCTCTGTTGTAAAGTCTTTTGGTTCTCTTAAAGTGTTAACAATTTTAACTTGACAAAATGCTGCATTGAATTGATTAATAACAATTTATTTTGTATATTTACTTTTGTATAATTTAAAATTTTTTTCTATAATTTATTATTTGTTATTTCTTTGTCTTTAGCTTTATAAACGTTGCAACAAAAAACAAAACGCCTCGTAAAACACCTAAAAATCGAAAACTATTTAGAAATTTGTAGGTACCTTTTATACGTAAATAATTATACATACATTTACATTGACTTACGCACACACACACACATATACATACATCTGCTTAATACATACATATATATTTGTTTGCCATTTTAAAACGTTTCTTCTTTCTCTCTCTCTCTTCCTCTGTCTCGGTCTGTTGCTTTCTGCTGTAAAACAAATTAAAAAGAAGACAAGAATAATATTTTACGCACACAAATGCACACACACTAACGCATTCCCCACAACACACATACACACACATAAACAGCGCCTAAGCGCATGCAACAATATTTTTTTGTTTTTATATTCTATGTTCGTTTTCTGTTTGTTTATTTGTTTGTTTCGTGTGTTTTATAATGATCCTCAACTTGCTATCGATGTGTGGAATTGCCCATGGTATTATATTCTGTTATTGCGCCTGCTTTTACGCTTTTGCAAAATTAAGCAATTGAAATTGAAGCAACAACATCTCATCCATTAAACCCCGAGAGACTAAAACAATAAAACAAATAAAGTAACACATTTTCTATGCGCCGCAATTCGCCAGTGTCCCGGGAACGTGCCACTGAGGCAGCACCAACAGCAGCTGCAGCAACATCATCATCCTCATCAGCAGCGGCAACAACGGCGGCTGTATCATCGACAACAACAACGATATCAGCTTCATCATCAACTTCAACACCAGCAGCAGCGGTTTCATCAGCTGGTAATTCCTCAGCCTCATCTAGCACAGTGGCAGCTGCACAGGCGGCTGTCTACAGCAGCGGCAACACGGTGACCGGCAGCCTTGGTAGCGGCGGCATTGGCGGTGGTGTGGCGATTCGTGGCTTTCGCAGTCACAGTCCCACCCATCGTCGGCGCAGTCGTGAACGTCAGCGTCGCACCCATGGCTCGGACCAGGGTGGACTTTTGGCCTATAGCGGTCTAGTTGGTGGTGTTAATGATATCACGGAATTTACTAGTGGCGTTGTAGGAGGAGGTGGTGGAGGCGGCGGTGGCGGCAGTGCTGGGACAGGCAGTGGCTTAGAGGACTCACGACTATCGGGCAATGAGGATTACTATTCCTCATTTGTTTCCGATGAGTTTGATTCCAGTAAAAAATTACATCGTCGTTGCACGCACGAGCGCAGTTCCAGTGTTCAGGCCATCGATCGTCTGAATACGAAAATTCAATGTACCAAGGAATCGATACGACAAGAGCAAACTGCCAGAGATGGTAAGTGGACTGATCAAATAATCGGAAGAGAATCTGTGTGTAACCTAAAGTAAAAGAATAATATGCATGCCAAAAAGTATGCTATATTATTAACAACAAGAAACTTTATAAGTTGTTTAAATATTTAATAATTTGAAGGATTTCACACAGTTTCCATCTACTTATTCTTTAAACATTAAACATTTGTATATTTTCCACGTTTACAGATAATGTCAATGAGTATCTGAAATTAGCAGCCAGTGCAGATAAACAGCAATTACAAAGGATTAAGGTGAATTTATAATATGCAGTTTGGAATTAATATTAATAAACATTTTATATTTATTAGGCCGTCTTTGAGAAGAAGAACCAAAAGAGCGCCCATAGCATATCCCAGCTGCAAAAAAAATTGGATAGTTATACGAAACGCGCCAAGGATCTGCAGAATCATCAATATCAGAATAAAAGTCAGCATCGTCAACCTCGTGAGGTGTTACGTGATGTCGGTCAGGGATTGCGTAACGTTGGTGGCAATATACGTGATGGCATTACGGGATTTTCTGGTTCAGTTATGTCCAAACCGAGGGAATTTGCTCATTTGATTAAGAATAAATTTGGCAGTGCCGATAATATTAATCAAATGACCGAAGCCGAACTGCAAGGAATGCAGCAACAACAACAGCAGCAACAGCAAACAGATGTCCTTGGAAACGAACGTTTGCAACAGCAAGGCGGCAACTCAACCGGATCCGGTGGCGGCAATCACACAGGTGGCAGTGGTACAGGCAAATTTAATAGCGACAATGGCAGCGAATGCAGTAGTGTTACCAGCGAAAGTTTACCAGCTGGGTAAGAAATTTATTTAAATTAATCAAACCATACATTTGATTTACTCGATATTTTTCATTCATTTTACAGCTCGGGTAAGAGTCAATCAGGTGCCAGCCAATATCATATAGTGCTCAAGACATTACTGACTGAGTTAGCCGAGCGTAAAAGTGAAAATGAGAAACTTAAGGAGCGCATTGAACGACTGGAGGTATATTGAAGATTTAGGAAAAAAAATAACTGAATAAATAAACATTGAGGTTAACAATGATACTAGAATTATCAGAATAACTTAATCAAATCTAGTAAGGTCAAGTATTTGCAATACTTTGACTGCAGATGATTTATTCAATTTAGTTTTTGTAATTTTGTTAAAGATATTTTCATATTTAGCGTTAATCCTATTCCATCTTCTCTTATCCTATGATGCAGACGAGCCAAAAGGAATTTAATAGTTTGACATCCACTCTCGAAAGTGAACGCTATCGTGCCGAAGGACTTGAAGAGCAAATCAATGACTTGACGGAATTGCATCAGGTTCGTTTCAGTATAATAATGATAATGATTATGTTTTGTATGGTTCTTTTCTTTTCTTTTTTTTTGGCAATGTGCCCAATCCTTTTCTTATGACTGACACAGAATGAAATTGAGAATCTAAAGCAAACGATAGCAGACATGGAGGAGAAAGTACAATACCAAAGCGATGAAAGACTACGTGATGTCAATGAAGTGCTCGAAAATTGTCAAACGAGGGTAAGTGAGAGACACATACACATGCACACTCACTCACTCGACAGAGAAATCCTCTTCAATTGAAGTTTTTGTTTTTCTATTTCGTTCATTCATCTTGCAGATATCGAAAATGGAACACATGTCGCAGCAACAGTATGTCACTATCGAGGGTATTGATAACTGGTATGTAATACATGTAAAAAATTGATTATATTTAATCGCCATCTCGTACTTATTGGGTATTTGTTTCATTTTAGTTCATATGCTCGGGCCTTGGTTGTGAAACTCATTAATGTGGTATTAACAATATTGCAAGTGGTTCTACTTTTGGTGGCCACCGCAGCGGGCATTATAATGCCATTTCTTAAAACGAGGTAACAAACAAATATTATACAATTAATCGAGTTATCTTAAAAATAATTGCAAATTATATGAGATTAGATAGTAATCGGTTGTAAAATGGTTGCATTTTGTTTTTAAAAGTCTTCAAAGGTACTAAATTAATAATAATTTTACTCTTTTGTATTTTTTTAGAATTCGCGTTCTGACTACCTTCCTATCGATTTGTTTTGTCATTTTTGTGATACGACAATGGCCAGATGTTCAGGACATTGGCGCTGGCCTAGTACGCCATCTCAAGCAATCGCTGGTTGTTAAGTGAACTGAACGCAACATACATACACCCACACACACACAACATTTCGTTGGCTTAGTTTTAGTTTTAAGTTGAACAAAAACAAAATTTAAATTGTAAATAGCTTAATTAATAATACAAAGAAGACAAAAGGCTCATCCACATATATACACATACACACGCACATACATGCAGACACAAATTATACACCACATACATACACACCTACATCACCTAAAAAAATTTGTACAAACACGGCATACTCATTGTTCTATAACCTTACTCCCATTTAGCGAAATTCTATTCTATACTACTTCAAAAATGCTGACTCTGTGCATTACTCAAATCTAAGCCTATACATCATATATTGTATATATATATACATTCATATATATATATATATGTATATATATAATCTTTTTAGAAAGATAATGGATAACTAAAGGTATATACATGCATACCTATATACATATAAATATATACATATTATAAACTCGAAGAATTTGTATAAAATCCCGAAATGATGTTTGTATTTATTTTCTGAACATTTCGTACTCCAGAAAAAGAAATAAGCAACACAATTTACTTAGCAATTATTAAAGGTGGCCTAAAATTGTAAACTGTCTAGATATATTTACAATATACTCGTTTAAGTATATAGATGTATACCTATATATGTATATGTGGGCTACGCGACCCTACGTAGAACATCTGCTGTCAATCCCACAAAGAGAACCGACAAGCGACCAAACAAATTATTTTGAAAGGAAAAGCGAAATAAAAACGACTATTCAAGAAATAAAATTAAATATATATGTATATATAATATATACGTACTAATTATATAATAATTTAAAATATAATCTGTGTTACTAAAGGGAGGCGACTTGGGCAAAAAAAGTTGGATGGCTTTTGAAAGGTAAAAACATTTTTATATGCTGAAAGAAAACTTAAAAATTATTACTGAATACAATATATTCATAACTAGAAATGGGAAAAGCATAAGATAACATATACACTGTTAGAAAAGGTGCAAGAAACAGGAGAATGTATTTGAAAAGTTGGTTGCTTTCTATTTGAAACGTTATCTTCACGACAATCATTGGAAAATATAGTTTTATATATCAATTACGTTTATTAGATACTGTATGTTAAATTTAAATTACACGGCCTCGGCATTTTTATGTACGTAGTGTCGTTATCCATAATAATTAATTGATTTTTTCGTATTACAGTTAAAATATTAATTTTTGTGAACAGTTTTCATCAGTTGCATTTTATATGTTTCTTTCATTTTTTGGGAAAGTAATCACAAACTAGCGCTCTTATAGTTAAAAATTTTATTTTTTTTTTTAGTTGAAGTCACTACTTTAAGTGGTGGATTGGAGAATTGGTGGCCACAATTTGAAATATAATATTATCATATCTTATAATTAGATTGGGAAATTTAATAAACCAATATGCAACACTCTGTGGTTTTACAAACTTAAGATTACAATATACAAGTAACAATAATGATTTTATCTTCAATGCCCAATTAAATATATGTATATCCAAATGGACAAATCGTGTATTTATAAAACAAAGTCTAATTAAGAATCAGGTAAACGTATTTTTGCACAATTTTATTTAATGGTTAATTTTTCTTCTTTTTCGTTTTGTTTTTGATTTGGTTGGGCCAATCGGTTGGGAAAGTTATATAATGTATATAAAATAAATCACAATTGGTATACGCATATCTATGTAGGTGACACATCTCACAAAGCCAATGCTACGATTGGTTTACATATTTATGTATATAGCTTAAATATATATATATGGGTATAATATAGATTAAGATTAAACATTAGTAATTCGTTTAAAAAAAAACAAAGCAGTAGCTGGCAGCCAAAACTTTAAAAGAACCAGAAACTCTTAACAAAGACAAAATGTTCCGGAGAGAACGGGAAGCAATGACCACACAACAGTACAAGATGATGACTTTCATCCTACCGTCTAAGCTTAACGATGTAAATACTTTAAATGAAAAACCGACGATCTGAAGGAGCACTATGTGGTAACGCTGCTACGCCAATACCACCCTGTGTAGGAGTTTGCAGGAATATTGAATCAACAGCTGGTTCGTCACTAGCACCGTCAACAGAGGGCGTGTTGCCGGCAATAGGTTCGTATATGGAACGATGGGGCGGTATTTCATCCTCATCCTTAAAGGAACCGCTTAAATTCGGATTTAGAATGTTATTCGATGCGGGGGACACAGATACAGCAACCGTTCCCGTTGATGGTGCATTTGTTGGATGCCCCGATTCAACATGATCTAGATAGGGCGGAGCTGCCACGCTAATGCCCGTGGAAGAATGACGAAACAGGAAGCTGAAAGGTATCCAGAGGTTTGACATTAATTCTGTCGATATATCAATTTCTTTGAAAAAAAACTTACCCAAAACCGATCCGGGACCAAAACGACGGACGAGAATCATTTAGCTGGACAGCCAAGTGTGCAGGTAGATTCGGTGTACGATCAAAAGGATTAACACGAGTAGATGGTGACAGAATTGGCAGCACTTGGGTGGAGGCCAGTAACACTGTCAATCAAGGAATAGTTTACAAAAAATGTTATGTTTTTGACATTTCTTTATCTTACCATTCTCCTCGTCGGAGCTTTGATTCTCTTCCGTTTCAATCGGGTTGCCTTCAGCCCTGCCTGCACTCGCACTTGTAGTGGCTCTCACACCCACATCAACTCGTCTAAATGTCCCATGTCGTGTTGTACTGGCTGGAGTTGCTGCTGTTACACTAGAACTGCTACCACCATTTGCACCTACTGATGGTCTTTGTCTGCCATTCGTTGGTTGCTGCTGTAAGAGGGGAGTTGTGTCATCATCCGTGTCGGTGACACTATCCAAAGAAAGCTGTCGATTCCGATTTGCACGTTCGGCTCTCATAAAAACCTTACGCTTGCATATCGGACAAACGCGACGATTCTCTGTTAGCCAAGGATCAATGCAATGTGTGTGATAGGCTGCAAAATACGAAAAAAAAAAAACAAATTCATTTAATGAATTTATCGTTTCTTTCCATTCTCCTTACGATGGGTACAGGGCAGCACTCGCAGCTTATCGCCGTCAACAAATTCTTCCAAGCATATGACACATGTGTCGAACTTACTAATTGAAACATTTTTGCTATAACGGAATACCGGTAACTTTCTAAGCATTCTCTTGGGCAATCGATGGCGACGAACGCGACGTCGTTCGCGAATACACTTATAAATCATATAGATCACCTGTAAGTTACAAAGAAAATGAGTTAACTACGGTTTAAATCAAAAACAAAATTATTTACCATTATGAGAAAGCACAGGCCAATTAGTATAGAGAATGGTAATATCAGTTGGGTATTAATATTGAAGGGCAGCTCATCGTTAATAATTAGCACCACCTCGGGTGTTAAATATGACGATAGGATTTTTCCTGTCGTCAGTCCAACAAATACAGCTGGTATATATATACCCGTTGAATTATCGGCAGACATTTGTTCTGGAAAAAACAACAATAAAAAAAAATTAGATTATGTCTGTATTGAAGAAATTTCTTAATACTCACCCAAATCATCACCTTCATTATTGTAAACAATTACAGCAAAATAACTGGCATTTTGTGCTACGCGCACCTTGCGCTCAAAAGTGCACTCTCCGCCGCTGGAAGAGGTGTAGAGTAAAATAGATATATTTAATAAATTGTATTTTAAGAAATAACTCACCGGGATATAAGGGCCACAAATTTAGCATTGAGTGGATAATTTGAATGTGGCGGTTTGGTCAAGTTATGACAAGCATATTCTGGAGGCTCAGCGGGTACTACAAACACTTTAAGACCATTTGGTGGCAAACTTGCACCAAATTGAGCAGGTAAATCATTAAATTCATCAATTAACTAGAATAGAGATATCATTATTGCCAAATATAAAATCAATTAAAAGAGATTATGCTTACCTCATTTGTAAAGCGTCGATAGACCAGAACATGCCCACTAACCACAGACAAACAGAGTCCCACAAATGCGAGAATATGACAATTGCTTAGTGCCATTTTAACTGGGCCGATGCGGGTTAACTACGATGGTTTCTTCTGCTGCGATTCGTTGGTTGATAAAACTATTTAGTTATTGTTGCTTTAGCTGATATTGTCTGTGGCAGCTGCTGTTTAGCCTTGGCAATATTTGCATGTCTCATCTGTGTTGCTGTGTGCGTGTGGGACCGGCCTGTAAAAAGAATAACAAGTTTTTAAAATAATTGTCAGCAGCTTAAATATAAACCAATGCAATCAAACAAACAGACTGATAAGATAAACAGCTTGTGACTGATTTCTACTTCTTCTCTTTTGATTCTAAATGTGTGACGTTTACTTACCCAACAATCAGCTGTATTGGGTGCTTTGTTGGTTTCCCAAGTTGACATATGTACATATATCCAGGGATGGGGAATTTCTAGACCATTTTTAGTCTACATTCGCTCAATGCATTTTATTTAAAAATAATTGAACTTAATTTTTTTGTCATCAATTGAAATCAGGCTACACTATACAATTATAGTTGCACATACGAGGGCTATTCTTATATTTAGAAGAGATGAAAATACCACAGGCTTTTAATCTGTGAGGTAAAACGAAAGAAACCCTAAGAATAGCCCCCGTGTATAGGGGAGAGTAATAGAAAAGAGTATAAATAAAACTTTATTCTAATTCATTAGTCGCACAAGCAAATCTTCCAATCTAAAAATGAATCACTGATAACAAGCAGACATTTAAAAAAATAAACTAACACATTGCATTAAAAGTTTGAGTAACATCCAGACTAAAACTTGTTTAACAAAAAGTGGAATTTTTCGATAAAAAAATTAATACGCACCTGTGTGTGCAAAAATGTCATTAATATGTATTAAATTAATAATTAAATAAGAAAGAAGACGAAAAAAAATAAACGTCACAAACTCTATTAGCACATCAACAGAGAATTAATAGACAAACACCGAAACCAGAAACATTAATAAGAACGTGACTTTGTTTTAATGCGAACAGCAAATACACATAACAAATTACAAATTTTTAATAAACGCCTAAGCTAAGCTGCAAGCGATCGATTATCCTTATCGATATACAGCTAAAGCCAATTATAACAAAAATACATGGCGCACACATGCTCACTGATAAATGACTGCCGCCCACTTATTCACCCAAAGAAGTGTACAAACATATGCATATGTAGTTACATATATGTATGTATACACACAGCACACCTTGAACTTTACAAAAACAGAAAACTTGAAGGTTTTTCAAAAATCTCGTTAAGGACAACAGGTGAAGAACAGAAATGAATAGCCTATCCCTGTTTGTTATTGTACATACATACATACATACATATGTCAACTGCTATTGCTTTTGTTAGGCTTATCTGTGGGCATGTTTTTAATATGGGTGTGTGGGAATGTACGTTTACATGTATGTATGTATGTATGTATGTATTTAATTAACATTAACTGCAAACCAAAACAAAGTAGCATTTGCATTTGTCTCCCTTTTTCCACTAATTTTTTTTTGTTGTTATAAGTCAATTAATGTGATTCCTCATAGATTTTTCAACTCACTTGATTACGGAGGGGTCTAGATTGTTTTTTTTATTCCACTTTTTGATCAATTCATTTGCTTCTTTCTTTTTTCTCCTTTGCGTTTCCCCTTTTCCTTCTCTTCTCTTATGGAGCACGCAAATCAATTGCGTTTTATTTTCCTTTATTTGCTAGTTGTGTTGGCACGTGCTATTCAGAGTTTTCTTTAGTTTATGTGTTTTTTTCAGCTTTTTAGATAGCAATTATGTTTGACGTCCTACTATGCCTTCAATATTGTTTAATTTATCTTCCTTGGCCATTAAGAATTTTTACTCACATTAATACAGCGCCCCTACACGACACTCTAAACAGCTGGTAAAGAAAAAATCCCAACAAAATAGATAGTATGTAAAAATACCAGAAAATACCAAACTCAGTACTAACGCTTACGATTTTATTTGTTGTTAAATATTTTCTTTAAAATGTTTAAAAACAGGCGATATGTTTTAAGCTAACAAATGGAAGGGACTTTCACACATATAGTATCGCTTCTATATCGCATTTATACAAAATTTCAGATCTTAATGCAGATCAGATCTTAATGCAAAAGATAACAATGGCTTCCAACTTTCTTTTGCGCACTTAATATTAAGAAAAAGCAATAGATTTGCATTTATTTTGAAATTCCTTTTAACAATTTACGCCTTTTGTTGTTATTTAATCCACAAATACATTTTCCCCTGAATAGTGTGCTTAACTGGGTTGATCTTCTTCAAAATTTTGGTCATGGTCTCTACAAGACGATCACTTGAGACGCCAGTCTTTTTGTTCTTAAACTTGGTCAAGAGTTCGGTAGCAGTTAAGGGTTTTCGCTTGAGATAGCGGCGCACAGCGTCCTCGGTTATGCCATAGTCTCTGAAGAAAGAAAAAAACGGATATTAATAAAAATAAATCGTGATTTCATATTTCACAAAATGTACATACTCCACTTTGTTGCTAACGACACCGGCAAACGTCGATGGCAAAGAGTTGCTAATCTCATTTTTGGGACGCTTAGCTGGAGTACTATTGGGGCTGTTGCTAGTATCTGAACCAGTTAGATCGCTGGGCAAGCTATTCATAACTTTCCGTTTAGTGGCCTCATTACCAAGTGTGGGTGTGACCGAACGGGACTTGTTGGCATTGGAGCTAGTGCTGGGCTTTCGCTGACTGCTATTACTATTGCCATTATCTTTGTCCTTCTCCTTTTCCTTTTCTTTGTTCGATGAGGAGGCATTTGGTTTCTTTTTGGGTGGACCATTGCTGAGATCATCTTCAGAATCGGTGCTATCGGATGTAAAATCTGTGGAAGAATCATTCCCACTACCATTAGTCTTGGATTTCCGGTCGTCTTTTGAAAGCTTTTTCTTCTTTTTACTGTCCTTTTTATCGTCGTCTTTGTTTTTGTCTTTCTTATTCTTTTTCTCGCTATCGGCGTCATCCTTATCCGATTCATCTGATTTCTTTTCTTCATCTTCTTCCTCGTCAGAAGTCAAGAGTTTACGCAAGGCGTCCTCTTCCGCCACTCCTTTCATATCCTTTACTAATTTAGATTCAGGATCAGGTTCACTGAAAAAATATAAAAATAACGAGAATGTTAGATAAATAGTTTAAAACAATTAAGCTTTACTTACTCTTCACTGGAACTCGTGTCATAGTCCATTTCACGACCTTCTTCATCACCGTCATCTGATTCCTCGAATGCCTCGTCATCCACATCCCGTTTTTTTTTCTTTTTGTCTCCAGCCTTTCCTTTGCCTTTGCCCTTTTTATTTCCGTCGTCATCACTATCTTCTTGCTCCTTCTTTTTTTTCTCTTCTTCATCTTCCGAGTTTGACTCATCCTCTGAATCAATCCACTCATCCATATCAGTTATTTTTAATTCTTTGGACTTCTTCGTGGCTGCCTTTAGTAATTTGGTTTCCTCCGGATCCTGTTCTTCCTCTTCATCTCCACGTAGACGCTTTCTTAACATCAACGAGAAATAGTTCATAACCTTCTTACGACGGCCAAATTCTTGCTCAGCCTCCTCCGCTGACAAAGATTTGTAACGTTGAATGGGTTGGAAATTATACCATTCATTTAATGGATATGCTTCAATTGCCCCATCTGGTGCATGGGTGAATACATAGAATGCGGCATTTTCCCCTACTCCACCTTCGCGTATTCCCTTGAACTTTTTCCCTGTTTTCCCGCCTACCTTCAAAATCCAGGGTTGTGCCTCGGGTCGATATTTACGGGCAATTATACCAAATTTCTTGCGACGCGCCTCTTCACGCTGATCTCGATTATACTCAGATCCAGCACCAAATTTCGGTTGATCCTCGTCCATACCGCGAAATTCCTTCATATTATTCTCTCTCTCCAACTTAACATTTCGCCACTGTGCGAAATCCACATTAAGAGTGGCATTAAATCGCATAACATGATGCTTCTTTCTCATTTTTGGCACTCTTATTTTAAACTCCTGGACATTAATTGCTGATGATGCTGCAGACGTGGAGCTGGAAATTGTGCTCACCTATTGTTCAGATAAAAAAGAGATATAGCCGAATTATAAAGGAAGAATAAAGGGATAAGATAATAAATAACTTACTGCCGTTTTCGTGGCACTTGACATATTTATTCTGAAATTATATTTAACTTGTGTAGCAAAATACTTTCCCCCTCTTTTGCTTTCCGCTGTCCAATGAACAGTATGACCTTGTAATTCATGAATAGTCATATGTAACAAAACCTTTACACGAGTAGATATCTTAAATGTAGATAAAAGTTTTGCCCAATTTTATTTCAGAGAATCTAGCTACATGGTCACATTGGGCAGAAGTTGGCGTTGCGATTTTTTTGTTATTGTTACAGTGTGATATTTAGTAAAATTGTATTATTATATTAGAGGAAAATGTCACGAAATCTTATACTTACCGAAGAGCAGAGCCGTCTAAATGCCCGCCTGGAGGCTCACATGGTCTACATATGTCCTGAGTGTGGCAAAGCGTTTCGAACCCAAGTGGAGTGGCGTCAACATTTAAACTTGGTAAAAATTAAAAATACCTGAAACTTACCTTAACACATTAATTTTTTTAACCTGACCCCTTAGAAACATGATTATCTGAAGAAGACATATGTGGACTTTAATTTCATACAAATAGACGATCGATTCCATGAGTGCCAATTCTGCTTTAAATGGGTCGAGAATGCCCACAAGACGATTGCCATGCTGCAATATCATTATTTTATGCATTTGGTTCACAGTAAGACATATCGGTGTGTCCACTGTCGCATGGCGTATACAAGGAGAAGGGCTTTAAATGCTCATTTGTTGGAAACACATATACGGGAGATTGAAAAATATGAGGCAAAGCTCAGGCAAATGAGAAAAAATCAAGAGAAAAAGACGCCAGCAATATCGACTATTCATAAACCGCGTGGTCGGCCACCAGGAAGAGGTGGAGCAGCACGGAAGCGGAAAGATTTACTGGCAAAGGCTCTGATGGACATTGATCTTCAGACTGAAGAGGATAAGGGAACCAACGCAATTAAAACCACTTCATCTGAAAACCTAGCTAAACCATCAAATCCCAGCGAACAGAATTTGGACCGTTGTCTAAACGCATACGAGGATATAATTCGAAAAGAAGAGGCTGATTTGGACGCTTTGTGTGAAGAGTTTTTTTTGGAAAAAGTCGATGAAGTTGAAGAAGTCCATCAGAAGCAGCCGCCACTAGAAGCAGAAACCGGCTCCAAGGAAGTAATCATCATCGAGATTGACGCTCTCGGCAAAGAAGAAGTCGATCAACTTCAAAAAGAGCACAAACCAAGACTAAGCCGTAGTCCGCCTAGCAAGCGTCGGCGTATATCAGAGACTGAGGAACCCAACACACAGGAACTAACAAAACTCATTGCCTATCTGTGTCCCAAGTGCGGAAAAGAGATTTCATCAATGGACGCTTGGCGAACTCATGTTTTTGAGAAGCATGATTTTGAGCATTTCATTGAGAATAGCTTTAAAATAATTGAACCTGGACGTAAGAGCATATGTTTGCAGTGCCATGAGATTCAGATCACCACAAAAAAATCAGAGCTACAAAAGCATTGCTTTAAACATCTGCCATATCGCTCCTATTTAAAGTGTTCCCTTTGCGATCGGACAAAAACCAGTATGTCCAAAATGTACAATCACATTCGGTACAATCATCAGGAAGAACTACAACGGAAAAATAAGACACAATTGATTATAAAACCGGAGCCCAGTTGGAGTATCAGTCCAAAGATGCATTCACAACCCAATGAAGGACGAATTATGATGCTAGAACACTCTCAAAATATTGAGGAGGTAAATTTAAGTTGCGAGTACTGCAATAAAATTTTTAAAACGCATTGGCGTCATAAGCGACATACAGCCAACTGCACAAGAGCCGGTGTACTTCGGTCCCAGTCCGTCTTCGAATCGGGAGTTGATGTAATTATGAAGCACTTGCGCGAAGGATGCCTGCGCATGAGTAACATCTCACGTCACATGCAGGAGACCTAATTTTATATTTATCAAATTATTAAAATAGCACAATAAACTAAATAGATAACCTCCCTTGATATGGGTTATACAGTATATAATATTTTTAATTTTTATTTTTTACAAGTGTCATTCAGATACGTCACAAAACGCGAGAAGTTCGTTTTTACCGTCATGATAGTTGCACGACGTTCTTTTAACTCCCGCCGTTGTTGCCTTAATTTTGATTTAAAGATTTCCTCTAGAATTTGGATTTGCTCACACATTTTAAGCTCGGCTATAATTTCTGGCCAATCATCAATGGCAAATATATCCATGAGAGCATCCAAACCTTCAGAAAGAGCCCACAAATCATCTTCTTGCTTGCACGAATCCAATAGGAACAGAATGATAATTTTTACCAGTTTCTCACTGAGCAGACAACCTAATGTACCTAACATGCGATTCCAATTGACGCGTATATCCAAGTAAGGACAACTACGGGCTCCTTCGATAATCAAAAGCAAATCAGTTTCTGTCATTTGTTGAAACAGATCTTTGCGCGACTTTAGTAATAACAAGGTTGAGCGCATTAGGGAAGTGATTGCCTCCATAATTGTGGCATCTGATGTGCCCTTGAATGCTTGCTGACCCAGCTGAAACCACATATTGTATATATTCTGATGCCCACCCAAGTCATCGACCTTTAGAATATTGGCAAGATTTTGCAAACAAAGTAAATGAGATACTCTCATTTTCGTGAATTTACTCTGAAGCTGGGAATTGTGCGTTTGACTTAATAATTTTTCCAAAATCGAGTCTAACGGCTGACACTTTTGCCATAATTTTTGGACAATATTTCCAGCCTTGATTATCTCGAGAAATTCGCCTGTAGATGCATTATTTTCAGTCTCATCATCCATATCATAATCGGTAACACTTTCTGTTTCCGATTGATTAAAATCTGAGTCACCATCGCTATTTCCTTGTTGATCATCATCATCGGTGGATGCTAAGTTGGTTATAATCTCGGCGACCAAACGTTGGCCATCTAAAAGATATTCAAGATTTTTGAAAGTTTCTTCCGTTTCCGTTTGTCTTGTTTTGCCATTTTGATTAGGATTTGCATGCGACTCATTTAAATCTTCGGTCTCCATAGAAATTTCCAAAACAGGAGCTAGGTTCGTTGTTATACTTTGCTCCAGGTCACTTTTATAATACTTCAGTTGAGACTGAGTGTCAATAGTTAACAATTTCTCCAAGCTAGCCATAATTTCTTTAGTATAGGCTGACGAGCAGGCTGGAACATTAACCAGAATACCTGCAGCTAAAGCACTCAGATATAATAAGTTCTGATTGGCCTCCTCCTGATTGATTTTAAGCAATTCCATTAAAATTTGTTCATTTGCCACCACATTCCAGGAACTGCTATTGTTTTCAGATACAACCAATACTAATTGAGCCACAGCTATTGCAATTTCCGATCCGAATCTTTTATATTCCAAACACAATAATAAATTGCTGAGTAGACCACATGACTGATTAAACGCCTCAATAGCTATGGGTGAACTCTCGCAGATATTTCTAAGAAAGAAAAGGTCAAGTTAGTTAAAATGGGAACCAGATTGCTGCAAAATATAATGCACTAATCTCACCTAAGCAAATGAATGCTCTGTAGAAAGGTATCCGCTTGCAGTTCTGATTCCAGAATATTGTTTTTCAAATCAAAGCTAGTTATTAAGGATAACAATGCTGTTAATATGTCATTCTCAACAAGATATTCACAAACTTCAGATCCGTAAACAGATAGATTTCTCAGAGCTCCAGCTGCTGCGTCCCGTATAGCGGTTTCTCGGTCACAAAGCAATGGAGCAGCAATACGAACCAAGTTGCTCTTTAGAATTTCCTCTAGTTTCTCTTTACGCAGAGCCAATACAGCAAACGAATGCAACCCATTCAGCTTTTCCTCGATGTCGGCCTTTTGTAAATGCATGCAAATTGCTTCAATGGGACCACAGCCAATCTCTCCCTCACTGTCTACGTCGAATCCATTTTCAATTGTATCTGAGCTATCGACTCCCGCAGGTGTCCGAATTTTGGTTTTCTTAACTTTGCCCATTGTATTAAAGGCGGAGTCCTCAGATTTGTCTCCAGCACGTGTTTATTTGAAAGAGACCAGGGTTGCGGCATGGTAATTCCGGCCTGAACTAGTTCCACCAGTTGTTTAAACTTTGAACATATGTATTTATTATATGCAGCTAAAACCCTTGTATTTTTATTTAATATTTGCTCCAAAAGAAATGTTTAGAATTTGAGAATAATAACATTACCTAGATTAAACACAAGTTTGCAAATCTATATTTAGTTCATTCTACTGGTCCACTTATGAATTAGTTTTCAGGGTTGAATCACGATTTATCCGTCTATCGATATTGCCATAATTAATCGACTATTCATTAAAGGCGGTATGGCATCACTGAACTTCTGCTAGCGGCGGATGAAAATTTTTCGTTGCAAATGCAAAGTGAAAAATATAATTTAGAAACAAATCTGTGCAATGGAAACTAGCTTAGATGAGAGCATGGATAGCGAACGAGCTAGTCCGACAGATGATGGAAACAGCAACCGATCGCCGCCAGCGACTGTGCCAGTTTTAGGCGTCGGAGTGGGGGGCATGAATGGCGGTGGTAGTCAAGAAGGATCGAATGGGGTTGGTGTAGGAGTGGGGCTTGCTGTTGCTATAGCGGCTAATGCTAAGGAAAAGCCAATCGAGGGACAATGGTAAATAAAGTTTTAAATACTAAACAAATCGTATTCTAATTATTTCGTTATATTACAGGAGCAAGCCGCCTGGATTTAATGCGTTCAGTGGGCGGCCCATAGGGGAACATACGGCACTGCAACAACAGGCACAGCAACAACAACAATTGCAACAACAGCCGTCTCCAGCCAATGGATTAACTCCGGCCTCCAATTCAGATATTTGGGTGGAGACAAAGGCAGAGGATGGTCGTTCCTATTATTATCACGGCGTTACAAGAGAAACCACTTGGACACGACCGGACGGACCCAACATTAAGATCATGACGCAAAGTGAAGTCGAGGAGATGTCTAAACGGCCGCCGCCAGTCACAAAAGCTACAGAAGCTTCAGAGATCTCTCATCTGACCTCTCAACCACCACCACATCTAATGAGTCAGCCCCCACCTTCGACTGCACCGACGCCTGGTGCACTACTTTCCCAGCCTCCGCCAAATGTGCGGCAACAACCACCGCCAATGTTCCAACCACCACCGGGATTCGGCCAGCCACCGTTCTGTATGCCACCGCCAGCGTTTGGCTTTCCTGGTGCGGCTCCATCTGGTGCTCCCAATTGGGGAGTAGGCATGCCACCTTGGCAACAGCAGCATGGTCCACCGCCAGTTGCTGGTGGGGAAAAACCAGCTCAGAAACTCATTATAAAACCCGGAGTCATTGATCCAGCAGTAATTGCTCGAGCAGCTGAATGGTCCGAGCATCGTGCTCCGGATGGACGGCCTTATTATTTCCATGCCGGTCGTGGCGAATCGGTGTGGGAGAAGCCGCAGGCTTTACGCGACATGGAAGCGGCCCGTATGGCCGCCCATTCTGGAATAAGTCCACCCACAGTAACGGCTCCACCCCCACATCATTTACTTCCGAGTCCGATCATGCATTTGCCACCAGGTGCAGCACCAGGTGGTTTTGATCCTCAAATGGCATTTGCAGCAGCTGCGGCTGCTGCAGCATCAACAAAAGCGGCCCAGGCAGTAGCCTTGGAGAAAGAGGCCAAAAAAGCAGCCGAGGAGAAACGGAAGAAGGACGAGGAGCAACAAAAGAAGGCGGCTGCTGCAGCAGCGAACGCCAAACAGACGGACAAATCCCGTCCAGTTACCAGCACGCCCATTGCGGGCACTCCCTGGTGTGTGGTCTGGACAGGAGATGCTCGTGTTTTCTTTTACAACCCATCTACAAGGACATCGGTGTGGGACCGACCGGAGGATCTGATGAATCGTGAAGACGTTGATAAGGCGGTAAATGACCGACCGGAACAATTAAAAACTGATCAAGAGAAGTCCCAAGAAACGGAGACCAAGTCAACTGAAGATACAAAACAGGATCAAGTGGATCTAACGTTAATCCAACAGCAGCAACAAAATCCGCAAGTCCAGCGGATAGAACCGGAAGAAGATGAGGACGATGGGATTATTAAAATTCGGACTGAATCTGAATCTAGTGTGGAAGAAGTGCCCACCAAGCGGGTCCGTACGCGTATGTATACAGATTTGTTTCATTTATTTCTGCAGTTATTCAATTTACTTTTTACTGTGACCGACTTAGTGACAAAATCAAAGCGAGCCGAAGATGCTGCCCTAGAAGCCGAACAGCGTGCGGCAAAGGAGCGCGCTCTTGTGCCCTTGGAGCAACGTGTTACTCAATTTAAGGAGATGTTGAGAGAAAAGGACGTGTCTGCCTTTAGCACCTGGGAGAAGGAACTGCATAAGATTGTCTTTGATCCGCGATATTTACTACTAACTTCAAAGGAACGAAAACAGGTATTTGAAAAGTATGTCAAGGATCGGGCCGAGGAAGAGCGTAAAGAGAAGCGCAACAAAATGCGACAGAAGCGAGATGACTTTCGTAAACTCATGGAGGACTGCAAGTTGCATGGCAAGTAAGTTTAGCTTCATTTTTATATTAAAACTCTACAAAATGTTCATTAAGATTAATAAAACTAATCTAAATTCGACGTCATGTTATCCATTTAAAAATTATTTCTGCTTTTCAACAGGTCCTCATTCTCCGAATTTAGTCAAAGGAATTCTAAAGATGAGCGATATCGGGCTATTGAAAAGGTGCGAGAACGTGAGAGTCTATTTAACGAATACATTGTAGAGGTGAGACGACACGAAAAGGAGGATAAACAGCTAAAGAAAGAACAGGTATGCATTTAAAAATACGGCAAGTAATGCTGATTTATTTAAGTATTTTGCTCTGAATTGAATAATAATGTTGATGATGTATATACACATATCAAGACCATAAACATATCGATATATTTATATAATTATTTTAAATTATCTTATTATGCATAAAGTGATTTGATTGATTTTTTGTTAATTTTAAAACATAAACAACGTGTGAACCACTTACGAACCCAACCGAACCGAACCCTGATCGATTGCATTTGTAGCTCGTGCCCTTGACCGAGTGGTTCCGGTTGCCAAATGCCCACAAAATGTTGCAATGTTGTAGCCACTAGCTAACAGTTTACAGAGCACTAAAGCACATCCCAACCAACCAATCAACAACCAGAAACAGCAAACACCATCAAGTTCTCGTCGTCGTCGTCTAAAGTGAGTGAGTTACCAAAACCAAAACAAAAAAAACATTAACAATTTGTTTTATAACAAATTTGGAAACAAAAAAAAAAATAAATACATAAATAAAAAAGGTTTAACTTGATAATCGTTGGTGTGATTTCCAATTCCCGCCCTGCGCACCAGGAATAAGGCCAAATAATGATGATCATGATGAACATGATATTAGATGTTATGTGATGATGATGTATTTATATGTTCATGAACCGGGATGTTTGCAAACAACATCAGATATTTTGGTATTGGAACCGGACAGGAACTGGAGCTAGGAGTGGAACTGGATAACGGCAACAACAACTACAATTCGTGTGTGCAGGCGCTGAGCAAACAGTATGAATAATACATAATTAAAATAACCCAATATTATCGTTTTGTTTTAAAAAGGAAAAAAAAAAGAAATAATGTAAAATCACAAAGAGAATTGTGGGGGGGAATCAAACGGAAGCAAATGAAATCTCACACCAAAATCAAAATCTAAGGTCAAAACAAATTCGTCCGATTGTTTAATCAATATTTGATTTAATTCAAGTAACTTTCAGAAAACATGAAGGGATCACAGTTCTTCTTATATTTTAATGATTATATTTTTGGTATAGAGAGGTCCGATCATAATAAATAGCAACCAGTAGTGATAATGCTGTATTAAAGAACACTATTCAATAAAAAATATTCCACTTGTGTTAGGTTAGGCTGAGAGAAATCGAATTTGGCTTTTCACGTATCTTTGGCTTTCCTCCCACTCTTCTTGAAAAACACTATACTAAATATCTTTATGTATATTTACTTTTATATTGTATGTTTATTTTAGTTTTCTATAAAATTATTATTATTGTACACTTCGGCCTGGCTGAAGTTTTATACAAAATGAAAGGCCATTGCTAAATGATAGAGAGAAGGCAGTTTTGGTCTCTGGACTCTTGACTTCGGTCTTTAATTTAGTTAAACAATAATAATTTATAGATGCAATTTTTACGTTTCACATTCTGTTATTTCAAGTATTATTCAATAGAATGCAAGTAATGCTTTTCAAGCATAATTACATATTTCCTCTTCGTTTGTTAAACTCACTTTACGAAAAATGTTCACTTCGTCTTATAATATCTATGTTTAACCAGCCAAAGCACTTCTATTCTTTCACTTAGCAGACTAGCCGGCTAATAAATAAATAAATTTTCTTTCAGGCAATTAAAAATAATTATAATTCTTTTTCAGCAACAAAATCGAAACTGTGTAACTATATTCCCATTTTAATGAAATAAGAATTTTTAAGTATAAGAATCTTTAAGTCAGTTATATAAGTTTTTCTCTAAGACTCGTAAGTGCAATTCTATAATCAGTTCTAATGAAAAACTAATTCGATTTTATCATTGCATTTCTCTTTCTCTTCCACATGCCTGTCATGTCAAAAAACAAATTAAATATATCCCATATCCATGCACATAAACCCATTTCCCCCCACCCCATACCCATGTTATAGATTCGCAAAGATTTTCTGGATATGCTGCGGGAAAGACATGATATCGAGAGGCATACCCGCTGGTATGATATCAAAAAGAAGTTTGAAACGGATTCACGATATCGGGCCGTGGACTCTATATATAGGGAGGAATATTTCGAGGACTACTTGCATGTTATGAAGGAAGAGAAACGTAAGGAACGCGATTTGCGTGACCAGCGGGAAAGGGAGCGTCAACGTGATCGCAAATCAGATCGAAGGGATCGAGACAAAGACAAGGATAAGGACAAAAGCCGTAAGGATCGTGGTGATCGTAGTCGTTCCAGAGACAGACACCGCGACCGGAAATCTAAGGAGAGAGATGAAAAAAGCAGATCAGAGAAGGTCAAGAAGCGCGAATCACCGGTAAGTTGATAAAAAAAGATAATGAATGTACCCTTATCCTAATTGATAATTTTTTTTAAAGGAGGAGGGTGAAGACTCAGATGTTGCCGAGAGTGATGACAGTGAATTGGCCCGTCAACGTGAAGATGAAGCAGAACAAAAGCAAAAGGAACGTGAGAAGAAACTAAGAGCCGAGCAGAGTATTCGGGAGCGGGAAAAGGAAGTTCAACGCACGCTGGCGGGACACTTGCGGGATAGGGACAAGGAGCGTGAACATCATAAACGTGATGAGAGTATAGGACATTTTACAGCTTTGCTCACGGATTTGGTACGAGCACCGGACTATACCTGGAAAGAGGTAAAGCGACAGCTGCGAAAAGATCACCGCTGGGAACTGATCGAGACTCTAGATCGGGATGATCGTGAGAGGTAAGTGAAAGAAAAGATTACATTTATACCTTATTTTTATCCGCTATGCTTAATAGAATTTATAACGAACATATTGACAATCTTATGAAAAAAAAACGAGAAAAATTCCGTGAAATGCTTGATGAGATTGGCACACTGCAGCTAACCAGCACATGGAAAGAGATTAAGAAATTAATTAAAGAAGATCCCAGATATTTAAAATACAATTCCGATAAAGGCGAACGTGAGTTTCGGGACTACATAAAGGACAAAACACTACATGCAAAGACGGCGTTACGGGAATTGTTGCAAGAATGCAAATTCATAACACACAAAAGCAGCGATCTCATTAAGGAGAATGTCAATCATCTTAAGGAAATCCAGGATATACTCAAGAACGATAAGCGGTACGGTTAATCAGAAAATTTGTAAAGCTATTTTTTATTAACCCGCGCTTTTCATTACTGTAGCTACTTGGTATTGGATCATATGGAGGACGAGAGAGATACTATTGTTTTGGGCTATTTGGAGGAGCTAAACAAGCGGGGACCTCCACCGCCGCCCACAGCTTCGGAGTCCACTCGACGCAATAAATAATAGGTGGCTGCCGCTGCTTACAACTATCCAATTAAAAATATTCTTAAATTATTATTTTTAACTCTGAAATTATTTAGCATCTAAATATTTAAACATGAATAATAAAAAGTTTAAACAAATAAGGCAATGAAGACAAGTGCAATTAATTTTCTTTCGTATATATTTTTATTTATCATTTCATATGTTATATACATATATATATATAAATAAATATATATATATATGCTATTATATTTGGATCTTCTCATCATACCCATTCAATGCTATCATTTTATTGTTTAATACACATTCGTTCTCAATTTTGTTTTTTGTTTTATCTCTCCGTCCAACAACTCTAAATAAATACATTACTTTCTATTATTTTTATTTGTTTTCCATTTAAACTATTGCAAAATTGTTAAATGTAATTGTCTGTTTTGGTTGTTTTAGTTTAAGGAACTAATAGCAAAAAGTTCTTGGTTTTTATACTCGTGTATGCATATGTAGAGTTAGTACGATACCGTACGTATACGTATACCTGATTGACATCATTGGCCAAAACCGGTTTACTCTTCCATTTGTCTATAAAATTTTTTTTTCTGTAACAATTCCCACAATTCGGAAAAAAAATTTAAGTTCTTAAAGTTCCAGCCAATTTCTTTTACATCCATTAATAGGTTTATTTTCAGTATTCTTTGCGCTGTTAACAAATCTTTTCAAAACTACATAGATCAGTAAATGTGGTCTTAAGATCTACGTAAATATTATTCAATAATGTGCAAATTAAACTTCAATTTATTCCCGATGATTATTTCTAATAATCCTTACAAAATCCATTTGAATTCAATATCCCCAATCCCACGTTAACTATATAGATATATTAGCTGATGTTTTCAGTTTACTGCTCTCTACGCTAGATCTTCTAATATTAAACTATTATTAAAATAATTTTACTTGATGTTTTCTTCTTATTGAATTTCATTTCGCATTGGTTTTGCTTGGGTTAGGCACAAAGTAACTGGTTGTTGTTATTCTCTTCTCGTTTTTCAATTTGTATATTTTGTCTTGTGTTTTTTTACATGCTATTTTTTATCTCTAGTTATAAATTTAGTTTCCACTATCCTCAATTTATTGAAAAATTCTGTAGTTGTGATTTCTATGCATATATGTATGTATGTACGAGTTTCTATGTCTAGTATATTTTAATTTTCAATATATTGGTACACAAATTGTTGTTCCATTCTATATAAACTCTATTACAATTACACATTTTTAATTTTCCTGTCAAATTGTTTTAATTAACAACTACATACATGATTATCGAAAAATAATGAGAACGGATTAGGGTGATAAAAACAAAATCTGAACATAGCATAAAGAGCAGAAGTAGCAGCACAAAATAAAGAAACAAAAAATGAAATAAATAAACAAATTTAAGAATTCAATATGACAAATATAAATATATTTATATATTTGTATTTATTACATAAAGCAAAAGTATGTTAAAACTAGTTTTGAAACTTTTACTAAAAATCAGCAAAATTTCTAAGCGATTGCGATCGAAGCAAATGTTTTAAATAATACTCTCTAAGTCAATTGAATTAATTAGTTGAATTAGTTACATCCTTAATGGGATTTTTCTTAAAGAAATCTTTTGTTGTTGTTCATTTTGCAGGTGATTGAAATAATATGAGCTTTATACAGTTAACTGTCTTTATTATTAATCAATAAATGTTTTTCATCTTAAATTTTGTTTATTTTCTTTTTAAATGCAAAAGTTACCCAATTCTAAATAAAAGTTGATGAATTCTCTGAAAAGCATTTAAAATGCCTGATTTTCATTTTGTTATTTTTGTTTTTTTAAAAAATAAGTTTTGGTATAACCATTAATGGATTACTAGAGATGGTATTTATCGAAATAGATAAACGGAAAATTTGGTATGCAAAACAGAAATTTCATATTATAATTGGACTACAATAAATCTCTTTTTCTCTGTTTTCTATTGTAATTGCAGCGATATTTTGATGTTCTGTTAGCAACGATATATGTATTTTCAATTAATTTTGGTTCATAATGCTTGTATTTACTGTTTCCCAATATAGCATTTGTATATGCATTTGAACTCAAAATTACAAATCGCATTTGCGAAAAACTTCGATTTGCATTGTAAATTATTTATGTATGTATATAATACGATTTTGTTTCTTTATATAAATTAATTCATAGTAGTAATCATAATCATAATATAATAATCATAATCATTCATCATCTGTTTACATGCATAATATTTAATTATTGTTGCTATTGTGGTTGTTGTTGCAGTTGCTGTTGCTTTTTGCAGTAGTAATTCATTAGTAATGGTTAAATAAGCTGCTTCTTCTTGGTTGTCAATCAGTTACCCTTAGTAGCCTCTTTGGCGGCCATAATCAAGGGAGTTAGACTGGCCAATGGACGGGCCAATTTCAGGAAGGGATGCTGTCAAGAAACAAGTGTATGTATTACTAACGTGTGCCATACAAATTACCTACACTTACCTTAAGTAAATCCATTGCGCTGGCTCGACGATCAACTTCTACTTCTAGACATTGATCCAGAAAATCTTGAAATGGTGCGGACAGCTTGTCTTTTTCCTTAATTTCTGGCTTGCCGTTGGTGGCAATGAGGTACAAGGCTTTCAGCGGATTTTCATTTAAATAGGGCGGCTCGCCTTCAACCATTTCAATAGCCATAATGCCTAACGACCACAGGTCGACCTGTTCCAAAAAAAGAAGAAACAATATTATCCGATATACTGATCAAATTGGTTTAACATCTATCCTACCTTTGGTCCGTACTGTTTGCGTGTGACCACCTCAGGAGCCATCCAATAAGGAGTACCCACCATTGTTGTGCGTTTGGATTGCTCAGGCGAAATTTGCGCACAGAAACCGAAATCAGTCAGCTTGACGGACCCATCCAGGCCAAGCAATATATTATCACTTTTGATATCCCGATGGATCACCTGATTAGCATGGAGGAACTCCAAGGCTTGCAATACCTCTCGACAAACGGCTGCAATTTGACCTTCGTCCATACAGGTCTCTGTCACAACATCGGTAAGGGAGCCACCAGGCAGATATTCCATTACGACCCAAAGCTCTTCAGATACTAGGTAGCTATCCAGATAATTGACCACATTCGGATGTTTGTTTTCTCGCATTACCAGAATCTCATTAATGATCAGCTCTTTTTTGGGTTGTTGCGAAAGGTTCATTTGTTTGATGGCCACTTCCATTCCCGTTGAGGATTCAATGGCAGTGTAGACGGTGCCTGAAGCCCCTTGGCCAATTTTCTCCATTTTTGTGTACTTACGATTTGGATCGCCCACTGAAACGATGGTGCGTAGCTTTTCAAGGATTTCCTCGTCAGACATTTTTTTCTTTTTGGCATTGGCTGCTCTTGTGTTGGCACCGGCTGCTGCTTGTGGAACGGCAATTTGATTGCCAGCACTTGCATTAGTTGCAACAGCCGCAGCTGCTGCTGTAGGAGGAGATGAAACCAATCCAGTAGTGGGATCATGTGTGTTGTATATGTCTGTATGGCAGGGTGTGGCGGGCGTTATGGAGGGCGGCAGAAGGACAGGAACCGTTGTCGTTGTCAAATTTAAAGTTGGCGAATTGCGGGCGGAAGACGTTGATGTCGGTGTTGGACAATGGATTGAGGGCAAATGACAGATATTCGATGGCGGCAGCAATAGGGCATCATCGTCGTCGTCATCATGGAAAGAGGGGAACGATGAAAAGGAGGAAGCAGAAGAATGATGATTAGTCGTTGTTGTTGCTGTTGTTGCTGCTGTCGCGACAAGCTGCGTGCCCTGGTTAGCACTGGGAGTAACAGAAGTTGTAGTAGCAGAAGCAGTAGGAGTACTAGTAGTAGTATTAATGGTAGTGGTCGTACAACTAGGATTAGTAGTGGTTGAACCGCCGCCTGTTTCTGTTGGCGATGTTGTTGCTGCTGCTTCTGTTGCATTTGTTGCTGCTATGTTGTGGTCACAGTTGGTTTTTAAATATCAAGCACAATTTGTTTGTTGTTTTGATTTATGCAAACAAAACAGAACACAGAGTAGGCGATACAAATGACAATAATAATAGTAATACGATTAACGGTTAACAGACATTGACAATTAGCTATAAGCACTTAACCCACAAACAAATTAATTTCTAGCGAAAAAAATAACTAAATTCGAAATAAAAACAGGACCCTTGCAGCTTAGTTTTTTTTTTTTTTTGTTGAAAATGGTTTTGAACTCTAATACTCTAATACTACTACTACAATAAGTTCTCTCGGCTTTTGAACTTATCAAATGGAATAAAAACAAATAAGGATTGCAGAGTTTAAATTTAAATTAAATTAGATTCCTATAACGTTATCTTAACAATTTATGTTTTATGTACCATAATTTTAATTTTTCTTGGCTATCTAGCTGGCTGCCGCAAGGGTCTTGGTAATTGCTGTATATTTGTAAATAAAATTCTAGCCAATGTTTGTTTCTGCCCATCTTGGAGCCGCACTCACTTGCATTATTTTTGTTTTTGTCCAGAGTTGTCGTTGTTGCATTGTTGAGATGTAGTGGGGAAGCGGCTGATGTCATTGTTGTTCCCGCTGCAGATGCTTTATGATTGTGTAGCGGCGTTGTAGGCGTTGTTGCCGGTGCTGCTGGTAAGGAGTGAGGCATGGACGCTGGCTGCAATTCCTCAATGGGACGCGTGTAAATGGATTTCGTGCGCTCTGGTCGCGACGCCACGGGTGGGGGAGGGGCCTGCTGTTGATGCTGCTGTCCGAGCATATCGTCCTCATTGGCAGATGAATGTTGCGATGCGGATGAGGAGGCCGTATGGCCACCAAAGTTATATGAATGCGATTGGCTAAGGCCAATGTGATGATGTTGTTGCTGATGATGATGATGTTGTTGCTGCAGTTGCTGCTGCTGCTGAAGAAGATGCTGATGCTGTTGTTGTTGCTGGTAGTGATTGCTAAGCAATTGACCTGCTGCAGCTACATTGTTGGCATTGGGTCCCAGTGTCATACTACCGAGTTGTACGCCAATTAAATTTCCACCACTATTCGAGCCATGTAATTCCGAATCTGTTGGTGTACTGCTGGGACTGCTGCTGCTAACTCGGCTCAGAGAGGAACCTAAAAATTCCCAAATAAATTATTTAAACGAAACATAAACCAAATGGGCGTTTAATAAATACCTGAATGCGTTGTTATAGCATTTGTCATATATTTGGAACTTGGTCTCTGTTTGGTTGTATTGTCAAACCACTTGAGAACATCGAGCACAGCCTGCGGATTCTTTTTTTGCTCCTGTTTGCTGATATTCGAGTTCATCAATAGACGCGCCCATGCCTCTGGCATACCCTAGAAAAATAAAAATAAATTGATAGTATACAATATACATATTTAAAATTTTCGTAGTTACAAGACCAACAATACTAGTGGGAAACAATAGAAAGGGTTAATATATATGGAGATTTGATAAACAAATAATGGGCGGGCTGTGGTAGAAGCATTTTTAACTATTCAATTCTAAGCTCAGCCATCGATTTTAGGAATGTGTAAGAGTGTAGGAAGAGAACACACAAGAAACGCAGACACAGTTGGGAAAACGATCATATATGTATGTCTATGTATGATGATACAAAATTTAAAATAAAAAACTAATGAAGGCAAGTTTCCGTTTGCATTAGATATGGCGGCATTTACTTACTTTCATTGGCAGCTTGAAATACATAATACAAAATCATAATACATAATCGATATATATAGATATATATATGTATTAAATATTTAGAAGAGCAAATAATGTACATATGTTAAACAGGGAGAATGTTTCGCACAATTTATATCGATTAAAAAAAAGCCATCAATGACGGGAATTTCCTTTTAAATATTGAACAAGATATATGTATTTAAGTTGATTTGTTGGGAAGATAAAAGCAAATTAAGAATTGTAGTCTTAATCTAAAACCTAGATTATTTAAAAAAAAAACTTGAATCAACTTTTAATTAACTTTTCTAAGTGGTCTCTTTCCCATTATGAATGGAGAACATATTCTTTTATTTGCATTTTATTTAACATTAATTAGGATGGTAGGGATGTTCAATAATCTTTGATAATATCGTGATTTTTATATCGGTTTGTTCGATGCATGAATGTGAGTAAAGTTTTTTTATTTACAGTTGATGTTTTTTCTGTATATCTGTTTTCGGACATGTTAAGCCAAAATCAAAAAACTAAGTCAAATGCAATACCAAGATAAAAAGAATGAACTTAAAAGATAAATAGAACTCACCGTGAACTCTCCAGTTACAGCATCAAAACCCACATGAACCGTATGCTCAAAATTGGTTGGGTAGGAAATGTTTGGTTTGGAATCCGTATGTGAGGGTTTTGAACCTTTGATCTTATTCTTTAGCGTCTTTTTCTTGCGATCGGCAGCATCGTCAGGCTCTTTGGACGAGGAAAACAGATAAATCCAATAAGAACACATTGTCTATATCGTACAAATGATAACCACCTACTAGTGGCTAACTATAAACAAGACTCACCTTTGGGTAATGGACGCATATCAACAGGCGGCGCATCACCGCTGCTTCCTCCACCGCTACCAGTGAGTGGTACCCGTTCAATACCACCAACGCCACCACGATTGCTGGTTAGACGGACAGGCGGAGCTGGTGGTTTATCTTCCTCGCTAGACATTTTTCTTGTATTTCCCTTTATATTATCCTCCTTTTATTGTTACTATTCCTCTTCTTGTGGTTTTCTTCTTCTAGGGAACAGCTGTTCTAGTGGGGAAAACAGCTGCAAGTGACAAAGTCAAATGAAGAAATGAGAGCGCGAATTAAAACTAAATGATTTCATTGCTTAAATATGTATTTCCTGTTCTCTTTGGATTTTGCCAACAACCTTCTGTTATCTATTTATGCATGTACATTTGTATGACTGAGAGGCTTATCTTATTTTCCTTATAAAGTCATAAACTCATGCAAAACTTTTAGTTTGTCATACAAAACGAGTGCAAAAATTTTATGAAGTTTGTATAAATGTACATTTGTGCATTTATATTGCACAGTTTGAATACAAGTAGATCTTATTATGTAGTAAATATGTAGGTATATAAATATATATTTTTAAATCCCATTTGATGATTTTTCTTAGTTTAAAAAAATTGTATTTGGCAAATTTTTTCAAAGTGCTTTTTCAGCGCCCACACGAAGTCACAAAATATATAAAAATAAAAATAAATAAATTGATATATACAAAATATATATATGTATATATATACATATATATATAGATATGGGCCGACGATGAACGGACGAATGAACTGACTTGGTCTGTTGGGGATTTTGCTTTGAGTGTCACTGCCACTAGAGCACAGCCGGCAAAGCAGAAAGAGACGGCTCTCGCTCTTATACACACACCTACACTTTCTCTTGTTCTCTGTCTCCCGCCTACGGTTTCGATTGCGTCCAATAGAAAATAAAAACAACAACAACAAATTATGCGATAACACGAGAGTTTGAATGTTTTGGTTGCCCCTCTGCTTGCATTAGCAGAAGTAAAGCAGCAACTGTATTATCGATTAGCGCTCACGAACTTACGCATTTTTAAGTACAACAAGAAAAACAAGAGGAAGAAATAACACTGAAATTATATGCCTCGTACATAGAATGTGGGCGGCGGCAACGCAACAAAACATATGATGAGAGACTCCAACGCTTTGTCTTTGGCGCCTGTCTGTGTCTGCCTTTTGCCGGTGACAGCGACGAAGACGAAAAACTACAGTGGGCCGAATAAACTAAAGGTTTTAGAAAAGTCGCATGTTGATTATATATATTTATTATTAAATTTATTGAATCATTCAATGTAAGTTATCGGAATTGATAAATTGATTGCAAATGTAAAGTACCTTATTTATATAATTAAACATTTCGAGCTTTGAAATTTTATTAGTCGAATTATTTTTCAGTAATTCAAAGAATTGAACTATACATCAACCTTCATGAATCCACTGTACGGACTTGTTTGTATGATTCATTCACTTATCAACGTCAGGGCGTCAATGCAATCAGAGAGAGAGAAAGAATAAGAGTGTGGCGGGGGGGAAGTGTAATAGAAAATCTATGTAAACAGCAGTTTGTATGTGTATTTGTAGGTTTGTTGGCTAGCTGCCCCGAGACCGAAACAACAATAACAACTGCAGATGTGTTGTAGGTAATTCTTTTTTTGTTTCTTGTTTTGTTTTTAGATACGGAAAACTTCCCCAGAGCGAGCCAGACAGATAAGAGGGAGGAAGAAAGAAAACGATGAGTAGGAGCCAAAATTTGGGTTAACTGAAAATTTGTTTGTTGTCTTGTTTTTTCCTGAAGTTCAAGTAAAATCAATAAAATTATAAATTAAAGTGCTTTCATACACAATTTTGCTTTAATTAATTACAGGTGAAGCAAAATTTATTAATAATGAGCAAAATATACATAGAAAATATGTGCACTCACATAGACACAGGAAACTCGAAAGCACTTGCGGCATTTAAATGAGTGACAGAGATAGAGACTAGAGGTAGGGGTTAGAGCTGACGCTCTCAAGTGGGCCAAACATAGGTGCATGTTGCAACAAAAACATGGCGTGTTGCAAGTGCATTGAGTGGCGCTGGCTCCAAGTGCAGAAAGAAGCCACAAACATATAATATATATAAATGGTTTATACGTGTCTAAAATATCATGATAGTTGTAGATTGACCTTACAATCCATTATGATTGTTCATAATTCCGATTACTGACAAAGCCGTTATCTTTGTATATAAGATATTGTATTATTGCTTTAGCGTATTGTAATCTACTGGACGTAACACTGGAACGGAGGGTTTCACACAGTAATCTTATATTTTTAGACATACATATGTACATTTGTATGTAAAGGAAATTCAATCTCGGGCAACGTTTTTTAAAAGAATTAAAAATAAGAGAACTACATAAACACAATAGCGATTTTCAATTATGTATTGCTGAACATTCTTAAGAAACTAAAGCTTCGTGTAAACTTGATTGTGGAGCATCGGCAGTGGCGTTGTCGTCTATTTTGGTTTTGAACGCCAACTTTAAGCAAGCGGAAATGTGCCTTTTTATATATGTACATACATTCATACATGGGAGTCCCTTAAATGCATACATACATATATATGTATATATGTACTTTTGTATTTTATACCTCTCTTATTCGGGTTTTTATAGCTTTATTTTTCCGTTTGTACCTGAGCTAAAGAAACTTATATGGAAGCCAGGAATTACGAATATGCACCGTTAGATGAACTACACGTGGACGCATACTCCACCCATTAGATGAGTAGGGTATGAAATAGACAAAACAATAGAGAAGCTTAAGAAACTTAAAGCCTTTTAGTGTTTAGTTTGATGATCGTTATTTTAATTATTTTAGCCAGACAGTGGCCAAGCTCGCATACAACAATTTGTTTTTCTAACCGCTCATCGCTGTGTTTGCTGGGAAAAATCAATGCATATGTGTGTGTGGGTGTATGTTGGGTAAATGGGTTGAGCGGAGCAAACATATGTATGCGGAACTCAGGACTCCACCGGAGACTTGCACTTTATCATTTGTTTTATGAATGAACCACAAACTCCCGTGCAATTAGACTCACTTTTGGCAGGTGGACAGGTATGTATGCAAGTATATGGTTAGCACCCTGTATGCCGCTATGCCGCTCCTTGCCTTAAAGTTGTCGTTGTCAGCTTTTCTTTTTATTTGTCTTCACACAAACTTCACATTCTTTCTACATAGTCACACACTTTTCTTAAGCTTTAGCTGTTGTTTTCGCTCGTCTCGCTCTTTCTCAGCACATTCGTATTTGTATTAATGGCGACGCTTTTCTTTTCTAATTTTTTACATTTTTTTATTTACCAGTTTACGTAGCTCGAGAAAGTCATACGTACTCTAACACTCACGTTGCTCAAAAACGATACTGTTAACGTTTACGTTGCTGTTAATTATGCATGCTTACAAAACGTCACTGTTAAGTATTATGTTAATTTAAACAGCCTCGAGTGCAGCCAAACTAACTGTATTTTAAAGCCTTTATTAGAGACCGTTATTTCTTTTTGTAAATACGAACGTTGAATTTGAAATAAAGAAGTTGCGGCTCGTTCAAAAGTTTTTGGGATTCTGGCCGACGAATCAATTGGATCATTACAACATAAAAAACAAAATGTCACTGCTTCATATTTGAATTTATGATGAAGTTTTTCAATGTTAATACCTTCAAGTGTGCTGTGCAAAGGCTTTCAGATAAAAAATCAAAGAAAAAATGGCTGAAGAAAATAAGACCGAGAACGAGGAAAGCTGGCTGTACGGCGGTGAAAAATCAAGCTTGATACAAACATCGGAACTAGACAATGCCATGGATGTGTTTTGCGAACACGACAAGGAAAAGCAAGATGGTGAGTTTACGGAATTTTATGATCCGGCCAAGGAAATGGAAGAAGATGAGGAGGCATTTACGGCCAATAATGAATGCGGCATGCAGACAGTGCAGGATCATGGTACGATCTCCGACGGTGATGATGACTCCGAGGATGATGTCAATGTAGTCATAGGAAAAATTAAACCGACTTCAAATAACACTTGTAATGTTCGCCAACGCCCGAATCTTATGCCATGCTTGAGTGCCACAGATAAGGTCAAACAATCAGCTCAGGCGGGTCAGTTTAGTTTGGCGGATTTCCAAGGAGACGATGAAACTATCAATGGCGTAGCTGCGCATGAATTTAGCATTGATTCGCTTGAGGAAAAACCTTGGCGCAAGCCAGGGTCAGATATAACGGATTATTTTAATTATGGATTCAACGAGATGACATGGAGGGCCTACTGCGAACGGCAGAAGCATATGCGTATATCCGAAAGCGGTTCAGGAATGATCAGCCTAACACAAAATCCATACAATAATTCTGGTTTTTTGGGGATCAAAGTTGAGGATACCCTCCAAATGCATGATACTACCATGATGCAGCCACCACGTCTATTCACAAGCATGGGTATGGGAATGGGCATAGGGGTGGGTATGATGATGCAAAGACCCCCACGCCCAATAGAAGGCTGCAAAGAGAATGTCATAAAAGTGTTGACGGCAGAATGTCGGCAATACTCTCGTATGAATTTCCCACCACCACCTCCTGGAGTGACAGATGATACATTTACTTATGAGCAAGAAAGCTGTGATTATGAATATGGACAAGCGACTGTATGGATGCCTACTAGCATTAAAGAGCTGACACCATCAAATGAACTTCAGATGCAAGCCCAGTCTACACATAAGTTAAATATGTCGCCTTCAAACCAGGTGAATGTCCAGCTTTCCCATCAGATAGAAATGATGCCTCCACAAATCGGTGACCAACAGCCAGTGTCATTCAATATAAGGGGTAAGAAACTATGAATAATTAAAATTATACTTAAACTCCTTTTTTTAATAGAACTATCGCCGCATTTGAGGGTCCCTTTGGGGAGAAGCAATAACAATTCGTATCCATCGTTCTCGTCGTCTCGCAGTGTGGTAAAGTCCAAGGATTGCAGGCGTGAAAGCAGGCGACGCAATAAGCAAAATGAGCCCAAGAGAGATTCCTCTTCATTCCAATTGCGCAAAGACTTTCTGGACATGCTTAAAGAACGTCAAGACATTAGTAACAACACTCGATGGCACGACATTAAAAAGAAACTCAAAACTGATCCACGATATCGCGCCTTGGACTCTATTTATCGCGAGGAATATTTCGGTGACTATTTGCACATTATCGTAAGAGAAGGAAAGCGTAAGCGAGATTACAAAGAGCACAGTGGTCATCGCAAGGATACATCCTCAACGCATCAAAAGACTCGCTCATGGTTTAGGGAAAAAATCAACTATCGCATTGGGGATTCACGAAAAAATATCTGATGAAAAATTGGCAGAAAAATTAAGCGCAAAACCGAGATAGGAATCCATAAAAGGAGATATTAATTGGATTATCATATACTATATTGCGGTTTTAATATAATAAAAATGTAGATCAATTAAAAACATGATGACATTAAAAATAAACGACAACACTATTGATAATATATTTTTAGCCAACATTTTTATTGTTTTATATTATCATATTACACTACAATCAAACTTTGAATTGCCTAAAGATCTGCCAGTCAAAAGGATTTTAGTTTTGGATAAAAATGGTTAAAAATTCGAAATCCTTGTGGCTCGCAAAACTTTGTAGAGGGCTTCCGTAGTTCACATTTTATATTTATCGTAATTGATAAGAAAAATTTTTTCTTTTGTATTTGCTGTATGTCATAAAATTGTTCAATGCGTTTCTCATGAGATTTATCGTTTACATTTTTGTTTGTTCAAATTGTATAACTACATATAATATATATATATACCTATAAAGATGCATGTGTATATAAAGATTTTTCTTTCTCATTTTTGGAAATTATATATAAATGGTTATATATAAAAAAGGAAAACCTTGTACAAAAGTTAGTTAAACTTAACACTGGAAGCTGCCGAAATTGAATTGTTGTTTTATATTAAACAAATTGATAAATAATACTTTAAAGTGTGTATTTATGTGTGGCAGTTAACATGAAGTTAAATACTTTGGAGGGCACTCTGGCTGGATGGAGAAGTAAATTGGAAATATTAAATAGATCAATTTAGTTTTGAGAAGTCAACAGAATGGAAATATTATATTCGTTTAACAAATTATGCTCAAATTATATAGATGTAAAACTTTGAAATAAAAATATTTCTTTTAAGTTTTTTTTTTATAGACTGCTAACTTTTGTTTTGTATATTTCTAATGCTGTTATTCTTGTTTATTGTTGTTCTACTGTACTTTTAGTAAAAGTCCATTGGGCGACTGAGAAAATTGGAAAATATTGGAGATCATGTACCATATATCATTCAAGTTTTCAGTAGGTTTACCCAGTGAATAATGCTGGACTTTCATTAAAGTCTTTGCTTAGCTAAAATCAAAATTTAATCAATTTGTTATCAATTATTGCAACATTCCTTAAAATTGTCACTCAATGGAATATCCAGCAAAAAGTACAGTAGAAGTCTTGTACATTGATTTTGTTGCTGTCATGCTGCTATCATATTTGTTAAGATGAAAGGAGAAAGAGTATTTTGTAGCTGGTAAGTAATATTATATAGGTAAATAATTTAGTAATTATGCCATAGTTTTTTAAATATATATATTATTTAACAATACATGCCTATAATAGTGCAAGTCATGGCATTTTATATTTCGCATTTGCTCGTTTTTTAAGGTACAAAGAAAACTAAAAATCTCTTGGCAAAGTTTCAGTTTCAAATTAGCTGAAAGTTGTAATGAAGCTGCATTTCCGTTTTTTTTTTTTTTGGTATTTTTGTTATTTTAGTAAATTTGTTATACATAAAAATGTATATATATATATATATATATATATATATGTATGCATAGTAGAAGTATAGTTCGAGTTAAATGTTGCATTAAAATTTGATTGCGACTAGAATTATGATTTGTTGCTGTTTCTGTTTCACGGTTCCTGCTATGCATTGTATATAGATATATGCTAACAATTCATATACATATGTATAGATATATATATTTGTGGATAAACTGTCTCATATTACTCTTTAACTAACTGGAGCTACTTTAGATGCCTGATTATATTGGAAAAGTTAATGAAGAAATTGTCTTATTATTGATTTATAATACTTTTGAAACTATTGGAAATTTAGATAATATGCCGACTAATATGTTTTTCCAGTTCTACTTAAAAGTTGCCAAGCGAATCAATATAGCGAATCTCATGTAAAATCAAGTGAAATGAATAACCCGTAATAATCATTTCCAAATCAAGCAGCTGAAGCAGCCGTTGTATATATTTCTATATATACATATGTATATAGAAAATACATATAAACGTATATATGTAATTGTGTGTGCCCGAATCACCCATTCCAACTCATTTTCATACCGATGTCTATGACCAATGATACTAATGAACCTGTTACACCGTTGTACCATAAGCATTGTTAAAAACAGCTCGTGAGCTATCAGTATCTAATGATATATCCTCTGGACTGGCCAAATCGACACGAACATTCGAATTGGTGCGCCGCCGAGCGGATTGGGCTGCGCCCCAATTGCTTAGCGTCCAATGAAAGCCCGAAGAACTGGGCTCCGGGTCAGCATCGACTTTGACTTGTGTGCAAACCTTTAGGTAAATATAAGAAAATTTAGGGAAATAAATTTTTATTTATACAGATCTACCCTACCTCTCGATTGCCGCACGGCAAAGTTTCCGTGCCATTGCCTATAGCTGACCCAGATACTGATCCGGATCCAGAGTCCCGAGTGCTGCCAATGCTGCTGCTGCTAGCCAGTGAATCATTGCTAGATTCCATAACAGCCCCATGATAGCGGGCCACCGATTGGGCCACCTGCTAAAAAACATAAAAAGTTTAAAGGAGAATATTTGAAATATGTATTAAGACTCACCATGGCATCCCCGCCCTGACAGTCCTCAATCGACTTAAGTATCTCCCAAACTAGTTCTGAATCTAATGGTATAGGTTGTTCTGTATCGCGATTGTAAATGGCAATGGCAATATGGACTGGATGAGGAACTGGCAAGGGAATAAGTAGCTTTTCAGTGATACTTTTTTCTCCGCATTTCTGCTTCCAGGGTCGCCAGGGTTTTTGCGAATCCGGCGACGATTTTGGTACTTGCTGGGCACGCTGAGCCCGCACACGCGGTGTGGTGAGACCCACTGACATCTCACTGAAAAAATAAATACATAAAGTAAATCATTAGTCATTTATCCAGTGCTTAGTTTTATAAGTTATTACCGTTTCTCTGGTTTGCGAAAGGTCAACGTAATGCGTGAACGTGGATTAAATGCAGTAACTTCAAGGAATGGCAAATGCACTTGAACATTACCGCGCGGTGCATATACATTGCCCAGGAGATCCAAACCTTTGGAGCCAATCACATCGTTGGCATTCTTTACCATTTCCGTGTAGCGCATTAAGTCAAGCGAGGCATGTGGTTCTAGTTTAAAATGTGTGTCATGTTCAGTCAATGGCGTTAGAAAATCTAAACTAAATATATCGGTATAAATGAGACCAGCCAACCCAGGCCAGTCGTTCACCGTAAGACCCTGTAATTAAGAGAGAATTTAAGTTTAATATTTGTAATTTGATTGATGCAGGCTGGGTCTTACCTTATTATCCCAAAACTCTTCCTCGCTTATCGACAATCTTCCGATAACATGAGACGGATAGTATTTCTCTAATATATGGGCAGCCAGTTGTATGGCAATCTAAAACGATGGTTATTTATTATTACAGATTTAAATTTTACGTTAAACTCTGATCATCCTAAGCACCCACCTTTAATTCTTTGGTATTCAGCTTAATACGGGATTTAACCTGGGTGGTAAGAGCTGTTTGGAGTTCCCGACGACGCTTTTCCAGCTTCTCATGCAATGTACTCATCAAATCTTGCGCCTCGCGATCTAAAGCCAAATATGGTCCCGACTTGCTCAACTGAGCCGAAAAAGGTCCAAAGCAGGCCTCAACGAATTGTAAGAAATCTTGTTGTGGTTGGAGTATGACTCGTTCGGTGGCATGTTGATAAGCTTGCATTTCATCTAGCTCCATTTTAGCCTCTAGAGCTGCCAAAGCCTGCTCTGGTTTAATAATAAAAAAATAATCCAAGGCCAGACCAGGTCCAGCTATACGTTTTACTGCAATGCTGTCCGAAGCAGGAACGCGTCCACATTTCTTAATAAATAAATGAAAAGTGAGCGAATCCCATACCAAACGAAAGGTATAACGAATAACGCCAACTATGAAAAAATATACCAATTGTTAATTAAAAGAAGATTTCATATAATAACCCGGCCTGGCTTACCTATTAGAACAGTTCCCGCTGCTAGAGGACACAATAATGTGGCCACTAATACCGACGCCAGTGGTTGTAATAGCCCCTGAATAAGTAAGTTCCAAATTAATGCCTCGAGTAGAATACAATAACGATTTCTTGTATTATCCGGCGCATCTAAATCATATATTAGAATCATATATATATGTAGAAGAAGGACAAATATGGGAATCCATAATGGTGCTGTAATAGCTAGTCCAATGCTCAAGCAGCTGGTGGCCAAGCATATCAAAGGGAATGCAAACAGTATAACCAATGTCCCTAGGAAGCCTTTGACAAAATAGTTCCAAATGCGGTTTAAATTCCTAGTCAGACCCTTGCCAATGAAACCGGTATCCGGTTCCGTTTCAAAATGCGTCCGAGATTTTGATATGTGTCGCCATAGTTCGATTAATCTTGATGCCATAGTCTGGGTGATGCTGGTCTTTCGTGGAAATAGGGTACCATTTATTTGAGATAGTTCAAGATCGGGCATAAAGGGTTTTACACAGCAGAGTGCTCGCAATCCAAGGGGACTACACCAGGGCACTAGAATGCCAAGCAAGAACATCATGTTCCAGGCCCAACACCAGGTGCGTTGAATTAGATTCAACAGACGCCAAAGGGGCCATCGGGTGCTTGTGGTTCGAATAATCTCCTTCTCGACTAAAAAAACTGGCTGGCTTGGATCGGAACGTGGCGTGACAATTGATGTGGCCTGTTGGCTAATGACCGTAGGTATTACATCCGATTGACCCTGAAAATTTCGACGTATGATCCAGGCTTGGGGTGACCATATGCGGCACGCCCATTGAAAACTGCGCGTTGGAGTTTTGGCATTTTTCAGCTCCTTCAGCAATACTGGCTCTCTTTCCTTCATAAAAGCCAAATCACGAGAAAGGAAGTATGCCGTTTGATTCAGATTATGTTGGGTGCACATCTTTAAAGCTTCCTCATGGGCTGACCAGGCGCATTTATTTAACTTGTGTTCTTCAGCATTACGCAATTTGGAACGTAACCATGGAGCGACACGTGCCAAAACCGAATGATCATTACTAAGGCATTTTTCATGATCCTCACGAGACCGCTTTATATCCTGCTGTACTTTATTCACAGCTTTGTACATTATCACCACGGACTGGGCCTGCTGAACAAGCAGCTCCGGCACACCTTGACCCAGTTCAATTAGCTTGGCATTACCCATGATTGAACTATAGACACGCTGTAAATACTCTCGCATTACCGCCTCGTTCACCTCCTCCTCGATTTCCTTGTCGTTCAGCTTCTTAGCCCTCAGCTCGGCAATAAGACGCTCACGGAAATGCAAGAACCAACCGCGAGTCTCACGCTCCAAAATTCCAATAAGAATGGGCAAAGCCTTGCGCATAATATCACGGCAGAAGAGACGCAGGTCAATCTCTTGGCCTTTGGGAGTGAGAAAGAGATATGGCACAGGTTGGCTAATCTCACAACTATTAAAATCGAACTTCTCCATAGTAGCGCGACGCAACATTTTCCTTACATATGCACACAACCCATCCAGACAGTCTTCGAATTCAGGCTAAGAGTGAATGAGATTTATATCAAAGCTAAATCGAATTATATCCATTTGAATTACTTACCCGACACACAAGCTCGGCGATTAGAAATCGACAACGTTCTTCCTTGATTTTATAGTCCAAATTGTGTGCTAATAGAGCTGGCACTCCTATAAACATATCCGCAAGCTTTGTAAATGCTCCTAACAGAGCCTGACCAGCTTCCATGACCGAAAAGAAGTGCGAGAATATACGGGCACGAGCAGTAACCACCACAAAGCGGGCAGCTAAAGCCAAATCACTTAGAAAAGAATCATGGGCACGCAAGCGACCCTTCTGCAATAGTTGCGAGAGACGCCATTTATGAATTTGGCCAGGAAAGTGAAGGCTGGGCACATCGAATTCTCTGCCAAAAAAAGGAACTTAATTAGTTTAACTCAATGTAATAATTAAAGATCAACACATATAAGGACACAATATACATATGTATGTATGTACTACGTATATACATACATATATACATACATATTTATGAATAGAAAAGGTAGTAATTAAATAAAACTACATTCAATTCAATGAATCAATTATTGTTAGCATGCAAAAGCGTGTTCCCAATTCGAGAAATATATTCGTGAATGTTTTGCCAAATTGAGTTGGTTAGTGGTTGGGGTGTATAAGTGTTAATGGTTGAATTGGTAGGTGGTGGTTTAAATATGTGAATTGATGTCAAGTTGATAGAGTCTCGACTTCAATTTCGTTGGTTGGGGGTTTTGCGTGGGTTTGCGGGACACAAAAATCGATCATTAATCACTATTTAATTTTAAAACGGATTTTATGTATGAAATAGTTAATTTTTTTTTTTAAATCGCTTAAATCTTGATTTGTTTCAGAAGTTAACCCGACAAATGGTCCAATTATACTAAAGATGGTGGTAAGCAAGAAACCAATTCCAAATATAAAGTGAATCTTAATAGAAAGTAATATTCTACTTTTACTATTTCCATTAGCTACAGTTCGGAATTTAAAATATCACGACTAGACATTTCTTTATGTTCAAAGAATAAACTAATGATTATGGAGCAAAGAAATTGGTTCGGCTTAAAACCTATGTAGTTACATAGATAACACGTATTAAAATGAGATCAATTGGGTCTGAAAATTGAATACTAGTCATATCAGTTAGCTAATGAATTTTTTATCTATGATTTGCATATGTATCTGTTTCACTAAACAAGAATTTGTATGCATGCAAATTCGTTGAACGTCATGCAAATATTTAAGTTTCTGATTTCGCTTTTCTTTTTTTGACAAATAACAAAAAACGAAAGATTAGATAAAATGAAATGAAGTAAAATATGTATGTAAGTTATGTACAAAAACGGAAAAACATTGACTAAAACAATTGTTTTATGTAATGGCAAAACACGCATGTTAGTTTTGCTTTTGTTGTACACATTTTGTCGCTTATTTACCCATTTTTACGTATTGATTCCAATTGTTCCAAAGTTAATTTCTTCGGCTTTCCATATTTATCCTTTTGCAAGCTTTACAAAAATATTGTTCAATTTGTTGGTTTTACGATTTGACGATTTTTGAATTGAGATTCGAATAGAAAGTGGCGAAAAATAATGAAACAAAATGTTTGGCATGCACTTATCTTAAACATGTTAAAAATTATAAACTTAAGACGTTTTTGCTGCAATTTTTTTTTTTTTTTATTAAAACTTGTGTTTACTGTTTCTTTAGGCATGCTTTTAGTTTTTGATTTATTGCGTTTGCTTGGTGCATAAAATGTGACGAATATTTACGACAAACGAAAGGTAAAAACCCATAATATAAAGGGAATGTGTGATTACAATTTGTTGTTTTAGCCACAAAAACAAAATTTTTTTTTAAAAAATGCAGGTGTTATTTCTCAGCCTCAGTGAATTCAGCATCTTCGACTTAAATATCATCATTATTATTGTTCATCATCTCATTCTATCTCCCTTATCATGGATGGCGACTCACCCAGTTTCACGTAAGGTTTTCAATTGAAGATTGGTAAGTCGACGCGGCTCTCCGCTACCATCGGATGCAACTGCATCGAGTTCATCAAAGGGCGGCGCTATAAATAAATCACGCAGATTTATTGGACGAGTTTTACGGCTGCTCACGCTATTGGTTGCATTTGATAAACTGGCCGTTAGATTAAGTCCACTATTGGCTAAGGGTTGGGGTAGCACTTTAAAATTGTAAGCAAAATTATTTTATTTTTAATAATAGTAAGTTTTATTGATAAAAACATTGATACCAACCAATAGGAAAACTTTTCCAGTGATACAAAAACTGCTCTGCCACACTCTTGATTTGATCCACCAATTGTTCGACTTCAGGAGGAGCTCCCACAAGGTTGATATTAAATTTCACAGGTTCCCGCTCAGGTGTAGCCAGAGATTGAGGACGCATTAGTTGGTTGCCTGATGCCGGAGCAGCAGCTACAGCGGCTGATGGAGCCTGTAATGACATGCTGATTCTGGGTGACGGGGCACAGGGCTGGGTCACTTCAATATGGAGCTTCCATGGCTAAAAAATGTGCTAAAGAATTTTGTTTTGGTTAATTGAAATCCAACAAATTAAACAATCTAATTGAAAACACACATGCTTTTCCCCTAGCCTAATTTTATTAGATGCGTATGTACAACTGTGATAAAAATTTTAAAAATTCCAGACAATTAAAGCGAGCGAGAGAGTAAGAGATAGAGGCAATATGTAGATGTAAACAAATATTTTATATCGCAACCTTTTCTAATTAAACGTTGAAATCCAATTATTTCGCATATTTTAGCTTGGATCTTGATGTGGCACATATGAACCCAGTTTACTTTTTAGAGGTCCCTTCCCTCCGTTTCGTCAAATTACACCTGCCCCAACTTTATAATTTCGCGCTTCGTTTATTTCAACTGTCTAGTGGCTTGTGCTCCACGCCCATAGCAAGACGACACAACCCCCCTCCTATCAACCCCTACATCAGATACCCTTTCAACGCCTCTGGCCCTCACAAATCCCACACACGCACACACAAAAGAGTTTTTAGTTACATTTTGACTTTTACCTTGTTTCTTATATCAAATTGCAATGGTGCTTGCTAATTGGAACATTATTTAAACTAGTTATAATGCTTGGAGCTGCGTTTTTCAGGGAATTGGGTATCTCGAGCGAGCACAAACACACGGACTAACAAAATACATACACACTGACAAACACGACACCCCCACTTCCTCGCTAGAGATGGAAAACCATCGATAAAATCGATGCAATCGTTAGTGTGCGATAGATTGATAAAAAAAATTCCGCTGTCGATATATCAAGCCGATGTGATGATAAAAAACGATACTTTTTGTGGAATGGCAACTATCGATTCTTTTGAAGAATTTCCAGCCCTATTGTTGTGTAGTTCACTTGGAGAAAATTGGTTTAGAGTTATTTCAAAAATGAACTGAAAGAATGGTTGACAATAATGTTTAAACGTCAAGTGCAGTTTGTTTTTACGTAAATAATTTCATTGCGTTATTAAATATTTTGGTGCTTGGTGATTTCTAATTTGAGTGCAAAAGAAAAAAAAAGCCAGAAAAAAGCTTTGCACGCGAATAGCAAGATTGTGGGCAATCAATATCGATGGTACGCACCAAGTCGTCCTCGTCCAGCGCCAGTAGCAGCCAAAAATCCCAGTCGCCCATTAAGACAAGCAGTGGGGCAGGTGGAGGCAGCTCCCATCGTCAGACGCATCGTACTTCGATCGATGAACGCAAATCTAACTCACACTCTAACTCCCATTCACACTCTAACTCCAACGTGTCGTCCTCAAATAGAAGGGCGGGGAGCTCCTCACCGGAGGGTGACGCCGACGACGATACCACCACAGATGATTTGACCCCAACAGGCAGCTCACCAAGAAGCTGCAACGTTAGGGGCAACTCGTCGGTACACAAACAAAATCTTTACGTTGTTTCCTTCCCCATTATCTTCTTGTTTAACGTTTTGCGCTCGCTGATTTATCAGCTGTTCTGTATTTTCCGCTATTTGTATGGTGCCAGTACAAAGGTGTTATATCGTCCACATCGTCGCGACTGCAACATTGAGATTGTTGTGCAAAATTCAAAGGAGCAACAGCTGCAACTGCATCATCATCCACATAGTCAAGCAATTAGCTATCCACTTGAAGGAGTTACATCGGGAGGCGAAGGTGAGCCTCAGGTCCAGACACAACCACAACGTATTCGCGCTCTACAGCCGTTGGAGATGGCAAGCAGTCGTCCAGGTGGAGGTTATTCACCTGGTCCTGGTGATCCCTTATTAGCCAAGCAAAAGCACCATCATCGCCGTGCCTTTGAGTACATATCCAAGGCTCTCAAGATTGATGAAGAAAATGAAGGTAAGGGAGTAGGGGGTCGAAGTGTGTGTGACGTTTCTCATGAGAGATGTATAGTGGTGCTTTATGAGTCATCGACTTGCATGTGTGTGTGCCTGTATCAGTCAGTGTGTGTGTGTGTCTGCTCTACTGCGTTTTTGTTGTCTGCTATTCGTGTCACCATTGTATCAGTCTTTTAATGCTCAATAGCTTTTAACTACAAAAGCTAAAGTCAGTACTTGACCCCTTGTATAGAAGGATACCATTCTGAGACTAAATGGTTTTAAATATAGTATAATACATTCGAATTGGTTGATTTGCTGTATTTTGAAAAATAGATAATGTATTTATATGAATTGCTTGGGGGACACAGTTTTCGGTCAGGGAATTGTGAATGGGAATTAATCTTTATTATTTTGTAATTTAATTCCCAAATTCTAACTTTGTCTTTTAGGGCATAAAGAGCTGGCTATCGAGTTATACCGCAAAGGCATAAAGGAGTTGGAAGATGGCATTGCCGTTGATTGTTGGAACGGTCGAGGTGATGTTTGGGACCGTGCCCAACGGCTGCACGATAAAATGCAAACCAATCTTTCTATGGCCAGGGATCGCCTGCACTTTCTGGGTAAGTTACGTATAAACTTATCACTTGGTCAGATTCTTGGTAAAGATAGATTAGGGAAAGTTTTTGATTTTCTGATAGTACAATTTTTAATTGGTTTGTTAATTGACAATTGATCATAAAAAGTTTGTCTTTAGATGGTTAAACCCGAGAAAGTCTCTGAAATTCTATCGTACAAACAATGTATAATTGTAATTTGTGTTCAATTATCAATTAAAAATATGTAAATAAAAGCCATTGAGACACCTGCCGTCTAAATTAATGTTGATGATGGTTATGGTTGTAACCTGATCCCTCTGCTAAGCTCCCACGCCTATTCTAACCAGTAGTGTATTATTTTAATTTATTATTTCATTTATTATATTGCACATTTTTTTGTTTTTTCACTGTATCGTGTTTTCTGTTGTTGCTCACATACTTAATTTTGACCCATGCGCGTTCATCAACGTCTCAGCGTTGCGAGAAGAAGATTTAAATATGCAGCGCTTGACCGTTAAGGAGAAGCAAGTCCAGCCTCCTCAGCAACAACTACAGAGGTCGAAGAACAAAGAAACTCTTAAACCGCCTATGCTGACAGGCTTGGCCTCTGATCCTGCCAAGATAAAGGTACGCAGTAGTGGATATGGACCCAAACCCAATGGTACCAACTTAAGGCCTCCTTCCAGTAGCCAAACAGCAACGGGGGGTAAGTGCAGAATTGATAACGCAGCAACAGCACCCACTCAGATCTTCACAGCAGCGTACCCTCGCCGAAATCAAACCTATTCTCATCTTTGATAAATCACTAGCACTGATTTTTTATTTTTATTTTTTAGTTTGCCTAACAAAATTCTATGTAATGTCATCTCCTCTGTCGTTGTACTAAACCAAAAGTTTTTTTTCTATCTCTTGTCACAGCGTCTGGACGCAAATTAACCATAGGCACAAAACGTCCTGGCAATTTGCCTGTGACCAATAAATCACAAACTCTGCCACGCAATTTGGGTTCAAAAACAACTGTGGGAGCTGTGCAACGTCAGCCAGGAAAGACAGCAGCCACTCCTCCTGCTGTACGTCGTCAATTTGTAAGTTGGCACAAATAGTTGACTTACATTTTAGATACATAATATCATTGCATTTTTTTCTTAAGTCGTCTGGACGAAATACGCCCCCTCAGCGTTCACGTACACCAATAAGTAACAATGCCCCAAGTGGGAGTGGGGCCAGCACACCTATGGTCAGTGTTAAGGGTGTGGAACAAAAACTGGTCCAACTCATACTCGATGAGATAGTCGAGGGTGGCGCCAAAGTGGAGTGGACAGACATTGCTGGTCAGGATGTGGCCAAGCAGGCACTTCAAGAGATGGTAATACTGCCATCTGTGCGGCCGGAACTCTTTACGGGTAGGATTCGGGTTATATAATAATGTTTTAGCATTTTATAATGAATTATTTTTTGATGGACTTTAGGTTTGCGTGCACCAGCAAAGGGTCTATTGCTATTTGGTCCGCCAGGCAACGGGAAAACACTCCTTGCCCGTGCTGTTGCAACGGAATGTAGCGCTACTTTCCTCAACATTTCAGCTGCTTCTTTAACCAGCAAGTATGTGGGTGATGGAGAAAAATTAGTACGGGCCCTTTTTGCTGTTGCTCGTCATATGCAACCGTCGATCATTTTCATTGACGAAGTGGATTCGCTGCTCTCGGAGCGCAGTAGCAGTGAACACGAGGCTTCGCGCCGCCTAAAAACCGAGTTTCTGGTGGAATTCGATGGCCTCCCCGGTAATCCTGACGGTGATCGTATTGTGGTTTTGGCGGCCACCAATCGACCAATGGAGTTGGATGAGGCTGCACTCCGCCGCTTTACAAAGCGAGTCTATGTATCACTGCCCGATGTACAGACACGCGAGCTGCTTTTAAACCGTCTGCTACAGAAGCAGGGTAGTCCGCTGGATACGGAAGCCCTACGCCGATTGGCCAAGATCACCGAGGGTTACTCTGGCTCAGATTTAACCGCTTTGGCCAAAGATGCCGCCCTAGAACCCATACGGGAATTGAATGTAGAGCAAGTCAAGTGTCTTGACATAAGTGCAATGCGCCCAATCACCGAAAAGGATTTTCACAATTCTCTCAAGCGCATACGCCGTTCTGTTGCTTCGCAGAGTCTTAACTCGTATGAGAAATGGTCTCAGGACTATGGCGATATAACCATTTAATTTTGTCCGCCCCATTCAACTGGCTAGACGGCCACGAGAGCTGTGATGATGTGAGTGACAGATAGAAACTTTCCTTTTCTGTTACAACAATAATTCTTTCATCTTTTATCACTAAGCTGAGATGTTCCATTTGTTTCATTTTGTAGTCTCAATTGTATCACAAACTTTGTTAACTTATAGTACTAACTAAATGAATTTAATATCGTTCTATTTCCATACTTTCAATGTATTAGTTTAAGAAAATTTAAATTTTTTAAAGTAATCCCAATTTTGGTGCCCATGAGAACATCACAGTATCTCTTAAGTCACATTGATGAATTCCATTCATTTGTAAAACTACAGCATTTCTTTCCACATTTCGAGTTGAATTCGCCCTAAACTAAAATTGGTCGTTTGGATTTTAGACAAAGCGTGAACACATTCCATTTTATTTAAGACACTTCCGTTAATTAGTTTTCTCCCATTTAATTAAGTTTATGTATATCTCTAATTTAGTTGTAAGCTCAAGTTTGTGTTTTTGTATAAATCTTTCGTATTGCCATAACAAGGCTGATGATGATCATTGTTTTTATATTTTGTTACTATAGTAAGTTTCCATTTTCATTTTTTCGGCCAACTCAGAAATACTTCCATTCGCTGTTGTACATCATCCATAATGTTACACGTAATCTAGACATAAGCATAGCCATAAGATTGGAGATATTATACATACAGTAATTTCGTCATCAGTTACCAATAACATGAGATTAAAGTTTTAGTGCTCTCCTTTTTCACATGGTATCAATAGTATTTAGTTCCTTTTTTTCAATGTACCTACAAGCCATAAATACAAAACATGATAAATAGATCTTAATGTTTTCAAAAAATGTACCTAGAACTCACACACAGACACACACACGCATACAATTTTTAGTCGACGCTTTTGGCTTTGAGACAGCTTCAACGCTGATCTACACAGAATTTTAGTTTTACGACTAGCTGCTATTTACGTATAATATATATAAATACATATATACAAATAAACATAGAAATCGCTAAATAAAATCGATTTAAACACATCAAATTACAGAACCAATGAAAAAGGTTGTTCTAGTTTTTATTTAGATTCGTTATTGATCGTTATATATTTATGTTGAATGTTTTTAAATTTAGTTCTTGTGTAGAATAAAAAGATATTTTTATTGCTTTTCTCTTGTTTTATATATTTTTTTGTTTCTTTATTTTACATTTTGCATAATTATATCGCATTTCGTTTTCCAGAATGGAAATACACAATATGTATGCTCGCATTTACAATCTCTTAGAAACTAGATTTTTTTTTACTTTTACTTTCGGCTTGTTTGTGGCTATATTTCTATTGCCTCTTCATACATTTCTGTTCTGTTTCTTTAACTATCTTCTTATGTTGACACACACGTTCTACTCGCAATGAGTTTAAATTATACCATTTCGATTAGTCACCTTCTTCCTCGATTGTTTGCTAAATTTGTTGTCTGTGTTCCTTTCCTTTCTTGTATTGTTGTGTTTTCTGTTTCCGTTTCGTGTTTACGCGCCTATATCTGGTCTTAAATTACAAATCATTAAATTATTGTAACATGTACTTAGATTGGATTAGATTGTTACAGCTACCCGCCCTTCGCCCAGAGCTTCAGAATTTCGCCGCGTGATTCAACTTTTAGTTCCACGCTTAGCTTGCCCCTTCGAATCACACGACTTTGACCGTAACCTATGGCCAAACAAGTGTGAGATGAGGGTGACCCCTAACAACGCCATAACTATTAAACCAACGCCCAAACTAACCGAATTGGCATCTTGTCTAAATCAAAGCAGTTGTTATTCTGCTGAACCCGTTCTGATTAATATTATAATTGTTGTCGGTGGACTCCGACAGTGTTTCTAACGCAACGGGCAGAGCAACGGATCCCTGATGGTATTCTAGGTAACGTAATTGTCGATACGGTTCCAGTTGTAATAGTGGGCGTTGTTGGCTGCAGCGACTGCCTGGATGTTGCAGACGGCGTCGAAGCAGGCGTCACATCTCTGCTCATTGGGTCTGATATTGTGGCATCGCAGCACTGTACATCATCTGTGGGGCAAGTGAACCATTGGCTGCTGCAGCCGCTGTGGCAGCTGCGGCTGTCACACCTGGCACTACTGTGCCGGGCACTCCCCATGCCACATTCGGCGGCACCATGCGATATCCAGCAGCTGAGAAAAATAAAAATTCCAGGTAAGTTTATTGCGTTTAATAGAGTCCGTGTTTTGTTGTGTGCGATTATTAAAAATTCACCATTGCCTGATAATTCCATGAATCAGTAATTTTTTTTACAATGGTACATTTTTTGAGCCTCGTAAACAACAAATATTAGTGTATAATAACGGATGGTACATACGGACACCTCCCGCTTGCTGGGCACTGGTGGCATATGCGTAGGGATAGTAGCCCTGTTGCATGTACTGCGTTTGCATCTGGGTGGTTTGATAAGCCTATTATAGAAAAAGAAGAACTTGATTAGATTAGCCGGACAACTCAAATTGCACAGAGGCCAACATACCGGTGGATACCAGTAGCCCATTTGCTGATAAGCAGCGTAGGGATATTGTGCCGCCGCAGCTGCTGCTGCTATTTGTTGGGGTGTCATCATTTGACCGGGTAACGCAGCTCCGGTGGCGGCTGCTATCTGTTGTTGCGTCATCATCTGTCCAGGCATGGCTGCTCCGGCAGCCACCGCCGCATTAGCTGCAGCCACAGCAGCCACATTAGCAGACGCTGCTGCCGCTGCAGCAGCGTTTAGATTATTGGCCGAGTTGTCACCGCCGTTTTCCTTGCCCCAAAAGCACTTTACTTGACTCCCATGAACTTCACTGATGTGCGTATGTTCAATGGCACGTGCTGCCGCTTCCTTCGTGACAAACTTGATAAACGCAAACCCCTTTTCCTTGAATACTCGCACATCCTGAATTGGGCCGAACTGTATAAAGTGCTTGTGCATCAGGTCATCGCTGATGACATTGGGCGGAAAACCGCCGCAATAGACGGTGGTATTTGTTGGGCTAGACTGATTGTATACCTCCTCGAAAGTGTGCCGCTGGTTGCTTTTGATGCCAGTACCATTACCTGAACCGCCACCGCCCATACCGCCTCCCTGTCCACCAGTCTTTGTAGATTCCCGCGGTGGTGGCAATTTGCGTGTGGACCAATTAGTGCGAATTGAGCGCGAGCCAATCCACTGGCCATTCATGGCCTGTATTGCATTTTCGGCTTCTGCCTTCTTTACGAAGGAGACAAAGGCATATCCTTTCGACTTCATGGTCTGTGGATCCCGCACGATGCGGCAATTAGAGATCTCGCCGAAGGGCGCAAAGGCCTCTCTTAGTGTTTCTGTTTCGATTTCCGGACTGAGATCGCCAACGAATATGTGGTGATGAGAACTGATGTCTGTCTTCGGTTGATTACCTGGACTAGTGGCCCAATTAACCTGCAAAGGAAGCATGCAAGGTGAAAGTGAATCGACGCAATGGATAATAACATTAGTTCTTACTTTAATCTCCTTATCGAGAAAGACGCGTTTGTTCATGGCGGTCAGAGCTGTTGTTGCAGCTTGGTAATTAGAATATTCGATGAAGGCGTACGGATCGTTGCCCGGTTCTCTGATGATTTTACAACTTTTTACTGGCCCCATTTTGCCAAAGAGAGCAATGAGTAGATCCTCGGACACGGAGCCATCGAGGTTGCCCACATAGAGGGTCTTTGGCTGTGATTCGTCCATGTTGAGCGATCTGAATTGATCTGCGCGATCCGAAAGATATGCGAGAGCACTAACTCTACTCTAACGCTACACGATCCTCGTACTTCTACTGACTGGTCATCAATAGGGAGAAAAACAAGGCTGATATCAAAAATAAGCTGTGTTTCTTAACTACGTGTCGCTTCTATATATGTGTATATATATAAAAATCTGCTGAAAATACACACATATACAATATATTTCTAATGTATATATGTATATGTATATACCTAATATATAAATGTATATATCCTCCTTCAAATTGTACAGCTAAAAGACAGAGAAGAAATTTACTAATTTCGTGCTATAATCTTGAATTCCTTCGAGCCTGCGATTCGACCTACCTATATATATATGTATGTATATATATATAATCTACGTCTAGATATATGTATTATAATAGTAAATCTTTTTGCCTAACGCTGAGGTTCGTCGTTTATATTGCTTTTCTTCGCTGTTTGCAATTTCAACTGATTTTGATTCTTCAAATTCAAATTTCATTAGCATATATAAAACTTTTACATATATGTATATGCAATTATCTGTATGTGTGATTGGTTGTATATGTCCTAACTATGCACTAATGGAGTGTTTTGGAATATATATGTATGTATATTTGCAATTTTTGTATAAATAAATGTTGGCGCCGTCTCCAATTAAGCAATACTTTTTGTGTTTTGATGCTGTTTTTTTGTTCTGTTTCTAGTATCAAAATTAATGTTTAAGTTCACAGTTTAAGAGTTTTCTGATTTCTTGAGTTTCGAAGCTGAACACTGTGGAGTCTTATACGAGCTGCAATTAAAAAGAGAAAACAAAGGGTTATTAGTAATAAAAACATAAACTGGCTAGTGATTTTGGGGTTTGATCATCTCCACACTTATTTATATAAACAATATAGTTCATAATTACATCTTTTCCTTGTATCCTTTAAAATATACATATGTTAAGAGAATTAAATGATTTATTTGGCAACATTAAACTAATACAGTTTAATACATCCTAATATTTGATTCGTCTGGCTTAGTCAACTATGTGATAACTCCTACTGCAACTTATAAATACAAATTTTATTTTAGCACTTCCTTAAAACAATCGCAACGTTTGGGTGCAAACGGATATACCCAATCCTTGAGGGTATAACAAAGAGCTGAGACTGGCGGCAAAGTACTGCAGGGCACGCATACACGTGCGCTCTTTCACACAATTACATATATGCAAACACATATGTATATGTATGTGTATATATACATACATATATTGTGGGAGAAAGAAGAGATTTGTAGAACAAAGCAAACATCATAGAATTGAATTGGGTAAAGCCATTCATTCGCAGAGTATTTCATTTAGTTAAGACTTTGTAAAATTTTTTGCACTATATGCAAGTTGGTTTTTGCCATTATGGAATATAAATCATGCACAAATACAAATACACTTACTAATAGCGAAAGAGAGTCTGAGCATATAAAAAGAGCGTGAACGGCAAACCGAAAATCAACTAAAAGATGAATGACCATCGATAACAAAATACATAATGTAAGAAAGAATGAAAAATCGAGGCAAATTTAAAATCACTTTAAATCAAAAAGGAATTAAAGGTTTTGACTTTCTAAACATAATTTTTATTTTTGCTTTTCTTAACGATAGAAAATGTCAGTCAAAGTCACAACCATAAAGGAAAGGGAGTGGAAGCGGGAATAGGGGGGTGGGTTTTTGTTGCTCATTCCGTTCGTTTTCCGTTTTGGCCTGTCTTTCTTTCTCTCTTTTTTCGTTTTCGCACAAACACACGCGCACACATACACACACGAACACATATGTAAAAAGGCGTCTGGTCTTTTTGTTTGCAATTTGCTCACATGAGTTGCCTTTTTACATGATTTTAAATTTCTTTTGCATTTGATTATTGAACATTTATTTAAACTCATACCAATGCAAAAATTGAGTATGGGTTTTGGCTTTGCTTTTTCTCTTTCCGTTTGCCGCCGCTTCTATTACACACACACACATACATGCACGCACTCACACATACATGTGTAGCCATCTTTTATGCTAGGCATTGTTCGCTCTGCCTGATTTTTTTTTCTCTTTTGTTTCCCCACCCCCTCTGTGAAACCGAGGACAAAAGCTAGGATTGGCATCTTGTATTTTGAGAATGTTTCAATTTTTGTAAATCGCACTCCTCTGCTTAAACTAAATAAACCATTTTCCGCGAGCTCATGACGTGGCTGCGGCTACAAATTTACCGCAATTTAGATGGCCTGTACTCTCTCAATTCATCTCACTCAACGGGTCAAGTTGGCCGCTACCGGTTTTTGTTATATTTTCACTTCTTTCGTTATGCTAATGTGATTAAATCTTGAGATAAACGCGTCGCTGAAATTTTACCTTCGTCTAAAATGCGAACTACTAATTAATGTCAAGAGTGTGCCCGTGGAATCAGAATAACGCAATTATGAGCGGAGCTGGTCACACATGTGTAGATAGCACGTAAAATAAATTATTAATAGCTCAGTGGCGCTGTCATAAAATATAATCGGAATGTGTTGGTATTTGCTGATTTACATGAATTACTTACAGTTTGTGATTTTTTTCCTTCCGTGTAATACCACATTCACTACCCATAAGTCTGTATTGAGAGCGAGAAGTCAAAAGTAAATATTACCCAAAAAGTCATTTTATTAAAAATATTTCTATGTTGCTGCGCTTTTAAAATAACTCACCCTTTTGGACTTAAAGTATTTTTGAAGAAAGGTGGCAACTCTAGTCTTAACAAAACGGAACGCAAAGAGTAAAAATGGTGATAAATATATTCGTAAACAATAAACATTTAATTTCTGAAAACTCTGGACCCATGAGTTACAGTAAACTATGCGCACACATAGAGCAAGTTACGGTAAGTATTTCTAAGATGAAATTGGGATAATCCATCTTATAAAATTTTCATACCAATTCAGCATCTACTACCCGAAGACTACTATCTCATTAGTGACAACGGCAGACGTTTAACGGACACGGGGCTCTTGAACCATGACGACAGCATTAAAATTCATTGCGTCCTGCGACAGTTGGGTGGTAAAGGCGGCTTTGGTTCCATGCTGCGTGCAATTGGCGCCCAAATCGAGAAGACCACAAACAGAGAGGCATGTAGGGATTTAAGTGGACGTCGTCTGCGCGATATCAACGAGGAGAAACGAGTGCGTGCCTGGCTGGAGAAACAGGGCGAACGAGAACGCGAAGCGGAGGAGCGTAAGAAGCGAAAAATTGATAAATTGCTTTCAGTGCCCAAGCACGAATTTAAAGATGAACAATATGAAGAGGCCAGAGCTAATCTTACGGAGAAGGTAAATGACGCCTTTGAAGAAGGACTAAAGCAGGTCAAGCCGGACACCGAAACTAGTTTGAGTGGTGCTGCCATGAAAAGAAAAAGTTGTGACCAATCTTCAGCCATGAAAGTAAAAAAGAAGAAAGCAACTTTATGGATTGGTGACGAGTTGTCAAGTTCTGGAACAGACTCTGAGGATAGTGATGCCAGCGATAAAGCTGTGGCCATAAAAACTTGAAGGACTTGAACGTTTAATTAATGTTAAGCACTTAGATTAAGCCAAATAAATACAAATAAAGATGATTTAATGCGGCGCAACAAATTGCGACGAAACCCAGGCTAGACCCCATTTTAGATTGGTCAACATAAACTTCAAAGCCTTTGTCCACTGTTCCTCCGAGTTAAATTGTATTCTGTAAATTAAAATAGTAAGAGTGAATCTAATTTCTTTTCGCCTCAACTTTCGTAATTTGAAACTTACTTGATGGAGTATGAATTCCCTGTGGAGGGATCTATGATTTTGCCTTTTTCCATTTTATAGGGTAAAAGGAATTCGGTATCGCGTTTTTCCACCTCTTTTTGAAATTGGGTGAGGCAATCAAGAAAGGCTACCATGGCTGCATCAAACTTGGTATCCCAAAAGAACTTAAAACCACCGCTGCCGTACAACGGCAGCTCTCGATTTTCGCCAATCACCTCGACATAGGAATGGTTGCCGAAGGGCACCACCCGGTACCGCTCGAAGGTCAATCCAATCTTGCGTGAGAGGGCTGAGAGAAGAAGTACTGTTTGCCCCCAAGCCGCATTTATCTCTGACCAGTCCACGGAGACAGAAGGCAAACGGCCCAAACGAAAGTTATTGATGGTGCCAAAATGCCCGGCATGCCAAATGTGAAAGGTGATATTAAAAATATTCGTATCACGTAGTTTGTCCAGCTGTTGTTTAGAGTAGGCTATTTGGCTCTCCAGGCTACGCTTGTCATCCTCGGTAAGCATCAGTTCACGCCTGTGTTTAGTGTATTCACGCCAGTAGCTTTCTTCCTGCTCGTGCAGGTTCTGCTTCTCGAGTTCCTCTTGCTCGATAGCTTCATTTAATTGTTGCTCTTCCTCCTTAAGCTGGGCTAACTCTGTCAGCAACTGTTGCTCGCTTTTCTTAAGCTCATCTAATTCCTTGTCTAGGGCCTCTACATTTGGCGCCTCTCTCTGTTGCTCCAATTCAGCAAGATATGTTTTATATACATGCCACTCATCCTCTGCTATACGTAACTCTCTATCCATAATCTCCATCATCGAATCTGCACATTCCTCACACAAAGGATGATCAATTTCGGAATTCGATGAGAGGCAATCGAACAGCTCGGCTTTTAATTTAAACGCAGCACTCATTTTCTTGTTATCTCGTCCATCAGAGACCAACATAAAGCCATTCCCATTGATCGAATCTGATAATCTATAGGGAGGCACAAAATGGTCAAAACTACTGGCGTCCTGAGGGTCCAGTGTGTTAACATTCCCACTGTATATCGGCACTACAATCGGAGGGTGAAGTTTACTGTTAATGTGATTATAAATCAGTTGGCGAAACCTGAGTAATCCTTACGTGAAAGTTCAGCCATTGCGTGCACACTTATCTTATCCAGCTGCTCGTCCAGTACTATCGGCTGCAAACAGCGCTGGCAGGCAAAGGAAACGGCATGCTTCTCCGCTTCACTCATGGTCAACGATCAATTTGTAAACTAACTTCTAAATCCTTTTATCAAAATCCTGCTTCTCTCAGACAAACAAATCACAAAAACGCAAAACAGCTGTTTGCACCAACGACCAGTGTTGCCATACCTCATTGACAGTTGCGGTTGCCAATAGTTGCGACGTAATTTTAAAAGTAAAACTTCCAGAAAAATAAAACAGAAGTAAAACCAGTTTCAAAGGCAAAACAAAAGAATACGTAAATACAGCGCACAGCTTGATTTGACTTCGTTTCAATACCGACTCTGACTGTTGCGGGGGCAACCTTGGCCATTGTTGATATTCTCTTGATAAGGAACAGCTTTCGGAGCAGCAGCACTCGCAGTGGAGAGAGCTTCGCTGTAGTAACATTGGCGCCCAAAGGCAAAAGCATTTCTGATCTTTTCAGTTCCTCATTAACCCCGCAACATATCGGAAGTCCAATCACAACTATTTGGAGACCCAGTCTAGTCAACTGCATTCTCGATTTTGTATTGTTTCTGACTGAAACTGCTGTTTCTTCATCATTGTTCAGCAACAACAATCAAAATAAGAAACAGACTTGTTCCCTTTTCTCACTGATTGTGTCAGATTTTTTTTTGTATTTGCTATCAGACAATACGTAATCAGCGTGGGCGATGGTTTCCTACTTTGTGCCGCGCGGCCGCTTTTTATTAAAGTCCGGCAACCGCAACCTGAGGACTGTAATCCAACAGCAGCAGCTGCAGCAACTCCCAACAAAACCTCGCCAGCAAAATTGGCCTATTCTACGTCACTTTCGTCAGTTATCCACAAATTCCACCTCGAAGGAGGTCCCTCCGAAACACCTCAAATCTGTTGTATCTAACCAACAGGCTCAGCAGCAAAAGAAGACCAACCAACTTGAGATACGTCGCAATTTATTAAAACGCTGGACAGGATTTCTATTACGTTTGGCTCCTGTGGGCATCTGCGTCTTTGGAGCGTTGGAATGGCAGATGCATAAGCGAAAATGCCAACGGGATGGGCTATCTCGCACTGCCTCTGAATTTCAGTCCCGTATTTATTGTTCATTGCCGCTGCGCATTATCAGTCGCTGTTGGGGATGGTTGGCGGCTTGCTATATGCCCACTACTTTGCGTCCATATGTCTATGGCTGGTACTCTAATGCCTTTCACGTAAATCTAAGCGAGGCCCAGTATCCAGATTTCGAACACTACACCAGCTTGTCGGAATTCTTCACACGTCCGCTAAAAAGTGGAGTTCGGATCATAGACGCCAAGGCTCCACTGGTGTCGCCTGCAGATGGCAAGGTCTTGCACTTTGGCAGTGCCTCTGAATCGCTTATTGAGCAGGTTAAAGGGGTAAATTATAGCATCGAAGACTTTCTGGGTCCTCTGCCCACACTAGAGCAGGCTAATGAAAGTGTAAAGTATGCACAGGCTTTGAAGGAGAAGCGCGACGGCTCCACAGAGCTATATCAGTGCGTCATTTACTTGGCCCCTGGAGATTACCATCGCTTTCATTCACCAACCGCATGGGAACCCAAAGTTCGGCGTCATTTCTCCGGTGAATTGCTGTCAGTGAATCCCAGGGTGGCCGGTTGGCTGCCAGGTCTCTTCTGCTTAAACGAGCGAGTACTTTATTTGGGTCAATGGAAATACGGTTTTTTTAGTTACACTGCCGTGGGGGCTACCAATGTTGGCTCTGTAAAAATATACATGGATACTGATCTAAAGACGAATCGGTGGACAGGACTTAATGTGGGAAAGCATCCGCCTAGCACGTATGAGTACGACGAAGTAATCTTGAGCGGACAGGCAACGCCAGTACGCTCCTTTGCAAAGGGCGATCTTGTGGGGCAGTTTAATATGGGAAGCACAATTGTTCTTCTATTTGAGGCGCCAAAGAATTTCAAGTTTGACATTGTAGCTGGGCAAAAGATCCGTGTTGGTGAATCTCTGGGTCACATTGCGGAGCGTCAATAAGGAAACAATTCGGATATCGTTCAAAGATCTTCATATATGATACACTTTGTATTAGCTTTAGGTGAGGCCAACCAATTAACCAATGTTACCTATTTGGCGAAACTACTGTAACTGTTTTTCTTTTTGCCATTTGTCTAGTCTTAAGGAATATTTGTAATGTGAAACCAATAAATATCGAATTATTCTTGTATAAGTTGTTTACAACTTTTTGCATCGCAAACATGTATATATAATATAATACGTGATTCTGATCCAATCCGGTTTGAAACCATTCAACTCGTTCAACTGGGCACGCGCCTATGGACGTTATCAGTCAACATGATAGGAAAAGCCATTTTCTTGGTGACCCTTGGAATTAAACAGTAAAAGCTGTGCATAAAGAAGGATTAGTAAAAACTGACCCTGATACGTCAGTCTGTATAGTCCAGTTGTAGTATAAACGTACTATCTAAATAAATTAAATCCGGGAAAGCATTCACATATTCTTAATTGAATCAATCAAGCAGTCGCCGCAGCAGCAGCCAATTGTGCATTGAACTAACTTATCAGGCGATGGAGATTTTGAACTTGATTGGTGGCTGAGCCTTGACGCAGACTTCACGTAGTAGTTGAGTGATTTAATTTGTGCCCAGCAACAGTTTTTTGTCTCCATATCTTTTACAACTGATTTGAAAAATTGTATATAATCACAGGCAAACCAATGACTTCAGACGGATAGCAGATGAACGGGAATGAATAAAAAATCAAGATATAAATAAATTATATAGGGTTACTAAAATATGTAAACAGTTACCCAGTTAGTTGACTAAGTTACCCTCCCTGACCAATCCAGCTTCAATACTTTATCTTATTCTCTAGTTGATTTAAATTCCAGTCACCAAAAGAAAAATGGGATTTCAGGTTTTTTAATTATTCTTTGCGTTTTTCTTTTATACCTTCATAAAAAGTCGAGCAAGCAATTATATTGTAGCTGGGTGTTAGTAATACAATTAATTTTTCTATGCATTAAATATTTCTTTTCTAATATTTACAATTATCAAGTTTCAATGTTGCAAATGATGAACACTCTATTACATTTATTTTAAAATAATTGTTAGTTGGCATCTTTCTCAATATTTTCTTGTTTTGGGGATCGTTAGCCACAGATCCATCATATATACACACATTTTTATAAATATGTATACAATGCAATACAACGTTTTTAAAAATTCAACGACCCGCTGAAAACTTATGTGTTGGAAAAAGCACTTGTTTAATTTTACCTAGATCAGTAAGATGAACTAAATCAACCAGATCAACTGGTTCATTATTAACTAAATCAAGAAGAAATAACAAAGAAATAAATTGAACTGTTTAAAACTAGTGAAACCTTGTTAAAAGTAATGATACCAAGTTACAGTGTTTTAAATTGGTGAGACTTCTTGCAAATTGTTAAAAAATACACAGTGGGATTTCTTTCTTTATATTCAGTTTTATTACGATTTTTTTAAAAACACTTTTAAATCTGGCGCCTCAGTTATCTTTAAAAAGTATTAGTTCGTCTGGCAACACTGTGAATTAAAACAGCTGAGCGTTTGCCGTTGTTTGTGTTTTACATAATTTCTGTTTTATTTAGTTAGTCTTAATAATATGTTAAGACATTGTCTAGTGGCAGTGAAAGCCGCAAGTTTGTCGTTGCAATATCGACAGACACCTCAGAGATTGTCGTGGGTCATTTCTCAACGTTTTACCTCCTCTTCTAATTCGATTGGTATTGTGGACTATGCAGAGATCAAGAAACTCCCAAATGAGCCTCAGAAGCTGCTTATTGATGTTCGAGAACCGGATGAGCTAAAGGAAACTGGTCAAATTCCATCAAGCATTAATATACCTTTAGGCATAGTCTCTCAGGAGTTGACTGCCAGTGAAAAAGCCTTTAAGTCCAAGTATGGTCGAGAGAAGCCTGAATCCAACACAGAGCTTATTTTTCACTGTAAGATTGGAAAGCGGAGCCTACAAGCTGCCGAGGCTGCTGCCGCATTGGGTTTCAAAAATGTCAAGAACTACAAAGGATCCTGGCTAGACTGGGCTAAACGCGAAGGATTGTCTAAGTAAAAAGCTGAGACTCTGGGAGAGATTGACTGTAAATCCAGGCTACGTTTTTTGATTTCTCGCCTTATGATATAAAAAAATGCAAATAAAAGAATGAAAAAATTATTAATGAAGGTAAATGAATTCATTTTTTGAAAAGAACAAGTAATTTGAATGTTTTTACTTTCCCATACTTCCATTTTGACAGTGATAATTGTTATTGACAGGGATAATTGTTACAAAACTATTTATTTTCCCATAAAAATTTAATTTTTGACTCGATTTTTGTGACTTTCTAGAATAAACGAGAGTTTAAATTTTTCAACATTTTATTATAGTTCTTATACGAAAATAAGGCACAACATTGCAGTACAACTTTTTAAAATCGTCCAAAGAAGGCCAATTTGGAGCATTACCACTCTTTCAACTTTTAGAAATGGGATTACAATTTTTGTCTTATACGTACATACATACATATGTACATAAGTGTATAGACATGAACCTTAATTTTGTAAAGCTCTAAGTCTATCTAAATTTGCCTGAGTTAAAGTTATAAATGCTTCTAAATGATTGGAATTAAAAAAATATGAAAACAGCTCGATAAGACTATGTACGTATGTATGTATGTTTATATATACATAAATACATATGTATCTATTATGTTTACATACATATTCAATCATTCATATCTAAAGGGTGTGCAATCTGTGTGAATGACATTCCAGAAAGTATTGCGAGAAGAATTTCTGTAAAAGATTGTTTTTTAGATAATCTTTAAAAAGCGAAATTTTTGCTTAATACAATTAAAGAAATAAATATATTCCATATGTGCAAAATACTTAGAATAGAAAGGAATGGTCATAAACAAACATTCATTCACAAATTAAATGATTTTATAATTTTAGGATATGATTTAATTTCATTTTTATAAACAAAAATATTGCTATAATTAGATGTGGGATATACATATGTATGTACATATATGTATGCATAAATACATATATTGATATAAATACATTTATGAACGTACATATGTATACATATACGCACATATGTATGTATGAATATTGTGAATTTTGTGTGCAGCTTGTCTGAAGCACTGACCTACGTCAATGTTTTTATATTTTCTTCTTCGCCCTTCTAGAATATTCTCTTAACTGAGGGTTTGCTTTTCAATTCAATAGTTACATATCTCGCGATTTCCCGAAACCTCCCGAGCCTTCGTGTTACTTTTGTTAAGGGGAACTGGAAATTTCCACCACATCTAGCATGAGTATAAATAGCACTGACACTTTTCACCATTTCACATTTCAAATTGAGACGGCAAAGTGTAACCAACGAAAGCAGCGGTGCATATACAAAAAGAATATACAAAAATAAATTTTGAAAAGTGTAAATTTGAATTTGAATTAAAAGTCTTATACCAAAAACTTAAAATGCCAGCCATCGGAATTGATTTGGGTACCACGTACTCTTGCGTAGGTGTCTTTCAACATGGAAAAGTGGAGATAATTGCTAATGACCAGGGGAATCGTACCACTCCCAGCTATGTGGCATTCACTGATTCCGAGCGTTTAATTGGCGATGCTGCCAAAAACCAAGTGGCGATGAACCCAAAGAACAGTGTATTTGATGCAAAGCGCTTGATTGGACGCAAGTACGACGACCCAAAAATCCAGGATGACATGAAGCACTGGCCATTTTCTGTGGTCAATGATTGCGGCAAGCCAAAGATGAGCGTCGATTTCAAGGGGGAGACAAAACGCTTTTCACCCGAGGAAATCAGTTCAATGGTTCTTACAAAGATGAAGGAGACAGCTGAAGCATATCTTGGCACTACTATTAAGGATGCAGTCATCACAGTTCCAGCTTATTTTAACGACTCCCAGCGTCAAGCCACTAAGGACGCTGGTGCTATTGCTGGGATAAATGTACTAAGAATTATTAACGAACCAACTGCAGCTGCATTGGCCTACGGCCTGGATAAAAATCTTAAAGGCGAGCGCAATGTGCTTATCTTCGATTTGGGAGGAGGCACATTTGACGTTTCCATATTGACTATCGACGAGGGCTCTTTATTTGAAGTGCGATCCACTGCAGGAGACACTCACTTAGGAGGAGAGGATTTTGACAACAGATTGGTCAGTCATTTATCGGATGAGTTCAAACGTAAATTTAAAAAGGATCTACGCTCCAATCCACGAGCCTTACGTCGTCTTCGCACCGCAGCAGAGCGGGCTAAGCGTACGCTTTCATCTAGCACAGAGGCTTCCATCGAGATCGATGCCTTATTTGAAGGCCACGATTTCTACACCAAGGTGAGCCGGGCACGATTCGAAGAGTTGTGTGGCGACCTTTTTCGAAACACCCTACAGCCGGTAGAAAAGGCTCTCACCGATGCCCAAATGGACAAGAATCAAATTCACGACATAGTTTTGGTGGGAGGATCGACTCGGATCCCCAAAGTACAGGCTTTGCTTCAAAATTTCTTTAATGGCAAGAGTCTAAATCTGTCTATTAATCCTGACGAGGCGGTTGCATATGGCGCAGCCATCCAGGCTGCTATTCTTTCAGGTGACGAAAGCAGTCAGATTAAGGACGTGCTTCTCGTGGATGTAGCACCCCTCTCGCTGGGTATTGAAACTGCTGGGGGAATCATGACGAAGCTGATCGAGCGCAATAGCCGTATTCCCTGCAAGCAGTCCAAGACTTTTACAACATACGCTGACAACCAGCCAGCTGTTACCGTGCAGGTATTTGAGGGGGAACGTGCCATGACAAAGGATAACAACGTTCTGGGCACATTTAATCTCACTGGTATTCCCCCGGCTCCTCGTGGTGTGCCAAAAGTGGAAGTCACTTTCGATCTGGACGCCAACGGAATTCTCAATGTGACTGCAAAGGAGATGGGAACTGGCAACGCCAAGAACATCACTATTAAGAACGATAAAGGTCGCCTCTCGCAAGCCGATATCGAACGCATGGTCAACGATGCCGAAAAGTATGCCGAGGAGGACGAAAAGCATCGGCAGAGAATTGCTGCACGCAACCAGTTAGAAACCTATGTGTTCAGCGTGAAGGAGGCTGCAGAGCAGGGCGGTGAAAGGATAAGCCAATCAGATAAAAGTAGCGTATTGGAGAAATGTGGTGAGACCATTAAGTGGCTTGATAGTAACACCACAGCTGAAAAAGAAGAGTTTGAGTACAAGCTCCAAGAGCTCACTAAGTTCTGTTCGCCCATAATGACAAAAATGCATCAGCAGGGAGCCACCGGCAAGGGAGCACAATCTGCAGGAGGCTCCAATGGTCCAACTGTAGAGGAGGTGGACTAAAGATCATCAGTATTAGTTTAAACAACACAAAAAAAATAGTAAAAAGTAATTGTCATAATTTAAGTAACCGAATTTAATTCAATAAATTTATAATTATGTTTAATGATTATCCTCATGTAGTTGCCAATCATTCCAAGATCCCTTGTAGACCTTGACATTCTTGTAACCCATTGCGAGGGCTTGATGGGCAGATTCCCGGGCTCTTTTGCCAGAGCGGCAGTAAAAAACTAAGTCAGAATCAGCTGTAGGTTTTTTTCGACGGTATTGTTTATAAAACTGAGCATCACTTGTTGTGGATCCAAGGAAGCTGGTTAAACAGTCCTGGGGAACGTTAATACTGCCAGGTATGACACCCGAAACTTCCGTTTCATCTCGTCCTCGCACATCAATTATTATTTTTTTCATATCTCCACTATTCTGTTTGATGAAATCATAATCCACATATTCTACCGGTGTTCGAGAGGATGTTCGTTTAAAAATTAAAGAAAAATTTATTTGAGGTTTGCGAAAAACAGCTGATAAACTTTGCATGTTAAATCGATCAAAAATATCGTTGTTGCATCAGCTTAGGTTAAATTAATCGATAAGCAACTAATACCATCACTAATTTTTTCCATCCCTAGATTCCGCGTCTTTCTTTTCTATCTGGTTTTACGTTTTTAGGTGGGAAATAAAACAATTTTTTTTGGAAATATTGGAAGTGTATTTGTTGCTAAGCACAAAGCATGGCCGACGACGATGAGGAAGTCACCCATCGAGTGGTGGCTCCGTCTCTGCGGAAACCAGATGAGGACCATGCGTTTTTGCAATTCATTGAGATGGAAAACTTTAAATCCTACCGTGGGCATATAATTGTGGGTCCATTGAAGCAATTTAATGCTGTGATTGGGCCCAATGGATCTGGAAAATCGAATTTTATGGATGCCATCAGTTTTGTGATGGGCGAGAAGACATCCAGTCTCCGCGTGAAGCGTCTTAACGATCTCATTCATGGATCTTCCATCGGCAAGCCAGTGGCGCGCAGTTGCTATGTGACGGCCAAGTTTATTTTAAATCAGGAAAAGCATATGGACTTCCAACGGGCAGTTATAAGCGGCTCCTCGGAATACCGCATTAATGGCGAGGTGAGTGTGGATGGTAAGATATTTTCTTTAGATCTTATTTAAATTGTATTTAAATTGTATTTTAGAGCGTCTCCAGCAATACTTATTTGAACAAGCTTGAAAAGATTGGCATCAATGTCAAAGCCAAGAACTTTCTTGTCTTTCAAGGTGCTGTGGAAAACATAGCTATGAAGACACCTAAGGAGCGCACTGCTCTGTTTGAGGAGATAAGCGGGTAAACTATTATCCAATAAATTTTTTTATGAAAAGTGATTCTGATGGTTTTCTGTTTATAGTTCTGGCCTTCTAAAGGACGACTATAATCGGCTGAAAAATGAAATGATTGCTGCCGAAGAGGAGACACAATTCACCTATCAAAAAAAGAAGGGAATAGCTGCCGAGCGCAAAGAAGCCAAGCACGAGAAAATGGAAGCTGAGCGTTATACCCGCTTACAAAACGAATATGTGTGTATGTTGTAGATACTACTTAGCATCCATTCTAATCCATTATCATGGTCTTACAGAACGAAAAGCAAGTGGAGTATCAGTTATTTCGCCTATTCCATGTGGAGAAGGACATACGTAAGCATACAACAGATATGGAGGCCAAGCAGCAGGAGGTAAAGGTGGTTGAGCAGCGAAAAGAGGCTGCCGACGAGGTGCTACGGGAAAAGAAAAAAGACGCTGGCAAAATCACCCGTGATCTGGCGAAGATTGACCAAGAGATACGTGAATTTGAGACACAAATGAATAAAAGACGTCCACTGTACATCAAGGCTAAAGAAAAGGTAACTCATTGCAAAAAGAAGCTTGCTTCGCTGCATAAGACTCTGGAAACGGCTCGAGAGGCGGATAACGCTCACCAGCAGGACATCCGAAAGCTAGAGAAGCAACTTAGCGATATTGAGGCCTTAAAAAAGTCTTTCGAGGATGACATTGAGAATGAGTCCCAGCGAAGAGGAAAGAGTGTTAATATGGAGGAGGGTCTGGTCCAGGAATACGATCGACTCAAGCAAGAGGCCGAGGCCACGGCTACCCAGTATCGTTCCGAGTTGGATTCTGTAAACCGTGAACAAAAGTCAGAGCAAGATACGTTAGATGGAGAAACAAATCGTCGAGCTTCTGTAGAGGAGTCTTTTAAGAAACTTACTCTGCAACGCGAAGAGGCGGTAAAGCGGCGAGATAAACTAATGGATCATATCAAATCATCCCAAGCGGCCCTTGAAGAGCAAAATCGCATTAAGGACGAGCTACGGCGCGATGTAGGTAGTTCCAAGGAGAAAATAACAGAAAAACAACGTGAGCTGGAAAACGTCCGCGATCAGCTAGGCGATGCTAAAAGCGATAAACACGAAGATGCTCGTCGCAAGAAAAAACAAGAGGTGGTGGAACTTTTTAAAAAACAGGTACCGGGTGTCTACGACCGTATGATAAACATGTGCCAGCCTACACACAAACGATATAATGTGGCTGTTACCAAGGTTCTCGGCAAGTTTATGGAGGCAATAATTGTAGACACGGAGAAGACGGCGCGACACTGTATTCAGGTAGCTATATTTGCTGTATAAGACGTCATTTCGTATCTATTATGTGTTTGTTCGTTTTTCTTTATCGCCAGATCCTTAAAGAACAAATGCTGGAGGTGGAGACCTTTCTACCGCTTGATTACTTGCAGGTTAAGCCACTAAAGGAGCGGCTCCGTAATATCAGTGAGCCGCGAAATGTGCGTCTCGTCTTTGATGTGCTAAAATTTGAGCCTGCGGAGATCGAACGAGCTGTCCTCTTTGCTACTGGCAATGCCTTGGTTTGCGAAACTCCAGAAGATGCCATGAAAGTAGCTTACGAGATCGACCGCTCACGTTTTGATGCTTTGGCTTTGGATGGAACGTTTTATCAAAAATCAGGTCTCATCTCGGGCGGCAGTCACGATTTGGCACGCAAGGCAAAGCGATGGGATGAGAAACATATGGCTCAGTTAAAAATGCAGAAGGAGCGACTGAACGAGGAGCTGAAAGAGCTAGTAAAAAAGTCGCGTAAACAAAGCGAATTGGCCACGGTTGAGTCTCAGATTAAGGGTTTGGAGAATCGCCTTAAGTATAGTATGGTAGATTTGGAGACATCCAAAAAATCTATTGGCCAGTATGATAACCAACTGCAGGAAGTCCAAAGGCAACTAGATGACTTTGGTCCAAAAATTAGTGAAATTGAGCGACGTATGCAAAACAGAGAAGAGCACATTCAGGAGATAAAAGAGAACATGAATAATGTTGAGGATAAGGTATTTGCCGCTTTTTGCCGTCGCCTGGGTGTGAAGAATATACGCCAATATGAAGAGCGCGAATTGGTTATGCAACAGGAGCGGGCTCGCAAGCGAGCCGAGTATGAACAGCAAATCGATGGCATCAACACTCAACTGGATTTTGAGAAGCAAAAAGATACGCGCAGTGAGTAATTAGAGAAATTTAAAGCAATTCTGAATAAACTATACTTCTCCTACTTGATAGAGAATGTTGAGCGGTGGGAGCGTAGTGTTCAGGATGAGGAAGATGCATTGGAGGGTCTGAAAACGGCCGAGTCGCGATATCTAAAGGAGATCGACGAGGATAAGGATAAGATGGAAAAGTTTAAACAAGAGAAACAGGCCAAGAAGCAGGCTGTTGATGACATGGAGGAAGATATTTCCAAGGCTCGTCGGGATGTAGCCAACTTGGCTAAAGAAATTCACAATGTTAGCAGCCAAATGTCTTCGATGGAGTCCAAAATTGAGGCCAAGAGAAACGAACGCCAGAATATATTGTTGCAAGCTAAAGTAAATTGATTATTTATTATTACAATATATTTATAATCTTTTACACTTTTTCTTAGACCGATTGCATTGTGGTACCCCTGTTGCGCGGCTCGCTGGACGATGCGGTGCGTCAGAGCGATGCGGACAACACCAATGCATCTTTGTCATTGGATAATCTGTGAGTGGGAACATAAGTATATAATAAATATAATCAAAATCTCGCACTTACAGCATCGAAGTCGACTATCGGTCATTGCCACGCGAGCTTACCAAACTCAAGGATGATTCCGCATTCAAGAAGATGAACGAGCAAGTGCAAAAGGATCTGCAAGCCAAATTGGATATTCTGGAGAGGATACAAACACCTAATATGAAGGCAATGCAGAAACTGAATGCTGTCACAGAAAAAGTTCAGTCTACTAACGAACAGTTTGAGAATGCTCGGCGTAAGGCTAAAAAGGCCAAATCGGCTTTCGAGAGGGTAAAAAACGAGCGCTCCTCACGTTTTGTCCAATGTTGTCAGCACATATCCGATGCCATAGACGGCATTTACAAGAAATTAGCGCGCAATGAAGCCGCCCAGGCTTACGTTGGCCCCGATAATCCCGAAGAGCCCTATCTAGATGGTATAACATATAATTGTGTGGCGCCCGGCAAACGTTTTCAGCCCATGAGCAATTTAAGTGGTGGCGAAAAAACCATTGCAGCTTTAGCATTGCTATTCTCGACTCACAGGTAAGCTGTCATTTTAGATGTCGGTTAGATTGTGTTTTTAAACAGTTTGGTTCTTTAGTTATCAGCCTGCTCCCTTTTTTGTGCTGGATGAGATTGATGCCGCCTTGGATAATACAAATATTGGCAAGGTTGCCTCGTATATCCGTGATCATACGACGAATTTGCAAACAATTGTCATATCGCTAAAGGAAGAGTTCTATGGCCATGCTGATGCTCTAGTGGGCATTACACCAGCGGTAAGTTATACACGAACATTGCCTTTCTGCTCTGTGATTAAAATGTCATTCCGTTTCCAGGAGGGGGACTGTCTTATATCCAATGTCTACATAATTGATTTGACATGCTATGAAGATAAGTAAAAGGAGACGTATTTTCGACAACCTAAATTCTAAGCCTTAATTTATGGATTTTCTCAATAAACCCAATTTCCAAGTAACCAATTTGAGTAATACTTACTTTTGGCATTAAAATGTAATGTTAATTGTCAATATTACGACTACAAAATGTTTTCTTTGGAAAACTTTTCTTCAATTTTTGTAAGGGGGTAACCCCTAAAAATTTGTAAAAAATCAGAAATGTGTTTGTAACTTCGCCATTTTCAGGACTATCAGGATATACTTTGGCCAAAATGTAGTCCTTGTCATTTAAGATCGAAATACATAATCAGATCCTGGAAAGTCCTTAAAACAGCTGAGAAAAATTGACTTTTTCCTGTAGAGAAAATTGGCTATATCTCGCGAGTCCTTCAAGGAATCAGGATAAAACTATTGCCTAATGAATTGTATTAAAAGTTACCATCTTATGGCCAAAGGACTTTCTAATAGTCCTGCCAGGAGCCGAGTTATTTAAGTTTTTATGTTTTTCTTTGATTTTAGAGCTAAAAAATAGTCGAAAGTTTTAGTTGCCTACTTCGAGGGGCAACACGCATTGAGATGCTTGAAATAAAAATTATTCAACCCCAAAAAAATGAACATTATTAACTAGTATGTTGATTTGGGGATTACTCATTTGTTGAATTTTAGAAATGCGTTACCAGGAGAACAGAAACAGTTAGTAGGTAGATTTACCAAGTGATGTGAAATATTTTTACTTTGTTCGGCTTCGAAATACAAGGTGCTAAAACACAATTTTGCACACCAGAAAAACAGAAATGTTTAGACGGTTGATTTAACAGCCAAAATTAAATATATTTAAAGCAATCGCAAATAAAAATAAATAACCAAATTGTAACAAAGGCAAGCAAACGGTTATTTATTTTAGTGATCAATCTACATGCATTTTTGGGAACATCAAAAATATACATAATCAGTGGTTTTTATGTTCCTTTGCAATTAACTTGGCGCTTTGAGGAGTAAAACTTACTTACCGGACATTTATGCATCTTAATGACGATAAATTGGAAAGACTTAATTATAAATGATAAATCTTTATCTTTAATATTCAGTTTCCTTTATTGTGCTAGTCGATTTTTGTTGATGTTTGTTGCCGTTGTACTATACTGGAAGTTATGATTTGTGGATAAATGTATGCTAACCAAAATGAATTATGCAAAACAACAGTTTCTTTGATTTTTTCATTTTCAATATTTCTTTTTGTGTTTCTCTTTTTAATTCATCATGTAAAAACTTTGTATTTCATCAAGAACAAAAACAAACAATTTGATTATTCAGTTTCAGTATTTATCATAATGTATAAAATAATCATTTCAAACAGATAAATATAATATCAGCTAGCTTGTGGAAAAAGGATCGATTGAGAGACTAAAGGCTGAACACTAATATAGAAAATGGAAAGAGGGGTCAGTCAAATGTTAGATAAAGTCGAGAGTGTGAGAAGGTTAAGAGTTTTGGATGTGGGATAGGTTGTTTGGTTAATTCGTTTAAGCACTTTTTAATCGGGAATGCCTAAGGTAAACTTTATACATACAAACTAAAAGATTTATGGCGTTTCATATATACACACACTTAGTAGACTTTTTGTTGTCGTACTGACGCTTAAATATTAATTTGTTTTGCTATACGTTGGCTGATGATGGAACTCGAAGTGGAATCAGGTTTGTGGTTTTGGATAATGAAATAGAATATCTGCCTTGCGCTATTTAAGTTTTTTGGGATCCGCTTTAGTTTTTGAGTGTTCCGTGTGTGTGTTGTTGTTAATTATGTTTTTTGTTACTCCATTTCATTTGTTTGCTGGTTTCTTATATTATCTGTTTGTGTAATTATTGTTTTTGTTTCTCTTCTGTTGTTTAAAGTTATTCACTGAATTTCAGCTTTTCAATGGGCCTTTATTACTGCAAACGAAACAAGAAGAAAAGTAAAGAAAAAAGATATTTTAATTAACATATCAATATAGATCCACACGTATATACATATTTTATATACATATATAGATACACAAATTTCTTCATCCATAGCCTTGATTATTACGATTCACCATTAAATGAATATCTACTTCGAATAAGGAAGTTACCTAGTCTTCGGTTACGATACCTTGGCCTAAGGTAATTGATAATTAAACATTTTTGTTAACACAAATAATAAACAAGTTACAACTATATATTACATATATGTATGTATGTTCAACTGACACAATACGAAAGTTTTTAAATAACTTTGGCATTTTGCAAAATCATCTCTAGAATGAAGGCTTTTAGCTAGCTGAAGGACATATTGATATGCTTAGTTCGTATTGATTTTCGGTTGACATTTGTTGCACATTGTTACGACATTTTCGATACATTTATATACTTACATTGAAACATATTTAAGGCTATCACAGTGTATCTTATACTCCATTGCCGTTGTTAGAGGTATATTTAATATCCTGCGTAACGTATCACGGATACGTGTTGTACTGGTCATATCAGTGGCAGTCCTGTTCCATACTGATAAGCTATCCTCCTGCGATTCAAAATTAAATAAGTGTTATAGAATCAAAAAGGATTATCCACATTATATATTACGACAATCTCATAATAAATCTTATAAGACCTCCCTCAATTGTTGGAAACCAAGGCGAAATTTGAAATCGACAATCATTTTTGTTTGTTAATAATTTTTATTTTTCAATCAATGTTAAGTAAAATCATTTCATATCTGATCAGATCAATTGAAAAGTCGACAAAAACTAAATCCAATATTTCTATTAAACACAAGGGCAAAAATCAAAAACAAAATTTCCACAATTTTCAATACTTAAATTAAATTTCTTTTTATTTCACTTTACTCTCTTGCGTTTTTTCTTCTCTCGTTTTACTGCTGCTGTCATGATTTTCTGATGCATTTCTCATTTAATTGTTTACCTTTTATTAGTTTTTCTTTTTCTTTCTGTTTCGGTTTTTTTTTTAAATATTTGTATATATAAGACTAACACTTAATTGTAATGTTGTTTTTTTTTTATAATTTTCTGGTTTTTGTTTTCATAATTAACTAAATTTTCTAAGGAGAAGGAAAAAATAGTTGTAATATGCAGATTTTTTTTTTGTTTTTTTAAGTATAAGTTTATTTAAACATTATTTTTGTTTTTTATTTTAACAATTATGAGTATTTGCTCAAAAACTTGACTCAAACCTAACGGTTTTTTCTTTTGTTTTTGTTTGTTGTATTATATCGCTTGAAATTTTCTTTTGATTTTATAAGATTTTTTATATATATGTATATATATATATATTATTTTTTTTTTGGATTTTTCATTTATTTGGGAGTTTTGCTAAGTTTTTCTTGTTTATAAATGGGATTTTGTTTTTGCTTTATTCATTTATATATATATATTTGTATAGATTTGTTATATATATATATATATGTTTGGGCGTGTCAAGAGTATATATATGTATGTAGCAGCTTTAACTGTGTGTGTGTGTGTGTATGTCTGGTCTGTGTGTATATATATATATGCGTGTGTGTGTCTATGTGTATTTGTTTTAAACGCTTGTTAAATTGCACATTGATATCTTAATATTTTTTAAATATTAAACTTTTTGTTTTATTCGAGTGGCGCTTTTCATTCTATGTAATTTATTTGGACTATATGCATGTATAATTATTTATATGTATATGTGTATATATATATATATATTTATTATATATATGCTAAATTGTAACTATAATTAAAATTTATATATAAATATTCATTCATGTTAGGTTCATTTTTGGTTTTTTCTTTTCCTTTCAATTCATTTTATATTTGTTTGTTAAATATATCATCATTATTGCTTTTTGAATATACATATGTGAATCCCGTCAAATATTAACTTTTTTTTTTTCGTTTGCTGTGCTTTTGTTTTGAAGTGTGTGTAGATGTCCTTATATGTCAGTGTGTGTGTGTGTGTATGTGTGAGTGTCTCATCTCTGATCCCGCTAAATTTGTTCAATTAAGTTATTATTTTTAGTTAATGTGCTTAACTTGCATTTTATTGCCGTCTCATATTTGTGTGCCGATAACTCGAAAAAAACGGCCTCTGATTGCTGGTTGAGTATTTTTTTTTGGTTTTTGTTTTTTTTTGGGTTTTTTATTTGTTTTGAAAATGCTTCGATATGCCTGGAATTATTGTTGCTTTCAATATCAATTCCCCATCCATCGCTTTCCATTTCGGTTGTGATTTTTTGAATTTCATTCAATTTGTTATTAAAGTACAATTTCTACAAGTCTGGAAATTGTTTTATTCATTTTCTTTCTTGGTTTTTATTTTTATTACTTTCAATTTTCTTTCTAATTTATTTGATTTGTTCTTCTATTTATTTATATAATTATATATAAGTATATATTTATGTATATAAGTATCCAAATTATGTTAAATATTAAAATTCTAGTGTTTTTTAATTGAACTTTTGCGCTTAATTTTAAGCAATTACTTTTTGGGTTTTTTTTTCTTTCTTGTTTTTTATTTTTTGAGTTTAGGTTTTTGGGAGATGTTAGTTATGTTATTTTGTTTTTATTATTATTTTTTAAAGAGTGAATTTTATACCGTTTCTTTATACTCAAAGTTTGAATTGATTCATATGCAAAATTAACCGATTCGATAATGGTCTATAAGTGTTATAATATTTCAAATTCAAACATTGGATTTCTTTTTGAAATTTTAACCCGAATTTGGCATAGGAATCAATTGCAAATTTAAGTAGTTGAGTAGTCGTTGCCCCCAACACTCTCTTCCGTTCAATTCAACTTAATGACGAGAATAAGGAAAAATATAAGTAAAACCAAAGTTGTATTAATAATCATTTTTTGTTTATAGTGGATATATTTTTTTTGTTGTTCATTTATTTTTATCGTTTTCTTTGTTTTGTATTTATTTATTGCAAAGCCAAACTTAAAAATAATTTAGACAAATCATTTTATAACGAAAATTAATAAGTAATATGTAGAACCTAAGCGTTTAATTGGGATGAGAGCTGCTTTAAACGATAGTTGGGACGATCGCTACTCTGTCGATGTATGGCAGCTCTCCAGCTATCGCTCCCAGTTATTGTAATCTTTTATAGTTGATTTTTCATTTTGAGCTTGGCAAAGAGAGACTCCATTTGCATTATATTTAAGGCATAAATAATAATAATTGCAATCATAATAATAATAATAATAATAATAATAATAGAAATATTTGTAATAAAATATTCTTGTTTTACTTGTTTTCTCTTATGTATAAATTTATATAGTTTTCTTGTGAAGTGGAAGAAATGCGATTCAAGTAGATAAACTAAAACAAATCTCTTCTTTAATAACATTTAAGCCATAACGGTTTTTAAGCTTTATATAATCTTTTTGAATAATACATTTAAGTAATTTCATTATCTCAATTTTCCTTTCTTGTTTTCGTCTCGTTTATACAAAATTTATTTAATTTAGTTGTTTGTTGTAGTTATTTTTGTTTTTCTTGTTTTTTTTTTGTTTAGGGGCGACAAAAACACAGTGCATTTATACAAGTAAGTAGAAGAAGAAGAATTAGTTATTATGTATATCATTTTATATTTTCTTTGTCTAATTTATGTTATAATTTTTGTATAATTTTATTAACGAACACATTGATTGATGTTGTTTTACGATAAATGTTGAAATCGAGAGACTATGTACATATGTATACATTTATATATATATGTATGTATGAATATACACATATGTATGTATGTATATATGTGTATAAATAGTATACATACGTTTATATATATATATATATATAGTACATATTTTACGACTTGTATATGTTTGGAAACGGCTAAGCAACAATGCTGGGATAAGAGTGGATCAAGTTGATAGAGTAGAAAATAACAAGGCTTTTTCTTTGTTGAGAGTTCACTGTACTTGACATCAATGAAATATATCGATTATATATCGGTATATAAGGTAAGGCCCACAATTGTTGCTATGCAGTTTTTTTTTTGTTTTTGTTTTTTGTTATTTATATTTGTTTTAAGAAGCGTTAACATGTAGTAAGCAATTAGAAAATTTCCAAATTGCTTTGCTTCAAAAAACACAAGGATTCAAAATAAAATTACGGCAGGAGGAATAACAACGATTGAGCGGACCTTGCATTAACGTTTGCAATCTGCAAGGATATACAAAATGCATAGCTAATCGTTCAACATATACAAAATAAGAATGGGAAATCATCATCATCAATTGTTGCAAAACATTTAATTTTGAATTTTCTTGCTTTTACGTTTTGTTGCCTCTATATTCGGTTTATACACACATACAAAAATTATCTCACACAACATTATGTAATCTATATAAATTTTGCATAAAAAATGAATCATTTGTTGAGTAGAAAAATGAATTTTACTTTTTGCGTATACAGCAATTAATTTTGTGTATGCTTTTTTTTTCATCTCTCTTCCTTCTCGATAATTTTAATTTAATTCAAAAATCTACTTAATGAAAGTGTTTTTTTTTTCGTTTGTTTTTTGTTTTTTTTTTTTTTGGTTAACAAGGTTTTCTTTTTCGTTTAAGTTTCTTTTCTTTTTTGTTTTTGTTTTGTTTTATGTTTATCAATTGGATTTATATATATAACATCACATTATAATAAATACTAATTAATAGATTTTTGTTGTTGTATTTGTTATATACGAAATTTGTTTTTGTTTTTTTTTTTTTAATTAAACTTTTGACAAAAATCGGTGAATTCCGATATATTCATGTATGTATATATATAAATATATATATATATAGGAATAATAGTATTTATAGAGACTATTTACAACGTGGGAAAACCAAATGGTGAATACCAAATTGAACGCATATTAAAATAGTTGAAAACTCGTTAGGTTTGTGTCTGTGTGTGTGTATGTGTTGTGTCCCTGAATGAAAATGGAAAAACGTGCGAATTTTCAACAAACACAATAAGAACAACAACAATAACTGCTACTCCTTCTACTGATGCCAAAAGGATGAAAATTAAATTACGGCCAGCTAGGAGCAAGCCGTTAGCTTTTCAAACGTTTCTCCTTCAACTGCCTCTACTACAACAACAGCAAATAAACTGGGGAAAATTTAATTTGTGAACTGTGAAAATACTCCATTTCGCTTGTTGGCTCTATTAATTCTTTCCTAGACGAAGGTCATGACAGTGGTTGCGAGGTGCGGAGGCATCGTTACGTTCTCCCTTTAATTAGGAGGAGCTGGCAGGCAGGCAGGCAGTCATCCTGACAAGAATTCTTCTCCAAAGAGAATTGGTTAGGTTAGGCAACGCAAAGGTACGTGACTCCTGCTCATTTCATCTCATTTGTATGCCGTTGTGGCGACGACTACTACTGCCGGAGTTACTGTTGTTTGTGTTGCCGCTGCACTTGGTGTTATCTGACCAAAAAGATAGAGAGAATGAGATATTATTTAAAATATATACTGTTGGAAATTATTATTGTATTTATTATTTTAAATTTTCCTCGTAACCTATGGTGCATTGTTGCTATATACCTGCTGCTATTTTTGCTACAATTGTTGATAATCATCATCATAATTTAATGATTTTATCTATTATTGGATTATTTTATGAGGAGAAACAGTTGTGGAATTTTTTTTTCTTTTCATATTTTTTTTATTGTCTGGACATTTTTTTTTTGTGATAAGAGTTTATAGAGCAGTGACATCTGTTTTATATTATCAATTGTATTAAATTTCAATGCAACAAATGAAATGGGGAAATTATATTATCATAAAATTCCAGCAACAGGAAGTTTAGTTGATTTCATCCACAACACGGAGAGTCGTGTCCCCATTTATACTATATAGATACATATATCTTATGTACCTTAACATATATATATATATATCTATTAGGACACCGTTGCTTGGCCTTGTCCTTGCCCCTCCATTTGCCCGGCCATTGGCGTTGCCTAGGCAACCACATTGTCTTTTACCGAAGGTCAAAGCAGAGCCCAACATGAGACATTCGGTTAACTGCTGTCCTCATCAGATGCTTTTTGCATGCTTGTGCGCTGCTCAAGAGGCTCATTATGAACAGCTACACACACACACTCTCTTATACCCACCCACACATATACCCACACACACTGTATATATATAGAGTGTATTTGGCTGGTTTTGTACTAAAATTTCATTAGAACTATGCCAAAATATTCTATTTATTTTATGGCAAAGATAGGAGGGGGGAAGAGACAAACTTTGACTGTTGGCTGATGACATCAGTTATATCGCCTCCATGTCTCTAATTTGCGTCACTGCAATTCGCGTTTAATATTACAATTTTGTTGTAATGTTGTCCAACATGAAATTAAAGCTGGACTACAATCAATATCTCACAAAGCAAACCAAATAACAAACAGTTCCAAGCTCGCTTTGGCTCTGTTGATGATAAGCAAATATTGACACACACCCACACCCACACACACACACCTAAATACAGGTACATGCAGTGACACTTTTGCTATCCCAGGTAAATCAGACTCTTGGGAAGAATAAATGTTGCCATGACACATTTAAAAGGATACCCTTTATCCCCTCTTTTACTCGTATCCATAAGAAGCATTCGGAAAAATCGACAACTTTGGATATATTGGAAACATTATATAAAAATCAAGATATAGAATTTGTTAAGTAATATCTGGACTTTCGATTTCATTTAAAGATTTAATAAAAAAAATGGAAAATAACTTAAAATAATGCAGTAAGATTATTTTCAGCCGGTGGCATGCATTAAAAATTGAAGCGTACAATGGAAAAATGTGATTTTACATTCAACTTGATGGATGACATTCTCATTCTCCATGTGGAGATGAACGTTAAATTTTTGCGTGACATGGATATGTAGGTTGGATATACATTTACTACATATGGACCCAGATGAACCCCGCCATCCCGAGACCTGATAACGGCAAATAGAAATCTCAGCGCAGAATCAATTTGAAATGTCAAAAGGCGGCGGCAATGTTGGCGGATTGCTGCTTTTGTTGTTGTTATTGTTGTTGTTGTTGCTACTATTGCCACTTTGGGTCGTCGTGTAAGCCTCAAATAGAAAAATGCTGGCAGAGCTGCAAATTGAATCCAACTAAATGAGCGGTAGAGAGGGGGAGATATAACAAGCGAGCAGGCTAGGGGGAGGGGCAGAGTTGGCACTTCAGAGCAAATCAGAGTGATGCTCGGGAGGCAACTGTGTTGGCAACTGTTTTGGCCATAAAAATCCCGCATACACCCACAAACAGATATAAAACTGGGAAGATTGGAAAAGAGAGGAGGAGGAGGAGGCTGAAAGCTGGAGCTGGGTGGTGGCCAGCGGGAGAAAGAAAGAAGACGATTCACATTCTGATATCCTTGCCTCGGCATCGGCATTGCCCGCCATTGATGATGCTGACTTTGACATGACAGTTTAATTGAGGGGCAGTCGGCCCCCGCACTTTTCTCTTACTCTCTCGCTCACTCACTCTCTCGCTTTCTCTTTCATTCTTCCATCTCATTTTGCCATCAGCAAAAGTGCAGAAAAACAGTTTGCATAAAGGGAAAAACAAGGAAAAGAGAGGAAAGCTCACAAAAATATGCAAATTAGTTTGTATCCCAGGGAAACAAAGTGAATCCCTTTCCCCATTCCTTGTACCGTCACTACCAACCAACCACTCCTTCGGGGGTAAGAAAGTCCTTTGCCAAATTTAAAATTTATGATTTTGGTCAGGAAACAAAAGCAGAAGTTGTACAGTGAGAAATTACACAGAGCTAGCCAACTAGTTTATGCTTTATTTTTCTTTTTTTTTTCTAATTTTATTTATTATAAACCACAAACTGAACTGTAAGCAATGTGTCTAACTGTATGGTCCTAAAGGATAACTTGGTTAATGGGTCAACTTGTATTCGATGTTAGCCCATTAGAACAATAGAATATATAAACAAAAGGTGCAAAATCCAATGACAATTAGAATAAACACCAGAAAATTTTATTGGCCAAACAACCAAAAAAGAGAAGAGTTGAGATAAAGTGGCCGGGCCGAAACGAGCAAGCGTTGGCAGTTAAAACGGCAGCTGGAGCAAATTGCTATGACGATAACAACAAAGACGAAGGAAACATAGAATGAGAATGAAAGTCGGCATCCATCAGAATGAATGAAAAGTGAGGTAAGCTGCTAGCTAGCCAGACACGTGCCGGCTTCATTCAACCCCAATCCCATCCCCATCCATCTCCAACTCTAGTCCAACAATTTCGCAACTCTTGCTACATGGCGTGTGTTGGGGATTTGTGGTTACTTTTACCTGCTAGGTGGGCGGAATTGGTCAGTAGATAGTAGAATTGTTTGTTGATTGGTTCAATGCCGCCCACTCTTCCATCACAATTTATATGAAGCTCTCGCTTACGCAAATCCTGCATATTCTGATGCACTCTCAGTACTTGCCAGGACAATGGTCAAATGGGTGTATAGAGATGCAGCAGCATGGGTAATGAAGCATGTAACTTAATCAGTCAGTGTGTGAATGTGGGTGTGGTCTTAACGACCACACAAACGCTCAGAGCAATGGAAAATATATGTATGTATGTATGTACATATGTGTAGGTGTAGGTGTATATGCGTTTGCGTATGTGTAAATTGAAGCATTAAGGACCTTCACTAGACTGCAAATTTTGTGTGACAGCAGCAGCCAAAATGCAACAGCAAAAGCTATGCCACATCCACACAGATGGATCTAGATTCCCATAAAAGTATGCAAATTGGCAGTCTAAAAGGCGACAGATGCCTCAAATATCGTTAGTTGGGGATGGTTCTACCCCGATTATACCCAGGATACAGAATTTTGGCATTAAACGTGGCCAAAAATGATGTCATAGAGTGAATAGCAAAAAGTATTTAAACAGAAATATTTGCAATTTAAAAACTTTTTTAATTGCTTTTGTTAAATCTACATGTGCTCTTTAGAGTTTGTATAATATTTTAACTAAACAAACAAAGTTCTCATCAACTATATATAACTTTGTTTCGAGTGTTTACTGTACCATTTTTTTTTTTTTTTTTTTGTTTTATTAATGTTGTCGTTGTATAAAATTAGGACAAAGAGGGCTGAAAGAAGTAGTTATAGTAAAGTGGCAGCGAAACTACTAAACAACAGTAGATAAGATAGCAACAACATAAATAATAGGAAAAACTATAAGGCAACAATGGGTTCCTGTCAGCCACATGCTCATCCTGTCCCTGCTACTGGTAAAACTCAAGCGGTTCCTTCTCATTCCCCTGAGTACGTAGGTGTGTGTGTGTGTGTGTGTGTGTTGCCTAGACTACACGTAAACCAATTTTAACGGTTAAGGCTGAAAGTATATACATATATATATACATATTTGAGTGTATGTGTGTGTGTTGGCATTAAGCTTTGGCCATGTTTGTTTACAATGCTTTTATGTTTGCACAAATGACATCGGACCTTTCCCTTGCCCATTGGAGAGAAAGAGTTAGTGTACTATATGGCATGTTGCCTAGGAATGGAGCTCTCTTCTCTCTCCTTTTGGGGTTTCTTTCCCTTTACCCAACTCACACGCTCCTTTTCTTTTTTTTTCTTTTTTGCTGCTCTCCCTTTCTCTCACTGAATCTTCGGCTTTCCCCTCTGGCTGTGCGTAAATTTATGCATAACAAAGAGCGACGGGAGACGAGAAATGGTAGCGGTTCATAGAGTGAGACAAAGAAGGGGAGAAGGAATAAGAGACAGAGAGTAGAAATTGTTGTATCCCTCAATGGTTGGCTGTGTGTGTGTGTGTATGCTCGTGACTTATTGTTATGCTGCCACTGTGCCCAATTTATGACTCGAGGTCGGGTGCCCAAACCCCCGTATCCCTTCCCTTGCCATCCCTTTCTGCGGCTGCTTCACATTCCATGTTTCTCCATCCGCTCTGGCACCTTCTCCCCCTGCTCATCTAACTTGCCCTTAAATATAGACAAGCAAAGAAAAAGCAACCAGTTTGACTCTCATGCTAAAAAAGCAACAGCAACAACAACCACAACAACAACTAGAAGAAAAAATAAGTTTCCTAGATTCCATGTATAAAACCTAGGGCAAACATAAATACATGGACTTAGTCCCTCCAGCAAACTCACTCACTCGTTTCATCAACTGAAGCATTACGACGACAACGACGGCATTTGGGATTAAACTGGCAGCGGCTTAACTTGGCTAAAAGACAAGGATTCCAAGTGTGCAAGGCAAAAAATGTGAAATGAGAGGGCGAACAGTGCGTGGGTGGTCCAAAACGCCTTCTATCTAGCTATATGGCTCATCTCCCATCTTCATTAACTTATGCGATTTTCTTTAAGCTTCATTTTACTTTTACATTTGCTTTTGATTTAAAACTGAAAAGGGGATTCAAACATTTGAACTAATCCTATTTTGAAAATAAAAAATTTATATATATATATATACTAATAATTAAAGGATAACTGCTTTAAATTTAAATATTTATTATTTCAATCGAAGCAATTTTGTAATGTTGAGAAATTAATTTAATTATTTATTAAACTGCTGCTTTGGTGTTAGTTAGTTTCCTTTTGAGATTAAGATTGATTGATGTTTCGGATATTTATATATCAAATTCGTAATTCGCATTTTCTTAAATGAGAACTTTTCGTTTGTGATTTATTGTTAGGTTTTTGGCAATTTAATTTGCAAAATTTTGTGGCGAAAAGTAAATGGAAAATTTTTGGTAGCAAATTCGTATGCAACACTAAATGTAAATTGCTTTATGAACACATTAGCACCGTGGGTGGAAAGGAGAATATGCTTGTATGTACATATATATATGTATGTGGTGTGTGTGTTTGAGTGAGTGTGTGTGTGTGTGGTAGTACGTGCGTGTACTCAAGTGTTTGTTTGTCTAGCAGACGATAAAATACAACAAAACCAAAGTAAGGCAAGTGGAAGCTACAGCAACAGCAGCAGAAGGAGCATAAGCAAAAGCAGGAACAGGAGCAAGAGCTGGAACAGGGAACAGTTCCTTTCACTGTTGTCAAGCAGACTTTAATTTATGTGCAGCCGGTCCTGGGTGGAGGCACCACCATCACTTCTCCCTCTCTCTCTCTCTTTCTCTGTCTCTGTCTTTCTCTTTACCCTTAAGGCCACCTGACGCCATACTTGAAGGCGCCTGTTTGCTTCAAAGTTTCTGCCTTTGCTTTTGCTTTGGCGCTAACTTAATTTCCATTTCCAAATTTAGCATGTCTGTGTACTCTTTCCCTCTCATTCACCTCTATCTTTTCTCTCTCTCTCTTTCTATACCGTTAACTCTGGCACGTTGTTGCCATCTTGTTGCGTGCCAAATGCAAGTTTTCGATAAAACAAAGTTCAAGATGGCGGACCGCAAAAAAAAAAAAATAAACAAAAGAAAACAAAAAAAAAAGAAAAATAATAATAAATAAAGAAAATGCGTATCGCCACCGCACAGTTACAGAGTTCGGTTTTTGGCTAATGACAATAAAAACCAAAACGAAAAGACAAACAAACTTTCATCTTTCATTAGATTTAGGCAAAGTGTATGACGTAACAAGATCGTAAAATAAAATAAGATTGAAGATGCCTTTAGGGCGGGTTGTCTGATATCAGCTAATTACCTAAGAAAACGTTTATTTATCATTTGGAAATTGAACACATTTAACAGCCTTGCAATGAAATAGAAATGTGTCCCTGTCTCTAATGGCTTAAACAGACCAATAAAGACCAGAATCATTTAAAAGCTTGTGAAAAATGCAATTGCCTGTAGGTTGTTTGGTCTTTGTTTTAAGAAAAGGCCAGAATGAATTAAATTGGCTAGAAGGTAGACGATGACAGCTAGTTGGCCTAAGGCTTAGATGTTTTGCTCCCATTGTGCTTTTACTTAGACAATGGAAAAATATTTTGGCTGCATGTCCAATTTGGCATAAAAGAAGCTTACGAAAGATAGAGAAACAGAGAGAGAGAGAGAGAGAGAGAGAGAGAGAGAGGGCTCAGAGAGTAAGAGAATGCAGCTAGTTGCAGCATCTGGCAATTTTCAAGACAATGTGGTTAAAAAGCGGATATTAACACAAAGGCAACTTTGTAGATAAATTGTACGTAAGAAGCTTAAAGCTTATATCCTGATGCAGAGGAATAGACAATGAATATACTAAGAGGGAATACATATATGCAAAATTGGTACATATATATATTATATGTATTAATTAGTTTAGTTGAATTTAATCCTCTTCAGGTTCCTTAAGAACGAAAAGGGCTAAATGAAACACTACACTTCAAAATGGAAATTGTTTATACAACCGAATACTTGCACATTCTTTGACAGGTAAAAATATTTCAATTTGCGATACGATTAAAGCACAGCCCATCCCATTAATTCCAGCTGTACCAACCAAACATATATGTACATATGATACTCTAGTTACCAACCATTTTGGTTATCATACATATAGCCAACTTGTTTAAGCTTGTATTTGTACAGCTCACGTATTCAACTTTTTTTTTCTGTTTTTTTTTTTTGGCCTCACGTTTCTTTGCCATGGAAACGTCGTCACGTAAGTTGGACTTCAAACAACAGCAGAAACGACAATCTGTGCAACACACCAACCAAGGAGAATAAACTCAACAGCACCAAAAAGCATTATATATCCACTATCCATCCAATACGACCAAAATGATCGGGGTTAGTGCAATCAACTGGGCGTGGTCAGTAAAAAAAAAAATGAAGAAAAATTGAGAACAAACCGCAAAGAACAATATAAAAAAAAATCGATGGCTCGTCACGCAAACCGAGTAAAATGCAAATGCAAAACATATACACACACATACGCAACGATATGAGGAAATGTCCCCTCAAACCTCTGGGAATGGATCAGGAGTAGTAGTATATATAAATATATACATATATAAACGGGGTGAACCTCTGTGTCTGGCCTGTTTGCCATAATCAACGAAACGGAAATGTGGCCAATTAGTGCACTTGGGCAACAAAATGAGCTCACAATTGGCGGTTTTATTTAGATTTTTCAGTTTAATTTCGATATAAATGTTCACTGCGGAAACACTTTTGATAAAATTGAAATATATGTTTCGTATATGTTACAAATAATCAATTCATCTGCCACTAGGTTAGGAGTATAAAGAGTTGGCTTACTTATAATTGGCAAATATTGTTCTCTTGGCAATGGGCGTTTCCTAAATTAAACTCATCTGTTTCACTGCACGTGACGGGATCTGTGTGTTTGCATAGCACTTAAATTGACTCGCCCTTTGGTCAGCCAGCAGCATATTATAGTTGCCTGTGTACTATATATGTATGTATATACATACATGCACATGTAGTTTATATATATGTTCTTGTACATATATGCAAAGTTGCATTCAACTCTTGACAATGACAAGGTCGCTTCTCAGCCTCATAGCACGTCACAAAAGTTTTCACGCGCGCGCCCTCATTTATGCAGCGTTTATTTACATACACACAAACACTCATACACACACATACACACTCATATACTTACACATTTACATTCTCACACAGACACATAGAGTTACGAGAGACATATAAATATTTCATGCCTGATGATTTTTCTCGGAATTATTATAAATATGAGACAATAAATGGACGACGCGTTGGCGTCAAATTACTCCAACCCGTTTGGGGGTCGATGATAAATGCGGCTAAAGGGGGAATTTAAAAAAAAAAAAAAAAATTTAGAAATACCGCAAATTGCAATCAGCTGACGTTCCATCATCTCACAATATTGAGTCAGCACAATACTGAGTCTAGAGAATGTACATAAATGTTTATGAAACCAGCAGGAAAGACGAATCATCATCATCAGCAATTCTCATTCATTTTACTCGTTCAAAGTTTTAGTAATTGTTTTTCCGAATGATGACGACAGACTCTAGACAAAAAGTTATTCACCAATGGAAATATTATTTACTTGATTTTCACTGAACAAAGATGGCGGAAAATGGCAGAGAGCGAGGATAATGGTTATGTTATTTTGTTATGCTTTTTACCTAGTGGAATTCTACCATTTAAGTAAAAGAAAAAAACTGAATTTTGCAATTTATTTTATTTTATTTATTTTGAATGATTCACTCAAATTTAGTAGGCGAGGCGATAAAGTAAATAGTGATTAGGCTTATAGTTGTCACAATTTGAATTTGAACTGACTCATGGGGAAATTACAGAATTATAAAAAAACAACGTTGAAAAAAGTAGAAAATTATTTATCGATGTGCAAAAATGTTCAATACCCAATAGAACAGAACAGACTTAAATGTGCCGATTGGAATTGATCTCTTGGGACCATATTCTATTGAATTAAATGAACAAACAAACAAAGTACATTCGTAAATTTTTGAGTTATTATTTTGGCCTAAATGCTCATTTTTGAAGGGTTCCCAGTCGGCTAAATTTTTCCCATTTCGTAAAGACATGTTTTCAAATCTTAAAAAACCATAAAAAATTTAAGTTTCTGTGGAAAAAAAGTTGTTGAGTAAATTTTTGGCAATTTCAAGAATTAGGTTTACAAAGTTAAATGACGAAGGCTTTGGCAAGCTTAAAAATGTATAACTTTTGAGAATGGGTCAAAGTTTGCCTGAGTTAGAGCCACGTAAAGTTTAGATTTATATTTAATCCTTTTGTTGGATCCCAAACAATTATAGAACCTTCAAGAGAAACAATTGAATTCTTTTAATTGGATCCAATTATTATCTTATAGCTGCCATATCGATTAAATTCCATTAAGTTAAGGATTACACACTTTATTGAACAGCAAAAGCAACTCACTGCATTTCTGGGTGAATTGTGGAACGTTCTCAATATATACAATCCATCAAGGGAAAAAAAAGAGGCCAAGTATTAATAATTCATTAAATAATTAAATTAAATTGCTTCTTAAATGTTGTTGGTCAGAATAAATCATAAACATGTCTTACATATTTGGTTAGATCAAATGTTTAACAAATGGTTAACATGCACAAGCATTTCAGGGCTATTGTTGGGTGTTGCTACTTCTTCTACCCCCGCCCACACGAGGTCATACACATATGTATATATAGTTGTTGCCCCATCACGCACAATCTGCATACTATATACACACACACACACACACGCATACATATATATACATATGTATAAGATATTCATAAAGTTATTCGCATTTTTTTTACAGTATGCATACATATACAGGAATGTTTTGTTGTGTGTGTTTCGTTGAGTATGAAGGCAAATGGAAAGCTATTTCCAATGCTGAATAAATTAATGATTTTAAACGAATTACTATTGATTTTTGCAAAATACCATTAAATCCGTTATTGTTATTTTCATTGTTATTTCTCATTGTTTCGATTTTTTTTCTTCAACTACAATATTTATAATTCCTTTATAATTTATTATAATTTGAATGATTCTCTACATGATTTTACGCATATTTGTGTGCGTGTGTGTGTCCTTGATGGAAAATGGATATGTTGCACATTCTGATGTCAAAACTCTTGAGGGCAAGGGGATAGCGGAGATGAGATGATGCTGCCAAACAACTGGCATGTTAATGTCTGAAGAGCTCAGTCGACAGTTTAGCCAAAGTTGATTGCTTGGCAACTGTTTTACATGGCAGATAAAGACATGACTTTGCTTAGATTGATGATATGTTGTTAATAACTTTATGCCTCAATGCACCAATTGGTGTGAAAGTGATAGACATAGATGAGAAACAGCAAGTTGTAACTTTATTTGAAATTGGAAACCCATAGACTGAGATCCCAAGTACATATGTATGTATGGACATACACACATATCATAGACCTTAAGCTTAACACAAATTTCCCATTCTCATTGCCATTTGAGAAAATTCAACAGCAACATAAATGACATAAAAGTCGCATTAACCCATATTTGCACTAAAAAGCGATGATGGCAAAAGGGAATCAAATTACATGAGAGGCGGCATCGGCACAGACACAAAGCATATACATATAACAAACGAGAGCAAGAATAGGCGGTTAGGGAGAGAGGCGAGTAGAATAAGTCAGGATGAAGGAGGACCCTGACTTGACTCGATGCGACTCTCTGTGCACCCGATATCCGTAATATCTTATCAACAAAAGTCGTGAGCAGAATGTAACGGAAACGGAAAGTAAATGGCTGCCATTTAGGAAAAGAAAGATGGAGGGTAAGAGAGAAAGAGAGAGAAGGATAGAGATACATACATATATAGAGTGTAGATGGGGGAAGTGTGTGAGCAAATTGAAAACTGTGGGTGCCTCCAAAAAAAAAAAAAAAAACGAAAATACATAGAAACACATACATATAGTCATACATACACACACACATATATATATATAAAGTATGCATGTATATACAAGTACATGTTGCCTACTTATGGGCACCATTTAGATATACCTACTAGCAACTCGGTTTACAGCATGGCCAAAAAGCGACTTTTGCCTGAGGTTGCTTCCTCTCGACTTTTCCTTTTGTGCAACAAAAGCAACAGCCAGCCTAAGCAAGATGGCAATAGTGCGTGTGTGTGTGTCTGTGTGTGTGCGTTAGAGCGAGTTGGCAAATCGGTCGTCAGTCGGCAGGGAACTCACGCAAATTGTTTGGCGGAAATTTGCAGATGCCTCATAAATATAAATTATTATACAAATTAGCAGTGTTATTTATTTAATGAATTTTTTATAGTAGATTTTGATATTCGACAAGTGACAGCAATAACACAGCAACAGCATCAAAAACAACAACAAACAACAACAAGTATACCGAAAATCACCTATTAATATTCGAATTTATTATCAATAATAAAAAGTCAACACGATAGGAGAGAGATTCCTGTAAATTATAAAACATGAAATTTCCTTTTAAATTAAACTTTATGTGATGAAGGTTGACTTTTATACCAAGTTGAAGGTCTTTGCAATGTAAAATAAACAGAATTTAAAACCAATCAGCAGATAATATATTCTACATCTTTGACAAGATTAAAAATAAATCACTATTTATAGTTGCTCTGTCAGATTGTTCAAATATGTCATTTTCAAATTAAAAAGCAATGAGAATTATCTTGTCATTCTTTCACTCTTATCAAGATACTATATACCCTGACTGAGGGGGTAATTTAAATTGCTATAAAAAGATGTTTAAGCAAAGTGATATTCCACATCAAAATCAAAATCTATTTAATACATATATTGCACAGTTTTGACAAATGAATTTATTTTTCTTTATCAAATAGCTCCCTGTTGCAATATGCTAAATAATATTTTAAGAAAATTAAAGCAAAACAAGTCCCATTCAGTTAATCATGCCAAAAATTTCTGACAAACAGAACAAAAATAATAACGAAATGTGTTTTCTGGTTTGCGGTGACCTTTTTATATATAGTAAAAATATTCGTGTTACTCTCTGTTGGGAGGGAAATGTGCAAATTAAATGAAAACTATGCATGAATGTATGTGTTTATGTATGTATGTTTGTGAATGTCACACAGGAATTGCAACCTTATGCAAGGACAAAAACCGCATACGCACACAAGCAAGGACAACTGTCATTGCAGTAACATATACTTTTTTTTTCTTTTTTTTTTTTTTGGAAAACAGTCAAGGCTGCTCTACTGGGAGTGAAATGCAGTCAACGGCAAAACGACAATGAAAATAATTATGCCCAGACAAGCAGAAAATGCTGCAGAAGCAACTACTACAACTATAGAAATATAGTAAATATATATTGATTATTTCTAGTGGGTGTCAGAGGCAGTTCGTCTGTCAGCCAGCCAGTTGCCATCTATGCGTGTCTGTCACTTGGCCTAGAGAATATTAACAAGAATGTATTACATTTTAGCTGCACAGCTGCAATTCGTATTTATGACCAAGAATGTCATATAATCACATATCGATTGGATAACTGGATAATTTCGTATTGACTTGAATGCACTTCTCATTTGCTAGTATGCTTTTAGCCATTGTCTAAGCACATCGAACTAGTGTTTCATTTTTGTATGTGACTTGCGTTTCAAATCAACGTTGCACAGAGTATTAACCGTAAAAATCCACTAAAACGGACATGTTATTCGATACGCTCTTCCTTCACTTTCATCTTCATACTCTTGCTTCACTTTATACATTTCGTATTTGACAAATAAAATTTTAACAAGCACAAAAAAAAAAGTAAAGAAAAAATAAAATTGAAGCACAGGAAGCAACTAAGAAAAGGATGTCCCCATGCTGCTGTTGGTGGCACTGATGCTTGCCATTATCCTGCCATCATCCTGTTTGTCACATGTTGCATGTTGGCTCTGATTATTAATTGATTTTCAAGCTTCTGTTGACGTGGTGGAAAGTCATAACCAGCTGGTGAAAATTAATGAGCAAGCATCGAGAGCCAAGTTCTACACTCAAAATTAATTACTGACAAATGATCGTATATATAAATGGTTATACTTATTCGTATATATAGTTTGGCACACACTCACTACTACACACACACACTCACTACTACACACACACACACTCACTACTACACACACACACACTCACACTCACATTTTTTTTTTCTTTTTTTTTTTGGCAATGAGCTGCTCCTCTTATTTCTCTCCTTCCCCTCTATATCTCCGTTTAGTTCTTTCCATCAAAATTTCCTTTTTCTGCCATTTGGTTTTTGCTTATAAAAAATGCAACCAAATTTTGTTGGCCTGTTTTTGGACGAAAATAACAAAAAATTTCTCGGTTTTGGCCAAAAATGCAAACATACCACCACAAAAACAACAACAACTACTATATATAACATAAGTAAACGTGTTTGGTTTGATAATATCCGGAGGCACAGTTGTTGCTACAGTTCTTGATCCGACATTTTCATTTATGCAAAGTATTCGATTATGAAATATTTATGACATGAAACCATAGTCCCCCTCCATTCCCCTCACTCTCTCTCTCTCCATCTACCCTAACTATCTTTTTGTATAACAAATTGATGTAAGAACGTCCATCAATTTTCTATATTCAAGTGGGCAACTAATGGAAAATTGAGTAACTTTTTACTAACTCTTTTTCATGTGCGCAGGAACTTTTCACTTCCTCTTGCCCCTTCCTATTGTTGTATCAAAAGTGATAGATGAGCTCTGCATAGAGAATAGAAAGGACAGAAACTATTTTGATTAGTTTGGCAATATAAACAATTTTTGAATTTGCCCAAAATAGCTATAGAAATGGTCTTTAAACGCCGGGAATCAGCGCATCAATGTTAATTACGGGTTAACAACTGCAATTGAACTTGTCTGATTATGAGACAATCTAAATAAACTTGAATCGAGATGAAATTTAGATTATATTAATGAAAGACCTACGACCTGCGTCTAAAGAGATAAGCTAAATATGAGTCTAGAAATATATATTTTATATACATATATAGACATACATATATAAATATATATTATGAACGTTTAGTTTATTTATTATTAAATAGAAATTGCAATTTAGATTTCATTTATCTTCAACCGGAATAACTCTTCTTTTCAATCAATTTCTTTCTTATACTATAGCAAGTTATCTCTGCTTAACTATTTCAATTTAATCAAGCAACAAATCTTATCAACTTATCAGTTGCCAGACAAGAAGCCAAAACGAAAAAATGCAAAAACAAATTTAGTTGTCCAAGTTTTAAATTGCCTGATAAGTTACTCCATGGATGATAGGAAGGCAACAGAGAGAAATGCTTAAGCATAAATCAAAGTTTGGAGGCCAAGAAAGACGGCAAAGAAAAATGTAAAGGAAAAATTGCCAAAAAGCTGATATGACAAATTCCAACATTATTATTATATTTTTCGCCTTTTTTCTTTTGGTAAAGATAGAAATTTTGCCTTACATTGAAGAAGGTACTTTGTGAAGGGGCGTGGCATTGATATATTTTGTATAATATGTATGTATGGGTGTGTGGAGAAAAGAAATTGCCAATAAATTGGGCAGACATTAAGCAAAGCGCCTCAAATGTAAATGATGTAAAGGGAGAAAAAAAAAGAGTCTAACAAATTTATGACTATTCATTAAGTTAATGTCAGAGTGGTGGTTACGGGACGGTGGTGGTGCTGGGTGATATGTTAGTGAAACGTTGGCAATAGCGAAAACACTTTTCATAATGACTCTAGACTGGCCTTCTTTTCTTCACCTTAGCCAAAAGTTACGCTTAAACGAAATTGTTGCAAACTGTTGCTAATTAGCAAACGACTTGAAATATATGTAGATAATGTATAATATATATATATTTAGATAAATATATATATATGTAGTTAAAGTGTTTATATATACAGATGTTGTATATATGTTTGTATGCATATTGAGAGCTGCAGTGCCACGCCCATAGTCAAGCTGACGCACATCCTAATTGCATAGTGAAAAGCGATTGCAGGACGAGGTCAACGATAATGTATACAAGAGAGGTGGGATTAGGCAAGCTGTCACACACAGGAACACTCCTACATAGATATATGTATGTATATAAATAGCGTTAACCATACTTGTATACACATATGTAGGTGTATGTGTGTGTGTGTGTGTGTGTCCTTTCAACAAGGCACGCCCAGCTATGTGTGTATTGAATTTTTCCCCTATATATTGTATAATAAATCAAAACGATTTATCATTACACCAAGATTCTCAATCTTTCCATACTTGGAGATTTGGCTTACCGACTAATTGGCAGATTTATTTCGACAGAATTGCGCAAAGGCTAAAACACAGTTAGTAGTTGGAGTCCTAAAAGGACTACCAAGACAGCAAAAATATGCTATTTTCTGGTTACCACCTATTTTTGTTTTTCATATGTTTCATTGTCACAGCATTTATTTCAACAAATTTTCATAGAATATCATTAATCTTATATTTAGATATATATCGAATGTTTTAATTTGCATTTTATGAATGTATGCATGGCAATTAATTTGTTTGCCTTTTTTTTTATTATCTTAATCTCACTTCCTCTCATTTCTTTCACTTGTTAATTAATTGGAAAAATTGTTTAATTCATTCGAATTAAAAATAAAAGCCATAAATTTAACAATTTTCTTGAAACAGCAACAAATTAAATTTTAAATAAATGTCAAAGGAGAATCAAAAGTAATCACACTGAATAGGATAGATGACCCACGCAGCCACTTATCGAGAAATTGTTAGAAATGTTTCAATCAAATAAATTGAATTGAGCAACTATGAGTTGGTTTTATTAGTCAAGTTGATCTAGTGATATCTTGATTAATTCATCCACCCACACAAACCAATTTATCTCTTCAAACGTATCCATTTACAATTCAGCTTATTGTTCCCAGTTTGATGTGTATCAATTATCGAATTAAGGTCAACCGTTTGCAAATCGGCATCCTGAGTGCATAATGAAGTTTATCCAAATCGAATTACTCCTCGACCAATTTAGTTGCATAACAATCAATAAATACTTGCAACAATAATGTAAAATGAAATTTTTCTTAATAAATTATGGTTGTAATTAAAAAATTAAAGAAAAAAACCAGAACAACCATAACAACAAATAAGGAATAGGAAAAAAAAAGTAGCGTCAGGCTATGTAATTACAAGACAAATTTACAAGGGAATTCCTGGCGGATGGCAGGATGCCCCGCCCAGGATGCTGTTCTTTTTGACAGTTAATTTATGTGTAAAAAGTTACAAGTGCCTTCAAGCGAACCTTCCAAGTTGAACTTGGAGTTCCTGGGTCACCTTAAGCATACACACACACACTCACATAGCAAAGAACACCATAGCAAAAGAAAACATAGTACACGCCTAAGCCAAAGGTCAAGCTTCTGTTTGGGCAATTGTTGTTCTTTAAAAAAAATGTAACAATTTTTTTCCTTCATTTTTTAGTCCTTATTGCTAACGCATTGAAGCGCAAAAGGCAAAAATTTATACGAATCTCTTTTCCCCCAATCGTGCCCCAGCCATCCAGCTACGTCTCTTTATGTTTTGTGTATTCTGCTGCGAGATTTACGATGGGTCAAGTCCAGAATTTTATTGTCTTTTGAATGGGTCAGTCGAACAAAAAAAAATATATATATATTTTTGCTCAGTTTAGGCCGCTTTTGCCCAATCAGGCATTTGGAAGCCAACAAACTGGAAAGGGGAAACAAAGGCTTCAATGGCAACTGCTTCATTAAAACCGATACACAGCGATTGATGGCACCTAATCAAATTTTGTATAGGCCAATAAAAGCGGAAAAAACAGCAACAACAATCGCAACAAAAAGAAAATCAAAAATACTTTGAGAAATGACCATATACCATACATACAAAATGAACATTAATCAAATGAACCGATTGGTATTCAATATATGAATCAAGCTGAGTGATAACTATTCGGGAATATGTATCCTTAAATAAGGCATAAAGTCGAATTGCATTCGATAAGAATAAGTAAGATTAAAGAATAAACTTTTTCATATTATATTAAATTCCGCGATATATTAAAATTTTCATATTTGATCAAAGTGTCTAAAGAAGAATTAATTATAATTTTAAAGAGAACTATATTCTACTATGAGTAAGTTTAATCAGAGACTTTTATGTCATTCATAGGTAGTAAAAGAATATTACCAACTGTTTATATTGTTTATTTTTTCTTTTTTTTTGTATGACTCATTCAGAGATAAAATCCATAAACCTCTTTTCCACTCTTTTCTCTTACTTAAAAGCCAAATGTGTGTTTGGTTTATACATACATCCATTTACAGAGATACGAAGTATATATCAGGATGAGAAATATTATGCGAGCAAAGTAAATGTAATGCAAATTGAGTTTCGTCCTGTCGGGACGGCGGTTTGCTACCTCAAGGCAATTCGCCAGTCAAAATATCTGTCAGAAATCGTATGACCAAATGGTCTATTGTTGAGACAAGGTCGTTTGAAGGGACGAATGTAAGGACGGACGGATGGTTCCCCATCGGTCTTCGGTCGCCTTGGTGGATTTTTATGGTCTGCACACGTCAGCAGCAACAACAATAGCAACAACGAAAAGAAGCTCACGATGTGGCGCCTTTATAGAGAATTTTTCTCCTTGTTTTTGTGCGGGGCAAAACCAAGAATTTATTATTAGCTATGACTTGTGTGCGCGACTGTATGTGCGTGTGTTAGTGTGTGTATGTGAGTGGGTGGGTGGCCACGACAACGGTAGCCCACATCCTAGTTAGATTCTAGGGGAGCGCAGTTATAAAAAGCCAATGCGATAATTGTTAAGGAAATTTCTTGCTGTTGTGTTGGGTGTTTGTTGTGCGTGTGCCTGGCATAACATAAAATTGGCTTTGGGGTCGGCAGGGAAAACAATTTTATTGCCCGACTTGAATACGGGGAAAGTGGCGTTGTCAGCACTAGGAGGAAGAAAAAAAACACTCAAAGTTGGCCAAAAAGAGAAACTAGAAATTAAGTACAGAAAGAGAGATATATAGAGAAAGAGAGAAAGAAATAGAAATATAACAGGAAGGAAAAAAAGGTTAGCTTAAAAGCAAAACAAATAAAACGTACACCAAGATAAGACAAAGAACCGAAATTGAAACCAGAGAGTCTAGAGCCAGATTAGCCATTGGCCAAAAAAGCTTTTAGAAAAATTTTTCTAGTTCTGTAATTACAGCTACACAGAGAAGGATACTAGAAAATACTTATGATTTTTCTAACACTAAAAGGAATTAATACCGAAATGATACGTGGGATAAATTATAATAAGAACCATTAAAAACAAAGTCATTTATTTAAATATTTACTTAGCGAATCTCAAGAATTCCATTTACTTTGGCCCATCTGATAAGGTATACAAGATTTCATTGAATTCCGGGATTTGGTTTTTTTTCTGCTTTTACTTTGACTTAAATTAAAACAAATTGCCAAAGTCAAAGTCGCAAAGAGATGAAAAAAAAAGAATGAAAGAAAAAATAGATTATGATGATTGACGCAAGCTAACACTTGCTCACATTCCGCCCCATCCCCTCCCTGCCAACCATCCACCGCTTTTTCACTCAATCCTCAGCTTTGCTGCCTTTGGGCTTTTAACGAATGCAAATGCAATAAACGCGCCGCCGAGTACTCTCACAATTTGTTTGCACGTCAATTTAATTTATTAATTTAGCTTAGCAAGATCAAAAATAAAAGAAAAGGTCGACAAGAATACATAAAAATAAAATAAAGTTCAAATACTAAATGCAAAATTATGCTGTCTTTTTTTATGCTCTTGGCAAATAATTGTCAGAAATTTAAAACAATTTGTATACTGTTTTTAATAAAAACTTGCATATCATTTATTTATATTCCATCTGATAACTATATACGAATATTTATGACTATTTATTTATCCACATTTTTTGTGTGGTATTAATATGGGATTTACCTATGCATTTGATTTGATTAAATAACGCTTGCATAGTCGACTTGGGCTTTATATATAAATAAATAAGCATTTACGTATTCATTGTTTCTTTTATTGTTCATATATATTTATATAAACAAGCAGCGTCTGGTTTGGTTTGGACTTGCCAATCCTTAAATAAAATCGATTAAATAAAATGATTTAACATTGGAATCTGCAATTTCGATAGGGTGGCAGATGCCAGCGGAAAAATTGATTGAATTGCGACCATGACATGCACATAAGGAAATGCAAAAGGAAATGCACATCCTTTGATGGATTCAATGAACTATATGCACATTCGATTTTTCTCTCTCTTAATCAACATCAATGTCAGTCAGTCTACCTTTAAACAAGCGTATTCATATACTTATTACACCACATGTATACACCGATACAATTTGTGAATTTTATATCCAATGCAATAATATGAAATGTTTACAGGACCACCCTGTAATCAAAATTGGTTTTTGGTCAGCATCTTTCATCTTTCAGCTGTCTGCTGGCCTTTTACAGCGCACCATCCCCATAAGCCACGGAATGTGCTTTTAATGATGGCGATGATGATGAGTTGCCGACATTTATTGTAAATGATGCACAAATGCCGTTTTAAGTGGATGGAAAGCCTCGACGCCAGCATCATCGTTTGTGTAGTCGCCGATCCCCACCCACCCGTTGTAACATCGCTACCATTTTCCACCATACCCTCTCTTTTTCTCTCTCTCTCTGCCTTTTTCTCGCTGAATATAACCAAGGCCATTCTCTGAAGTTGTGTTGCAGTTTTCCTTGCCAGCAAAGAGGTTGGTAGGTACTTGCGAACAACTTTATGGCACTCATTCAACGTTGAATTTAATTTGCTCCTCTTGAAAGAAGAGACCTGAGGCAAATTAATGTAAAGAATAAATTTTAAGCAAACAACGAAATGAAAACTAACACAAACAGTTTTTCCTTCTTTTATTTTGCCCTTTTCCATCTCGTCCTTTTTCTGCCATTTTTTTTCCATCTTTTTTTGGAAGGTTGAAAAGCCACCAACAACCAGAGCAACACAGCACCGGGATTAGCATTAACAATTCCATTAAGATGACACACACAAATATATGTATATATATATATATATATATAAAAACACATATAAATGAAATAAAAGAAAGAGAAAAAAAAAGCTCAGTCCTTCATGGAGCCAGTGAACTGACTGTAAGCAGACTTCTTCTACAGTAAATCTCTGTTGACAACCAAAAGGCTAGGAGAGAAAACAAGAAAAAGTCTCATTAGTTGGTGACTCAAGGCAAGTGGATGAGAAGTTATGCGAGGGCTGTCACTGTTATTATGATGTCATAAGATGCGGTTGAATTTACCTCGATCAAGATTACTGCTTATAGGATTTGTAGTTGGAAAAGTAAAGAAACTTTTGTATAAGCGATTTAATTGTTATAGTTTTCATGCATGCAACAATGCTTTAAATATAATTACTATTGTCCGGCTGATCTATTATAAATGTTATAAAGACAGGCAAGAATTCTGCGCAAAATAATTCTATACATACATATGTATTTACTTTCTTTTTCTGCAGTGTATGGAAATGTATATAAATTTTTCATCATCAGCACAGTATGAAAATTACTTATGATAATGAAGTGTTCTAGATTTCAGTATTTATCTTAATATGGTCGTATATCAAGTGATTTGAAGTTAAGCATGTGATCATTTACATCACAGACAGACATACTGATAGAGATAGGAGAAAAGAAAAGAGTCAGAATGGAGTGAAAGACGACCAACGTCACACAACACAACACAACACCACCACCACCACCACCACCATCGCCAAAAGAAGGCCAATGGGGTTGACTTTTATATACCAAAAAACCATTTGTAAATTTGCATTTTTGCTGACAACTAAAAGCCATTTGCCACTTGGCATAGACTGAAGAGCTGCCGACTGAGAGAAACAGACAACTAAAGAGAAACAGAAAACAGCGTCAACCGAAAGAAAGCTCATAAAAGTCTTGAGCAAACAAAACAACATTTCAATGCCGTCATCGGACACACACACACACACGCACACAAATAATCAAAGCTGAATAACACAAAAAAGAAAAAAAAAACAAAAAACAAGTGTAAGGTGACAGACAACAAAAAAACGTCGTTAAACAATTTGATATGCCCTTGAAAAACAACTAAAACAAATCTAACACAAAATTTACTGAACAAACAGAGGTAGATAGAGAGGAGTATATAGCAAGGGGAGAAATGGGAGGGGCAGTCTGTGCGGGCCAATGACATTAGCGGTTTTTATGTTTAGAACTTGAAATAAATGCAAATTAACAGCACAGCCCAAAAGAGATAAGCCAACATACAATGACTCCCGCTCCTTGAGGGCCACAAGCGATTTCACGTGGAATGTTGGTTCAAAAGTCATTTTCAAGTGAATTTCATTTATAATGAATGGCCATGCCCCCAAAGCGGAATGTATGGGGGCCAAACAAGTCACAAATGGACTAACGAAACTATACCGGTAACAGGAAGAGTGAATAAGTTAGATGGGTATACATGGCTAGGCAGAGTTTTCCTGCTAGCAAAGTTCAATAAACTGACTGAGCAGGTGCTGCTGGCAGAGGCAACTAAATCCTTTTATTTATTTTTCGTTACTAAACTTTTCGATACTAGAGCTGCTCATACTAGTTCAATTGAAAAGAACCAGTTCCCTAAGCAAGTTAATTTTATTTACTGTCATAATAACCGCTTATAATTTTAGATATTTAATAAAATTAGTAGCAATCCGTTGACTGTTCTTGTCAAACATAAAACTGGATTTGAGAGTTCAATATTTAAATATTAATCTGCAGTAACACAAAGTTGGCTTTCAAGTTTCTTTCTGTTATTATATCATTGATTTTTGCATAAGAGAGAATTATATTATCATCGTGACCAAACTAGTATAATAGTATTATCTTTAAGAATGTTTCAACTGATATTGAACTGGTTCCAATGAACAACACAATGTAGCCGCACAAGCTTAATTCTTTACATTTAATGAACTAACCACATTTAGGGGCAATAAACTTTGCAGACCAAACCTATATTTATAAAGCCTACATATCCACACACCTCACATTCAAGTCAGCCATGCTATCCATCTATACATTTATCCATCCATCAATCAATTATATAAACCTGACGTATTGGAATAATTTTCATGTTGGCAACACCCTAAAAATATGTTGCTCCCTTTATTTTTTTATTTGTCCCTTTCTTTTTGCAATTCGATTGCACACGCACATTTTGCATTTGGGTGAATAGAAGCGACAACATGGCGTATGATTAATTCCCAATGCCGGACTGCCTGCTGCTGCTGCCCCCTAGGTAAATAAAAATAAATTTAGTGTCAAAAGTAATTGTGCCCAAAGGACACAAAAAACAGAAACGAAGAGAAAAGGATGGCAATAGCGAGACCAACAGTGACAGCAACAACAATCGCAAAAATAATTACAAGTCATGAACACAGATAGCAAAAATGACGCGACGGAAAAGTGCTACAAAAATTTCCGACATGATTGTGGGGCATAGACAGTAGGGGAAACGAAGGCGACAACGGGAAAAAGAGAAAAAGCAGGCAGTTAGTTAGTTAGTTGTTTGGTGGGTAGGTCTCTCTCTCTCTCCCTCTGTTTACTTATATCTATCTCTCTCTCTCTCTCGTACCTTCTCCCTCTCTTTCCACTGCTTTCTCTTGCTGCCTACATTCTCCTAGATATTTCGTTTTTCGCCAAAAGTTTCGTGTGTGCGGCATTTTTATCTATCCTCAGGCCTTTTACCAGTCAAAAGGAGGGAGGGGTACAGGAATGAAGCAAAAACAATGTAGGGAAAAACTAATTAATAGCACATTTTTATTTTGCGCCTACCCCAAAAAGGGAAAGATTGCAGATTAGTTGCCCCACCACCGCCTGCCTGTATCCTTCGTCTGTCTCCTTTTCTCATCATATTGGATCGTCCTCCTCTTCAGCTTACGTATATATATG